>JAZGTN010000040.1:7694624-8325155 GCA_037783415.1 Leptasterias polaris | reverse complement strand
AATTGTCATATTGTGTTCAGTAGTGGTAATTATATAAAGAATATTTACAAAATGCTTCTTCTCACACATTATTTAGCCGATTACAATCTAGCATGGACCAATGCTTCAATAGCTCGAGCTACATTTGGGGTATACACAGAGTTTGGTCAGTGGTCAGCTTTCGGTCAATAGTGGTAATTTCGTGAATGTTTACGAAATGCCTCCTCGCCCACATTCTTTAGCCGATTGCAGGTTAACTTAGTCCAATGCTTCATTGGCTCGAGCTACATTTGGGGTGTTCATATTTTTTGGCCAGAGGTCATTCATCGGTCAGCAGTGGTCATTTCTTAGGTTTGTTTATTATTAAAAAGCTGTTTTTCACATTTTAAATGTTTTTCATCTATCTAAGTATATTCACAAAATAGTTGTCAGTAGTGGTCATTTTATGAGTGTTTACCAAAATAATGCTTTATCTCCCACACTCTTCAGCCGATTGCAGCCTAACAATGGGGGACTTTTGGGATGCTGGGTGGCAGCGGTCTTATCAGGTAAATCCATTGTTCTCGGTAATGTGCGCATGCTCAGAACTACGTAAACAATGGAAATTTACCTGGTAAGTCTGCTGCCACCTAGCGTTCCAAAGTCTCCCATTGGTTTAGTGCTGAATTGTCCAGAGGAAAGATTCTTGTCAGTGTGGTCACCAATTGGTAAGCAGTGGTCATTTCATTACAAAATTAAAATACGTAGATGTTTCTGTATTTCATTTATTTAAGGGTGTTTAAAAAATTTGGCCAATTATTGTTATCTAATGGTCAGTAGTGGTTGTTTAACGAATATTTACAGAACGCTTCTCCTTTTGCTACTCAACCTGGGCAAATGCCTCAATGGCTGGAACGCCATTTTAGGTGTACACGGATTTTAACAAGTGGTCACACCTATTAGTCAGCATTGGTCGCTTATATATTTTTAATTCATTTCAAAGGGCCGATAATTGTGTTTTGCTTTGTGAAACACTTTAGCTCAAGTTTCGGTTGTACTCCAAGGATTCGCGGTGCACATAAAATCATATCACGTAATCTGATTTTTGGCTATCGTGCAAAGTAACGGCGCCCTCTGTTGTAAAGTTACGTTTAGGAAATGGACACTCGTGTACAATATTATTATAAGGTTTTATCTGTGATTTCGTGCGTGTTCAAGGACGTGCAGATTTTCGACTGCTGCAGTCGAAATAATCAACGGTATTTGGGTTTATTTAAAATAATACTGTATTCTTGCTTAGTTTTCCTGAATAATAATAAAAGTGAAGTAAAAATTGCAGTTTGGTTGAATGAATTTATGCAAGAGACAAAGTGGTTAAAAGGCTGAAAAAATTGTTTACAATATAGAATTGTTTACAAACTCAACCATTGCAAGCACTAGTGCTGACTGTATCTTGTTTTATCAACCTGTCCCTTAAAAACCACATGATATGCTAATACACAGAGCAACGAGTCTACGTCACTCGATCGGTGTTCTGGTACCAGCAAAGATGCCACTCTTGTGGCATCTTTGGTATCAGTGACCTGTTTTCTAAAACTGCTTAGGCAATCAAATCCCTGCTTATGGAAAAATCAACAGGGAATCAGTCACAAACAGAGTATACTATTGTTGATATATTTTGCTTGGTATCAAATTTCAGATTAAGCGTAATAATTTTGAGCTTAGTAGGCCTATTGCCTATTAACCTAATTGTAAACACGGCAAAGTAAACAAGGCTGTTTCAACTTGTTTGAAGTGTGACTTTTACCTTTTACACAGAACTTGTGAAGGTGTTCGGTTAAAAATGCGGGCTGGTAACATAAAGTTTTGCACCCGTTGTTTATTTAACTTGTGTATCAACGCCATGAACACTTGTGTGGATATGTCATATGTGTGCTTTAAAGATTAACGTTTTCCATTACTATCGTTAGTGTTAGTGGTATGATAATTATTATTACTACTATAGGTTTTCCCGGCCAATTTCAACAAAAACCCATTCATTTCAACTCCTGGCTCATTCAATTTCGTTTGAAAACGAATGCTCCGTTGAAGCAGCATTCAACAGTTTAAAGGAGTCATTCAATTTCACCAGTTTAGCATTCACTGGTTAAATAAGATCATTCAATTTCATCAGACCGCAAGACTCATTCAATTTCGTAAAAGCCAGCGGCAAGAGCTGGTCAACCATTCAATTTCATTAATGGGCAATCTTTTTCAAAATGTTTGCATTCAAATTCAAATTCTATGCTATATGCCTTCTGATTCGTAGCTGCCTGTTAAAGGCAAATATTTTTAGGTAAAACTCATTTCTACACTAGTTTCGCGTTATCTCCAAGTATAGGCCTGAGCGATTTTGAATGAAAAGGTGGCTGCCCGTGGTCGGTATACACAGAGTAGTGAATAATGTAAACAGGGAGATACTGATTGAAGCATTCGAGAATAACCAGGCATGACTAGGCCTACCTACAACTAGCAGGTGACTCTTGGCATAATCATAACCAAACTTGCCGAGATGTCTGGCAAGTCAGATCATTGAAAGTTAAAGAAACCAACTTCAGATAAAAATAAACGAATAGAAGAATGTATATCAAACACACGAAGAAAGGGACTTGTGAACAAAATTCACAAGAAAACAAAAAGATTAATTTATCTTTAGATTTTATAACGACCCCTTATCATTTTAAGCTTTTGTTTCCTTTAAAACATTTGTTAACTTCAAATTTGACATGGCCCGGGCATTAGCAGAAAACAAAGACAAGAACATAAATACCAGGGAAAAAAATCTCAAGACTTTCGCAAAAGAGTTAGTTTTCATTTTAAAGTTATTGGGTGCAGGTTTTAACTTCGAAGTGTATAACAAAGCAAAAGGAACAGCGGACTGTTACGAAAAACAAACGATACCAAAAAAAATAAGTAAAATACATGGAAACACCTCTTACAAAGGACAACTTATGTGCCAGTAAAGGGGCTATAATTTCCAGCTTACTCGTAAAGCCTTAACTCATGTTTAATTTGAATGCAAAGAAGTTGAAATTCGTTGCCCATAAACGAAAAAGAAAACGCAAACTAGCAACAAAACCATGTTCGCTTCAATGAGTCTTAATTTGAATGCATCAATTGTGAATACGTAGTAGAAATTCAACTTAAGATTGGTCAAAGTGTAGTCTTGAATGCCTATAAACGAATTAGAATGACCGAAGCGAATCTGAACGAGAAAAACGAAATCATGTGTGCACAAAAACGAAATTGAATGCATTTAGAGCTAAAAAGAAACCCTAGTTTGAGAGGATTAGGGGAAAATGTGTGAATTTGAATGCATGTTAATGAAATTTAATGAATTTTTGCTGGAATTGGCCGGGAAAACCTATATTAAAATTGTTATTTATTACAATTAGTCCTGATTTGTCAATAGCCCACATGCATGTCCCAATGCTCGGCGCGTAAAGGAATCTGGTTGAACATAGTCTACGCAACACCGGCAATTATCTGGGCGCGCTGATTTTGAGGTACTGTGGTACACAACTTTACCTTGTACAGTTACATGTAAACTACAACGTGGCGTCTATCTTGGCAGCTTGGTTTATTTTTTAACTGTACTCGGTTTTCCATGATGCAATGCATAATGCCTATTCCGGTGTACCATAATGTAGGATCACAGACAATTACTTATAGATTTATTTTTTCAAAGACATATCATCCCGAAAGTCACGTAATGTTCGAAAAAACAAAAAGCCGCCGCAAGTGTCAAATGTGCGTGACATTGATGTGAAATGTTGCAAGATAGACAGTGGTGCTCTTTTTAAGCATATCCATCTCGCAAAAAGTCGCGTATAGACGATGTGACCTCTGTTTACATTCAAACCGCCCTCTGTTGACAAGTCTGTTGTCCAAGTCATGTTCCGCCGGGCAAAAAGACGCGTAGTCATGGTAATATTGCGTGTACTTTCTAGCTGGCTGTCAAGTACACAAAGGTTTTGCCCGGCGACATGCGCGCGCATCATGTTATGATTTTCAAATGACGTCAGAGGTCACATCGTCTATACACAACCGACATACTATACCCCTGTATGGAAGACATTTTTCAGTTTGTGTTTGGGACTTCTTTGTACATGTAGCCTTAAAGCATGCGTGTGTAACAATGGTAATTGTCAAAGACCAGTATCCGCACCCGATGTGACCCAACATATACATGAAATAACAAACCTGTGAAAGTTTAAGCTAAATCGGTCATTGGAGTCAAGACAAAAAAGTAGGAAAGCATCTTAGATGCTTTTAATGTTTTAAAACATTAATGTTAAAACAGTATTTTTATTTAAACAAAATGTTAGTTTTTTCCACTTTTTCTCGTGACTCCAATGACCGATTAAGCGTAAACTTTCCCAGATTTGCTATTTCATGTATATGTTGGGTCAAATCAAGGGTGGATGTTAGTGGTCTCTAACAAGTACAAATGTGACACATTGTGCTTTAAATCCTAATATATACTGTTGGAAAATCAACACGAGTTTATTAAGCTGTAGTCAATTTATTTTCATACCACTTGAACCTCTCTATATTCATGTAGGCATAATCATTTTATATTCAGGGTATATATTGGTAAATACTGCACACAAAAATGAAAATGAAAAATTACTTGGTGGGCTTTTGACCATGTTGAAAAGAAACATTGAAATGAAAACTCAATAAATCTATAACGCACCACTTGTTTTACTGACTCTATTGCAATTTTTGTTTTATTACAGTTTCATCTTATCTGGCCTGCCTGTATGGTTTTCTTGTATCAATGGCCAGATAGATATCAGTATTAATAATTAAAACAACAATGTTTTGCTTCACGTAAATTTGGTTCACACACGCCCTCACACGGTCAAAAATACGGCGAATTGACACTCCCTCACTTCAGATGCCTCACTGTGCAAATGAAAATCTGAAATTGATGGTGACAATTTAAAAACCCGGGCAACGGTTGAATTTTAATCGGTGGTGTAATTGCTTTAGAAGATTTATCGTTTCTGTATTGGGGCGATATAACTACATGTTGCCGGTGTGGCAGGAGATTCTGCGCCCCCGGAGATTCCACCCCCTCCCCATACGGCGAACTGGGTACCAACTTCTTCTGATAGCGCCCTCTTATGAATCAACCTCATTCAGCCCATTCTAATTTCCCATAAATGAGGGGACAGCATTTCCGGGGACAGATTACCCTTAGAAACCGGCCCACGTTCAGTTTATCATCAGTGACGTCGTACTAACCATTCTCATCTCTATAATATCATTTTGAGTTGAACCCAAAATCATTTAAAATTTACCCATTTAGTATTCCATGTGGTTTATTATTCGATCTCTATAATATCATTTACATAATTATGTAACTTTTTGTGATTTACTTTTTTGGGTTTATAACTGTGGAATAAATAAACATGAAACATGAAAACTTAACTTAAAAGGAGGAACTCTACTGCCCATGTTATTTTCTGCTATAGTCTTTAAGTTCTTCATTTAAAAGAAAAGGGTTCTTAAAAATTTGTGAAAAATTACAAGACCTTTCTGGCTTTGTCTTCTCCTTTTCCCCCACAAGTATCCACATTTTAGTCCGCCTTATTTACTAATTATTTACTTTTTCTCCCTCTACCAACCTTCCATTTTGTCCTTTGTGTTTCCAACTTCTT
This sequence comes from Leptasterias polaris, assembly GCA_037783415.1. Classification (NCBI taxonomy): domain Eukaryota; kingdom Metazoa; phylum Echinodermata; class Asteroidea; order Forcipulatida; family Asteriidae; genus Leptasterias; species Leptasterias polaris. The sequence goes on along the minus strand of JAZGTN010000040.1, from coordinate 8,319,489 downwards.
GTGGTCAAGCCAGCCCCTTCCTTCCATACCCCCCCCCCCTTTTGTCTCTGATAATCCCTGTTACCCCCTGCTTTTTCTGAATGCTTCCTGCTTCTTATGAATTACATGCTAATTCGCTGCGCTCATCGCATGAAACCCCCCCCCCCCCCCTTTGTCTCTGATAATCCCTGTTTACCCCCTGCTTTTTCTGAATGCTTCCTGCTTCTTACACGCTACTTCGCTGCGCTCATCGCATGAACACCCCCCCCCCCCCCCTTTGTCTCTGATAACCCCTGTTTACCCCCTGCTTTTTCTGAATGCTTCCTGCTTCTTTCATGCTACACATGTACTTCGCTGCGCTCATACACATGGAAAACAGTTTCACGTTATAGAACGACATGAGGAAAGGAAACACAAACTACTGAAAAATGCACTGCTCCTGTTACACTTTTATACATGTTTATGTGTGCTGTGTTGTCATTATTAGCCTTCGAGAAAGACTCTGCTATGGCCGAAACGTCTTGCCACTAACTAGTTTTTGCATTTATACCACAGGTCTTTTGGTTTTTAAGCAGTTTGCAACAGCTAATTCTATTTTCTCATTATAAAATTAACTGATACTTTCAAACAATGCAAGACGTGTTTTAATCCTTAATGTTCTTTATTGTGCAACGAGGTATCTGATTTTGTTTTGTATATCTAACTGTAAATCTTCCGACGTTTTCGAAAAAGCAAAAACGACATTTAAATTAAACACAAAATTATATCCTTAAATTGATTAGCGATAAATAAATAAAATATACACACATATATACCTATACTTATATAAACCCGTACGTTGGGGTGAACCGGTCGACATAACGCAGGTTGTTTAAAAAATGATTTGGGACAATTTAACTTATAAATTCCTGGATAATCAGACAAAATAATTAGTTTTCTTTCTTAGGGTAAAAATTCTTTTAAATTCTGGCAGTAATTAGTTTGATAATTGACCTTGAACTGGACGAGTTTTTCGGCATCTTATAAGCATTACATGAAAACGCAACCACAGTGCGACCATCATAAAAATCTAATTTTTACCATGTAAAAGGCTTTATATCTGACTGCAGAATTACAAAGAAACTTATTTTATTAAAGGGACAAGTTGCCTTAAATCAGGCGAGTTGGGCTATGAAAAGCGTTTGAAACCGTTTGTTATGAAATGCATATGGTTAGAATGATGTTTTAAAAGTAGAATATAATGATCCACACAAATATGCCTCGAAATTGCGTGGTTTTCCTTTTACATCGTGAATTAACACGGCACGCCATTTTGTAGAGTCAAATTGTTGACTCCACTAAATGGCGGATCATTATATTCTACTTTTAAAACATGTTTCTAACCATATGCATTTAATAACAAACGGTTACAAACGCTTTTCATAGACCAACTCGCCCGATCCAAGGCAACGTGTCCCTTTAAGAGTGACTTATTTTTCGAACGGGTAGTTTTATTTCTTGTGCAAACCATAACTTCGTGATCTTCGTAGTAATGGACCCTTCCCATGAAATATGCTAATTACATTCACGCATGCGTACAGACCCTGCTGGTTGGCAAACGCCATAGAGTTGTGCACTAAGTAGACGCACAAGCGCGTCTGCGTCACGCCACCATCAGCCCCACACAAAAAGGGGCAATGTTCCATCATTTTGCCAACCAGCAGTGTAAGTGCGCACGCGTGATGTGCAATTTAAATATTTCATGGGAAGGGTCTATTGTTCGCCTAAAGTTTCTTCGGAGTTGTGTAACACTCAAGCATGCAGGGAATATCGCGTGTGTGCTATTTGCATTGTTACGTTTTCCTTCTTGCTTCCTAAATAGAGGCGAAACAAAGTGTCGATACAAAATATTTCACACCTCCGGGGTAATTATGCCTCCTTTTTTACGCAAAACATAATAATAGACTTTGATGGCCTTCTAATACCAGTGTATTTTGTATTATCACACTTTACTGGCCTTCAGCTCAACGCTTCATTGGTTTGATTGTACATGACTATTCATAGAGTTTTGGCCCTACGTGTAAAAGGAAAATCCTCTATATAAACTTGGATTTCTTGCAGGGGAGGATCGTTCATGTGCAGTCATGTAAATTAGTTCAAATGCACGTATATCCGTTCGGTGTAATCTCGAGTTCCCTTAATACACTGGTAGATTTCATGTACGACTTCCCATAAAAACCTTTCAGAATTATTACTTTAGTTCACAGCCTGAGCCTTGCACCACCATTAGTCACTATAGTATAACTCGTTATTTCAATAACAACTGTCCTTCAGCGACAGTTTAGTGAAGGTCAGCCTGGGGTAATACGGAATGTTAAAATTGACTTTCATAAATATAACCTTACTGAATAAATTTGTCAAAAACGGTAAATAGTTATAAAATAAGTAAAAGATTATATTCTGTCGTTATTTACAAACTCACGAAATTGTTACTTTTCACTTTTAAAACTGTTACGTTATGGAATAAAATGAATACAGGTTGTAGACTGCGTTGATACAAAAACAATCAGCTCTTTCTACAATATAAACACAATTATATGCCAAGTCATCAAGTCATAAATTTACATGATTATTCGATCATTCGGATTCAGTGTAATGGTGTGTATCAGCCAAAAATAATAACACTTTCCATTAGGCAAAGTCATTGTTAAGCCATTTGCGAGTAAGATTTGAATAAAGTTTGGTAAAGTCTTAAATTTGAATTCCTCAAACTGTAGCAGATAGCTGCTATATTAAACGGTTCGTAGCAACCTCCAGATGTGCAAACACCTGGTATCAATGTGTCATACTCCTCAATTTAAATTTGTGTATAATTGGTGTTCGCCGTCTCTTACGTATACGCAAACCTTTGCCCCGAATCTTGTGACGTAGCAACTCTCTCGAAAGTGAGAGGAATTTAAATTTTAATTAGTAACTTGTGATCAAGCATCATTGTAGCAGACACTCAATTCGCAAACTTGCAAACGGCTTATTCCGTATAATCATTGCTTACTCCGTAATCATTGCACCTAAGCTAACAAAGTGACACACGTGCCGCGTATGTGGTAAAGTACATCGTCAGCATTATCTTAATTAAGCTTGCAACAAATCCAAATAGTTAACTACAATGTCCTTAGTTAAAGTAAGTTATGAGTACGAGTTGAACCTGATTTATACCTGATTTAAAGTGTGGCACTTGCTCTATTACCTTGCTCTATTACTCTATTACCTTACGAATACTTTGGATTATTACCAATTAATAAAGACAGATTTATTGTTTTATTTAATGCACCGGATAAGGGTATTCAAAACGATTGATTTTGTTTACAAATATAAATCTGTTTTTACTCTCATGAGAACTCAATTTCCCTTAATGATTTAAACAATTTTAAAGGAATTTCAACGAAGGTGACTTGTTCCCGATTTCATTCGAGCTGGTAAATTGGTTAGATGAAGTATATATCTTAATACCGTCCACGTTATAGAAAACTCCCTGATTTTGATAATGCCAAGTGTGATGGTTTGGCCTCCTCGTTCAGTTCTGTACAAGAAGTCATGAAAACAACTTCCGGGTTTAGAAGACGACATCTCGCCGTCTACACCCCGATACCACTTTCTTAGCAGCTGCCCGGAATACTCGATTGCGGGCGTAATACACAAGCACGTTCAGCCAGCTGTTCGACAGTGAGGCACACGCTGCGGTTACAGTTATGTACCTTGAGGCTTTCGTCAATGTCAGGTTCTCGTAGATGACAATGGAGAAGAAAGGCATCCACGCCGCAGCGTAAGTAAAAGTTATGATTCCAAACGTTTTCGCTGCTTTGAGCTCGGGAAAGAACTTTTTTCTCCCCTGGTCCAGGCTGGGACGGCCGCCTTTTTTAGGACTGGCCCTTTGGTTCGATACGGCCGCCTGAGAATTGATAAACTTGTTGTGTCTACGGGCGATCATGTAGATTCTAACGTACATGAGGATTAGAACTGGGAATGGTGCAAAGACAAACAAAATCACACAAACTGTTCCCATGACGTCTGGTTCACCTGACATGGGGTCGAAGAAACAGGAATGGAGGTACTGGTGATAGTTAGCAACTCTCCCTGGGAGAAAACAATTGGAGAGCCCGAGGAACAGTCCGAGAGCCCATACGCACAGGACAGCGATACGGGCACGACGTACCGTGACGTACAACGGGTACCTCAGGGGTCGCGAGATGCAAATGTACCGCTCAAAGTTGATGAGGAGGAGGGAGAAAAGTGATGTAGTTGCGCAGATTTGATTGCTGGAGGCTGAGATGGCGCAGAATACATACCCGTAGGGCCAGCCGTTAGCGATGACGGTGCCGAGAATCGGAGCGCTGACCAGGGTGCCCATAAGCAGATCGGCCGCCGTGAGTGATATTAGTAGGATTCTGGTAACTTCGTTCATGTCCCTTGCGGCCCTTAACACGAGCAGACACAGTGAGTTGCCGATTAGAATCAACAGGGTGATGATAACGAAAGCTGTCCCTTCAGTTACTCGTTTCCACATTTCCAAGTCTCCACCATCCTCCCATGAGGAGTTGGTATAATTCATGCTGTCAGACACCTCGATGGTATCCATTTTTTATCCACTTTGTAAGACGAGCAAGTTTCCACCCAAGCAGACCTGTTCAGAAGAATGAAATGTGAGCTTACCACGATGTGTACATGTACAGTGGTCGTCGTTGCTGTGCACCCACTCTGCATGATCGCGTCACTTGCTTTATGGAAGTACAAAACAGTGTTATGTTACTCGTACAACTGCGTTGCCATTTTTTGAGGCAGATGCATTTTTGTACATTTGAAATATGGTAGACGTTGCATTACGCAAAGATATCCGAATGCTTAGAAGTTTTGAGTAGTTTATAAAGATATTTAAATACATCAGGTTGTTGATACACAGATAAGAGCTTTAGGATCAATCCTTAGTTCAATGATAATGATCATATCATACTCTTCGGGGAGATGCAGCGGGCCCAAGTTTTATACTAAAATCCGTTGACCAATGCAGACTTGTTTGTCTGTAACCTTGTTCGACCTGAACCCTTTTGAAATTATTATTTTAAGACACGTGATTTAGGATAGCGAACTAGTGCACGTAATAGCCCCAATGCACAAAGGTGTCATCTTTATTAAAAGTATACCGCAATGCATTTTGGGGAAACAGAATACAATCAAGAGGTGTTCGTGCTCATATTGCACGAACACCTAATAAAATGAAGCTGCCGATGATGGACGCCATGCTATAGTTTCTAATGCCAGGTTTTGTAGTTATGTACCGCATTGCTCAATAAATCGGCGCGCCATGATGGTTTCTCGTGTTGCTTGGACTCTGATTTCCCCCAGAATCCTTTGCAAGCCGATCATGCGACCTGGGACATGCATATGGGTCATATTTGTTTATATCCGCACCATTTCATATGGAAAAAAACCATTGTATTTTTAGCTGGCGTGCCGATGAACCCAACACACTACCAGCACATTGAAGAAAATAATGCAATCAAGCTGCAGTTGCTGAGGAAGGTCCCATAGATAAGTGTGTCCTTCAAAATGCTGTTTCATTGTCTTGAGTATAATAATATAGAGTCGAGTGGTTGCCCTACCGTCAGCAATTACTGGGTACCATCACTAAATAACAGCTTTTTGTGTATGGAGCTGCGGCTGGATCGCTGCGTCATCATGCGTTGAAGTATAGGACGTCCTTAATAACATCCTAAGCCAATTCGGCATAGTCTTGGTTCCAAGACTATCGCATCTACAGAATGAGTCACTATCCATCGTTGCGTTGGTAGTTCGCACTGAAATGGATCAATTCGAACAACAGAGGGCGTCACTATCCGTGGTTCGATTTCCAGCTTCCACGTTACTACAGTTGTCAGCACTGATCTCTATTATACTATAATATAATATAATATAATATAATATAATAGTATAATAGAGATCAGTGGTTGTCAGCCGCGCCGATGAATTCAAGAACGAAAAGCGCGCCCTCTGTCGGGTTATCACGAGTATTATTGTATTAGATAGTTACGTGTATAAGATAGTTACGTGTATAGGATAGTGACGTCTTGGACCAAGACTAATTCGGCTACGGCTTGGGGCCCAATTTCATGGCTCTGCTTACCGCCGAATTCTGCGCTTGCGATCACCATTCTACACTTACCGAGCTAGCTGTGTAAGCGTCGAATGCCTAGTAACGTGGACTACGCAAGCGCACAAGTAAAAATTCCCTGCTAACCCGTGGAATACGCTTGACGTAAGCACATAATTCCCTGCTTCCGATAAGCGCCGATTCTTTGCAGAGCCATGAAATTGGGCCCTGATTGGTTGTGGCGCGTTTATGTATAAATTATAACCCCTTGCACAGGGGATACACCGGTATAAGGTCCAATCATTAAAGCTTTTGGGAAACTGAGGAAACGTGGGCACGTGTACACGCCACGAAAAACTCCTTCAGCATTATGAAGGGTCTTTCTTTGACTCAGCGAGGGCGCTGTTTGAGCTTGTGACGTCATATTTAAAGGGTTTTGGGGATGGGATTTACTCTTCCAAAGACCGTTATTAGATCACACCTTTAAAGGAATGATTTGAAATTCATCAAAACTGCCATTAGTGTCCAGAAACTTCCTCGGTCCATGGAGACTGAATTAGATTCATACAAGAAGTATTCAAACTAAGATTTAAAAAAAAAAAATTCATGTATATTTGGTTTGCGGGACACCAATGATCTACTTGATTTGGTAGATTTCGTTCTTTGAGAACTTGTCTTGCTATTTATTCTACTGCCGCGGAGTAAATTATTCGGAATTCGGGAGACTTCTCGGTTCTGTCCTGATTATTAACTATTACTACACTGGGCGGGACTACTACTCTCGCTTTGTGGATCTCGTTATTAGCTTCACTGCATGCCGCAGAGTGAGTTCATAATAGGTCTCAACGTTTCGACTAGCTTGCTCTTGGACGATGACTAGAGCAAGCTAGTCGGAACGTTGAGACCTATTACGAACTCACTCCGCGGCAGTGTAGTTAATAAACGAGAAGTCCCCTCGCACATCCACAAAGCGAAAGTAGTAGTTCCGGCCGATTTCCTACCTCCCGCCCAGGTAGTAGTTAATAAGCAGGACAGTTCTTTTCAGAACTGAGAAGTCTCCCGAAGTCTCCCGAATTCCGAATAATCTACTCCGCGGCAGTAGAATAAATAGCAAGACAAGTTCTCAAACAACAAAATCTACCTAGCAAGTAGACATACACATGGTAACATGGTAACATGGTGTTACCGCAAACCAATGATACCTCACCATGCAATGACTCAAATCCAATATTTATACATAATATTTTCCCTAAATTTTTATTTTCAGGATGACTGATCCCATTGAGTGACAATCATGTATACAAGGTACAATTTCATGGTGTAAACACTTATAATTGTTGCTGATCGTAAAATGGGAATTAAAAGAGCTATATAAGTCCTTGAACTAACAAGCACGTAGGCGTGTGGATCGGAGCCTGAAATTGTTTACGTGGTAAAGAAAAAAAGGGGAGACCATTGTGATGACACACAAGTATTATGATTACACCTTGACCGTTTAAATACGTATTCATAGGAACTTCTCATACGTAAACCAAAATATAATGGAAAATTGTTTTTGTAACTTTGATAAACAGCGTTCGATGACGGCTCATTTTTATTATTTATAGTTCGACATGTTGTGTACAGAGAATTTTAGCTTAATCCTGAATGTTTATGACATTAAATCAAAACAGCATTGAATTTGAACTCTTGACTGACGCAAACAAAAACTCTTAGAAATGTACCGATTCAATTTGTTTTTGATGACATTATGTTTCAAGTTTCGCTCGAAAATAGTATAAATTAAAATTAAGTTTTACACTATTAATGCAAGTTTAGCGGCTTGTTAATTTTCCCAACAGTCATGAGGACTCCATCTATTAGAAAATGAGTGTATAACCTTGACCTTTTGACCTTGGAGACGCTATGTAAGTACGGTGTCAGCTTGCCTTGATTCTTACCGAAACATAAACCTGTACATAATTTATTTTGAAATCCATTTCTTATCATAACACATCAATCCTGCTGGTACCGTATATTAACCCCAATTACTAGCCCTATGATTGACTCAATTTCTAACCCAACTATGCCCATGTTTACTCAATTTCTAGCCCTAAAACTCGCCCTATGTTGACTCAATTTCTAACCCAACACTAGCACCATGTTGACTCAAACCCAACACTAGCACCATGTTGACTCAAAACCAACACGAGCACCATGTTGACTCAAACCCAACACTAGCACCATGTTGACTCAAAACCAACACGAGCACCATGTTAACTCAAACCCAACACTAGCACCATGTTGATTCAAACCCAACACTAGCACCATGTTGACTCAAACCCAAAACTAGCACCATGTTGATTCAAAACCAACACGAGCACCATGTTGACTCAAAACCAACACGAGCACCATGTTAACTCAAACCCAACACTACACCATGTTGACTCAAACCCAACACTAGCAGCATGTTGACTCAAAACCAACACAGCACCATGTTAACTCAAACCCAACACTTGCACCATGTTGACTCAAACTCATGTTGACTCAAACCCAACACTAGCAGCATGTCGACTCAAAACCAACACGAGCACCATGCTGACTCAAACCAAACAATAGCACCATGTTGACTCAAACCAAACACTAGCTCCATGTTGACTCAAACCAAACACTAGCTCCATGTTGACTCAAACCAAACACTAGCTCCATGTTGACTCAAACCTAACACTAGTCCCATGTTGACTCAAACCCAACACTAGCCCCGAGTTGACTCAATGTCTCATACTACTTAATTTTAATTCAATTACAAATAAATTTGGAAAGATAATAATTGCCAGACATTGATTGAAATACCACAGTATCAGTGCAAAGCCAAATTTAGTTCCATCTTACCCAAAACTAACCCCACGTGGACTCAATTTTGTAACCTAACACCTACTAGGCTACTAGCCCCACGTTGACTCAACTTCTATTCCTAACACTAGCCTCGAGTTGACTCAATGTCTATCCCAACACTAGCCCCACGTTGACTCAATTTCCAACCCAACACTAGCCTCGAGTTGACTCAATTTCCAACCCAACACTAGCCCCACGTTGACTCAATTTCCAACCCAACACTAGCCTCGAGTTGACTCAATTTCCAACCCAACACTAGCCTCGAGTTGACTCAATGTCTATCCCAACACTAGCCCCACGTTGACTCAATTTCCAACCCAACACTAGCCTCGAGTTGACTCAATTTCCAACCCAACACTAGCCCCACGTTGACTCAATTTCCAACCCAACACTAGCCCCACGTTGACTCAATTTCCAACCCAACACGTGCTAATCTTTTCAGAGGCACAATTACTTACTGCAACCACCTTAAAATATTCAATTGTCAACTCAAGGATGCCAGGCATGGTTCAACGGGTTTTATCCTCTGCATATCATGGATGTAGAACTACCTCTATTATATAACCAAACATGAAATGATCGCATGACTAGCTTATATCGATCTATGGGCACTCAATATGGCCTTACATGATTATAGTGATTTAATATATTGATCAGTCTAAGGCCTGAGGTTGCTGCTTAAAATTTACAAATTTTCAATTAACCAATTCAGAACCAAACCCGATTATTATTAAAAATCGCTTATTTATCATATATTTATCCATATATATATATCTCATCTTAGTAAAAGTCATAAGTATTCATTGGTATGCGTATGACTGAGATATTAGTAATAAGTTTGACTTGTTACTGTTATAAATAACAAGTGATAGTTATATGATTCGTGACAATTCTTAAAATGACTTTAGGTGACATCGCGCACGTTTGCCCTCCGAAATAGCCGACCCGAAATAAACCTTCACGGCATGAGTGTCTCCTACTTCTAGCTCTACTCTGCCCGATAGGGGCAAGAGGGTATCCCCCCACAATGTTTCCATAGTTTAACACAATATTTTCCTCTTGTACAGAAGAAACCCCGCCCCCTGAAATCCTCTAAAGAATTCCTGAGGTTCCGACCACAATAAGGAGTAGACCATGCCCCATATCGGGCACCAAATGAGTTTAGCACCCCCACCCCCACACCCACCCACCCACATACATATAGCTCTTGGTCACGTGTACCTTTCACAATATAAAAGACGAAAATAAAAACAACGTCATTTTTCAAGGAAGGAAACTCAATATTTTAATAATTATGCCAACTTGTTCCAGGAAACATTTGGAGATTGCTGACTTCACGTCTTCGCACTGTCTTGCTAGATTAGCAAGGTGTTCCATCCATGGGTTTCATGGGGTCATTTCGGTCTCATTTCAGCTTAAAGGTAGGTTCATAGATTGTTTTGTTTTTTGTCAACGTAACGCTTATTTTAGGCAACATTAAAGTGAAAGATACAGCAAAAGTCACATGTGACAGTTCCAGCTAAATAAAGAGTCTACTTGTTGAAAAAAAAAACAAGTGTTCGGTATTTTCATCAAGAACGTTGAATCAATTCACGTTTAGTGAGGTAACAGCGGGTACCAACCGCATCTCGGGCCGCAACATTCGCGAACGGACACCAACCTTCAGAAATCTGAGAAATGATTCATGCAGGAATTGCTTCTCAGATTTAAATGTTTTTGCGTGAAAATATCCAAACCATTATTGAGAAAGGGACTCCCCCCTCCAAATAGATTAATCAACAACTGTAGTGCTTCTCACCACGTGAGTTTTTATTATCATTAATTTTTGGAGTATTTGCCAATCTATGACCCTAGCTTTAAGTGCTCGAAATTCACAAGCTCCAAAATCCTGTGAATATCACGAGGTCCCAAATAGAAAATCAATCCAGTAAGATCCGATGTTGAGCACTTCAAACAAGACGAAGAACTCTTCTATGTTTTTTAGACTTGTGTCTTGCACAGCATCTTCCGTGAAGCTAATCCGGTTATTAAAGTCGAGGTCGGAGGAAAAGTGGTTTTCTCACCTCAATAAAAATGACTTTAAAAGTAGTTCTGTTCAGAACTAAATAGTCTCCCGAATTCCGAAATCTCCTCTGCGGCAGTAGATTAATAGCAAGACAAGTTCTCAAAGAGGAGATCTACACACAGCTAAGTAGATAATACACCGATCCATTAAGCCACGCCCATTTCTCATTGACCAATCACAACCGCGAAATCTGATCACCATTTGAGCCGTTTGGTGATCTTTGCACTTATGGTGATCGGGTTTCGCGGCTGTGATTGGTCAACTCGTAAGGAGGCGGGGCTTAATGGATCGATCTATTATACATGTGTGATTGCTTCATGGTTGTACACAGCAAACCGATAATGTACTTTGATAAGTCACCATGACCAATGCCTCAAAACCCATGGCAGTGTTTAAAGCCATTCCGCAGCTGTCCAATCATCGATATTATAGTGAACAATTTATTCATAAAAACTCTGTGATTATTTTGTAGTCATGATCTATGGGAACATTTTCTATTAAATCAATACGTAATTGTCTGTGTCATCCTGAAGACGGTCAGAACTGCATGTACATGATTGTGAAGAGTAAGTTATAGACAGTGCAAACCTCACGTGAATCGGAACAAACTCTCAAAACTCCCGGATCATGAATGACCCGGATTCAAGGTCCCGTGGTGCCTGACCCCTTTATGGGTTTAGTATGACCCGGAATCTGTGTCAACATGACCCGTAAATGGGTCAGACTCATAAGGTGTTAGCCAGAGGGGTGTCTGTTTTAAATTTGGACACCCTGTTTTATCTGTCATTTACTTTATTTATTTATTTTATTTTTAATCTTCAGACAAGCGTACATATATATATATACATATAAAATTGTCCGGGTCATCAAGACAAAAGTTTTAACAAAACTGTCATCATAATATTAATAATAATAATAATAAAGAAACTTATAAAGCGCATTATTACCGCAAAACAGCCTCAAAGCGTTATGAACAAAAACAAAGCTAGATAAAAAGACAAAAGTCAATAGCAGAACAATTCTTAAAAAGTTACAAAATTACATATTACAGAAGAATAGACAATAACAAGTATCGCTCCACACTGGTCCTGCCAGTCTTAGGCAATAAAAGGAGTAACAAAACTGGGGGGGGGGGGGGAAATGTGTCAGACCCAAATATAAATGCACCGAATTTTGAAATTTCCAGCAACTTTGGACACACTAATTTTACCAAATCCTGGCTAAAACCTTGGTCAGACTGACGCAGAATCCGAGTCAATGTGACCAGTTTCCGGGTCAGCCTGACCACGAAGTGGGTCAGTTCCCCTTAGACCCGAATTCCGCGCCAACTCTGACCGGGGATTTTTTTATAGAGTGCAGTTCGGGGTTCAAACTTAGTTTCGTTGGGTAGTCTTTCATTTACGATAATTCGGCCAGCTTTTTAGAGGTTAATTGTTCATAACATAACATACCAACCACGAGAAAAAGCTGAAAGTTTAGAGATAATTTGGGAGAATCTCGAGAATGTGCCTTTTCTTAGAAATCACGAAGCAGAAGAATGGCATAGTGTTACCCTCAGTGTTTCTGGTTCATAGCAAGCACCCTTGTTTACAGGTTTCCTCAGACTTGAGAGCATACAGTGATTAAGCTCACTATATGAGGCATCCTTGGTTGGTTTTTATATCAGAGCTATATATGCCTATAGTAATAAATAATAATAAATAATAATATATCATCATCAACAAAAAGATATTGTTATGATAAGCATCATAAGACAGACGGTACAGAGGATGGGACTACTTCAAACGACAGTGATTTTGAAATCAGCTTTGGGTGATGTCATTTGTAGTGATACGAGTCCTACAATAGCGTCAAGAAAACTGAAATCCTTCAATAAAATTGTTTTCTTAAGGCGGTATATAATGATCGATATAATACAACATAGATCCTTTATCATTGAACTGCTTCTTCGTGTGTTATTGCTTTTTTTTAATGACAATAAATTAAAACACATTTATTTCAGTGCATGTTGCTGGCTTCATGTCATGCACTCTGCATATGAACCGCCGCCTTATCAGATGGGAAACTCCTGCATCTAACGTTCGGTTCAAGTCTTACGAGAAACCATTAGAAATCTGATGAACTGTTTGGTAAACGAATCCTTTTTTTCTTGTCTCTGATGCATATAGTGTTTGTGTACTAGACCTTCAGAATACACAGATCGTGTCTGCACAGCTAAATTACCGCCTCCTTATGTTGATTAAGGGAATACACTCTTTGGCGATGTCTGCTTTTCCCATTACTTTACCCGGATGATGCCGAGTAGACTTTCGCTAATATAATAACAAAAACAAGTAATTTATGTAGCGAAAATTACACACTACAAAATGTCAGCACTCTGCATGGCCAAAATGAATCCTTGTTTCTATAGGCTCTACGAAATCAAAAGGTCTAACATAGGGTGCGTTCGATTAGCTTCCCCGGGTCGACCCAGGTCTGACCCCAGTGCGTTCGATTAGCTCCGACGTCCATTGCTGTGGCTCACCCGGGTGAGACCCAAGTGCCTGCTTTTGGAGCAGGTTACTTGGGGATGACCCTGGTTCATGACGTCACGGCGATTTATTGTTTCAATGGCCACCATTTTGTTTGTAATTCAGTGGGACATTTTCAGGAAGTTTGACACACATTTTCACCATTAAAGCAGCGTTTTGTGAGCAATAATTATTTTTTTAATTAGAAGCCGGTTACTTTTGTATCACTGTGGGCTTGTAAAATTATTTAACGTTGCAGTTTTACCTTGAGAATAATTATTTACGATCTTTTCGTGAATCCACGAAAAGTTTCGTACGTATGCACATAAAAAAACTATTTCCGGTCGGCTGTCCCAAGATGCATCGGTGTGAATGCTGGAGAAAGTTGGCGTTCGATTAGCTCATGCAAGGGGCTCAACCGGATGAGCACACTCGGGGTCGACCCGGGGAAGCTAGTCAAACGCACCCACTAAAACTCCAAAACCTCCCGGATCAAAATTGACCCGGATCCGCTTCCCTTGGAGCCTGATACATTTCTGGGAAAGTATGGCACGAGATCTGTTTTAAAGTGACCCAAAATGGGTCAAGATAACGCAGAATCCTCGTCAAAATTCAGATTGTTGACCAGTTTCTGGTTGAGCTTGACCGCGATGGGTCAGCCCCCTGGGACCCGAAACCGGGTCTACTTCCACCCGGGGAGTTTTTGGAATGCAGGCAGCTTTTAAAAATTTAGCAAAACATTTGAAAGAGTGGCATGAAACACAATGGATGAAGAAACGCAGCAGTTATGCGGTATTCATCAGACAGTACAGGGCTTTACCAACGAAATCAAAGAATGTATGGTGACAGTCTTTGTAAATCCGAATCCAACCACATGCCTAGAGACTTGAGACTTGAGACTATAGGTTTATTTTCAGATAAACCTTTCTCAGATTGAATTGTTTTAGATCCCTCTCTCTAAAACCAAAACCACATTCATGGTTGGGAATTGTTTCTCAAAATGTTAATCAATGTTCAACGGCTGCAGTGCTCCTTACCAAGTATGTTTTTATGGTCAATGATTGTTGGAATAATAACGAAAAGGTATACCCTCCCATCCATGTACCCGGCTTATGTTCTTGTTGGTTGTTTCCTCGAGGTGTGCATCAATTCCTATATGACCGAATGACGCCATTAGTACTTGTTTATTGATGTTGTGAACTTCCAATAAAAACTATACATCGGCGAAATTGAAAGCAATATCCAGTAGAGATGTTATACACGAGCATTTTGCCGTCAACTAATCCATAGCAACACAATACTTAGAAGTCATTCACTGAATCATCGGTTGTACTTTCCACACCGGTCAATAATTCAATCAGTTTCACAATTTGGGTCCATAGTATCCCTCATAAATACAAGGAAACCTTCATTTTGTCACAAGGACCCCATCCATCACTGATTAGCAATGGCCATCAATATTCTCGGCATCTTTGCCACAATGGATGCACTATTTCTTTTTCCTTCAGAGATCACACAAGGTATACACCATTGGTAATTTGGCGACACTATTTTTGGTGAGAGATGTGCATCGGGACATAGTTGGAGGTGACGCTGTACACTGACAAAACTGGGTGTTAAAATTTACACCATGATGCTGTCACATGTAGACAAAAAATATCAAAATTTACAACACTAGGTTGTTAAAATAACACTAATTTCTGCCAACACAAATACAATTTTAACACCCAAGGTGTTCTCTCTTGTGTATTTATATGTGACAACATCAAAGGTGTCAATTTTAAGACCCAAGTTTTCGCAGTGTAAGAAATGACATTTATTATTTACTTATTACTTATTCATAAACATATATTTACATATACAGGATATAACAAGATTAGCAGAAGCTGTACCAATGTCCTGTGGTATGCCTACTCATCCAAAGAAGTTATTCTGTACAAAATCCATATTATGTAAAAGCATAATCAAGAACATTTATAGCGTTGTTTCTACTATTTGAACCATCGTAATAAAATATTCATCTGCACGAAGTCCACTGTCAAAACAACAACGCGAACGTTTACAGCGTTGCTTCTACCATTCGTATCTTATTACACGTTTACAGCGTTGCTTCTACCATTCGTATCTTATTACACGTTTACAGCGTTGCTTTACCATTCGTATCTTATTACACGTTTACAGCGTTGCTTCTACCATTCGTATCTTATTACACGTTTACAGCGTTGCTTCTACCATTCGTATCTTATTACACGTTTACAGCGTTGCTTCTACCATTCGTATCTTATTACACGTTTACAGCGTTGCTTCTACCATTCGTATCTTATTACACGTTTACAGCGTTGCTTCTACCATTCGTATCTTATTACACGTTTACAGCGTTGCTTCTACCATTCGTATCTTATTACACGTTTACAGCGTTGCTTCTACCATTCGTATCTTATTACACGTTTACAGCGTTGCTTCTACCATTCGTATCTTATTACACGTTTACAGCGTTGCTTCTACCCCCATTCGTATCTTATTACACGTTTACAGCGTTGCTTCTACCATTCGTATCTTATTACACGTTTACAGCGTTGCTTCTACCATTCGTATCTTATTACACGTTTACAGCGTTGCTTCTACCATTCGTATCTTATACACGTTTACAGCGTTGCTTCTACCATTCGTATCTTATACACGTTTACAGCGTTGCTTCTACCATTCGTATCTTATTACAGTTAAAACGGGTTACGACGCTATAAAAAGAGCTGTGACTCAGATGTACATCTATGAAGACTGAATCTTGTTAGTCTCATGCGGGCCCGAAATACGATGTAATTGGGATTAAGAGTAGAAAAATGATAAGCAATGCATTAAAGAGTGTGTACAACATTGGTAAGATTGAAAATATAAATTTTCACAGACTTGCACATAACTTACATGGTATTAAGATGGTAATGGTGGAAAACATCACATGAAATACTTAGGCTTGAAATGCGAAGTTTTTAGGAAATAAGTAAAACAACTAGTCTTTATCACTGGTGATAAAATCCTATGTTTTAAAACAGTGAAAACATAATGAATGGGGTTTTTCACTGTTCTCTCATGACTCAGCCGAAGACCGATTTAGCTAAACTTTCACAGGTTTATTGTTTCATGTAGGCTATAATTGTTGGCTCACATCAAGTGACTTGGACAATTACCAGTGTTGGACATTGTCTTTAAGGTCCGAGTTTGTAAAAAAAAAATGCACTTTCACTTAAAAATTCTATTAACATTGATAGGGGAATTCCGGGTTGTGGAATTGGGTCGACTACTTTTTCCAGGATTAGTGACGTAGCTGTTGTGGCGTAAAAATGAAGTCCGTGCCTTCCCCACCAATGTGCCCCCATTTGAAATCTGGACTTATAATATTTTTTTTTAAATGAGAATAAAATGTAACATTTATATAAGCTTGTTTGTAGTACATCTCTATGTTTGTAAAAGTATTATCCATTTTACACGCAGACAATATACTTATTTTTACCTTCACGGCATGGTAATTTTATTTTGAAAAAGTAAATGACACGAAGAGAACACTCAAAGCGCTGAAAGGTTAAGGTTTAAAGCACTAAACTACAGTTTTTATTTGCCAGATGTTTCCTCTAAGAATGTGGTGCCCCACCCCTTCAAATTTACCCTGATAGTTCCCTCTCTGCAGGACCCAGATAGATCTAGTTTTTTTTTAAATGCCTCCCCCATATAAAACAGGATAATATGCATGAGACAACTCGTTTATATTTATAAAGCCGCGAAATTTGATATAAAAATTTTCTTCGGTATTTTAAAGAATGTGTGTTTTTCTTTAATTCCACCATACTAAATTGGACCATTGTGTTGAAAACCTCAATCGCGTCCGTAACTGTACATGATCTGCTTCTTGACAGCCAATAGGACCCTAAAAAGCGCACCACGATATCAAATTCATTCATTTTAGTCCTACTAACCCATTAGTGAACACGACTTAGGTTGTCAGTCATTTAATATTACAGCGGCTCCGTTTTGCGAATTTGCTCACATATCACGGTTTATTCAGGTAATTTGTCTATGCATCATCGGTCATCCAGAATTAATTTTCAACTAAATTATTTCTGTTGGGAGTCGGCCTTAGCGATAATTAAATTTGTCTGGTCAAGAAATAAATGCTCTCATGTCGCAAACGAGTATAGAATGGTCACATTCTACAAATCTAAAAAGTAAAAACTCAAGGGTCAAAATTTACCCGGATTCCGGCTCCAAAGGGGCTGACCCATCTGACCCAGAAAGTGGTCAAAAATTAGATTTTGATCAAGATCCTGCGCGTCAGTTTAACCCATCTTGGGTTTTTTAGTGACACAGATTATTATGGTCATCTTGACCAATTGGTTCAGGCCCCGAGGGACTCACCAGGTCAGTTCTGTCTCGGACTTTATAGGTGCATGCTGGAACTTCCTCACATTTTGTAATTTTGTAATTCGAAAATAATTTGCATAGCGAGCCATTCGATCATCTAATGTCATTTGCGGTCATGTGTACAGTGTAATTGAAAAGCTGACCTGTACATAGCGACGAGTATCTTCCAGTTGAACTATTATTATTACTCTAAAATGATGATCAAATGTCATTCATGACTACGTTATGTCAAAATATGTCAGTGTCAGTTTGCAAAGCATGAATTGACATGACTAATTTGCAATATGTGGTGTTTAATAGCTCAGATTACTGAGCAATAGTCATGCAACCTCCAGAGTGACAAATTAATTTGACTTTTAACGTATAGGCGCCAAGATAATACAAAATAATATTAAATTGTTATATAGCGCACATAATAAAGTGTCTAGATCATGGCGTGCGCTGTACAACATTGTTATCCATCTTCATCGGGCAGACTTTTAGACCATTCCTCTAACTTTCTCAATCTCTAGGAATACCATCACATTGAAAAAATAATAATAATAATTGACACTTATTGAAGTTACACTTATTGAAGTTATACATAGCACAAGGGAGAGCTTTAAGGGAGAAACAGATGCAGGAAGGACAACCTGCCCTGCCTTATCAGGCCTACTTATTGAATCATAAATCAGAGATTCATTATAGACACTCCATTCAGAATGAAGTCTTATGCTGGAACCAAAGCCGTGGTTCTTACTAATGCTTATATCAGGCCTACTGATTGAATCAAAATCAGCTGATTTATACTCCAGGCAGGGTGGAACCTAAGCTGGAACCAAAGCCACGGTCCTTCTGTTGCTTATCAAGCCTACAGATTGAATCATAAATCAGTGACTCATTATCAATAGATACTCATCAGACAGGAGGAAGCCTAAAGCTGGGACCAAAGCTGAGGTTTCCAGAAGGGCCTAACTAGGAAATTTGCAAACCGTATATCAGATGTGGCATAACATTGGGATCTCTAAAAATGGTCAATGTTATTTTTAAGTATAAGGCAAATAATAACTCACGGCAATTTCAAATTTACGTTTAGGATACGCATCCTCCATAATATTTTACACGAACAGTTTAATGTAATACTTCAGCATTAAACATGGTTTGTCAAGCAGCATGTTCACGTTTTAATTATGTGCTAGTAGCGAATTACATCATGAACAATTAATAGGTACAGGCTCACCCTTCATTGTTAGCTTCAGAAAAAAAAAACCTGTTTCACTACTCAATCAATCCGATTTCACTAGCAAAATACACTATTAAACTACCCGCCCACTTCCCGGAGAGCCCGAGCGTATCACAAACCCACAGTATGTTTTGCTTGGCTCGACTTTGTTTATGACAAAATCAGCCTCTTGCATGGCACCATTGTCAGGTATATCAATGTTGTTAGCGTTCACAGCACGGAGCGATATTGGATTAGGCCTATTAATTTGTTTGTTTTGACGTTGAGTTTTTAACAGGCCTAATAATAATATTCCTGCAGGAAAACGGTTACATGTATAATTTATTGGAGTAGTGTCTACGGTAGGGCGCCACCATTCCCCCTGGGTTAGACTTGACTTTAAAAATCAAGAGCGGAGTAAACGAGATAAAAACACACCATAAAAAAATAGAACAGGAAAGTAACTCATCCACACACAAAAATAACATTTTTTCCAAGAGTGTTTAATGGGTAAATGATTTATATCAAGTAGGCCTAATAGCAACAATTAGGGAAATTATTACTGGCAAAATTTTACCTAATTTGGGGGTTGAACAAAGAAAATGTTCCAATAGCGGGACTATTACAGTTACGACGGCCTCCCTATAACGTGTCGGGTGCGATTTTTTCCCGTCCAAATTATTTACCGTGTGGTATGAAAAAAATACCGCTGCCGTGTTGGCAGGAGATTCTACACCCTCCCCCCCCCCCCCACCCCCCACCCCTTACGGAGAACACACTGTGTAGAAACTTCTTCGTATAGCGCCCTCTTTTGAATCAACCTCCGTCAGCCCATCTTAATTTCCCACATGGGGGACAGAATCTTCCGGGACAGATTTCCCCTGTGACACTGACGCTATACAGTACAACCATGGTACAACTGAGCTGTCTATAAGCCCTATGTTGGCAGTCATCCTATTTTGTCAAAATGAGTGGCAGAATTCGAAATTGTGTTTTTATTTTACGGTTCTTTTTACGGTTGGTTTACGAAATATGGGTTTGTTTATTTATTTTATTTATTTACGTCGTAAACTCCGATCAGCGCCCAGCACTGCTTTCCATTGGGGCCTTCAGTAAAATACATATTACGCCATTTACATTATAAAAGAGAAAGACAACATGGTCTCCATTCAAAAAGATTAAAATACACATATAAAATAGAAGTCAAAAGGAAGCACAAACAACAAACATTAATTTTAAATGCAAATTACGAATTCGAACTCAGTGTGCTCCTTGACTTTTCTTTTAACTCGTAATAATTGGCAAGCTTTTAATGGCAAGTGGAAGATCGTTCCGTGTCCTGGCTACAGAGAACTTGAAGGATCAGGAACGTTTGCCAAGTTCCGTTGTTAGTGACCGATAATTATAATTATTGGTATTGGATCAGAGGATGGTTACCACAGCCCTGGGCTAGGTATTCATTTTGGACCAATCAGTCGACATATCAGACTTTCTGTATGTTGTTCGGTATCGGAAATCATAACACTAAACATGACAACAGCTAATGACTTTTCAACTCCATGTGAAACTAGTTCCACTGAATTCACAGAACGGTCGGCAATCATTATGGCCACGACCACCAATTAGAGACAACCAATGATTATGACAAGTGTTCCACCAAAGGAAGCTGTACAACATCGTTGAATCCACCAATGAGGAAGCTGTACAACAGGCGTTGAATAAACAAGTTGGTTAAACTTAATTCCTGTATATGCCTATTTCAAAGGAGAAAAACCTATATAACTATGTTGGGGAAAAACATAGAGTTAACTCTTCGCTCACCGTTCGCCGTCTTCAAACTCATCTTTCAGTCAGATCTGTTGCCGAACCAATACCACACATTCCATAGATCTTCAACAAACTCAAAATCTGAAGAAACTCAGCACATCTTTAGTCGCGTTGCACCCACTAGGTCTATATAGTTCACGCCGCCAAATAAGTTCCCCGTCTACTTCACGGTCGACTTCCCAGCAGTTCTCCGTCGACTCTCCAGCAATTCCCCGTCGACTCTCCAGCAATTCCACGTCGACTTCCCGGCAGTTCATGGTCGACTTCACCAGCAAATCCACGTCGACTTCACCACCAACTCACGGTCGACTTCACTAGCTATTCCCGGTTGACTTCATTGGATTACTCCTATAGAACTATGAGGTTCAGAATCCTCGCCTTCCGTAAACAAAATGGCCGCCGTTGAAATTTTCCTCCTGGTAATGCTGCGCGCTACGATGGTAACGATTATCAACGATTCACGTATACAGAACATTGGTTGTTGTGGACCAGCATTGCGCCTATGATTGTATACGTGAACCGTTGGGTTTGTTACCAGCGTAGCACGCAGCATTACCAGCTCAAAAATTTCAACGGCGGCCATTTTGTTAACGGAAGGCGAGGATTCTGAAAACGGTGAGAATTTATCACTTTTTGCAACTTTTGTTTTGCGGAGTGGATTTTCTGGACCCAACCCGACCTCGATGAGAGTATAAGGAACACATAGAGCCTATTTTTGGCGTGATCCGGTTTGGGAAATTAACTGTAGGTGCAGAAACGTGAAGGGAAAAAAGTTTCGAATAGGATTTTGTACATGTCACTCTATGAGGGTAATGGAGACGATAGCGGAATGAACCTCATAGTTCTAGGAGTATCATTGGATCACCCAGGCATGCAATTGGTCCCCGAACTAATTCCATTGCTGACTGAGTGATGGCCAATGCCGTTCATCTTTCTGGAGTACTGTTGAATTACATGAGTTTTGTCATTGTTTCCAGTAGAACATTATTTGTCTGCATTATGTTCCAAAAACGGTAAGGGAACTCACCAAGCCACTCGCAAACTCAACATCGTTGCAATTGAATTTATAGTCCATGTCCATAGTTTGTTCAGTTAACTCCGTGGAACTTGCGAAGTGGCCCACGGGGCTCGACAGTGAAAGTGCACATTTTGAATGACTTTCTCATAAAGTAGTCCTTAGTATTTGAAAGCTTCAAACTTCCCCGTTGCTCGACCAGAAGGCACTGAGTCTGGGTCTTCCAAGCACAATGTCATTGGTCAGGCATGGGTGTGATGTTTCCTGTGCACAACATGTTTGTCTTGAACAACCAATGTCTTATCATTTGCAACTGAATTCTCACTAAGTTGTTCTCACAAAGTCTAAAGCAGATGAATACACTAAATAACACACAGAACGTCTTTTTCAGCACTTAAAACTAAAGGGCGTTTTAAAAAAGCGCAAGAAACACTTCATTTGCATATCAACGCATCAGTCCTAATCAGTATGCAAAGAATTCGTTTTTCAACAAAAAAAACACCTGTTTCTACCTCATGGCGCAGAAAGAAGCAGGACAAAAGCACTTACAGATGGGGGTAAAAACAAAGTAATGTCTGCGTAAAACAGTGAGATAATTGTTTACTCCTTTCAATGTTCGCTCTCGGGATGGAGAACATTTCAATTGATATCTAACAACAGATAATTGTTTGGGTTGAACAAAATATTTTGTGTTTACAACATTTGAAGTAGTTGTTAGATTGTGGACACCCCCCCCCCCCCTTTGCTGTATGGATTATATTTTCCTGTATACGCAGCCTTGTTCTCAAGGTTGTACGATTCCGATCGCCTTTGCGTTAAAGCAAGCGGTGCAATAATGAAGAACGACGAGGGGGACGATGATATTTTTATCATTGAAAACGAAGTTGGCAGGTGGGTAAAAACATGTGTGTAGAGTTTGTCGGCCTACGTTGATCACTTTTCTAAAGAATCTTCTAAGTTCTACATTCATGTTTTAAAGTAAGTCATATTCTTTATTTATCAATGATTTAATTTAGTATTAACAACAATTCAATCCTGTTGCTGACGAGAAATGATTACCAATTGTGGCGGGTTGTTGACCAAACATTGCAAAATTTAACTGGCATTCTTCACTGTCTACGTCTGTGCACACATCATCATGACATAATAGTCAATACATGACATATATAGCACTGTAGCTGTACATGCTGTTTGTAATTTGTAAACACACGTCGAAGGTAATTCACGTGGGGGTTGATGGAGCCATTTGCTGGCCCGCAGAAAATTCTGCTTAGTAAATTTCATAGCTAAGCAAGAAAAGAATGGAGTTTCAGTCACAGCAATGCAAACTGTAGTAATTTGGCTGTTATAAATGCAAGCATTTCTGCTAATTAGTAATAGTAAGCAGCGCTGAGTTTTTAGTTGCACATTGTGATTGTTACAATTGTTGAATCATTGTACATACGCACCACCCCTGCACTGCTCATGGACAAGAAGTCCCTCGGCATTATATCCAAACTTATGGATCCTACCGAGTATTCAAGTGGAAGTAGAAGTAGAAGTATAAGGCTTATTATAATAATAAGCAGTGTTTTTGTTTAGCCCCACACATGATCTAGTACTTTGTAGTAGTACTACAGTTGTTTGACCAGTTCCAGATCACTTTTTGAATTCATG
Organism: Leptasterias polaris; assembly: GCA_037783415.1. Lineage (NCBI taxonomy): Eukaryota > Metazoa > Echinodermata > Asteroidea > Forcipulatida > Asteriidae > Leptasterias > Leptasterias polaris. The sequence goes on along the minus strand of JAZGTN010000040.1, from coordinate 8,295,825 downwards.
TTGTTTTTGTTGCAATCTCTTTAACACTTCAAACAAACAAAAGTTGATCAGTATTCTACCTCCATGGTTTACCTAACATGTCATAACACTCACCAAGTATCCATTGGCAAAAATAGAGTAATACTTTTGAAGTGGCTTCGAGAAAAGTATTGTCACCCTGACAAGTTCTGGATCAGTTGATTCTATTCCGAATCAGTAGCGTGCCCTCTATTGCAAACTAATACTCCCAATACCATTCATAAAACTGAAAATAAATGCAACGTTATCGACGGCTGTTGGATGAAGTACATGTAGTTTCACAATCCTTGAAATATAAAAATGTACGCTTCCAGTGCAACTAACTTTCTACAACAGCCGTATGATTTTACCTAACTGAGTGCGCCACCATTTGACGCACCAACATATTGAGTGATCCGGAACTGGGCAAGGGTACGATGCCTCCCAACAAACAATTTCGGTAATTTTATCTCATAAAAAAAAAAAACGCCTGTTCAGTATTTACGTGAAATATTTTTTATACATTCTTACCATTTTACATAAATGTTATTCGTCCTGGCGTTCAAATTTGAAAGGTGAGAAGTTTAAACAGCGTTTTTCAACCAATTTTTGTTGTTGTAAATAATGATCATTATCGCCGACAAACTTCAGAAAAATTACCATAATTTATTTGTTGATGATGTTTGGCACCTTATTTTGGGCTGGTTGGTTTATTGGATGTTATTCTTCACATGTATCAACAGAAATTGGTAATGTGAGAAGTAATTTAATTATGTGGTTGTTGCAAAGTTTAGTGATCCGGAACTGGTCAAGTTCTGTTGTTTTCCTAACCCGATTCTCACATACAGAAATCTGACAGGTACTCAAAGTCAAACCATAGAGCAAGGACCAGACTGCTCTATGCTCAAACTAGGTAATAACTAATAATATCAATTTGACATTAATGTCAATCACAATTGATATGTTGCCCTAAACTTTACAGTCAGTAACACCTAATAAAAGAAATTATGTTGAAAATTACAGATGATGAACTCACAAAGTCCATCGCCCAAAAGGCAGAAATTCTCTAATGGTAATGGCATGGACCAATCAGAAAAGCTGTACCAGCATCGATGTAGCCTTCCCATCTACCCAGCCAGGAGTAAACTGATGAGGGAACTGAGAAAGAATACAAGCTCAATTGTGATTGGTGAAACAGGAAGTGGGAAGACCACTCAAATTCCCCAGGTAAGATAAGAATTGTAAAGTAACGACATAAAAGTTGTGAAAGTCAGTTGAGGAAATCACATTGGTATGTCCCCTTTCTATTTTATTTAAATTTTAATTCTTTGGACAATACACTACACGAGCAGAGGCCATCCGAACGACTGTCATCAAAACAGAAATTACACGCCCAGATAAGGTACAGAATCAAGATAAGGTACAGCAGTGGCGATGTTGTTAAACCACTGCTCTGGTGCTAATGATAATATTTACATTCTTTGAATGTGGCGTGTTGTGGCTGAGCGTTTGAGCGCACCGGACTGAAGCTCTGGTGTTTCTGATCAGCAGAGTGTGGGTTCGAGACCCTTTCGAGAAAGATACTTTATCAGAATTGCTTTGTTCTTTGGATGGGACATTTTAAAAGTTATGTTCCTTTTACTGGGATTGGTAGTGCACATTTAAAGAACCCAGAACACTTAACGTGGAAGGTATATCGTTCACACAGCAAGCACCAGTGTTTACAGGTTTCTTCAGGCTTGCGAGCTACAGTGATTAAGTTCATTTTTGAGGCATCCTTGGTTTCATTACCTGAAATTTATACTAATAATAATAATAACAATAAAAATAACAATGACGGCAAAGCTTTTATAATTGGTATGGTTACTGTCTTTGAATCTAGTAGTGCTATTTAAAATTGATGCCAGATCTGACGCTACTTGTATGTTTATTTATATCAACATTTCCTTTTTCCAGTATGTGTAATTTGGAGCATGTTTATTTGCCGCTTTCTTTAACAGCTTCTGTGATTTCATTTCAGTATTTACTAGAAGCTGGAGTTTGTAAAGGTGGAATGATTGCTTGTACTCAGGTGAGAAACAGGGATTTCATTTTGTGTCCTTTAGAAGTGCAGAAACTTCTTAAAAATTTGCTTTACAATAAATAACATATGGGATTTGAGGCATTGCATGGTGAGGTATCAATGTGTATTTGGTTTGCGGTAACACCATGTGTTTATCTACTTGCTAGGTAGATTTTGTTCTTCGAGAACTTGTCTTGCTATTATTCTGCTGCCGCGGAGTAGATTATTCGGAATTCGGGATACTTCGGGAGACTTCTCAGTTCTGAAAAGAACTGTCCTGCTTATTAACTACTATATTAACTACTACCTGGGCGGGAGGTAGGAAATCGGCCGGGACTACTACTTTTGCTTGTGGATTGAGGGGACTTCTCGTTATCAACTACACTGCCACGGAGCGAGTTCTTAATTGGTCTCAACGTTTCGACGGCAGTAGAATAATAGCAAGACAAGTTCTCAAAGAACAAAATCTTCCTAGCAAGTAGATAAACACATGGTGTTACCGCAAACCAAATATACAATAAATAACATTTTATACCAGAAGATTGTGGTTGAAAAAATGTGTCGAAAAACAACCTTCACAATAAATATTCAAACAAATGTTCACTTCTTTTTTCTTCAACTGTTTCCAGCCACGTCGTGTTGCAGCTATCTCAATAGCAAATCGTGTGTCATCAGAAATGAGTGTTAACATCGGAGAAAAGGTAAATCTCAAAGATGGAGAGGAATTCTAATTTCAAATGTCTAGGCCTTGTGCTCAAGCTTTTTGTAAAAGCTTAGTACATGTAACCATGTATTTTCCTTGCTCCAATTTTGTGTAGCCCAGATTTTAAACCTCTATTGTCATAAATGTATCTTTCTGATGTATAAATGGTAGTGATCACAACCTGTTTGATGGTCAAATAAAGTTATATTCAAACAATTAAAATACATTTTTTTTAAGTTGATTATAAACATGGGAAAAGGAAGAATTATCAGCAATTATAAACAAGTAGGTTTCACAGCTTTTAGTAGCCCACAGGGCAAGTTGAGAAGTAGTGTTTACTAGCCCATAGCAGTTTTTACCACACAATGTACGTCAGGCCAGTGTTAAGGGCAAGCACTGCTTTACTCAAGAATTGACTCATGTGAGAAACCAGGGCCCAATTTCATGGCTCTGCTTAAGCACAAAATTTGCTTAAGCACCCAAAAACCTTGCTTAGTAAAACCAGATTACCGGCCAATACTCCACTCGATTGTTATGCTAACTAAACAACAGCTAAATACAAGTCACGAGCAATGTACATCGCATGGAGTTTTGGCCAATAACACGAGTATAATAAGCAAGCTTTTTTCGTGCTTAAGCAAATTTTGTGCTTAAGCAGCTCTATGAAATTGACACCTGAGTACAATTCCTGCCAACCATGAGGTTAGAGACTGTAACTCTTTCCCCCCTTTTATGAGGACTCTATCTATTGGAAAATAAGTGTCAATGATAATAATAATAATAATAATAATATCGACTCTTATAGCGCAATTCCAAAGAATGATCATTGCGCTTTACACATTATTACCCCTGGTCACTGGGCCATTTGTTTCATTCTTGCAACCATCTCAGCTCCCAGGGGATTATACAGCCTGTGCTGCCGAAGCGCACTAAACTAAATCATTCACAAGAACCATTCTGCCCTCACAGGTACCCATTTTAGCCCTGGGTGAAGAGAAGCAATTATAGTTAAGTGTCTTGCTCAGGGACACAAGTGTCATGACCGGGATTCGAACCCACACCCTGATGACTCAACCACCAGAACTTGAGTCCGATGCACTTAACCGCTCGGCCACGAAGGTGTACTTGAGCTCCGTGCTTCCAAGATAAGGAGACATCCTCTCACAGCGAGGCAGCAGATTTCTAGAAATTCCAAAAAATTGAACTTTTAATTAATTTAGAAATATTTAACAAAATTATATATTATTTAATACAGGTCGGCTACTGTGTACGTTTTGACGACACCACTTCCCCAGAGACAAAAATCAAGGTATGGTTTTATCGATTTCATGCTAATGTCAAGGTTCATTTCAACATAGTGAACGATTTTGTGCTGAGCAGAGAACAGTCGCATCCCCTTTAAAGAAGGGTATACCTTGGTAATTACTCCAAAATTAAATACCATAAAAACTAAGAGGCACTGCAGCTGTTGATAATGTGTAACATTTTAAGAACTGATTCCCGTCAGAGGAATGTTGTATTGGAGAAAGTCAGTTTCACTCGTGGTTTATTACTCAACAAAATAAACAACAATATTCCCACCATTTATCGATGAAAAAGTGAATAACAATTGATCTTCTTTTATTTTGTTTTCATAACAGTACATGACAGATGGGATGCTCTTACGAGAGGCTATATTGGAACCCAAGTTATTGAGGTTTGTGTGTAATAATCGGAGATGATTTCATTCATTGTCCAAAATCTTGTTAACCACTTGGGTACTCTAAAAGTTCTTCTGTGCCCAATGGCGGTGTTATTTTTCGGAATTTTTTGGAGCTTCTTGAGTACCGGTAATCGTTTTCCTTTGAAAATACCATTGCCACGATGAAATCCTGACTTGACAAAGGAAACACAACAAAAGTTCTCATAGCTGGCACCGGATTTGTGAGAAAATATGAGTAGGCACTCACTGTGATTGGCAGAACCTCGGCCTTGAGCCACGGTTTGCTGCAATCTCAGAACGCTCGGTCTAACCTCGCAATGAGCTGAATACATTGATAAAAAACAATGGTGGCAGCCTGCCCATTATTGTATGCCACATTTGTACAAACACAGGACAATGGTCTAGAATTGGGTGTTACACAATAACCCGGAAAAGGGGATATTACAAGGCATGTTTTTCAATACCTAATGTCCCTCTTTGTGCGAGTGAAACAATGTGTAGCACAGTAGGTGCATGCTAGTGTATGCTACACAACCCGCGGGTGGATATTTCCGTCTGCTTCAGGCTGCTAGCAAAACAATTGAGGTGGCTCTGAAGTTGTTTCAGTCTCAGTAAACCATCCTACATAAATCAGTCCAGAGAAATTTGGCAAGTATACCCCTCAAACCACGTGAAGAGGTTAAAGTTGCACCCTTTTCTTTAGTGTGATTTTGGTTGAAATTGTCATAAAATCGTGTCATTATTTCAAAACAAGCAAGATCTTTTGGCAGATTTTATCAGTAGAAATAAATTAACAGCAACCATGCTTTTGATAATTACTGCTATTTTTAATATACTTTAATCTTACAGATACAGTTTTATCATCTTAGATGAAGCTCATGAGAGAACAGTCCACACTGATGTCCTCTTTGGGGTTGTCAAGAAGGCACAAAAGCAGCGAGCGGGCAATGAACACAAATCTCTCAAAGTAAGGTCTTCCATTCCGAACATTTTCCAAAAGGATTAGACTCAATTTTCAAACCATTCGTAAAAAAGCAGTAGTTTTGTCCATGTTCAACACCCATACCCAACATTACTATGGTTGGAAAGAGAGGTATCGAATCTTTCTAATGATGGTCATAAAGTATAAGGTTGCTATTATTATTATTATTTATTATTATGCAATCTCTTCAAATCAGAGTGGAAAGATCCAAAATACCAAACACCTACCGAGTGCCTCATGGTTGTGTACAAAGTAGTGTTTGGGTTTACAGAATACACTGAGGAAACAAAATCCAAGAATTTGGAACATTTGTTGGCGATTTTTGGATTAAATGAAAATAAATCCAATAAGCAAGAAATTTTTTTAAAGTATTTATTATGCTCTAAATATAAAATCTTCAACGTGATAATACAGTTAGTAATATTGACCTTTGAATGCAAGCTGTGTGAAAATGTGTGCTTCACGCTTGAAGGGTCAAACAGTGAGGGCAGCAGCTGTTGTTCATGGCGAAAGAATTTCATAATGAGAGGGTTAAATAGCTTTTCTTCTCTATCCAGATTGTAGTCATGTCAGCAACTATGGATGTAGATCATTTCTCGCAGTATTTTAACGACGCACCTGTTCTCTATCTCCAAGGAAGACAACATCCTATTAAGGTAAGATTAGACTTGTATCATCTAATTTTGTTTTTGTTTCATTTATTCTGGTTGTGAAGCCAAGGACTCTAAGAAAAGCGAACTTAATCACTGTACTAGCCAAGAATCCAATGGAGAGAATACAAGGAAGGTAGTTCCAGGTTTAGATGTGGGAGGAAAACTCAAGAGAATTATTCCAGGGAAAACCCGCGTAGTCAGGTAGGGACTGAAAACCAATTCCAAATAGCGCCCCCGGCGGGATTCGAACCAGGGTCCTAGAGGTGGAAGGCGAGGAAAGATACTGAAACACCAACCTGACCACCTCCAAAGAACAAAGTTACACAGCAAGTAGATATATACACATGGTGTTACCGCAAACTGAATATACTTTGATATTTATTCTTTTGTAGTTGCTGTATTCCAATGAATCTCAGAGTGATTATCTGTTTGCTGCGATTGTCGCCATCTTTCAGATTCATCAAAAGTATCCGGCTCAGTAAGGAAACATTTATTTCTTTTAACAAAGATTTGCAACTTTATGCTTACAAAAAGATATCTGGCTCAAAGGCTGGCAGGCACACTATTTACACTGGTCTTCTGCGGTAAACACAAAATGTGTAATTTAGTAGTGCGCCCTCGCTTGGAGGTCAAAAGGAGGCTGTTCATTGGTCAATCCTGTGCGCCAATACAAATCTCTCCCTTTCCATCGATGATGTCAGCGCATAAGGTATATTGTAATTTTTGTCCTATTCTAAGCAAGAGCCAAATTCCCTGCAAGATATTTTTTTAAACCAATCAAACTATTTGTGTTATACATTTTTTGATATTATATAGTGAAAGAAAAAGTCCCTGTGATGTCTAAATTTCATTATTCAAGACAAGACTAATGGGAAGAATGATTAGTACTCCAGCATCAGCCTTAGAGTAATGTTTGAGATGTTGTTTTCTTCTTTGTTTCAGAGAGGACATGCTTGTGTTTCTAACTGGCCAAGAAGAAATTGAGTCCATGGTGAGGTCAATCAAGGAGGTGGCCATGGATTTACCATCTGGTAAGATGCGGCGTTCTCCCTTAACAGTGATCCGCTGGCCAATTACCAGCTAAAACACCCGAGGACCAGTCAAAATGCACTCCAAGTGGTCCTGCTGCTAGTTCACTGTTGGAAAGCAGCTCTATTTAAAATGAAATATGGATTAGTGCAAAAGCTTGTGGACTAGTTAAATGGCAAGCTAACTGGTCCTGCTGGCAATTCAGTGAAAAACCTTGAAGATGGGTTTGTAAAAGCAATATTTTGACCACTTTGGGCCCCCCCCCCCTTATCACATATTTCTAGCTGGTACACTAACAAACAAAAGGAAATGCTATATCTCCTAAAATAGAACTTGCATTACGCGCGAGTTTGAAATTTTAAAAACAATGTATTCGCTAAGCTATAGACCATGTGACTGTGACATCACATGTTTACAAAAGAGCCACAGAGCCTGGACTTCCTGCAGGCACATTTGCACACAGCTCAATGGAAGAATACAACAAATCTTATGTTTTATGGAGATTGCAATCTCTGATTTTTCTCAACTTTTTATATGAAGAAAGGGGGGACATCTCAAAGGCTGTACAGCTGTTGCTTTTGTAAATTTTGAATTTATGTGAAAATTATGACACAAAATGTAAATTTTCCCGTATAGCCTGTGTTAGTATCTTGCCCGGCAGGAAATGCTTTAGAATGTACAAGGTCACCTCTCTGTAAACAAATGTAACATGGTCTATAGGGAAAAGGTTACCAGGAAGGCAATGCACATCATTTCTAACATATGTTCAGCGCCTGATTGGAGATATTGAAGGCATGCTACAAGCAGAATAAATCACAATACTTGTCCAAGATGGCAATAATTGGAAGAAGCTTGTAGTCGCCTCCTTCGCAGCAAGAGGATTATGGTGATGTATCTTGCTTAAAATAGCAGGGATGTTCCACACACACACACACAAATGCTCCAAGATACAGCGTTTTTGCACAGAGCGTTTTTGTGCGTACAGACTGAAAAATGCATCCTTGTGGAGCACTCTTTTGTTCTTTCCTTTGTCCCTGCACTTAACAGTTTCCCATAGACTTTGTACACAAATTTCCTTGTGGAGCACCCCGGTCTTTAGAAATTCCATGTGGAGTCCTTTTGTTTTCCCTTTTTTGTTTTGTCCTTGGTCTCCAGAAGGTACCGAAAGTGAGAGCCAGTTGACAAAGTTTTTTCAAAATTGAGAGAACAACGTTTTTGTTCTGATGCGACGATATGTTGTTTTAACAGATTGTCCAGAATTAGTTGTGACACCAATGTATGCAGCCCTTCCTCCACATCAGCAGCTGAAAGTCTTCCAGCCAGTACCATCTGTAAGTTGTTCATCATCATTTTGTATCATTCAAGACAAAGTTTGGCAAATACTGAGGGACAAGTAGTATATTATTATTGGTATTTTCATCGTATTCAAGTTCTGGTGGCTAATTAATCAGTATGTGGGTTTGAATCCCGATCATGACACTTGTGTCCTTGAGCAATACACTTAGTTAAAAATTGCTTCTCTTCACCCAGGGGTGAATGGGTACCAGTTAAAAATTGCTTCTCTTCACCCAGGGGTGAATGGGTACCAGTTAAAAATTGCTTCTCTTCACCCAGGGGTGAATGGGTACCAGTTAAAAATTGCTTCTCTTCACCCAGGGGTGAATGGGTACCAGTTAAAAATTGCTTCTCTTCACCCAGGGGTGAATGGGTACCAGTTAAAAATTGCTTCTCTTCACCCAGGGGTGAATGGGTACCAGTGAGGGCAGAGATGGTCCTTGTGATTGGTTTGGCTTGGTGCACTACATACTTGGCAGTACAGGCTGTATACTCCCAAGGGAGCTTTAATAGATTGTTTAAGGAATGAAATAAACGGCCCAGTGACCAGGGGTAATAATGTTGGAGCGCCATGAGCATCACTGAGTGACAGATTTAAGCGCTATATAAGAAGCCACTATTAGTAGTAGTATTATTATCATTATTATCCGCTCTCAGGGTAAACGAAAGATAATCCTGTCTACGAACATAGCAGAGACGTCGATTACAATCCCAGGAATCAAGCATGTTATAGACACAGGAAGAGTCAAAGCAAAGTAAGTCAAACTTCTCGTTGATATTTCCCGTCAACTATCTGCATGAAATGTTTCTCTTTCTTGTGCATATTTTCAGCGTCTTGATTGGCTTTTTATTTTGTAACCCTCTCTACTTCAATCAGGAGCTACCAGCCAGGCAGTGGACTGGACATGTTGAAAGTACAATGGGTCTCTCAGGCCCAGGCTTGGCAACGAACCGGCCGAGCGGGAAGAGAAGATAGGTCAGTACTTCCTCAATCTTCTCCCCTCTCCTCCCCCAACCCTTCCTCAAAAGGACAAGAAGACGTTGATTCAGAATCTTATCACCGAACTCCCAACTTTCATTAGTAAAGGAAATATTGGGTACAACAAGCTCAGCAGCCATACATAGGTCTAGTATTCTGGTACTTTCAGTTGTTTTACACTGTGAGAGGGTCCATGGTGTTTTGTACACAGTAGGGTGTCATTCGCCCCCGGAGGTGTTCAAATTCCATGGACCCCCATCACAGAGCGTGCAATCAGTTGACCTACATGTAGTAACAGCATAACTACAACCTCAAACCTGGGGCTATTTTTAATATGGTACAAAACCAATGGACCCCATCACAAAGTGTGCAACAATTGTTTTGTTATACCATGGTAATGGATTTCTCTTCTTTGGAGACAGTCTGCTATCATCTTCCAATATTAATGACGAAATTGGCACAGTTGAAAAAAACCAGACAAACAGTGGCGAATGAATTGTAAACAACATTGGCGATTGTCGACGGAAATGTTACTTTGTTGTTCGCTACAGCACATCGCACATGAACGTCAATCAATTTACCTAGTACCAGCCTAAAAACAACCTCGAACCCAGGGCTGTTTTTATTATATTGTACAAGGCGCTGGAAACGACCATCGGTGGGCACGATTAAGATAGTGTACTCCGTTGGGTACATCACCCATGTTGAACCGTGAATAAAACTTTGTATCAAATTACCAATAAAAATTCACAATCTATTACCACTGTATAACAACATTTATTGTATCTTCTAGACCATGTGACTTAACAGCCAATCCAATTCTGATCTCTCTATCAGTGGTACTAGCTGGCGATTATACACAGAGAATGAGTTTGCACGGTTACCAGCCAACACCGTCCCAGAAATACAAAGGTAGGTTGAGAGAGGGAAGAATATCTTGCAGTGTTCTCCCTTAACAGTGGTCCGCTGGCAAAATGCCAGTTATAACTTCCAAGGAAAAATTCTACCCAAGTGGTCATGCTGTGTAGCCCATCGCTTCCCAAAGCCATGTGTAAAACCGTTGCCTGCTCGTTATGCTCCTATGGTTTTCAAACTCAAGCCCCACACAAATGACCGTGTGACAAGAAAGCTTTAAAATGAGGACCAATGAAAAAGGTTGACTAGTGAAATGACAAGCTAGCTAGTCCTGCTGTCTACTACTCTCTACTCTACTCTATCCCGTAGCTGTTAGGCCGTAGGGGCGAAGAGATGGCAGCCACAACACACTTCCTCCACAACTCTCGATCTTCAGCAGTCCTCAACAATTGCTCCCAGTTCAGTCACGTCCACTCCTTCACATTGTCCACCCATGTCTTAGGTGGTCGCCCTCTTTTTTTTCTGGTTCCTCCTGCTTTCTAGTCACTGAAAAAGTTAAAGGCAAACCCTGTGTTGAAGTAACAAACGTAACCAAGTAGGAGATGGTAGTATCAAGCGTTTTTTCTGAACCTCATCTCAGACTATGATTTGATTTAAGGCTCCTCATGTAGCTGAAAACATACAGCATAATCCAAAGGTTTGTCACAGGTGTGTAGAGACATGGAGACAGTTTTTACAAAAACATAAAGTCTGTCCAAGCCAATATTAAACAACTGAGAATATTTCTATTCCCCCTGGACAGGATGCCAGTCCATCGTAGGTTACTCCCCAGCTCTCGCCGGTACCCTTTTGTACTCCTGGGTGAAGGGAAGCAATTACGATAAAGTGCATCGTCAAGGACACAGGGGTTGCCAACAACCAGGCCAGGAGACAAGTCAACATTATTTTATCGACAATTTTCAATTTTTCATTTCAGGTGTAATCTTGCCAATGTTGTTCTTCAGCTGCTTGCTCTAAACATTCGTGATGTTTTGAATTTTGATTTTATGGACCCACCGTCAAAAGAGGTAAAGTCTTTGTCTTCTGTTTTTTATAAAAGCAACATTTGTTGGAAGTACTAAGCATTGTATAATTGAATGATCAGCAAAATTGAAACGTTTCAGGGGGATGAAGAAACATTTTAATTCTTTATTTTGAGCTTGGAGTTCATGTTCTCAGTTGCACAGCGTAAATAAATCAATGATTTTCAGTTTGTGTTAGTCCTGATTCAACCCAATGTTTAAAAAGATGACATCAACATTTTGTCTTAGAACAAGATACAGAGCAAACTTGCAGCTTAACATTTTGTTTTATTTGCCTAATAAAAACCATGGGTTGTTTATGTCTTGATCCTAGTCTCTTCGCAGTGCTTTAGATCAGTTAAAGCTGCTAGGTGCCTTGGATAAGGAGAACAATAAACAGGTACGTACCAATTGCCTCAATGCGTAGAGCTAGATGTTCACATGTCGATCATATGATCAGTTTAATGCTTAGGTTTGAATTAGTTGCAATTGTTTCTCAACCTCTGAAACTGCTTGGAAAGGCTGAAAAGGTTTCAGATCTTTTTGCCAACAACTTCTGCAACTTGTCTGACCTTTCTGAGGAATTATTCCACAGAGTGTTCCTCCCTCGAGTGGCAACATTTTATTTCTAAATTAATAAACTCAGAAATTTTCAAATTGCAAATATTTTCTCTAGTACATTGACATGGAGCGTTTTGGCTGTTCAGAGAGGGCTAGAAGGGATGCAGTTACAGGTGCTGTTAAGCAGAAAACTCTGCTTTATAGTAAAAATTAATTGCTGGATTGGGTACCAGCCAGAGCAATGTAAATTATATGGTGTCTGGCTGGTAGCCCATTTCAGCCAAGCAATATTTTTCTGTGCTGAGCATTTATTTGTACTGACAGGCTATTTGAAATTTTGCCCATATATTTCCTATTACAGTTAACCTCAATTGGTAGACAAATGTCTGTATTTCCTCTGGAGCCCAGGCTATCTAGGGTCATCCTTGCCTCTGCACATCATGGATGCCTGTGAGTATAAAGCCGTATTGATTCCTCAGGCAAACACAATACATGTAGCAAAATCCTATTCCACTTAGAGGCAGTCAGGTTGGCGTGCTAGTGGTGTCTTTCCTCACCTTCACCTCTAGGACCCCGGTTTGAATCCTGCAGGGGGCACTATGTGGATTGGGTTTTCAGTCTCTACCTGTTTGCATGGGTGTCCCCTGGATTAATTCTCTGGGGTTTTCCTCCCACATCTACAACTTAAGCTTCCTTCATTTTCTTCTCTCCATGGGGTTATTGGCTAGTATAGTGATATTAACCGTTTAGGGACCATAGCAGCCACAAGCAGCTTGTACCAAAATGCCCATAGCGGCTGCGAACGGCCGCAAAGTTGAACCTACTTCTATCAGGCATGTGAGACTTCCACGTTAACGCGGAAATCCGCGTTTTTTATTTTCCCATTCCGCGTTTTTCTTGCGGGCTCCGCATTTTTCTCGTCTCCGCCGTGAATGGCCGGTCCGCGTTTTTTTTTTTTTTTTTTTCATCAAGCGGCAAGTAATTTTACTGCACAACACTCACACACAGAGAAAGGGAACCTGGCATCGGAAAGCAATTTGCGATTTGATTTTGACACAAGAGTCGGGGGCAGCCTGTGCTGCCAAATATGTAGCGCACCAAGCTAAACCAATCACAAGAACCATCTCTGCCCTCACAGGTACCCATTGTTCAAAGACACAAGTGTTATGACGGGGATTCAAACCCTCATCCCGATGACTTACCCACCAGAACATGAACCCGATGCACTCAAACTGCTTGGCCGTAACACGCCACGTTTTATCGATGTTTTAAATCCATTCAGTGATGCAATAGATAGTTCCCAGTAGACGCCATCTTTACGGGCAAATCGCATTTTGGCTTGCAGGCGCGTCAAGCGCTCAAATTATTAACGCAGCCGCGTCATTCACTAACCAATCACGCAATGAGTTTTGTGAAATGTGCACGTGTTGCACGCCGTTCTCACGCGTAACGCATGACTGTGTGTTCCAAATTGCCCGTAAAGATGGCCGACTTACGTCATACTGCAACCTATCTATATGAACTCCAGTTGTCACAATTTTTCCCAACAGAGAGGAGATTTTAACAATTGTGTCACTTTTGTCAGTAGAGTCTATTCAACACTCGCCACACAATAAGGTAACTATAGCATTCAATTACAGAGTTAGTTAAAGGTATTATACAGGATTGGCAGAGCTGACAAAATAATCACAGACAGTGTTCATGTTTTGTGTAATCAACCACATACATGAAATAACAAACCTGTGAAAATTTGAGCTCAATTGGTCATCGAGATCACGAGAAAATAGTGAAAAGAGACCTTATGTGTTTTCTGTTTTTCAAACATCGAGTTTATTATCGCGCGCGATAAAAACTATTGTTTTACTAATTTCTCAGAAACGATAGCATTTTAGGCAGAAATATTTTAAGGGAACCCTTTCTACCATTACTTACTTTAAATCATGTAAGTTATGTGTGAATCTGTGAACATTTGTGTTTTTCGATCTTAACAATAGTGTACAGGGCCTTTAATTGAAGAAGATAAATTTGAGACAAATACATATTTTCACTTGGAAAAGGGGAAAAGTCATTGATATGTTTTTGACAACTAAAAAGCAACAGAAGTACTTGCAGGACGTAAGATATAAGTATAAAATGGAAGAGTAATAATAATGTCTTGGGTAAAAATCTAGTACTAGTCTGTCGTTTGGCAAAGTGTAACATTTAGACGAAATGCAACCCTGTGGATTGGTGAGAGTGCCCTCTATTGGCTACTTTTAACTAATCCTAATTAATAATTCACCAATCAGAGAGAAGCTGCTTCTGCTGCATGGAGGAAGTTTTTATCCAGCGAGGGGGATCATGTGACTTTGTTAACAATCTACAGGGCGTACAAAGGGGTCAAAGGAAACAAGGTCAGTAAGACAAAGGTTATAGAGCGCCAAAGATGGGGAAAACCCATGGGGGCCATTTCAGCAAGCAAACGTTTTGTTATATCATTGATAGCAATGGTCATTGTCTGCACTGACCTATTTTTGCGTCAAAAGAGTTGCTTGCTGAAAATCCAATGCACATTTCAGCCCTAGTTCCCCATCTTGCGCCTGCGGCGGTCTATAGACCTTTCTTTTGTTGATAAACAAAGTGCGCCGGTTGGCATGGACAGCCGAATGTTAGCAAATGTTAGCAAAACATTCAATCGGGTTAAAAATGTTGTGACCAAATTCAACATTTTCTGTAAAGATTCATGAACTGAAATACCTCCCATGATTGGTTGATTTGTTTCCAACAATTTCAGCACTATTTTAGAATATTTGTGTAACATTGCTTCAAACTATGGCTATCTGTGTTTGATTTGAAGTTATGGCTTTCCATAGTTTTCCATCCTGGGTTGGCAAAAACTCGGACTGTGACGTTGCAAAAGAAAGGTCTATAATGTTTGGTATGCAACCATAAATGTGGCTTGAGACATAGACTAGGCTCTATTGTATAAAGCAGTAAATCTGAAGAAACAAATATTGACTTATCTGTTTCGTTGAAATTTTTTTTACAGGGAATCAATCATGGCTCATGTACATTACAAGGACTTTTGGCTGGTAACCATTTTCTTCTGTGCAAACTTCTATGCTATAATTTTGGGTTGAACAAAGAAAAATTGACAAAAGTGAGATTTGAACCAACGACTTCCTTATTAATGTGTCGGTGCTCTACCAACAGAGCTACATGTATCTTGCCCTAATGTTGGCGATCTCCCTATTTTGTCATTATCTTTTAGGGGGGTGTCGATCAGAAGCCATACAAAAGTTAAGTGCCATATAATCAGGAATCACAACCAAGATTAAAATACAACCTGGGAAGCGGCAGCAGAGGTATCACCTTAAGGGGATGCAACTTTTTATTTCAAATATCAAGTAATTGACCACAAAGGAAACTCACTGGGTAAATTTTATATGATTTTTAGTTGAACAAAGACAAGTTTACAAGAGTTGGATGTGAACCTCCAGATTAACGTGCTTTTTGAAATGAACAGTTTTATGAATTTATGAAATCATTCTCCCAAACGGTGTCATTTGCCTCAAACTGCAGGACTGGTGCTTTGAGAACTTTGTTCATCAACGGAACATGCGACACGCTATGGAGATCCGTACCCAGCTAAGAGGTCTATGCGTTAAGGCAAACCTACCTCTTAATTCATGTGGTCAGGATACCACACCAGTCAGGTACAGATATACATTGGTCTATGCTTGAAGGCAAACCTACCTCTTAATTCATGTGGTCAGGATACCACACCAGTCAGGTACAGATATACATTGGTCTATGTGTGAAGGCAAACCTACCTCTTAATTCATGTGGTCAGGATACCACACCAGTCAGGTACAGATATACATTGGTCTATGTGTGAAGGCAAACCTACCTCTTAATTCATGTGGTCAGGATACCACACCAGTCAGGTACAGATATACATTGGTCTATGCATGAAGGCAAACCTACCTCTTAATTCATGTGGTCAGGATACCACACCAGTCAGGTACAGATATACATTGGTCTATGGGTGAAGGCAAACCTACCTCTTAATTCATGTGGTCAGGATACCACACCAGTCAGGTACAGATATACATTGGTCATCTAGAGTTTTGATGACATGTGTGTACAGTGGAGAATGAATAAAGCTTAGGTGTCCAAGACTGCAAGTTTTGCTTATTCTTGGACACAAATATTCATATTTAAGTTCATGAAAAGGGTTTTTGGAAGTTTAAAGGTGTTGTACGGGATCAGTAGAGCTGATTAAATTGTCGTAGGCATTGTTCATGGTGTGATCAACCATATACATGAAATAACAAACCTGTGAAAATTTGGGCTTAATCCGTTGTGTGTCAGGAGAAAATAGTGAAAAAATCATGCACAATTTTTAGCATGTGAACACATTGTCCTTAAAGGTATTGTATACTTTTGGTAACAGCTCAAAATCAGTGCCCACATTTTGTGTGATTCAACATGTGCATGAAATAACAAACCTGTGAAAATTTGAGCTCAATTGGTCATCGAGGTCACGAGAAAATAGTGAAAAGAGACCTTATGTGTTTTCTGTTTTTCAAACATCGAGTTTATTATCACGCGTGATAAAAACTATTGTTTTACTCATTTCTCAGAAACGGTAGCATTTTAGGCAGAAATATTTTAAGGAACCCTTTCTACCATTACTTACTTTAAATCATGTAAGTTATGTGTGAATCTGTAAACATTTGTGATCTTACCAATAGTGTACAGGGCCTTTAACTTTGGTTGTAACAACCGAAAACAGCTGATTATAGGGTTTTTTTATGATTTCAGATACACTTTTCTCGAATTTGACTTCATTTCACAGAAAAACAATTGTTCTAAAATGAACTTCATAATCAGTAAGTTTCAGACTAAAATTAAACAATGACATTTTTATCCTTCAAAATCCTGTATGTTGTTTTTAATCAAACTTTTGTCGTGTTTGTGTCAAAGACTGCAAGTCTTGCTCATTCTTGGACACAAAAAACTCATGTTCAAGGTTACCAAAAGGTTTCTGGAAGTTTAAATATAGGGAAACCTTGCAAGAATGTGGGCGGGACTTGTTGGATCAAAACAGCTCATTAATACAAATAAATATTAATTTGTTTTTAAAGCGTGTTTTAGTTTCACAGGCAGTTAAACGCATTTGTTGATTTGTCTTGGCAGGAAGTGCCTCGTTCAGGGGCTGTTCATGAATTCTGCTGAGCTACAAAGAGATGGTAGTTATGTAACGGTAAGTCAATATCTGTACCTATAGACCATGTTACATTTGTTTACAGAGTGGTGACCTTGCACATTCTTAAGCGTTTCCTGCCGGGCAAGATACTACACAGGCTATATGGGAAAATTTACATTTTGTGTCATAATTTTCACATAAATTCAAAATTTACAAAAGCAACAGCTGTACACCTTTTGAGATGTCCCCCCTTTCTTCATATCAAAAGTTGAGAAAAATCAGACGGTGCAATCTCCATAAAACATAAGATTTATTGTATTCTTCCATTGATCTGTGTACAAATGTGCCTGCAGGAAGTCCAGGCTCTGTGGCTCTTTTGTAAACATGTGATGTCACAGGTCACATGGTCTATAATAATTATACTATTATATATTTCTGGTAATGAAACCAAGGATTACTCATAAGTGAACTTAATCACTGTAGCTCGCAAGCCTGAGGAAACCTGTAAACAAGGGTGCTTGCTTGTGAACCACAAATACTGGGGGTTTTTGCACGTGCACTACCAATCCCACTACAAGGAACCTACGGCTTAATATTCCACCCGAAGGACAAAGCAAGTATCTTGCTTATATGAATAAAAAATGGAATAACATCCTGCGTATTAATTCATTTTACACTGTAGTTTGACTGAGTAAATACTTTTTTCTTCTTAGCTTGATCGGAAACAGACTGTCAGCATTCATCCTTCGTCCTGTCTCTTCCAATGTAAACCAGCGTATATACTCTACAATGAACTGGTACAAACCACCAAGTGCTACATGAGGTAATAATAATAATAATAACCTAGACTTCTATAGCGCATTTCATCTTCGAAGAAAATAGCAATGCGCTTTACAGGTACAGTAATGAAAAAACAATTTGATGAATAAAATAATACAGTTTGAATGACATTACATTAGAAAGCAATTTTAAACAGGTATGTTTTCAATTGCGATTGAAAGAAAGTTAAATCTGTGATGGTTCGGAGAGTAGTGGGGAGAGAGTTCCAGAGATGCGAAGCTGCAGATGAGAATCTTCTGGATCCATATGACTTGGTCCTGTCTTTCGTGGGTTCAATGAGGTGTTGAGATGCAGAACGGAGGGATCGAGTGGGTATGTAAGGGGTAACAAGTTCAGAAATATAGCTGGGACAGAGTTGATGAAGTGCTTTGAAAGTTAGAATAATGACTTTGTACTGGATTCTCCGGGATACGGGCAGCCAGTGTAGTTCCTGTAGAGTGGGAGTGATGTGCTCTTGCCTTGGTAATTTGGAGACTAGTCTGGCAGCTGAATTTTGAATTCGCTGAAGCTTGGCGATGTCTTTATTGGGGAGGTTGATGAGGAGACAGTTACAAGAATCAAGAAGAGAGGTGACAAAGGAGTGGACAAGGATCTCAGTTGTGTGATTATCGAGGAGATTTCTTATCTTTCCGATTTTGTAGAGAGATAAGGATGCATTCCGACAGATGGAGTTCACATTTTGACGTAGAGTTAGGTGATTGTCGAGCACAACTCCAAGGTCTCGAACAGTTGTGCTGCTAGAGATGCTAATGTCACCAACCGTAAGTGGAGGCAGTTCCTGATTTGAGTCACGCTTCCTGGATGATGTTAGATGAAGCATTTCAGTTTTGCCATCATTGATAACAAGCATGTTATCCCTCATCCAATTGCGAATCTCCCCGATACATAACTCTAGTCTTTCTTTTGACTCGTGTCTCGTAGCAGGATTCGTAGCTGTGTACAACTGCAGGTCGTCAGCATACATCATACACTCAACATTGTGCTGCTCTGCAATACTCTGAAGAAAAGTTGTATAACAGATGAATAACAGTGGCCCTATCACTGACCCCTGTGGTACTCCCCATCTAATCACTTCAGAGCTGGATGTCTTACCATTAATGAGTACTCGTTGATCCCTTCCATCCAGGTAAGAGGCAAGCCATGTTTTTACAGCACCGGTGATGCCAAAGGAGGCTGAAAGCCTCTTCAGCAAGATGCTGTGATCCACAGTGTCAAAAGCTGAGCTAAGATCAAGGAGAACCAGCATTGCTTCATTGCCATCATCAAGAATTTTCAATAGGTCATCTTGCACTCTGGTCAGAGCTGTTTCAACACTAAATGATGGTCTGTAGGCCGACTGTCTTGAAGCAAGCAGAGCGTTGTCCCTCAGATAGGTCATAAGTTGCTGACATACAACTCGTTCGATAATCTTGCCAAGGTAGGGAAGATTTGAGATAGGCCGATAGTTTCGAAGACAGTCAGGATCAAGGCTAGGTTTCTTAAGAGTTGGTATAATCAAAGAAGACTTGAGAGCTTCAGGGAAGACTCCCAACTGCAGAGACTGATTTGTAATGTCTGTAATGGCTGGTAGAAGTTCCTTCATGCATTGCCTAAAGACCTGTGCTGGTATCGGATCAGACATACATGATTTTACTTTAGAAGTTTTTATGATCTTCAAGACGTCCCCTTGACTGATAGGTTTAAAGTTCTCAATCCGACAATCCGTCTGGATATCATTCTCCACACGAGTATTTCGGGATGTCGTTTCCAGGGTAGCTCGAAGGTTGCCTATTTTGTTGGTGAAATAACTCAGAAACTCATGTGCTATATCAGTTTCAGGAGGGTATGCTGGTAGGGTTTGAGCAGGCCTTTCAGTAGTAAGACTCTTCACGACATGAAAGAGCTGTCTGGAGTCAGAGGTCTTGATCAGCTTTCGGTAATGTTCTCGTTTCGTCCTCTTTAAAAGGTAGTTATATTCCGTTACTGCCTTTTTCATGTTCTCATTATCCTGCGTTGATCTGGGATTGGACTTTCTCCACCTCCTCTCCAGCCGACGAACATTCCGTTTAGATGTTCGAAGAGCGTTGTCGTACCATGGTGCATGAGGTCTTAATTGCACCTCCTTTTCACGAGCAGGGGCATGATGGTCGAGAGTGGTAGAAAGACAGTCATTATAAAGGTCCACTTTCGCGTTGACATCAAGTTTATCCAGGTCTGTAGCTTCTGCGAATTTGTGTACAATGCTACTCCTGAAAGACATGTAGTCAATACTGTGCAGAGAGCGAGTGGTGACCTTCTTCTTAGCGGCACAGGGTTTGGGGAACATAACATTAAAGATAACCGCTGCATGGTCTGATGGTGCCGAGTTAAGGACTGTGATATCCCTGACAGCTTCATCATTGTCTTTGACAATCACGAGGTCAAGGGTGTGACCGTGTGTATGCGTAGCCTCGTGGACAAGCTGTCTTAAGCCTGCTGCCTCAAGAGTGTCACTAAAAGTCCTTGCCTCTGAGTTGGAAAAATCGTCCACGTGGAAGTTGAAATCTCCACAGATGATAAGGCGACCTGCACAAAGATTTATGGATTCCAGGAGCGTTGAAAACTCTCGGAAGAACATTGCTGATGGATTACTTCTCTGTGCAGATGGTGGTCTGTAGATAGTAACTAATATCAAGGTTTCTCTATCATTGGAGCTAATCGAAAGCTGTAAGCATTCAAAAGACTCAAAGGACAGAGGATATGATTTACAGGAGAACTGGCTGGATCGAACCAATACACAGATGCCTCCACCTCGCCGTCCTTTACGAGGAAGTTTTAGAGGTTTAAAGTCTCGCAGGATGTCTTTTATTTCAGCAAAGCAGGGTCCATCACGGCCGTCACCAGACAGCCATGCCTCAGTGATGGCAAGCATGTCCAACTTCTCAGAAAGAACAATGTCACACACTTCAGCTGCCTTATTCTTCATGGAATGAGCGTTCCACACTCCGATTCTCGTGGATGAAGTTATGGCATTTCTTAATACCGGTTCTAGTTTGACTGTAATAAGCGAGCGTGGACGTTGAGGCCCTGGAAGGTCCTTATGAATGTTAGGACTTCTGTCGGGCATGAGAACTGGAATTGGCCGCTGTCGCTTGATGAATGATCTCCGGCCACGCTTGGTGGGTCGATCTGAGCATATTCCGCCTTCTTTCAAAATCTGGTAGACATTAAAGGATATCCTAAACTTCTCAACTCCACTGCCAATGTCCTTAAGACATTGTGTACTATAGACACGTCGATGGCTAAAGTGGAAGGTGGAGTCAAGTACTGCCATAGTGAGAAGTAGGGCAACTGCTGCGGATGTATACAGTATATTGTGCTCCATACTACAAACGGTCACTATGTCCAGAGAGAACGATCAATAAAAGGAGATTTAGTCACCCCATTCCATTGAGAAAAACAGCCTGACCGCACATCAACAATAGGGTTCCTCAGTACACAAAAGAGCACAGTCTAAGTGCAGAGATAGGCTCCAGTGAAAATGGCTGCCATGCAGTTTCAACATGTAGAGCAAAAAAGATGTCTCCTGAAATAACCAAGAAACTGCAACATCAACTCCTTAGAAATTTGTCCAGATAAGTGCTGACAACCAATAAAAAGGATTGGTTGTAATTTAAAATAGTTGACCTTACATAGAGCAGTCAAAAACCAACAATGTATACAGAGCAGAATTGAGAGTGCAACCTATGACCTGTGAAAAACAGGGCTGAATTTCTATGCTAGCTGTGTAAGCGTAGAATGCCTAGTAACGTGGACAAGCAAAAATTCCCTGCTAACCCGTGAAATACGCTTGACGCAAGCGCGGAATTCCCTGCTTCCGTAAGCGCCGATTCTTTGCTTACGGTAAGCAGAGCCATGAAATTGGGCCCAGATATTTCGACTATCACTTTTCAAAATGCTCCGACCCACCAAATTCTTATCATGAAATTCTAAACGTTTTTCACCGCAAATCTTACCTACATTAATAGCACCATCAGAGCTACCAACTCTCCCTGATTCTGTAGAAATTTCCAGAAAATAAACCAATCTTTCCATGTTCTGATGAACAAATTTGAAAATCTCCCTGATTTTGGAAACCTTTACTCTATTATGTCAATGTAATTCTAAATCTCTCCCTGAGAGTCGGACAATATCTCCCCCGATTGCAAGATGCATACATTAAAGTCTCAATGTTCTTTTATTTGTCTACAGGAATGTCTGTGTGATTGACCCAGAGTGGCTTTATGATGTAGCTCCTGAATATTTCAGACAGAGAGTGTCAAGAACGAGGTGACAAAATCGTGAGATGTCAGACATTCATTGCTACAACTTTATGTATTAACTAGAAGGAGGTGTACAAATCGTGATATGCCAGACATTCATTGCTACAACTTATTAAATGGTAATGAAACCAAGGATGTCTCATAAGTGAACTTAATCACTGTAGCTCGCAAGCCCGAGGGAACCTGTAAACAAAGGTGAACCAAAACACCGGGGTGAATCCCTACTCTTCCAAGATAAGTGTTCAGGGTTCTTTTACTTGCACTACCAATCCGTGTACATGTGACCTATGGCTTAATGCCCCATCCTAAGGACAAAGTAATTATAGTAAAGTATCTTACACAAGTACCACGACCAGGAACTCAAACCCATCAAAGGGAAAGTACTACAGTGTTATTAGTAATATACTCAAGAAATACAACTTTATATTATTAAAACGAGTGGAAAGTACTTACGCAATACTTATTTTTACATCAATCTGGTAGAGTATATAATTAATCTGTAAACTTTAAAACTAAAGTATGTATTCACCTTCAGGTACACAGGATGGTTTGCAATGAGAAGCTAATTTTGGTCCAAAAACGCATTTGCATACATTGGGTGTGCTGCATTTCAACTGAAAATTTGACCAAAGAAAACGGTCCACTCTTTTACTCTATTATACAGGATTGGTAAGGATTAAATTTTTAAGGAAACTTACTGATTATGAAGTTCATTTCCTCTGAAATAAAGTCCTACATAAGGACAATGTGTATCTAGCCCAAATTTGTTATTTCATGTATATGTTAATCACACAAAACCTGTCTGCAATTTTTTTTTTCAGCTCACCAATCCTGTATAAAAGTTCTGAGTATTATTTATTATAACATCAAATTCAACGTCTTCATACAATTAACAACAATGCCAATGCAACTAATTTCATTTCACAGTCAATTTTAGCTTAAACTGTACAGCGTTAAGTACACAATGATTATGCATACGCTCGTACAGTAAGAACGGTTTGGAATAATTCACAAGTACATCAGATCACTCATTCTATATAAACAGTATATATAACATAAACTGGACGGATTTTAAAAAGCAATTCAACATTTCAAAAAATTAATAATAAATCTGGATGGAATAGACTATACAAAATCATATTATAATAACTGCATAAATAAACATTACAAAAACCTGGAAGAAATCAAAGTTTCAATCACAAAGTCATGCAATATGTAGAAGTTGTCAAAATCTTTGTTAATAGAGATTTTACATGTTGGTCTTGATTGTGGACGCTGTTTATTTGAATTAGTCACCGTCAGAGGGGTCTAGCTCGGAGGGACTGGACAAGTCTATGAATCTGGAGCCAGATGTTTGTGTGATACAGATATCAATTATGCAGTATTTCGTGTTGCGATATCGGCGACTACTTTTAAACAAAATGAAAGACGCTAATCAACGCTAATCAAGAAATAAGACGTTAGCCGACGGAATCCTTGTCCAAAAAATAATGGAAGAAAACTGCTTGTGAAAAATCATGCAATTTCTAAACAACAAATATACCTTGTGTAACTATTTTTCTTAATGTATTTACAAAAAAGGAAACAACATTAGAAGATGAAACAAGTTCTTGAAGTGTAAATATTTAACCTCTTTAATAATACAAATAAAGACGGAGTTATCTGAAAATCTTACGTATTGAGGAAGTCTGAATTCTGTCTTTAAGTTGATATGAAAAGTGTCCATACTGTCCTCACCCCTCCATGGAAACATTAAGCCAAGAGCAAACTCTCTCATTATCTTTAACCACTTCACATTGGATGATGTGTTTATCCACAAATCTTTTTTGGACAGACTTGCGGTGGACGTTTTTACGCCAGCAACAACTTTGGATTTTCCTAAATTTTTTGCTGACAGCTGACATTCGAACCACCCAGACTTTGTAGTGTGGACAGGCAGGCAACTACTGTGATACGCTTCCAATCACCCATAGAAAGGGTGACAACAGGTTCTGGAAAACATGCCTTGTAAAATCCCTTTCCGAGGGTTATTGTGTAACCCCTGATTCCAGACCTTTGTCCTGTTGTTATACAAATGTGGCATACAAGAATGGATAGACTGCCGCCATTGTTCGTTATTACATTTGGCTCAATGAGAGGCAAGTCCGAGTGTTCCGAAATTCCAGCATACCATGGCAGATTTTCGGCCATGGCTCACGGCCAAGGTTCTGTAGATCACAGTGAGTGCCCGTTCTACTTTCTCACACAACAACATCAAATCCCAGCACTAATTATGAGAACCTTTGCTGTCTTTCCTATGTCAAAACGATTTTTTCAAAGGAAAACAAAATCTCTAAGAATACTGACATGGAGTGGTTACAGGTTTAAGTGAGTGCCTGAACCTCTGCAGTGAATCTCTGTAGCTCCATCTCTTCCATATCTTCTTCATCATCACTAACTTCTCTGCTCAGACTCTCCCCCGTCAGGAAGTCAAATGGAGTACTCAACCCTGACCCAAATCCCGCATCGTCTACGATGCCCAACTCAGCATCTTGACTGAAGCTGTTCTCACGATAGATGTCTTCATCTACATCAGGGAGGTTCATGCTTGTCAGACGACCATCGGCTGCAAGAAAGAGTATCGATACAGTAAGCTTCAGTTAAGGGTGGAAAAACTAATAAAGGATTTATAAAGAAATCTTTACAAATGTCTAAAGGGTTTAACAAAACTCAATTAATAATTACTGCAAGTTAAAATAATTATAGTAATTATACCAAAACTAATAATGCACACATATATACCCATAGAGTACTCAAGGCCCCTACAAGAATACAGTAAAAAAATGTCTATAAAAATATTTTAAAATTCATATATGAAAAGTGACAACGAAAATGCAATTATAATGAGCGAGAAAAGGCTAGAGACATCAAATGCATTTTGAATTGAGATTTAAACGTACTTTATAAGGAATTAGATGTCTGTATGTGCAGCGGCAACAAATTCTACAAACGAGGAGACAGCTGCAGCAAATGCCATGCCCCCCAAATTTCATTTGGAACAAATAAAATGTTTAGGGACTCTAAATGATGGTAGACAAGGATGAGGTGACAGAGGAATAATGAATGACGCAAGAAATGTAGCCAGGGGGCTAAGCCATTGAGGGCATGTTAAGTTAACAGACCAATTGTGTAATAAATGATAATAATTAATTCAGAGCTGTTGAAAAAAAACCTGAACTCTGAGCGCAAAGCGCCAAAGCTTGCGAGCTCAAAAACTTGCAAGCACGAAGCCCACTAACAACATTTATCTTTGGTTTTAAAAGCCCTACTCTGCAATCTGGGACGTTATATATGATTTTATATTCATTTTTTTATGAATTTGATCTTAGGTAAAAAAAGAAAAATTCATAATATTTTTTGGGGGGGCAAAAAAAATCGATTTCCGAAGAAATCACATCCCTGAAATAGAACTTATATAGCGCCATACATCTAAAGCATACACCCCAAAGCGCTTGACAAGGTAGGAAATACAAATGGATTAAACACATTTAAAAAGGAATAAAAGCACAAGCACTATACAACATAAAGCACTAAGGTAAAACAATCTGAAGTAAAGTTTAAGACACAAAAGCAAATACAGAATATACAGAATATAACAGCAACATTTTTGTAAAAAGAAACTGAGCCGCAGCCCAGGTCATTAATATATGGAATTAAATTGTGTATTATATACATGTAATAGCAAATACATAATCAAATGAGAACAGCTAACACTCAATGGAATGCTCGTCTTGTATTCGCTACAAGGCGTGCTGCAGCATTTTGAACCAAGGGACGGTAGAAAGCAAACAGTTAAAAAACATTAACATTCCATTATAAAAGACAGTCACATTGACTTAAACCAGGCGTGAGGATCAATGATAACAAAAAAGATAGAAAACTGGGATCCAGATGATAGGAGGTACATTGAAATGATGGCATTTCCACCTTTTGGTAACCCCTGGAGTTATAGATTCCAAGGAGCTTCTGGGAACAGTCTCCTCAGCACTAGAGAAGAAGATCAAAGAGCATGACTTCTTTAATTTTGAGAAAATTACAGTATTTATTGTTTACCAGGCAGACTTTAAAAAGTCTGAACTCAGATAAAAGTTTGAAATTTCTCATCCCTGTATTAAACTAACCTGTTATTCTTCCAGACTGAGAAGCTAGTTCCCAGGTTAGTTTCTCCAATGCTTCTTTGTCTTCCATCTCGGTGTACATGTAATCCTTCCCAGTGTTATCATAAACGCTCATATCATCTCCTGAAAACATCAACAACAACAAGATCACTTTTGAAATCTTCAAGTGATTCAGAACCTGTTATATTCATCAAGTGTGTAATATACAAACTAAGACTCTTTATGCAATTAATACCTTTAAGCTACACACGTCATGGGGGTCTCTACTCGACAAGCTCTGCTTTTTTGGAGACCCCCACCACATAGCCCTATATGTATGATTGATTGATTGAGTGGAAATAAAGTATTGAGAAAGAAAAAAAGTGGAAAGACACTGAGAAGTAGCGCATCAGCAAAATCACTTCAAACCTATACAAAGTATTTGATTACATATCCCTACCACACAGCTGCCAACATTTTCATCTTGCTATCAGGGAGATATTTAGAATGACATTCAACATAATATAGGG
The DNA here is from genome assembly GCA_037783415.1 of Leptasterias polaris. Lineage (NCBI taxonomy): Eukaryota > Metazoa > Echinodermata > Asteroidea > Forcipulatida > Asteriidae > Leptasterias > Leptasterias polaris. The sequence goes on along the minus strand of JAZGTN010000040.1, from coordinate 8,268,929 downwards.
AAAAAGTTTTCCACAATCACAGAGATTGTCAAATTTGTTCATCAGAACATGAAAAGATTGGTTTATTTTCAGGGAACTTTTTCGCAGAATCAGGCAGAGTTGGCAGCTCTGCAACCATTATGACAAAAACTTCCAACTATCATCTCTCTACTCCGACACAAGTTTACGGACACAAGTGCCACGACCGGAGCTCGGACCCACACTCTGCTGATCAGAAACACCAAAGCTCGAGCCCAGTACGCTTGACCGCACGGCCCCGACACACAACATGGTCTTAAAATAATGTGATGGAGAGACCTACCGTCAACCTCGATACGACTGCTACTTCGATCAGGTTCTCTAGTCTGTCTGGAGTGAAGTCGTCTATCATCCACCCCTTCGGCATTGTTATTCCCATTTAAATCCCTCTTGCCTGGTAGATGTTCGCTCAGCACAAATGAAATAGTGTTATCAGCATCGGGGACCGACTTGGCAGGATGAGCCTCTTCCCTTTTGGAGACTTTGAGTGGGCGGGTTTTCCCAGCACTGCGATGGGATTGACGGCCGCTCTTCGAAGGGGGAGAGGGGGAGTACGGTTGCAGAGATTCACGAAGGGCTGGATTGGCCAGGCTGCTGTCTGGGCGCCAGGCTTGCATAGTACCTGTTTGGAAAAATCAATTCCAATGGGTTTAGATTCAGTTTGAATTTGAAGACATGTCATGCTTTTTAAGCCAATGGTTAAGTAACAGAGACAGTACATCAAAGAGGTAAAAAGAAAAACAGAATTCTTTATTTTCACTCTAAAAATAAATTCATGGCATTTCAAAAACCACATGAATAACAACTAGAAAAACAGGTAGTACCGTAAACTTGGGTGTGATCCCTGGCTATCTGGCAGTTACAGGTTGAATGGCTTCTGACTGGCACCCCAAACAAAGATATTGACAAAATAGGAAGACTGCCAACATTAGGGCTAGATAGCTCAGTTGGTAGAGCACTGGCACATTAATCCGGACATTGCAGGTTCAAGTCCTGCTCCAGTCAATTTTTCTTTGTTCAACCCAAAATTATTTGAAAAAAAATTTACCCGGTTTAGTTTCCTTTGTGGTTTATTACTTGAAATTTAAAAACCAGAGAACAGACTTGAACTGGAATACCTGTGTATGAACATGAAGGTAATTTATCTGTGGGTGTGATCACTCCATCTTGCTTATCATCATCTCTCACTGCGTCTCCTTCGTCTCCACCAAGACCAGCCAGGAAGAAATCTCCCAGCCCAGCTTTATAATGATGCTGACTGTGTCGAGTGAGCTGACTAGTCATCAGCAGCATCCCTGATGGAGTACTTGTAAGCCCCATGGACGAACCTCGCCCGGATTCATCCTCCTTAGACGAGATCCTCCCCGAGACATTCTCTGAGGACGGTGTGGTGCTCTCCTGCGTCTGAGAAAGAGGTCTGCGATGCAATGCCACGTTTGCGCTTTTGGATTTAGCTTTGATTTGATTCTTCTCTTGAGTAGAAGGTTTGACGCCTTGGGTCGACCTCGCAGAAGAAAACCTCGTGGAGGCATCCAGCTTTGGAGTTGCTCGTTGTTGCTTGCTAACAGGCTTGCTGTCCACTTTGCTTCCTAGTGGAGTCGATACAGTCCGGGCTGGTTTGTTGGCACTATCAGCACGCCTCTGCTTCTGTTGAGATGATACCACTCTTGCTGATGAAATGGATCGAGGGGTCGAAGAGAGGTCGTCAGACTTGCCCTTGACGGAGGGGTCAGAGTGGTGAGGTACCAGCGAGGCATCTGGACTGTACGGATTGCTTGGTGTTATCATGTCATCCCCTCTGCAAGACAAAATGCAATAAAACTTTGACAATTCCATCAGACGGTTTATATGTTCACTTCTATTCATTGTTTCAAAGAAAAATTGCAGTTGCTGACGTTTCACAGATGAGAGTTAAATGTATTTCTTTCTAATGTATGAACTCATCATTGGTTTTGTAAACACACCGCAACATGATGGCTCAAACTCTCAGTCCAGAAATCAGCGCCTCTGTGCAAAAAACGTTGTATATCCTAAAATGGCTTGAAATTGTCAAAACATGGTATCTCGCTTAAAATAGCCCGAATGTACACACAGAACAAGTACAACATTGAGATACAATTTTTTCACAAGGGGAATTTTCATGCGAGATACGACGTATTCTACAAAATCAAGACATGAGGTTTTTGCACAGACACAATGATAAAATGATTTATTTTGTTGACACTGATGATTAAATACAAAATGATCTTTTCCCCAACGCTGTTCCTGACCTTGCAGAATGGTGCATGATTTCTCCATCAGGTTCACGTACTTCCTGGACGCTGTACGCAGATTCCATCTCAGTAATGCCCACATCTGGTGCCTGGTAAATAATCACACAAGTCAAATTGAAACTCAGTTAGATTTATAGAAGGATGCTCAAGTGCATTTATTCATCATGAAGTTGTCCTCGGTTCGAAGCCTTGTTAATCAGCAAAAGCTGTCCAATTACTATAGGGGTCATATTACAGAAAATTACACCCTTGCATTTAAGTTGAGAAATGTCCATATTTGATGACAGAGAACAGGCCAGGAATTTCATCTTTGAGGGGGCAAGGCCATTTTCATTTTCCAAAGGGCACTTCCATTGGAAAATCTTAAAGTCTATGGGAAACTCCTGAAGGGGCACCAAGGCCAAGACCAGAGGCAACAGCGGCCATGGCCTCCGTGCAATTTCAGGCCTGAAAGAATAAAACAGTTGGATTGTTTTGGTCAACTCATAATGTAAAACAATGCATACAAATCTAAGAGAAAGGCATAACAAAAACAATGGTGACAATTCCAGCAACAGTTTGTATTAAAACAGAGATTTCATGAGAACGAGTAGTATTTTGTGGATTTGTTTTACCTCACTGACGTCAACTATGGAGAGGGCGCTCTCTAGCCTAGGTGCGTCTGATGACTTAGATTGAGCAAAGATTCCAGCGTAACGTTCATGTTCTTCCTGAAGCTCAATCTCATCATCTGAACAAACGAGGGAAAGAAGTCACAGGGGTCAAGGGTTACAAACTTAATGCAGCCAGCCACTGCCAAAAACAAACGCGACGAACCCCTTCTCTTAACAGTAACTTTAACTGGGCTCTATGGCGTCCATTATATCAATCACACATCAATCCTTGTCATTTAAAATTTGTTCACAATAAACACAAAATAGAGATGGAAACTCGCCCACCCCACACTCTGAAAAAATTACCAAAATAGTTAATGGCCTGACATTTCAACCCAAACAGAGTCTTTCTCAAAGACTAAATGACAACATAACACTTACAGACAGGTATACTGCTAAAACAGAAGCAGTTAAGTGGAAAGAGATGAAAAGAGAGAGGCAGAAAGCACACAGAAAAAGCAAAGGATGAACAATGAAGAAGGAGACAAAGGGGAAGGGGGTCAATTGAAGGGGCAGGTTTTACCACAAGAGGTTGGAAACACAAAAAGTAATCAATTAGTGAATGAGGCAGACTAAATAGGGAGATATCTGTGGGAAAAAAGTTATTATTCATTTCCTTCTTGGATTTCAGACCATGGGGTTGCATAGTCTGGTGGCACCTTCTTTCAAATTCTACGCAATAATAGAAGAACTGTAAGCCACAGCCTCAGACCAACACTGGGTAACAATGTAGTATCTATAATTACCGCTTTCAGCAACAATATGTCCATTGGTCAATGGTAGAATTCCTTCCTGTCTTGATGACAATCCGTCTTTCTCTTCTCGAGGCGACGACATCGGCGACAGCTCAGTCCGTCTATGTTTCTTAATGAGTAACTTATCTGCGTATGTGATGGACGTGTCCTTCTTGAATTGGATCTCCACTTGTCCCATAGGTTGAGGTTCTGTGGACGTGCCACTCGTAATGCTCTCCACTAAAGACACAAACAAGACAGAATTAGTAAATCTGAGATATTTGAGCAAAATTTTTACAGCATTTCCGAACTAGTGCTAAAAGGCAGTTTACTTATTTCTTTTTTCCCCTGAAGGAAATACTTTGTTCAATCTGAAAGCAACTTCTAAATTCAAGTAAAAGAATACTTAAGAAACAATGGCAATATATATATTTTTAAACTGACCTACATGTATATAACACAAATACAGAAGAAGTCCCACTTCCACTTGCGCTAACAAAATTAGAGTAACGAAGAGTAATGATATTTAAGTACATCCAGATTTCTGAAATGAACCTCAATACTTAATGAATAGTGTAGAATCTTTTCAATACCTTTCTTGAGACCTTTTGTTTGAGACGACGCCGAGGAGTCCGCATCTTTGCCCGCTCTCCATTCAGCCAGAGCCTGAGCAAACGACAATGCACTTTCTTCCTCACTGAAGTTACCTTCAAGGAACACTCCACCTGTCCTCTCGCTCGGACCCTGCCAAGGTAAAAAAAAAAAAACACAAACACAGCATGAATCTGCATTCTTCAACAAAATGTAGACCTATCTAGCTCCCTCTGTAGACCAACAAAGGTCATAAGTGACTAAGGATAGACGAAAGCCCTAGATTGGTCTCCTGTCTTTAACCGCAAGGATAAAAGACAGGCACTGGTCTTGCAGGCCCAATGATTTCAGTGGATAAACTTGCAGCGACGTAAGCTTTCAACTTCAGTCTGTGATTGTTAACTGTAATTTTGATTGTCTGCGTGTGCCTAATGTTTGTATGTAATGTTGTTTTATTCCCAAATATAATGCGAGTACATGTATGTACATGTATGTACAATGTATAGACTACGAATCTCCATCCCTGTGAATGGGATGCAAGGTCAAAGGTACATCTGGTAGGATCCTGCCAGGTGTTCAAGGCTGGTATCTGGCATTATTCACGAGCCTCAAAGTGTGATGTCAGATTACTAAAGTCCCAGCCTACTGTGAGGGCAACAGGAATGGTTTTGATTTGATCTCCAACAAGATGCAGACCTACAGATGTATCATATCTCTAGCGCCCTCTCTAGACCAATAAAAGTCATCAGTAACTAAGGATAAACAAAAGTCCCAGCCTACCTTGATGGTGACAGGAATGGTTTTGGCTCGATCTTCGCTTGAGGAGTCAGTGGATGTTGTAGTCCTCCTGCTAGCGCTAGATGGCCTCGGGGGAAGTCCCTCTAGAGAGCTCTTTGGAGATGATGTCATTCCGTTACTCAAACTAATAGAAGATCATAGAAACTATTGTCTTATTTTTTATTTTATTTTATCTAATCTTAATTTTTTTTATGATCCATGGCTATACGGCAGTTACAAGTTGAATGGCTTCTGACTGTCACCCCCGTACAAAGAAATTGACAAAATAGGGAGATCGCCAACATTAGGGCTAGGTTGTTCAGTCTGTACAGCGCCAGCAGGTTAAAAACCCGCTCAAGTCAGTTTTTCTTTCTTCAACCCCAAATTCTTATTTTTTATCGACATTGCCCAACAGTGAAACAAAATTTGGACTTTGTCAAATGAATATTCCAAAACTTACTCAATAGGAGACTTTGGAGACGATAGCAGGCATCCCACTCAATGGGCCTTTTTTATTGTTCTCAGCAACGAAAACAATAGAAAAGGCCCGCTCAGTGCGACGCCCGCTATCGTCTCAAAAGTCTTCCACAGTCTCAAGTTGGTACCAGCACTAATTGGTCTAAAAGAATCCGTGCTTGAGAAATGGCAAAATAAAAAAGTTGTAGCATTTAACTCACTCAAGAGAACTTGCATTGGATGAACTGTTGCTCTGAAATAACAAACAAACAGGTAAACAGGTAAACAATATTGTTTATTTGTACGTATAAGTATCTTCTTCAGATCAATCAAATTAAAATTTCTTTTAATCAAAGTGAGATTTGGCGAAGACACCTTGTAATAAATCTCTTTATAATAACAATAATAATAACCAGTTCTTATATAGCGCATTTCACAATAACGTCTCAATGCGCTTTACATAAGTGCCCTGGTCATTGGGCCAATAACATTCCTTTAATCTTTCTCAGCTCCCTTGGGAGTATACAGCCCGGGCTGCCGTGGTTCTGAAAAGGACTGGTGGTTTAACAACTCAACGATTCGATCTGATCTGTCTTCAGAAGAAGATTTCATATAAAAAAGTGGTGAGCAGAAGGAACTGGAAATATTGTCATTAAAATAATAATAACAAAAGTATAAGGTATACTTATATAGCGCTCATATCCGTCACCCAGTGATGCTCAAGGCGCTTCAACAGTCGGTATTTTCCTGCAAGGTATGTGACGGTACTGTACGTTTTTGAAGTATGAGACCTATTCCTTTACATAGCACCATGTATCGGTTTACAAGGTGCTGTGGCGCAATATGCAGCCAATCAAACCAGGAACACCGGGGCAAACCCCTTCTCTTTCAGATAAGTGCACTGTTTTTTTTTACGTGCATTACACAACACACGGGACCTACGGCTTTACGTCCCATCCGAAGGACAAAGCAATAAATGGTTAAAAGTGTCTTGCTTACATGTAAGGACACAAGTGTCACGACTGAGACTCAAACCCACACTCTACTGAACAGAAACACCAGAGCTCGAGTCCGGTGCTCTAATCCGCTCAGCCACGACACGCCACCAAGTTCTTCTCACACTAAAGTGAAGCGGAATGAATTTTGGTGGACAGTACACAGTTTTCCCAATTGTGACAAGAGGAATTTCACTTCCCTTTTTGCAATTTACGTGAAGTATAAGCCATGCAAAACAACTATTCAAAGAAGGACAAAGACCGAAATTGCACTTTAGCAATTTGTATACAGGGAACTAGGGAATGCTTACCAGGGTGGGACAAAGTCTAATCATACATGGGTTTCCAATTGGGTTCATACAGTATCGGTTTATCTACATGTACATATAGTTGACTACATTCTCTAGTTCTTAATCAGACACAGATTTACAATTGGGCTAACCTGGAAAGGTAAAGAGCGATGGTTCTTCAGTGCACCTTTGAGGTGAAACTTGGCAAAACATGAAGTGCAGTAATTCTCTCCACATTCCATACATGTCTGCAGAAACAAGGTAAAACAATTACTCTTTAAATGGTGAACATTTCCGACAAAACAGGAAAAATATCCAACAAGTATTCAAAGAACGCTTGATGCACTTAAATTAAAACTTATCATAAAAACATCTGTACCCTTCAGAAAAAACAAAGAACAACTTTTCAGGTTAACATTTAAAAACAAAAATTTTAAAAAAACAATAAAAACCATTTTAAAAAAACAATAAAACATTCACACCTTGTGCTCATATTTTCAGAGAAAAGTTTTGTTTTAAACTAGTACAATCAATCGAGAATATATAACAGTATACTCCAACGAGCTAACGGTCGAATTCATATGATTCGAGTTCTCAAGGGCCATGCCCTTCCAGTAGATGACCTAGTTACCATCTATAAAGGATGCCTGCGACCACTCCTTGAATATGCAGTACCTCTCTGGAATGGTGCAAAATTAATGGCCGACCGTGTTAGTTCACGATGTAAAAGGAAAACCACGCAATTTCGAGGCATACTTGTGTGGATCATTGTATTCTACTTTTGAAACATCTTTCTAACCATATGCATTTCATAACAAACGGTTTCAAACGCTTTTTATAGACCAACTCGTCCGATCCAAGGCAACGTGTCCCTTTAATGCACATCGGTGTAAGGGCAAAAAACAAATAATATTCTTTATCACTGATGCAAATTTAACATCTATTAAATTGTTGAGGTACCCACTGCTAATAGGCTGTGCAAGTCTCGCGCGTATCCGAACGAGAAAACACGTCAAATGAAGAACATTTTTATTTCTGAAATCAAATCTTTGTTTTAAATTATATCTCATGACAAAATCTGAACAACAAAAATAAATCATTACAATTTCATGAAATTAGTTTTAGCTTTTTAAAAAAAATACGCCAAAGTGTGTTAATTATTATTAAAAACAAATTAAAACTCTGGGACAAGGATGCTTTTTTGATGTTAACTTTTTAGAAACCCCTTACGCAGATTCGTGAAGGTCAAACGGGTTTTTAATTGACCCGTATCGCAGTTTAAAGAGGAATGCCGATGCCTCAACACCATAGACTGCAATGAAAAGGGTTTACTTTGCAATTACAGCATCTGGCGATTATAATCGCGCATCCAAAACAAGCTTTTACATAAGTTTTATGATCGGAGGTGAGCACAAAATTCTTAATTTTTTGCAATAACCGGAAGCTGAGGTCAAGTTTAATTCTCGGGTTTTCTTCGTTATATTGTTGAATTGGTTTTACTTTCATATTTTGTGATCACTTAGTATTGCGTTCCCAACAACATGTATAATTTTCTAGGTCATAAACTACGTTAAACTAAAATAATTGACGAAACAAAATCTCGCCCACGTAAAACTCCATATGGTTGGGACCACTATGGTCCCGGAAGTTCGAATGCGCGCGAGACTTGCACAGTCTATAGAATTTGAAATGCCTCTAGCCACCAGGCTAGCTCTGTGTCTCGTGGTTAGACATCTCATCTAGCTTTGCAAAGGTTGGGGTTCAAATCCTATCCATGTGATATGCATGTGAATTTTGTTCTTTCTACAGGACTGGGGAAAGTACTGAGTATACAGTGATTGATACACATCGGTGTAAAGGCAAAAACAACAAATAATCTACAACACATGCCCTCCCCTTTAAAATGACTTACTACTGGTACAAATAAACAGAAACACACCATTTGTTTTGAAATAAGTGTTAGGAATTATCACCAAAGTAGTGACTATACAAAAGTGTTGTCTTCCTTAAACGGTGAACGCACCAAGTCCTCACAATCTGTAATGTATCAAGTGATCTTTCTTACCAGAGCAACAACTTTCTCTTCACATTGTCCACATGCTGGACCTTTCAGTTTAGGTGGACTCTTCTTGCTGGATAGAGAAGCTGCTAGGCTGGGCCGTTTTGGAACCTCTAATATTTGAAAATATTAAAAATACACATAAATACGACACAGATGTTTTGATGGTCAAAAGAAATTTGAAAACAAGATTATGGTACACATTTTATAAATACTTGATTGAGTTCTCTAAAATTTTTGATTTCAGAAAAATTACAACGAAACATTTATATTAGATTTATAAATTCAAATTATGACAGTGCTCCCCCTGCGCAATAAAATGTAGAAAAAGAAAAAAACCTGCAAACATACATAAATCCACCAAGATATTGAGAAGGGTCAGGAAACCTGTTACTTACCAATAGGTGAATCTTTCAGTACCCGGATCTTCCTTGGCTGTAGAGAAGAAAAAAAATGAACAAATCTTTAATAATGACGACACAATTTATTTACCTTTTTATTGAAATCAACACCAAGTTAAAACTGAATCATTGTTTAATTTTAGGTTGAAAGCTTACTGATTATGAAGTTCGTATTAGAACCACTTTGAGCGTTAAATATTTCCCCCTGAAAATATATCGAGAAAACTGTATCTGAAAACCTAAAAAACGCAACAGTTGATTTCAGTTGAAACCAACATTAAGAACGTGTTTACAAGCTGAAAACTGTGCATGGTTTTTCACTGTTTTCTCCTGCCTCACACAACAGATTAAGCCCAAATTTCCATAGCAGGGCTCGAATTTTACACTGGACCACAGGCCCGAGGCCAGTAATTTTAGTGTTGGGCCAGTAAACTTATGAGCTAACAAGTCCAATGGTCTTGTGTTTTTCAATTGAATAACAGAAACAAATTATGTTCAAGTGTTGACTTTGGGTCTGATAAATTATCTTTCTATTTTATTGGTAATCAAGGATACTCTTCTCTTACTTGTCTCAGTTTGGGTTCATATAAAAGCAGTCAAATGCATGTTAAACTGTGTCAGCAATTTTTTATTTTCACATTTTAAATCTGGTCTTGTAAAAAAATGCTTGGTCCAGTAAAGATTTTGAGCTACAAGCCGTGTAGTCTTGTGGATTTTCTCCCAAAATTCAAGCCCTGCATAGGTTCGTTGTTTCATGTACATGGCTGATCACACACAAAAAACACTGTCTGCGACCATTCAGTCAGCTCTACCAATCCTGTATATATACCTTTAATAATCATCAAAATAACCAGGTAAGCTTGTTTATACTCTATGCAACTTCACGCCACAAATTCGCAAGGCACAATTCGCACATGTTGAGATGTGCTCGACTCTTGCAAATCAGCAAACATACTGGGAGTGGTGACTTCAAACTCACTTCCCGTTGAACTGTAATGACCCTTTTCAGATGAAGTCATTATTTCATCACTCGCCACGCTGGACTACTTTACTCACACAAGACACGCAACCACAATACTAGAACTGCACAAACATGTGCTACCAAACGCAGCGCTGGAAAGCACTACATGTACCTGCGCCCAAATGTTAGTGAAATTGGACACGTTTGTCTGAGATCTGCGCATTTAGCTTCTACTTCTAGCATTAGTGGAGAGTGCTATTACGTCAGCGTTACACAAATTCAACATTTACCTTTCCCTTAGAGTTAGACGGTTTACTTGGTTCTTTTCTCATTAGATCTGATCCATGTGTGGTGACGGCACCCGGCTTTCCTGATGACCAAATCACTCCATTGGAATGCAACTTACTAAACAGCAGCAAAGGTTTGGAGAGAACACAAAACACCCAGTCAGTGTCATCATAACAAGAGGGGAGGGGGAGCATGTTACATTTTATAAGCTTTCAATGTGTTTTGGGTTGGGGTTTTTTCATTTACACGCAGACAGTATATTTGTTTTACACTCGCGTCAGGTCAGATTATCTTGCAACAAATAGTAATGGCACAACAAGAGTGCTGAAAAGTTTTTTTGTTAAAGAGAAATGCAATGGAAACTACAATTTGAAGTTGGTTAAAAGTGCCTCCCTAGAAAAAAATGGTGCAACACTTGTGCCCTCCCCCGAAAAGTTGTACCCTAGTTTCAGCGCTACACTCAATAATAACAACAATAGTACAAATTTGAAAAGCGCCATCTATCTATGAGTAATGACCGAACATTCTGAGGAGCTGGAAAAAAGAAAAAGACAAGAACAAATGTATATCACAAAAGATTTAGAACTACAAAAACAGAGTATACAAGGAACATAAAGAGCACAATATACATGTAGAGAGATTTACATGCACAAACAAAATCAAGTTGTATAAACACAAAATATATATATAGAGTACGATCGTCTGCTAAAAGCAGTTCTATGAAGTTGGTCCTGGGCCCAGTTTCATAGAGCTGCTTAACGGTAAGCAAATTTTCGTGCTAACTGTAGCAGAAAAATTTGCTTAAGCATAAGCGTATTTCACAAGTTAGCAAAAAAATAAGGCCATCTTGCGTGTTCACCGTGGATTTACATTGTTACGTCATTCATTTTCATGCAGTAAGCACCGGAAGGTTAGCATGCCTTTTCGTGTGCTTACGGTTAGCAGCGCTATGAAGTAGAAACTCATGCAGTAAGCACAGAATCGGCCGTTAAGCAGTTCTATGAAGTTGTGCCCTGGTTCTAATTTAATTGTTGTTACTGTGTGTCACCCTGTGAGTTTATGCTTTTACTAACCATGAAACAATTTCATGGCTCTGCTTGCTGCGGAATTCTGCCCTTTCATCCCATAGAATCATGTGGTTTACATGGCTCCATAAGCAAAGAATTTTGCAGCGAGCCTAGGCCCTATTTCATAGAGCTGCTTAACCCTAACCCTCCCATACCCTACAAATTCAAACAGGGCAAAGTGTTTAATTTTGTTAGGTTAAGTACAGTGAAGTTAGGATTGGGTGTTTGATTCTGTGGGATTGTGTATCCTTGCTGACAAGTAATGGTGTTGGAATTTGATTGAGTGGGTATGGTGGATGTGTGAAATGTACATGTCTGGCATTGCTCTTTCCTCCATGGTCTAATGAGATAGTTGTTGGATTATGTTATGTTGGGTACTGTGTGATTTCACTGATCAAATTTTTGCACATGCCAAGTGTACACACTCCAACAAAATCAAACAAAAAAAGGCCTGTTGGAGTTTGTTAGGTTGTGTATCGTCCACCTAAGATTGGGCACAGTTCCCATCTCATGGTAGTATAAGCTGTTGGAATGTGTTGGGTTAGGGGTGGATTCTAGTAAAAACGCTTTGGGTGTTAGGGTTAATGGCTGATGTTGTGCTGATGTTGTGCTCACTGTGCGAGTTGCCATTTGATAGCACTGCTAACCAGAAGCATACGAAAAGGCACGCTACGCTAACCTTCCAGTGCTTACTGTACGAAAATGAATGACAATGCAAATCCATGGTGAACGCGTAAGCTGGCTGCCTAATTTTGTTGATAACCTGTGAAATACGCTTAGGCTTAAGCACATTTTTCTGCTGTAGTGAGTACAACAGTTTGCTTACTGTTAAGCAGCGCTATGAAACTGGCCCCTGGAATTAATCAATGGCCTCCATCTGGTCTTGGCCTTGGTGCCCCTTCAGAAGTTTCCCATAGATTTTCCAATGGAAGTGCCCTTTGTAAAATGAGAATGGCCTTGCCCTCTCAAAGATGAAATTCCTGGCCTGCCGCAGTAAGCACAGCCATGAAATTGGACACCCCTGCTCCCCACAACTGTTTCCATCAGTGACAATCTTGTATGTCTATATACTCAAGGAAGCCTTTCACTTACTCTCTCTCTTGTTTCTGTCTGCCCATGGTAAGTTTCAACTCTTTAAGACGCTGTTCCATCTTCATATTATCAGTATCCAGACGTTCACTTTCCTTGGAAGACAGCTGGGTATTTCTGTAAGAAATTGGATTGACGAAATTGTGTTATTGTCATGCTCATGAAATAGCTGAAATTTTATCAAAATTGACTTCAATCTTTAACCACTTATTTAGTTACAGAGAAATGACATCTCAAATTTTCTTCCCTTAGTCATTATGGCAAAATTCTTTACTTGGGTACATGACCAGTTTTTGGTCACAATGAATGGATGAAAAAGTGGCTGTTGAATGCAGTTTTTGGGGTACGAATATTGTTTGTTTTGTTTGGGTTTTGTTGTTGTTTTTTCAGTGATCTTCCCATCAAGTGAAGTCGACAAACACCCACCAAGCATGACAAGGAGATATAATGTCAGGCTCCTTCATATCTTTCTGATCTCTTGTCCCTGTACAATCCACCACGGGCTTTAAGATCCACCACTCAGAAATTACTTTGTGCAATGCCCATCAAGACTTCTACCTACGGAAGGAGTTTTTCTGTCATTGCACCTAAGTTATGGAACTCACTACCGTTTGACATCAGGAACTCTTCTACGATTGCTCGATTCCAGTCCCGCCTCAAGACTCACCTTTTTAAATCAGCTTATGGTACTTAACCAATAGCTGACATTTTATTGCTATTCTGCTTTTAGTACAATTCCAGTGATTTTTACACTGTGTTTTTTTAGAATGTTTTTATCTGTTTACTCTTATTGGGTTTTACTACTCAATGTTTTTCCTTGCTTTTGGCTGGTTTCTTGGTATTTTTTAACTATTGTCTCTTTTTATCTTGTTTCTGTTTATTCCATTAATTTGTACAGCGCTTAGAGACCTTTTGTTTTATGCGCTTAATAAATGCTTGGTATTTTTATTATTATTATTATTATAATTATCAGTGTTGTAGTCGAGTCACCTGTGTCGAGTCCGAGTCCGAGTCTCAAGTCACTTGGGTCGAGTCCGAGTCCGAGTCCAAGTCCCGAGTCACTTGGTCTGAGTCCGAGTCCGAGTCACGAGTCACTTGGTCCGAGTCCGAGTCCGAGTCACTTGGTCCGAGTCCGAGTCCGAGTCACGAGTCACTTGGTCCGAGTCCGAGTCCGAGTCCGAGTCACGAGTCACTTGGTCCGAGTCCGAGTCCGAGTCACGAGTCACTTGGTCCGAGTCCGAGTCCGAGTCACGAGTCACTTGTTTAAATATTGATTGCAAACCAAATGTCGTAAAATAAGCATTGGAAATTTTAGGTTTAACAAATACTCCTTGCCCCTTATCCAGAATATCTTTTAATGATTTAAAATTCTTGTTTTCTCTTCAAAATAACCAATTATATACCAAAAGAAACAATACGGGGCGGAACGGCAGATGCCATGGTGATTAAAACAAAATTGACCAAACTGGTGTGTGTGTGTCGACCATGTGTGGAAACTGGTGCAAACAACACACAGCCATCACAGTGCAATATGCAGGCTGTTTTACAGGTACCAGACATGCAATTTCCCTGGTAATATGCATCAAGCTCAAGCAGTGGCTATGGTGTTAACGTTGACAGAATACCAGCATTAATATTGGTGTCGTGCATCCCAGTGTTATTATGCGTATTGAACATACGAATCGAACATACACCGCTGTACGTACATTGCCATCTACACAATAATCACGAACACTATTACTTGCAACACCATACGACAGTGTACTTATTTCTTGTGCTAGACGTTAATATTCCTCCATGTGCACTCCGGGAATGACAATCGGATCATCGGAATTGTTTTTAATATTTAAAAAGGGTATTGTTTGTGAAAATACGTGACTCGCAAGTCACGAGTCCTTGGGGACAAGTCCGAGTCATGATAGTCGAGTCCGAGTCCGAGTCCGAGTCTTTTGCAGACGTGACTCGAGTCAAGTCCGAGTCACCGAAATTGTGACTCGAGACGGACTCGAGTCCGAGTCCTGGACTCGAGTCATACATGTACAACACTGATAATTATCAACACCAAGCTAGCAACAGCCTACTATTAGAACTATTTGAGGTTCGTTCCACTATCGTAGCGGACAGAACCTCATAGCTCTAGGAGTAGCAATAGCCAATCTCTCTCAGTCACACAAATATTGGTTTAACGTCTATGATTATGAATAGACCCATTGTAATTTTTGTATTGGCCGCCATCGCTGTGGTCAAACAATGGAAACCTGCACGCGTGTACGTGCCACGCACAACTCTCAGCCAATAGTAGGTGTTCCTATGACCTCAGTGAGGGCGCTGTTTGGGCTTGTGGCGTCAAATGCAAGGGGTCTATTTGTACTTAAACAAAATGTGATTCAGTAACTACAGAACAATATTTTATATTATTTTATCAGATATTTTAATCAAAACAAAATTGAGATACAAGTTCTTACCTAAGTTTTAAGGAATGTGAATCCTTAGTGGAAGTGTTGAATGGCCTGAGGCTCGTCATAGTTCCTGAAGGAAGGAGGAGAGGCTGTTGCTAATCAATTCACAAACACAAACATTCAAAAACGAAGTTTCTACAGGAAAATCAACACACTGCACTGTTAATGTTAGTGTTACTTATCCCTGTGTTAATCTTATTTTCAAACTTCGAAGTACATGAAGTTAGTATTTAATGGAGAGCAATCTCAGAATAAGCTCCATAAATTCACTTCATTTGCCCCATTTATGGGCGCTATCTCAGGGAGCTCAGACAACTCGGACAACTCGACAGTCTGATAGCTCGACAGGTCAGACAACTCGACCGGTCTGACAACAGCTTGACAAGTCGTCAGTGAGACCACTCGACAGAGAGCCAAGACAAGTCAACGGGTAAAGTCGACGGGTGAATGACTGATCATCGTTACTGACATATGTATTGACAATGTTTACACAAATTTATTTCTGTAATTTTTGCATGAACTTCAAACAAATATTCCGTTGGCTTTCTTTTGGGCTGGATAATGCACGGTATGAAGAATGGCACTACGTGTACCTTGATCCAAAACAGACAAAATAATAAACCTGTCTCTTACAAGACTGGGACCCATATAGATTTTTTTAAAATCACCCACACCTGCAACTAAAGATTGCCCAAAACTGGGGAATGAAAACATGTTATTGCTAAGAAGAGGATCTGGAAAAACATCCTTGCTGTCTCGCTCTACCATTACACTTCTACTGACGCACTCGTCACGAATGGCTCCTTTGAGTCACCCAAACATTGCAAATATAATACACTTTTTAACAATTATTTTGCAGTTTTATATTTTCAAGTCAGCAGTTATTATAATTAATAAATGTCATTGAATTGGACGGCGCCATCATTGACACACAACAGTTGGTTGGTCTACTTCGACAGTCTCTGGTAAAAAGTTGTGGTAAAAAGTTGCTAAATTTGTTCTCTGTTTTTAATTGAATTTAAAGACAACTTTTCACTCGTAAATATTCGGCCAAGAGAATGAAAGTTATAGATTTGTCTCCGGACTTTTATGAAAACACATGAGGCTTTTTTTCATTATTCATTATTCATTATTTTTTAATGACCGTCGTGTTTTATTTACAAATTCAATACAACTGAACTTACAACATGTACAAGCAGCGGCGGCAATAATGCGGCATAGCTAGTCTTGGTGCAAGACGTTCTTGTTGAGTTAGTAAAACCATAAAACCATAGGGCCTCATGCACTCAACAACACTATACGCGTCGCGACTATTCCACCGATAGAGGGCGTCTTCTGGAAGTCGGGAATCCGTGAGTGCGATGTGTGGTGGTTATCTGGAAGTTTTCCAACAGAGCCCGATAGTCATTATGTGCGGGGGCGATAGTTGCGTGATAATGAACAACAGCGTCTTGCACCAAGACTACGGCAAGCGATGATACTGTTAAATGGCTGCATTTACATGGTAAATAGATCGATCGTCTTTCCGCTGTGGGCGATTTGGAACAGAATTTCTGTGATAAAAGGGATTTCTTTTTTAATAATGAAATTTTTTAAAATAATGAAAATTTTTGTGCGGTAGCTTTTCAGGCAATCGGGCGGTGGATGCAAATATATAACTTTCATTCTCGTGGCCTTAAACAGAAATAATGTATACAGGGACAGAATACTTGGGCAATTGTTCGAGTTTGTTTGATTCATATCATAGATCTCCACCCTTGCCCCAGGTCTCGGTACGCGAATCTCTATGCACGCCTCGCCTGCTAAGTTAATTCAGATTCTTTACCATTGTCCCCCGCCCCAAACCCCTCCCCCAGGCCCCATCTGGTATGAGGAATCTTCTGCTATGAGGATTTGAACTCCATCCATCCGTCCAGTTGTCTAATCAAAAGTCAACTTGTCATTCTATCTCAGAATCATTATTAAAATCATTTAATATCACATTATTTCATTTATTAACAATTATTTATTTTAAAATTAAAATCTAGTTCAATTCCAATCACTGATCAGGCAATTTTATTATTTTTAATTTATAATTTAGTTTATTATTTATCATTCCAGTCTTGAGCTAAGCATGCTAAGCCTTCCAAGTTATTTTGTGCACAATAATAGTAATTTTTTATTCGAGAAAGACATTCACAAATATTTATTTTTCACAAACATTTACCGAGTGTCGGAATTATAAGCTTTTCAAAATAGGTTTGATGGTTTACGGTACGGTATGTAATTCATCGGTCACAAATTTAGCTGCGCTAATCACTAAGCAACGCTTTGTCACCCATCTTTTAACTTAATAAACATTGTTAAGTGCTCGTTTTTTAATAATTATGTCAATTTTTGATTACAATAATAACTTTTGCACAGTTTAAAACAGTGATTTTCTACCTTACTTTGCAGTGACACTTTGGGACGGAACTGGAAGTTTACACCGCTGCCGAGGCGATTCAAAACGGCGCCCACTCATTTACATAAATGAATATTCATCAGTACATAATGCAAATCAATTCGATGAATAAGTTACCGACTGCTTTCTGAACAGCAGTAAACAAAAATCCCATTTTACTGTTTTTCTTTATTTATTATATTCACCAAATAATATTTAGGTGAAAGTAAGCATTATCGAATTAATGGAAAGCTTTCTCAAACCGACCAACTGACAACAAATGATTTAAAATGAAATGAAACAGTCTTCATGAAACATGATTTTTAATGTTTCTTTTCTTTTTATATACAGTTATTACAATTTAAATTCACACATAATTACTTTATAATTAACGCGCGAGTATAGTTTCACATGAATTTGGCTGACACACATTTGACAATTGAATTTTCTAACCACTACAATAATTCTGCAGTTAGAAATCACTCAAATGGGCTATTTCTGCAGTTAGAAATCACTCAAATGGGCATGGGAAAAAACACAACAAAAACGACAAATCAAACAAAAAACCAAAAACCTAAAAATCTTGTGTTCTTCTTTCAAGCTTTAAAAGGTCTGCTTTACTATTCCTTCCAGTCTTAAAAGTTATTTCCAAAATCTAAAAACTTTGCCCACTCTTTCCAATAAATCAGACTGGCTTCATCATCTTTTAATGGCAAAGTGTACCTTTGGTTTTTGAAACAGTTTGACTGGTTTAATTCCATATAAATGTAGATATATAGAATCAAACTAACCTGTGAAAATTTCAAATCAAAATGTGGTAGCATTTTCGAAATAACGCCGAAGTCTGGAGCTTTGCAGTCCACGCAGGAAGAATAATCCAGAGTTGGAATTAACAACATTTCTCAGATTGAACCTTTTTTGAATCCTTTTCTCTAAAACCACATTCCTTAGGAAAGAATTGTTTCTCAAAATGTTGTACATTATCAACAGCTGCAGTGCTTCTTACCAAGTAAGTTTTTATGGTCATTAATTCTTCGAGTAATTACCAAAGGTATATACCCTCCCTGTAAATCACACACGACCAGCAAAGATAAACAGCTAGGTTTTTTGTTTGTTTGTTTTGTCTGGGTTTTTTTTTTGCATGGCCTAATAAAAAGCTCATTATAATACTAGCAATATAACTGTTACGGTAATACACGTATATAGTTTTTTCATGATCCTTTTTTTGGCAATCGTTTTTTATGATTTTATAGCAATATTTAGGAAAAATCACACTCCATTTTACAACTTTGAAAGACCACGGTGACCAAATCAAAAAAGCGGTGGTTATCATTTTTACAAAAGATCGTTCAAATTTTGAGAGAACAAAATCTGATCATTCTGTAATTGTTTCCACAAAAATGTTCTGTTCAAATTCTGTTTCGTAATAGTTTGTGCTTGTTTCACACAACAATTGATGCTAAAACTGTAGCTGTTAATTGAAAGTGTTTAATCAACAAGTCCCTTCTATGAAGACAAATAAATGGATCGTTGCTTACAAAACACAATCCTTACAAGCAAACAAAATTATTTCACTACAAAAATTGTTTAACATAATATTGTTCAACCTCGCATCGGCAGCCCTACTGTGGCTGACCCTGCAAAATCACTAATTAGTTAATAACTATTTATTTCGTTCATCAATATTTTGTATTTTTGGTATAATCCATCCTCATATCAACGCTAACAAATACAAAAAATTTTAGTTGTCTGTGAACAACTTTGTTCAGCAAGTTCAGCTGGGTGATACTTCATCCCCAATGCCTTTGTTTACAAATCCCTGGGGGTCATACACTGTTAACCTCCTGAGATGAAATAACAATTCTTCAAAAAGAAAATCTTCTCATGATTGTTATCTGCAGACCCTTGGAAGAAAACAAAAATAACTTCAACAAGATGTAAAGAAATGTTGATTAGTGCAAACAGCGCACATTAAAGAATTTCCGAGTTTGGCCACCAAAACTAGGAAACTATACATCCTTTTCAGTGAGTGGGTGTGCTTACGTTGTCATTACTTCGGCTATTAAACTTAATGGATGAGCAATTAATCTGCCTGGGGCAGTCAGCAGCACTACTGGCTCGTTCATGATCAAATTTAAAGACTACCGTCCACTGTTTGGAAAAGAAATTACATTTAGATAACAGGTGTGAGTTGTTAAGAGGAAAGGGATGTATTATTTTGGCCTATTTCTTTAATGGAGCTTTCCCGTAATGCATTTTTCTTATGACATGTATATACGAGTAGTGTAATTTGATATCATTAAGCTCGCAGGGTTAAACAAACACTGACTGAACCATTATTAGGGCATTTTGTATATCACATCAATGGCCTTGTCTTTATAAGAAGTGAAATAACCAATTCAAGAATTTAAAGACTTTTAATTCGTCAGTGGCTTAAGCTAATGAATATTTATTTGCCTTGCTGATTTTTCAAAAAAAGTAGCTAAAAGAAAGTAAACAAATATAAATTTATTTATATCTATGTATACATTTTTATATAGGCAGATAACTATAGTTAAACAATCATGACGTATTAAAGGAGATTTGAAACTTGGTAAAGGTTTGTGCTAACAACATCAAGATGTATTCAATCTTTTCTTTTAGACTGACAATTTCGCAACATGTCTAGATAATTAATATTTATTAATATAAACCATTTCAATATCTTAACATTTCCACAAGTTTGTCCTCAATATGAAGCATAATACAAAAAGTTAAATGAATTTCATCAATTAAAAATCACTAAAAGAATAAGTTTATTTATTTTTTTATAAACGGAATTACAAACAATATTTGTATAATTATAAAACCAAAAGATTGGGAATTGTGAATGCAACGAGAATTGCATCACTGAAGACAAAACTGAAGACATAGTCATCTTTATTTTTCTTGGATTTTGTTTTCTAGTTAAGATACAGAGGCAAAAACCCTCATAGTTCTAGTTTTACTACAGATAAATTGTTTTATACACTTTTCCAGGATCCTCCAAACAATGAAAGGTATAGTTTTCAAAAAAAGGTTTGTAATGGAGTCAATACCTCAAATGCCAAGACCGACACTGAAACTGAGACCTCATTTTCTGAGACTGAGACCAAGACCAAGACCTTACAAACTGAGAAAATATACACAGGATTATAAATACAGAACAAGAAAAGGAAGCAACTACTTTGTTTTTCCTCATTTTAAGACAAATCTGATTTTTTTTTTTTTTGGGGGGGGGGGAATTTAAAACAAAAATAAGTAATTTTTCTCTTCTTTTTAAAGCCTTTTTTTACATCAAATTTTTAATTTGTTTTAATACATTAATTAGTTGATTGTTTTGTTTTTTCTTCTTTTTTGTTTTCTTAAATCTTTTAGCAGAGCAGATACATTTAACCTACAAGCTCTAAACTAAGTGATGTAGGATTTCTTGGCACATTTAATAAGAGTTGTTATACAAGTACAGATTTTTCAGAGTGCTCAATTTAGTTTAGTTCTTAAGCTAGACAAAAAATAGAGGGATTGTGGGTTGAAACCCCGGTCATGACACTTGTGTCCTTGATCAAAATGCTTGACTGTAATTGCTTCTCTTCACCCAGGGGTATAAATGGGTACCTGCGATGGTATAGAGGTTGATATTGTGTACGAAAAAGCTTTAGAGCGCCATGGCAGCTCGGGCTGTATACTCCCAAGGGGGCTGAGAAAGATTAAAGGAATGTTATTGGCCCAATGACCAGGGCACTAATGTAAAGCGCATTGAAACGCTATTGTGAAATGCGCTATATAAGAACTAGTTATTATTATCATCATTACTGTTGACATACTATGATATTATAAATTGGCATGGGCTGATGATACACTGGCTATGAGAATGACGAAAATTTACAATGGTAGATATAAACAACAGGGCCAAATATCATATCACTAGTCTGTAATTAGTCAAATACTTAAGAAAATATTGGCAGAACCCACAAAAGTTTGGTTGGGGTTTTATCACCTTACTAACAAAAAACCTAAATGACGACAACGCAGAGTCTTTGTTCAACTGTGACCTGAATGACTAAAACAATCTATGGGAAATACAATTGATAAACAGAACAAATTATAATTCATTAAACCAAAAATATAAAATCATATTTATCGTCACAACTTATGAGGATAAAAATGAAGAGAAAAAACACATTTGAACCATATTCAAGAATGGAAACCTGTTGCATGTGAAAACACTCTAAATATGTAAAACACTTTAAATATGTAAATTTCAATGTAAGTTTTGAGTACTTAACAATTTGTCTGCGTACCAGGTTAGATACAGCAGAACAATCTCTTAATAAATATGCAAGTTATTTTGTAGGTTTTGATTATTCTTAAACATTTTGGGCGTACCAAATTGGCTACAACAGACAAATCTGAGATTTATCAGCAAAAATCTGAGCTTAAACAAAATGTTGACTAACTAATTTAGCTGACATGAAAAAATCACTAAGCTTTAATTTAAGCTCACAAGTACATACATAACACGATAGGACAAGCTTTATCAAAAAATGGAAAATTGTAAGGCAGGTTGGGCGACAAAATGTATAAAAATATGGACAGTTCAAAAACAAAATGCAGGGAGTAAAAATGCTGCTTTTTAAATTTTAAATGAATTGCAATTAACATAGACTGGCTCACATTTTGTGTGAAATGAATATCATTCAGAGAAAAACGGGGAACAGTCTTAAGGAAGAGCAAGTTCAGTGGAAATTCAAGGTAGGGTTATACTTGAAAAATGAATGACCATGTAAACTTGCTTGGTGAGAAGCACTGCAGACTGCAGATGTTAATAGTAAAAAAAAACTATTTTGAGAAAGGATTCACTTCAAAGTAATTTGGTGTGGATAATTTTTCATCCCCAAATGATAGAATCTGAGAAAAAAAATTCATGCACGAATCGTTTCCAAGATTTCTGGAGCTGGGGTCGATTTCACAAAGCACTAAGATTCATCTTAAGATGAGTTATCAGTATTACCAGATAGTGATTTGTATTGTGACATCACTCTTTGCTAAGCAACTGCGATGGATTTGCAGTTACGATCAATCTTAACTCTTTGTGAAATCGAGCCCTGGTGTCTGTTCGCAAATGCTGCGGCCAGAGATGTAGTTGGTACCCGCTGTCACCTCGCTAAACGTGGATTGATTTGACGTTCGTATGAACTTTACCCTGAATGTTTTGGTGCTGTTTTCTCAGCAAGTGTACACTGTTATTCAGCTGAAACTTTCACATGTGTTTTTTATTGTATCTTTCTTTATAAGTTGGCCTATAAATCAGCATTTCGCTGACAAAAAACAATCTATGACCCTACCTTTAATGATATCAAATATTGCTTCACATTCCATGGCCTGTAACAAGGAAAAATTTGTTGACTTCTGCAGAATTGCACATGGGTATAAAGAGAGAGAGTTGAGTTTGTAGCATTTAGCAATCCGATGATTCAAGGTTTATAGTGAACTTTTACTTTTTAGCGATTATATCAATTGATTAAATCACACACAATACAAAACTGCTGTATAATGACTCCAGCCAGGCAGACACATCACGCAGCTAACCAACTGGTCATTTTGATCCACAAATGACTCAGGCAGTCTACCATGTAAGATTTTTAGCGGTTTTCTAAATTCTGACCCCCTGTTCCTTGCCACAACGATTCAAACTGAGCAGAATGACCTACATGTAGGTGGATTTCTGACAAACAAGCAAATAAATTCAAACCAAATAGAATGACGGAGTGGTGGGTGGATTTTTGACAAGTAACATGTAAACCATTTTCAGTTTGTTTTTTAAGTAAACCAGTCGGTTCATTTTTCAAGAAAAATTGGTCTTCTTTTTCCTTCTTCTCAGAATAAAACTGACCTTAATTCATTGTTAACTGTACAGATGGACCTTCCTTGTGGTCTCTTATTCTAATTCACAAACTGACGCATCTCAAATCAATATAAAAAATAAAAAATTTAATTCAGGTTTTTTCTGCCGCCAACTTTCTTTACATGATTCATGACTCCCTTTTTAACGGAACCAAAAATCAGGTGTTAACATAATTCTTCAAAAATCCTCTCTGGGAACTTATCCTCCATCCTCTAAATGGGCTGAGGTTGGCATTTACATAAAAGAACAACATTCATTTACATAATATGCATATTCATATATTTACATTTTTTATACATCAGCTGGGAGGGGTTTTAGGTTTAACCCTGGTGTGGTGATTTGGTTTGATCCTAAGCCGAGGTCAGCGTCTAATACAATGTCGTCTTCCGTGTGATTGGTTGGTTGAGTAGTCTCCGTGTTAATACTGGAGAGCTGGTCGACACTGGAGCTGTTCTCATCTAAGATCAAGTCACTGTCGCTGTCTTCATTCACATGCTCATCCTATGACAAGAAATGGAAACAATATAATACGTTTCTATTCTCAGGTTATCTTTACAAAAGATACCCGGACTAAAAAGGCAACTCCACAAGATACATAGACTTGTTGACAAGTCGTTAATGTTTGTCGCGGTGTGTCGAGTCGCGTGTGGTGTTGTAGCGTAATAAAGAATGCTCTCGCGAGATCACTGCTCTCGCGCGAAGTTGCTGGCTGCTGACTCCTCGTCATTAACCCAGTCTTGAGAGCAGTAATCTCGCGCAGAGCAGCCCTCTCGCGGGATATTGCGAGAGAGCCATTCCGCTATCACCGCGACAGACATTTAACGACTTGTCCACAAGTCTACAAGATACATATCCTGACAAGAAACAGAGTCTGTCATAAGAAAAACTATAGTAGTAAACTTGCGAGTACAACCATCTATAAAACTCTTTCGGGAGAAGTATTGGTTCTGAGAGGAACCAGTGTGGCTTCAACGTTTCAAACCATATACTCAAACCTGCCAACATTGAAACCTCAGAAATAGGAACACCAGTTTTAAGAGTCCACTGATAGCGACGCGGGTAAACCTTATTACATGTACAAATACAAATGATGTTTGTATTTAAAACAATGTAAACAAATCAATGTATCCCGTAAGAAAATCTCTACCGTCGCAAGCAAATGGCACCCTCATTCGCCAGAACTTTTTGATCTTGTTCGTTGCTGTCTCTTGTCAGAAATGGGATTGTTCTGATTTTTTGCGGCCTGTAATCTCAAAAATCTGGACAATTCCAATTAAATCTGAACAGTTGGCAGGTATGCTACTCTGCTCGTCTTCAGGAGAATGCTGGACTGCCGAGGCTTTAAACATTTACTAGAGCGGGACTTGAACCTGCAACCTCCGGATTAACATGCCGGCGATCTACCTATTTTGTCAATATCTTTGTTTGGGGTACAAACCAGAAGCCATTCAACCTGTAATTGTCATTCAGCACTGGATCACAACCAAGTTTACAATACAACATAGGAAGTGGCAGGGGATGCAACTTTTCATTTCAAATATCAGGTAATAAACCACAAAGAAAACTGACTGGGAATTTTTTTTAATAAGTTTGGTTTGAACAACGGAAAATTGACTAGAGCAGGACTTGAACCTGTGACCTCTGAATTAACATGCTGGCGCTCTACCACCTGAGCTATCTAGCTCTATGTTGGCAGTCCCCCTACTTTATCGATATCTCTGTTCGGGGATGCTAGTCAAAAGCCATTACCCAGTCAGTTTCCCTGGTGTTTTTTGTTTTAATGCGTGTAATCTTTGGATGAATTACACAAATCAATTGTGGGTTTTCTTGTACTGTACGGAATAAGCTCAACTAGACAACATTAGGCACAAGATTTGGTTAACTGAGTGAGTGACAGATTACCCAAAAAGAACAATGACTCATTACTCACCATTACTGTCAGACATCGCGCCACAGGGTAACAGCAGAGAGGCAGTGTCTCTTTCAGATCTGCTCCTTTCCGAGTGAAGATCGGCTTGAAAAATCTAAACGCTTTATTAAGGAACATTCTCAGCCGGATTTCAGTGTAAAATGTTTACACCGTGAACAATTTTAAATGAATTATGACCCAATCCATGTCTGACAACCAGCCAGACATGACCAGGGCCAAATTTCATGGCTGTGCTTACCGCAGAATTCTGTGCTTACAATCACCATTCTCCGCTTACTGTACAAGCACCAAATTTCTGCGTTAGCTGTGTAGGCAAAGAATGCCTCGTAATGTAGAGTACGCACGCGCACAAGTAAAAATTCCCTGCTAACCCGTGAAATTAGCATTCCCTGCCAACCCATAAAGTGGCGTGCCGTGGCCGAGCGATTAAAAGCACTGGACTCAAGCTCTGGTGTTTCTGATCTGCAGAGTGGTGGTTCAAGTCCCGGTCATGGCAATTGTGTACTACAGCAAGATACTTCACCATAATTACTTTGTCCTTAGGATGGGGCATTAAGCCATAGGTCACGTGTACTAGGATTGGTAGTGCAAGTAAAAGAACCCTGAACACTTATCTTGGAAGAGTAGGGATTAACCCCAGAGTTTTTTGGTTTACGTAGCAAGCACCCTCGTTTATAGGTTTCCTCAGGCTTGCGAGCTACAGTGATTAAGTTCACTTATGAGGCATCCTTTGTTTCATTACCAAAAATATACAACAATAACAAAGCAATCTTTTTATAGTTGTCCATTCAAGCAAATGTAAATGCCCACCAACATGCAAAAGATCTTAAACTCTTAGAAATAAACACAGAGTAATTTTTTCATTAAATCTTTGATCCATGGAAAAATGTTTTATTTCTTCTTCCTTTTGAGTGCAGCATTCAATGATTGAAGATATACGCACTGCTAGACACACCGGGGCGAACCCCTTCTCTTTGCAATAAGTGTGTACTGGGGTCTTTTACGTGCATTGATAATTTTTATAACAACACATGTGACCTAAGGCTTTACACCCCATCTGAAGGTTGAAGCAATAATATTTAAGTGTCTTGCTTAAGAACACAAAATGTCAAGACTGGGACTCGAACCCACACTCTGGTGAGCAGAAACACCCGAACTTGAGTTCGGTGTTCTTAACCGCTCGGCCATACTCCTTCGTGATACCGATCATCTTTTGCTTAAAAGGATACTTATGGTCAAGGTCGTACCACTGTCTGACCAGCCACGCCTGATCATACCGTCTCCTTATTCTCACATCAATCTCAGTGTTTTGCTGGAGAAAAAAGAAAGAAAATAAGTGTTGAAAGTAGATTGGACTGTGTTTAAATTCTTGCAACCTTCTTTGAAGCTTTTTTTTCAACTCCTCTAGGAACTTTATACAAACAAATTCTTAACACTCACACAACGTGATCTGATAATGAAAATCAAAACCAAATACCCAAATTGCCTGGTTCAGATCAAGCCCTGGGGAACTCAATCTCTTTAAAAGTTAGGTCATTGGTGAGATTGGCAAGTACTCCAAAAAAATATAATGATCATAAAAACTTTCTTGGTGAGAAACACTGCAACTATTTTCAGAAAGGATTCCCTTCAAAGTCATAACGGTTCGGGTAATTTTTAACCCCAAAACATTTGAATCCGAGAAACGATTCACGCATGAATCTTTTCTAAGACTTCTGAGGGTTGGTGTCCTTTCGCGAATGCTGCAGCCAGAGATGCTGTTGGTATCCTCTGTAACCTCGCTATAAACGTGGATTAATTCAATGTTCTTGTGAAAAGACTGTGAAATGTTTTTGCTTTTTTCTCAGCAAGTACAAACAGTTTCAGCTGAAACTTTCTAAGCGTGGATGGATTCAGCATTCTTACGAAAACACCATGACAGTTTTTTGCTCTTTTCTCAGCAAGTAGACACAGTTTTCAGTTGAAACTTTCACATGCGACTCTTATTGCATACTTCTTTATAGTATTGTCAAAATCAGCATTACATTGACAAAAACCAATCTATGACCCTACCATTAAAAAAAACAGGGATGTGATAGGCTGTTGAAAAAGAAACCTGAACTGTGAGCGCAAAGCGCGAAAGCTTGTGAGCTCAAAAGCTTGCGAGCATGAAACCCACTATAATATACATTTATCTTTGGTTTTAAAAGCCCTACTCTGCAATCTGGGGGTGTTCTAATTGGTGGTGTTTTTTTTTAAATGTCGGGGGAGGGGGGGTGGGGCAAAACAAACCCTGATTTTCGGTTAAAAACTGAGAAATCACATCCCTGAAAAAAAGTAACAAAAAACAATTAGGTTCTACTCACCGATCCCACAACTTGCATTCCTTGCTGCTGGGCGGTTTCCTCATCAGAGACCCCAACCCTAGAAACAATCATAGTGGAAGTTGAGTTGCTCCCCTCAGTAACAACCATCACTGCATTCCAAGAAGGCCCCAGGTCAAACCCTGACGGCCTTACAGCAACCCTTGTGAGGTAGGAGGAAGGGGGGGAAAGCATGCATAGAGGAGAGAAAGAAAGAGAGAGAGAGAGAGGGGGGGGGGGGGGGAGAGACAAAGGGGGAGGGGGTGACACAATGGGGTACAGAGGTAAAGTGATTAGTGGAAACATGTTGCCATGAGATACTCAGGGATGAGATTTGACGAATGTGAACTTTCCTGAAAAACGGCTAAATCTGGGTGTACCCTTTATTCTAGACCTGAAACCTCCCAGGTTACAATTCAGGACGTTTACAGACTCTGTGCATCACCAAAAATACAAAACCACAGGTTTGGAAACAGTGTGAACTGTTTCTTTCTCCTTTTGGTGACTGTTTTACCTGGTGACTGCTTTTACTCAAGGAGATCTTGAGGAAAACCTGAAATCAGGAAAAAACCTGAAAATCACATGCCTAGATACACGGTATCAAAAGTGATACGTACATGTAGGATGTGTAAAAGGAAACGGTTTCATCAATGGCTATGGCTAGAATGCTACAAAAATCAATGGTGTGGTTGTAGCCAACTGTAATAGCCATAGCCAAAGACGGCTTAGGTCTTCACTTTCAATTTTTCAAACCCAAGTACCATTCTCAAGGCCCATTTTCATAGGGGTGCATCAGCAGAAAAAGGGCTCAACAGTTTGATCGAGTATGAGCAGGATACCAGCGACAGATGGTACATGTGAAGTGGTAATTTTGGCTGGTAACCTTATTCTGATAAGCATAAATTTTGTTTTTTGCTTAGCTCCTTTTTGTGCTTAAGCAGCTCTATGAAATTTGGTCCAGCTTCCATGCCTCCTATTTGGTGGATAGAAGTGCCTGTGATTTGTATGCCACCATATTTAGACTATTTAGACTAATAACTGCAATTACAACCACTGAAACTACACAGCAGTAAATGATGAAGTCATATGCAACGGGGGTATGGTTTATTTCATCCCAGTATTTTCATGGCAACAAGAAACAATGTGAAAAAAAAGTGCAATGGGTTATTTAGAATGAAACAGACAAGTGATATTAAGCAATGCCCTTCATTTAGTGAAATGTTACAAGTAATGGAATGGTCCCATTGGGTAGTCTTTACTCAAGTTTGAAAAGTAAAAACATCTGGACAACTCTGTTTTATTTTAGCTACTATGTCAACATGGGAAACATTGGAAAATGTCTAATCAGGGCTGGCGGGTAGCAAGCAACGGGGGTGGCCGGGTGGACATGGCCGCCCAACTTTTTGCTCGTGTTTGGCAAATTCAAGAATTCAGACATTTTTAAACTAAAATAGGGAAAACAAAGTGGGAGTTGTGAGTCTGGATCTTCTTAAGTCTTCTTTAAAAATATATTTTAGCCCATGAGATCTGTCAACGTAGGTAAAGACGTAAAATTTCATTAGTTTTGTATTAAAACCTACCGTTGAATTTTTATACTACATGTATACGCGCCTGCACAAGACATGATATTCATATTGTACCTACTAATTTTGTCAAAAGACATTCTTTTTCTTGGAAGGGGGTGACACACCCCTCCCCCAATCACTGCCGCGGTTTATGGACACTGTCGTCAAGATTTTTATACGGATTAGCCCCAATGCTCGCAGGGATTGAAACTAAATGGCTGCCCCACTTTTAAACACCTTGCTACACGCCTGATTCAGGGTGAGTGACAGTAGGCTCCTAATATCAGGCTTCCTGATACGCAAAGGTCTAGTTTGGAGTGCCTCTAACAAGCTTCACAATGTCTGGAAATCAAATATAGGAATGTCAACAAAGCTGGCCTTCTTCAGAGCCTGTGTAAAGAACATTCTGCTCTATGGAGCTGAATCGTGGCGTGTAGTGGACGAGCGGTCTAATTCACCGGACCCAAGCTCTGGTGTTGTCAGCAGCAGAGTGTGGGTTCGAATCCCAGTCGTGACACTTGTGCCCGTGAGCAAGGCACTTAACGATAATTGCTTCGTAAAAAGTTGGGAAGGTAGTGCATTCTGCTCTAGCAGCCAGGCTCTTAGTGGATGATACCCATGCCTACATCTTTACGGACTGTAAAGGGGGTAACCCTGTTTCAGCCCCAGGAGTACATGTAGGGGGCAACGTGCCCCTGGTGACAGTTGATTTGGGTCGATCGCCCAAATCAGTTAAGTGTAGCCCTCAACTTGAAGTGGCCATCCGTGGTCTTGTAATGTTGGGCGATCTCTCATAACAAATTAAAAAAATAAAGAAAACAATTTTTAAAACCTGGACCATAAGAAAGAGCTGCAAGATCGCCTTGACGGTACATATACATGTATACACCATGCTTCTTATGAGGATGCAGTACATCTCATGGCAAGAGCGCAAGACCAAAAGAACAGATTAATGGAGTAGGGGTGGGCTGTTTAACGGTTAACCATTTAACTCTTTCAGTGCCCGCGACATTTCAAAAGTTTAACCCTGAAGTGCCCAACTTCGAGCATTTTTTTTTTATTTTCAAAATTCTGTAAACAAAAAAGTAAATCAGTTTTAATCACCAAACTTGTTGTATCTTGCTCTCTGGTATATCCTTGGTACATTCGAAAGTCAATAGTAGTCACGCACATAGTGATACACCCTGAAACACTGTCCTGCACGAAGGGGAATTCCGCACTTTTTCGCTCGTTTACTGGGAGCCGTCATTTTTTTCCACGAGCTGAAACTACGCCCTCCCGCAAGAATTCGATGAAAAAAAAAATACAGGTCGTACATGAATAAAAATGGTACCACTAGAAAGAGCGAGGGCGCCCCCTTGTGATAACATGTTTACTCTACCTTGTACATGTACGAGGTTTGGCGATTTCGGATTAACAAATATACCTCGTACATGTACGAGTTTGGCACTGAAAGAGTTAACTAGATAATGATAATGGTGATGATGATGGCAACACATCCCGGCATTTTGGTACCAGCCACCTGTGACTCCCATCGCCTCTAATTATGCTAATGGGTTAATACATTGATTGGTTATTGGCAAATGAAGTTAATATCAACTATTAAGAAAATCTCAGTTTTGATTAGAATCATGGTTGAGTTATAAAGATTAAAAGAAGGTCATATGAAATGATTAAAGTGGTTAGGAAACGTAGCTGTTTTGAGGGAAGATATCTTTATCATGAGGCAGCCATGTTTTTTCCATTCAGCTCAATATAACCAACATGAGACTAAATGGGAAAATAATCTGGTACTTTCGGATGAGGTTAATAATAGAACCGCAATAGCCAATGTTTAACACAAGGAAACAGACAAGATGTCCGCAGTATGATTAAGTTGGTTAAATACCTTATCTTTAGCCAGGTCAACATCTGTGTAGTCATTCCTCCACATATCACCACGGTAATCAAAACAATGATCAAGGTTGCCGTTAACGACAGTTGCCGTGCCACAGTGGCGGTGTTGCGGATGGCAAGTGCAAACGCTATAGCTCCTCTCAACCCTGTAATCAGAGAATTAATATTGAATTAATAATAAATTAATATAATTTGATTTTAAAAACAAATTATATTAGTTATCCCTGATGAACATCTATAAAATATTGAATTAGTTAAGTAAACACTGCAGAATAAAGGTAGGGTTATACTTTGGTAATGACTCCGAAAAACACATCCGAATGATAGTTAGTGGCCTGATGTTACGACCCCTGCCTTTCTCGAAGGCTAAATCAGCCTTTGAGCCTTCGAGAAAGACTCTGCTAGGGTCGAAACGTCAGGCTTTGCATTTATACCATAGGTCCTTTTGGTTGGCAAGCAGTTTGCATTTACAAGCTGATTCAATTTTCTTCTATCTGAAAGCCTACTTGTTATCAAGATGGTAATGGTGGTAACCATCCTGCGAAATGATTTCATCTGAAATGCCCCCGTCGATTAGAAATTAATAAAAGTATGTTGAGAAATTTGAATCTCCAAAACTCAGTTCAAGGTGAGTTTTGGAGATTCAGCTTTCTGTAAGGTTTGTGAATGGTGCAGCCGGAGATAAGGTTTGTACCCGTGTCACGTCGCTAAACATGGATGGGTTTAACCTTTTATAAGAAAATACTGTTACGGGTTGTTGCTGCTTTCTCTGCAAGTAGACACAGTATTCAGCTGAAACTTTCATAGGTGGCTTTTACTGTATCTTTCTTTATACTTTTACCTAATAAACCAGCATTACGTTGAGAAAAAAAACAATCTACGATCCAACCTTTAAAGTACACTGCTCCTTTCTACAGACTTACCTGTGAACATCAACATGTGCTGAATATTCCAAGGTATCTTTTGCTTTCTGCCAAGGTTCAGCAAGAATGACAAGGGGTAAATATTGAGAAAACGACCCACGAGGATGGCAAACTGAAGGAGGTCCTGGGTTAAGGAAACCTATCACTTACGTTTATTGTTACTCTCGCATGGCAAAGTACCAGGGTTAACCAATTTGATCAGAGTAAATGTGTAGTACCCCTGAAGGGACTTGAAAGTGATTAAATCTAAAGGTGGTATACAGGATTGGTAGAAGTGACAAAATAGTCGAAGACAGTTTTCATGTTTTGTGCGATCAACCATAAACATGACAAAACAAACCTGTAAACATTTGGGCTTAATCTGTTGTGAGTCGGGAGAAATTGTGAAAAACCAAACACAATGTAAACACATTGTGCTTGATTTTGGTTGTAACAACCGAAATCAGATGCTCCATTTAAATTATTTTTTAGGTTTTCAGATCTAGTTTTCTCGAATATGACTTCATTTTAGCGGGAAACATTTCACATAAAAATGTATGAACTTCATAATCACTAAGTTTTCCCGACTAAAATTAAACAATGATATTTGTTATCCATACCAATCCTGTATAATACCTTTAACACTTTAGATACCACAGCTGCCGCAAACGGGTTGTACGGCTGCAAGATCTGACCGACTTTCATTCAACCACAACGGTCAAGTAAAGGTCATGACATGAATTGACATTTTCCCATGTTATCATAGTATATATGTTTCTAAAAAAAATAAAATAAAATTCTGATTTACAATACTTTTTCTAAACATTTTTACAATCATTTTTTTTTTTCAACAGATCAACGACAAAACCGTGTCTGGGCCTATGGTGACGATTCTAGAGAAACTAATGGTCTCTAAAGGGTTAACAACCTTCCCCCACACTTTACCCTTATTATGAAAAAGATAATAATAATAATAATAATAATAGTGGCTTCTTATATAGCGCTCAGGTCCGTCACTCAGTGACGCTCATGGCGCTTCAACTCTTAATTGCTATTTTTTGTACTTTTTTGTAATTTGACAGCAGTCGTGGGTGCTCCACTACAGAAGGCCTTGTCCTTCTCTCGGATGACACCCCCATTCATACACATGTGTTCTGTATATGTTCAAATGTTGATCTAATCTGGTGTAGTCTATCAGCTTGTGTATTATTTATTGTTATTATTTGTTGTATGAATGGAAATAAAAACAAACAAACAAACAAACAAACAAACTGGGCCATTTTGTTTCATTCCTTAAACCATCTCAGCTCCCTTGGGAGTATACAGCCAAGATTATCGTGAAATTCCTATCAAAGGATACAAAAGCAGAGAAGATGAACCCGGCATCCCAGTATTGGTTCCTAGGATTGAACATGGAAATACCCATGTAGGAGAAAATGAAACTCTCCGCTAGGAACTGAGCCAGCTCAGCAACCTAGAAAAGCAAAGAGACGAGGTGAGAATTTGTGACAAAGTTAATCAATAAGCAAAATCGAATTACACAGGCCTGGAATTTCATCTTTGAGAGGGCAAGACCATTTTCATTTTGCAAAAGTAACTTCCATGGGAAAAACTTAAGGCAACAGAGGCCATGGCCCCCGTGGCTCTCTGTGTAATTCAAGGCCCGAGTACAACAGTGAACTTGTTTTTGTTTTATCACATTCTAAGTGATGTTTGATAAAAATGCAAACGAGGCCCATCCGGGATTACATAATGATGACAACAACAGGGATGAATGAGGTTGTCTGCAAATCAAAAGTTTTGAAAATTTTATAAAAATTTCCTCTTGGTTTGGAAATGAAGCTCGCTGAATCAGTGTTCTCCAACTTTGAAAATTAAAAGTTGGCAAGTTTGCCTCTTTAAGGAAATCTGAAGGCTCGGGGAGATCAGTGAAAAATGGCTGCAACAATAACAAAAACAAGCGTTAAAATTGCAGAACAAAAGGAACGGTATCCAAGTTTAGACAATAATTCATCATCTCAGTGCTATAAGGTCATTGATTGCAACGTCATACTCGTAATGATCAAAAGGTCATTAAATGAAAAATGTGTATAAATTTGAAGAAAAATAAAAACAATCTATGAAAAAATGTTTTACTTAGAAAATGAATGTTTCTTTTTGCAAAACAAATGCTTTGAAGACCACTCTTGATCAATAAACTCCGTTTACCAGGAGCTCCAAAATATGCAAAAGCAATTTGATGAAATCCATACCATTACGGGAAAGCTCCATTAAAGAATTTCCGAGTTTGGCTACAAAAACTCATCAAGTATGCATCCTTTTCACCCATGAGGATACATGTTTACATTTAATTACATTTAATCTGCCTGGGGCAGTCAGCAGACCTACTGGTTTGTGCATGATCCAATCAAGTCAACTGAAAAGGAATTACATGGAGATAACAGGTGTAAGTTGTCAGATGAAAAGAATGTTTCATTTCAGCCTCTTTCTTTATTGGAGTTTTCCCTGTAATGCAAATTGCAGGACCTTATAGTCCTGAGCAGACGAATTGATATTTTTCCTACCTCTTTTGTTCGTTTCTTGGATTCTTCTGATAGATTGTTAAAAGTGTAATGAGCCTGCATAATCCCACAGAATAGCACCGCAACGATTCCTACAAAGAGGCAAATGATGGTCCACATGATTACATTCCCTACTGCGGACAATCATCAAGGAATCTCCGCAGGATTTGTCAAAAACTGCGGGGGGCTTTCTGGACCAAAGTTTTGAAAGTTTGGTCCAATCAAGCTGCATTGAAACAAGGTCCTCGGAATGTTTTGTACTTAGTTTTTAACTTTGGT
The DNA here is from genome assembly GCA_037783415.1 of Leptasterias polaris. Lineage (NCBI taxonomy): Eukaryota > Metazoa > Echinodermata > Asteroidea > Forcipulatida > Asteriidae > Leptasterias > Leptasterias polaris. The sequence goes on along the minus strand of JAZGTN010000040.1, from coordinate 8,233,998 downwards.
TTTAAAAGTCCTACTGTGCAAGCAGGGGCAGTCTAACTTTTTGTTTCCTATTGGCCGCAGTTTGCGCCTATCGAGCCGCAGTTTGCGCCTATCGAGCCGCAGTTTGTGCCTATCGACCCGCAGTTCACGCATATCGGCCCGGTATACTAGCTTGTGCATAGGGAGAAACCTGTCATCTTTCTCACATGTACACTTTCTCACATTTTATGTTCTTCTTTGAATTTAAAGATGTGAGTCAAACCCACTCTTTTTGTCGTCAATAAATGAATTTTAGGGTGAACAAAGAAAAATCTACTAACGGGATTTGAACCTGCGACCTGCGGCCATTAATCTGGAGGTCACAGGTTATTTGTTTTTATATTTTTAAACAATTTCCTTTAATTATTTAATATTTGTATTTCTTAAACTTTTACCGTATTTATTGTATTTGTATGTCTTTTTAAACACGAGAGCCAAGGCAACTTCTATTGTATACTTGTATATAAATAGCAATAAACCAAATCAATCAATCACTCAATCAAATCCTGTGCTATTCCATTTGGCTTTGTTCACCTAAAAAATGTTTTCCTTTTAGTTTAATATTTGACAAATAAATAATAATATTATTGGTTATTTCTGGTAATGAAACCAAGGATGCCTCATGAGTGAACTGAATCACTGCAGCTCACAAGCCTGAGGAAACCTGTCAACAAGGGTGCTTGCCGTGAGAACCACAGACACCACAATAAGTGTTCTGGGCTCTTTTACATGCACTAACAATCCCAGTACACAGGATCTTTGGCTTAAAGTCACATCCGAAGAACAAAACAATGATGGTAAAGTATCTCGCTCAAAGACACAAAATGTCAAGAACGGGACCCAAACGCACACTCTGCTGATCAGAAACACCAGAGCTTGAGTCTGGTGCTCGGCGGCCACGACAGGCCACAAACATGAGTCCGATGCGCTAGACAGATTGGCCAAAAGATCATTTCCAAAGTCTGGTGCCCAGAGTCTCATCGTTTTGAACTCACCACTAAGCTGAGCAGCCTCCGCCATTAAGTAGCACATATAAGACATGATGAAGAAGATGCCTGTTTCCAGAAGGGGGAAATCTCTGATACGGGTGAATTTAGTCACGTTAACAAATCGCGTTAAGGAATAATTTATAAAAACAAACAGTTAGTAATGGCCTGATGTTTTGACCCAAGCAGAGTATTTTTCGAAGGCTAAATGACAACACAACGCACATAAACAGGTATACTGGAGTAACAGAAGCAGTCAAGTGGAAATACATGAATAGAGAGAGAGGCAGAGTACACAGAAAAATCAACAAAGTCAAAGTCAAAGGGGTTGGAGGGAAGGGGCCTGGCTTGACCACTTGAGATTGGAAACACAAAGGACAAAATCATTATAACCATGAATAATTTTACATACATGTAAGGCTTTTTCACATGATACAATTTTTAACAAGAGACCTTGACTAAAATCCCATCAATGTTTAAAAAATAACAAATTCCAGTTGTGTGAAAGCTACCCTTGTTAAATAATAACCAAGGACCCTTGTTATTTTTAACAGAGATACAGACCTTCCAAAAAATCACAATGATATAAAGTGTGAAACGAATACTCTGCCATAACCAAGGACCCTTGCTATGACGATATCATTATTCTCATGCACAAAATGGTCACGAGTAGAAGAAAGTGTTCAGTGAATGAACAATTATGACATTTAACTCCCCGCCCCAACTGAAAAACAAGGGGCGTTGGTAAACTTGTGTCTTAAGAATTCATGTGAAAGCTTGTTAAATATCAATCAATCATTGATAACTGAATGAGGTAACAGACAACTGGCAACCAGTGGTAGCTGGTGTTTGTGTAAAAGGGCATTTAGTAAATTTCTACATAACCTTTTCGTTAACGAATTGGCCTCTGTGTAAATCCAGGCATGCAAACACTATTAGGGCTGTATTTTGTTGATAGCTTCAAAGGATATTATTGCGGTAATGCAACCCATGACTGATCCAATCGCGAAAGAGCCAACGAAGACACCGATGAAGGTCCCCAGGGATTTTAAAATTGGTCCCGCTTCAAAGGAGTCACTCTCGTAAGATTCCACTGACCTGAAGAAGAAAAATTATTAAACAACGTAAACATAAAAACTGTAGAAGACTCTGTGGCTTAAGACTTTGGTACACTGACTTCAGTCCGCGAAAATCCCACAACGGGAATGCTTTCAAATACAAAAAGTCAGTACTTCAGTCTGTGCAACTTCCCAAAATTGAAGCATTTTCCAATAAGGAAACTCAGTACTTCTGTCTGTGCAAATTCCCAAAAGGGAAGCATTTTCCAAAAAGGAAACTCAGTACTTCAGTCTGTGCAAATTCCCAAAAGGGAAGCATTTTCCACTACGAAAACTCAGTACTTCAGTCCGTGCAAATTCCCAAAAGGGAAGCATTTTCCAAAAAGGAAACTCAGTACTTCAGTCCGTGCAAATTCCCAAAAGGGAAGCATTTTCCAATACAGAAACTCAGTAATTCAGTCTGTGCAAATTTTCAAAATGGAAGCATTTCCCATTTCAGGAAACGTTTCCGTTTTAGGAGTTTGCGTGGACTGACTAACATTGAATGTAAGTGTTTCAGTGTTCCTTATCTTAACCTTGGGAAAAGTCAATTAGAAAGCCGAATTCTTATCATAAAGTTACCATTACAAGGATGAAAGTGTAGTTCAACTTTAAGCCATTTAAGAACCAAAGATTAGACCAGCAGCCTGGGTCCGATTTGGATTATCCTACTTAACCTGTTTAAAGCAAATAGAATTGCCAACCTAGCTTGTGTAGTCACATCACACTTTCCTCCGTAATGAAGATCAGTTCAAAAGCTTAATGATCTGAAGTCAAATCTTGTAAAATTAAGCCCTGCATTGGTTTCCAGGGCCCGCCCTTAACACTAGCCTGGCGTAAACTGTCTAGTAAAAAATGTTTTGGGCTCCCAAGGTTGTATACAAAAACTTGGGTGCGATCCCTTCCTGAAAGGCAGTTACAGATTGTATGGCCTCTTGGAATGTTCAGACCCATTTGAACAAAGATATTGAAAAAATAGGGAGACAGCCAACATAGGGCTATAGATAGCTCGAATGGTACAGCGATGGCACAGCAATATAAAGGTGGCAGGTTCAAGTCCTGCTCATGTCAATTGTTCTTTATTCAACCCAACATCAAATTTTAAAGATGCAAAACACTGGAGTTTTAACAGTAGAAGTTATCTTGATACTGATACAGCTCATCAAGATATTCCTTTTTCTTGGGAGTTTTCTTAGTTACCTTGAAAGCACAATGGCCACAGCATCATTGAGAACGCTCTCTCCGAAGACAAGAATGTACATATCCACATCAACTTGTAGATCATGAAACACCGCCAAGACAGTGACTAAAACAGACAAAGAATAATCAATGTCAATTCAAAAAACCATTCTCGCTGTCAATGGAAGTATGGCCGTGTCCAGATTTGCGGCTGTGGCTTCAGCTGTTGCTAAGGGTGTTGCTAAGGGCCATCATATAACTCAATGCATGATGACGCAGCAATCAAGCCATAGACGTAGCTGTAGCCGCCAATTCTGACATGGCCTGTATTAATAATCCCTTTGCTATAGAGGCTAGTCAACCTACTGCATCCTATACATTGGACATGTGCTTAGTTCATACATACATCCAGGTGCAGGGAAGCAATTACGGTTAAGTGTCTAACCCAAAGACACAGCATTCTCCCCATCACTGATATTAACAATGTGTACATTTTCACATAGGATCCGCAAGCATACCATGTGTGCATCTCCAACCGATTTACCTGGCCACCATGGTTTACAAGCGAGCCGCCGAGTATGACCGAGTATAACAAATAATTAGGAAGAGTTGACATGTGCTCAACTCCTGCGAAAACATTCACAATGAAAACAGCCCTGTGACGTCAAACTCGCTTCGCATTCGCAGGAGGTATGAACCAAGGCAGATTTCAAACAAGTTATTAAATACATGTAGGGTATCATGAGTGTTATAAACTTATAAACCAAGGTGGCATCTCTTGATAACTTATTGTAAGAGGTAAACATTTACATGAATTACATTGTATTTTTATGGGTTGGGGGAGGGTTGGTTTTTTGGCAAAACTATTGGTAAAATCTGAACGAAAGAAATAAAGTACTAAATTCTGGAAACTGTTTTGACAGCAAACTACATTTGACTTTATATTGTAAATGTATATTAGTACGTATTTACTGTTCAAATGTGTTAAATTATTTTCTTTCTTTGTTTTATTTCAGTAAAGAGCATGTTATACATAAATGTTCCCAACTTGTTTTTATAGTACAAAGCTACTTTTTACGAAAAAAACAAAAACGAACGCTAAACAAAAAATATGTTATGCAAATTACAAAAAAAATTACAAAATAATAAAACGCCATTTTATTAATAATCTTGATGTTTTACATTACACTACTTAATAAGTTTCTACTCACCAGGGTCTGTGGCTGAAATCAAAGCTCCGAAAAAGAGTGAATCTTTCAGGTTGAAATCCTTCCTTTTCATTACTAAAACTACCATTGAGTACATGATACCACTATCAATAAAAAAAAAAAAAAATAATGTGATTTCAATTATATAAATAATTTTATTTATTTGTTACACATCCCACAGCACAATTAGCACCAATAACAGGTGAATAGGAAACAGAAAGAAGTGTTTAGTTTTATAGGTGGGAGGAAAACCCCAAATGTGGGAAAACCCACTCAGGTAGGGACTGAAAACCAAATCGACATGCAAGGCTCCAGTCCGAGGAGGGATTCGAACCAGGGGCGAAAGGCAGGGAAAGAAACCACTGACCCAACCTGATCCCCTCAACATTAACAATAATACTTATTTAATAATAATATAATATAATTCTTACATGTTTAGCGCACATACCAATAAGGTACATGTACTCAAGCCAAACATTCTAAGACAGGCTTTTGATTTTGTTTTATTTATTATGAGACAAAATTTATGCAGCACCTTATAGATAGTTCCCAGTAGACGCCATCTTTACGGGCAAATCGCATTTTGGCTTGCAGGCGCGTCAAGCGCTCAAATTATTAACGCAGCCGCGTCATTCACTAACCAATCATGCAATGAGTTTGGTGAAATGTGCGCGTGCTGCACGCCGTTCTCACGCGTAACGCATGACTGTGTGTTCCAAATTGCCCGTAAAGATGGTCGACTTACGTCATACTGCAACCTATCTATAAGGTTTTACAAGGTGCTGCAATGCATTCAGCAGCCACTGCTAGACACACCGGGGCAAACCCCTTCTCTGCGCGATAAGTGTAACTGGGTTCTTTTACGTGCTTTACACAACACACGGGACCAACAGCTTTACGTCCAATCCGAAGGACGAAGGGAAATTCACTTAATTTTCCTTACATTTGGGGATATTGAAAATTAAGTTAAAACTCAACACTACAAAAGTACAAAATCTAGAGAGAGAAAAAAGGTTCAGAGGAAACTTGTACAAATAAAACTCACTGTCAAGAAGGTCTTCAACAGCAAGGATAAACAAAATACTTTTTTTTACAAAATGCATTTTGTAAAAAATATGTAAAAATGTAAGTATGTAAAAATGGACTGACTGTCCCCTAAAGACACAATTTCATTTTCAAAGACGGAGCTCCAAGGTCAAAACTAGTTTTGTGATTTACTCATAATTTTAATACATAGAGTCCTCATGAAAATGGGAGGGAGGAATTAAAATTCCTTTAACCTCACGCTAAAGTGGCATGAATGCCATTTTATTTTATAATATCTTTCAAAGCAAAATTTGAAATGTGCCATCATCAAACCTCAAAAAACAAATTGGTCTGAACATTCCAAAGAGGAATTTTTTTCAGCCAGTCACAAGGTCAAGTCAAATGACATTTTAATTTACTTTCATCAAAATTCAGCAATAAACTAAAACTTCTCTTTATAAAAATGTACATATTGTATATTTATAATGTAATGTAATCAAACTTTGGGGGATTTTGACAAAACAAGTTCATTTGAAGGGTTTCAAACATTTTACATCATTTTAACCCTCTTGCTGTCTGACCATTCAATACCATTCACTGTGGTTTTGAATGATAGATAAGCTATGCCAGCCTTGCAATATGATACCATGAGGGAATGCATGTACACAGTACACAGTTAGTTCTGTGCACAGTTGTGCCACCATACACAACTTTGGCAGTTGAATGGTTTCAAATGGTTGGTCAACTCACTTGAAAATGTTGCGAACAGTAGGAGGGTTAATGTACAGACCATGGCCCAATTTCATAGAGCTGCTTAACGGTAAGCAAATTTTCATGCTAACTGTAGCAGAAAAAAAAATTGCTTTTAAAGCATAAGCGTATTTCACAGGTTAGCAAGAAAAAAAGGCGGCCATCTTGCGAGTTCACAATGGTTTTGTATTGTTACGTCATTCATTTTCATGCAGTAAGCACCGGAAGGTTAGCATGCCTTTTCGTGTGCTTACGGTTAGCAGCGCTATGAAATAGAAACTCGTACGTCAGCACAGAATCGGCCGTTAAGCAGCTCTATGAAATTGGGCCCATCTATAAAATGTAACGTGATCGAACATTGGGATCTTGACAAAAATGCATTTGAAGGGTATCTAACACACTGACATTTTACATCACTTTAACGTAAGGTTTAGAGACTTGCAATTTTGTTTTCATCTTCATTAGGACTCTATCTACTGGAAATTAGTGAATCACAAAACTTAATTGTACATGGAGCCCTCTTTCAAAAGAAATGTAAAATATCCTAAACAATCTTGTTGATAAACTTCAGAAACTTATCACTTACCCAACTACAAAGCAGGAAATAGCTGTGCCAACCATAGCATAGGTTAAAATGGAGCCCAGATTACGGAAGAAATGCCTCTGTATAATAACATTATTAAATCACAAAATATTATATCTGCCTCATGTACGTCACAACCCTACAGTGTTACAAACAGCTTCTAATATTAATTTAAAGAGCAAGAGAAATGTCAAATTCAATTTTGTGATGTACTCATTTTCCATTTAGATAGAGTCCTCATGTGAGTTGGGGAAAAAAGTACAAGTATCTAACCTCGCGTTAAAATGGTGTACAATTGCCATTGCATTCAATACACTCCCATTGCAAAATTTGTCAACATCCAAAACATCCAATGACGTCATTCTGAGAAAAATTGATCTGTACATCTTTGTACGGGGATGTTTTGGTTCGTTACTGACTTTTTCAGAGCAAATTTTGAAACATGACCTTATTGGATTTCAACAACTAATGGGTCTTTACATTCCAAGGAGGAATGTTTCGTCGGTCAAAATGTCAAAATAAAGGCTGTTTTGATTGAGTGTCATTGAAAGTCAGGAATGAACCAATACATCCCTGTAGAATATGTCGCTAGATGGTTTGGATGTTGACAAATTTTGCACCGGCAGGTTATCCAATACAATGGCAAATTTACACCATTTTAACGTGAGGTTAGAGACTTGTAGTTTTCTCCCCACTCACATGAGGACTTTATCTATTGGAAAATGAGTACATCACAAAATTGAATTATGACACTTCCCTTGCTCTTTAAGCATCTGTAATGCGCCATCTATCTAGTGTACAAGACCCCCATTCCAAGGCGCAGCGCATTATAAATTTTTAAAAAAGGCCTGAAATTTCAAGGAGAGGGCAAGGTCATTTTCATTATATGTAAAAGGCATTTGCATTGAAAAATCTTACGGTCTACAGGAAACTTTTTAAAGGGCACCAAGGTCAAGACCAGAGGCAACAGGTCATGACCTCGGTAATATTCCAGGCCTGAATACAAGCAGCAATTAAAAAAATTTACAATAGAAAGATACAACTCATAAAGTGAACAAATCAATACACATTATGGGACATGTACATGTTTAATATCACAAATTATATACGGAGTTAAACAAATGAGTCTTAAGCAAGTTTTTGAATTGGTTGAAAGAACTGCAGCTTCTTATAGTGTTCCAAAGTTTAGGTGCACAGACGGAAAGGGCACAATCACTATACATGTAATGTGCTGATGATGTCATTTGGACAGTTAAGAGGGACTTAGTAGAAGAACAAAGAGTGCGAAGGGGTGTAGGGTACAAGATGATTTGCAATGTAAGGTGGGGCCCCTCAGCTGTAAGTCATTTTGTTAACTGCAAATTCAGGGAAAATATGGCATAGTGAGACATCCTGTGCAGGGATGAGGCTAGACGAATATAAAAATCCTGAAATTGGTTTGCAGGCATTGGATTCCCCTTTAATCTTGACATGAAACCTCCCAGATGTTACAATTCAGGAGGTTTAGGCCTACAGGCAGACATACATGTAAGGCTGTTAGGGCTAGATAGCTCGGTTGGTAAAGCACCAGCACGTTAATCTGGAGATTGCAGGTTCAAGTCCCGTTCTAGTCAATTTTTGTAATTGTTCAACCCGAAATTATTGAGCAAAAATAACCCCACAATAAGATCAAAACTACATTGCCAGACACCTCCAGTGGGAACACTAGGAGTTGATAATTATTTAACACACACTGCATCTCAGCAGGTTTGCAGTAGCACAACAGATTTGCACAAAAATGATATTCTGGATAAAAAACAACTTACTCTTTTGAGGCTGTAGCCAGCATAAAATATGATGGGGGGAAGCAACATGTTGAAGAAAACCTCTGGGTCAAAGTTCACCTGCCAATGAAGACAACAAATTGTACTAAAAGTTTTTTAACATTCTTCAGAAGTGGTCCCTACATGTAGGCCTACATAGGAAATACAGCACTGAGTAGGATACAGTGCTAAGTACACATCAGTGTAAGGGCAAAAATTAATTAAAATACTTGACCAAATTCTCTCCAAGTCTACATTAATGGATGGCCCCATTGCATCATCAATACTAATTGCACAAAATAAGCTTACACAATGCATGTTTTGTTACCGTTTAAAGGCACTGTACACGTTTGGTAATTACTCAAAATATATATTAGCATAAAAACGTACTTGGTAACGAGCAACGGAGAGCTGTTAATAGTATAAAACATTGTGAGAAACGACTCCCTCTGAAGAAACGTAGTTTTTGAGAAAGAGGTAATTTCTCACTAAAATAATAAAAGACTTCTGGCCAGAAGCCTTTTATTCCTATCTGAAAGCACACTAATTTGTACAACAAGGGTGTTTTTTCTTTCATCATTTTCTTGCAACTTCAATGACCAATTGAGTCCAAATTTTCATAGGCTTGTTATTTTATGCATTATTATTATTTCTGGTTTATTAAAACACAATGCATTAGTAGCCCAAGGGCTAAATTGCTACATTGTTTACACAAAAAAAACACGGAGCTGAACAAAAAAACAAAAAGAATTAACCAATTGCATTAACCAATAACATTAACCAATAACATTAATTATTAACCAATTAAACAATTAAACATGTTGATAGAAAAACTACATTTGATTTAAAATACTAACAAAATAGGGTATAGGACTATTTTTGTATCTATTTGTATTGCACTTGATTACGGAAAGATTGTTTAAGTTTCTTAATTGGTATTGCACACTAGAACTTCTTGGCTGGGGTAACCACTGGCGGAACATGTCGGAACATTTTAATTTGGTGGCAAAGTCAACACAAAGATCTTTTCTACGATCATGGAGAGAAATCAAATTGCATTTTAAAAGGGCATATTCGTAATCCAAATAACCCAGGCCTAAGATAATTTTAAGGGCACGCTTTTGAATACTTTCCAATTTGTTGTTCTGTGCACTAGTTAAACCCGCATTCCAAACAGGCGTTGCATATTCCGTCAGTGGTCGAATATACCCCTTATAAACTGTTAATAAGTCGGGAAGTGATAAGTGGAATTTTTTTAACAGTTTGAGCATGTAAATCTTATTGCTAGCTTTGCGGTAAATGTGGTCGACATGTTTGTCCCACTTGAGATCAGAACTAATGAAAACACCGAGAATTTTTACACAATCGACAATATGGAGATCAGTAGACGAAATTTGCAGAGCAGGGAATTGAGGAATATTTTTCATAAAGCATACAGTCATGCTAGCACATTTATCTGGGTTGACTTTCATATTATTTTGTACAGCCCAATGACTAAATTGATTCAAAACAGATTGAATAGTATGTGGGTCATTACCTCTACTGTTCTCCACAATAGTCATGTCGTCGACATATTTAAGTCTAAGTAATCGACTGGGAGTGTCATCTAATTTTCCAGAACAAACCGCACCGTTAAATTTAGCAAGAAAACCCAACGGTCCAAATTTAGTGCCCTGCGGTAGTCCACCTTTAAGTACTTTAAAATTAGACAACAGATGTTTGTATCTGACACATTGTGATCTCTCAGTCAAAAAATTACAGACCCAAGGGATAACTGACTGGCGTGTACCCAGATGAAGCAAATCACGAATAACAATGTTATGATCAATGAGATCGAAAGCCTTGCTAAAATCTGTAACAACCAACGAACTATGGCTTTTCGGAAGGTCGGCATGGGCACATAAATTATCAACCAGTTTAACTAAATAATGAGATGTTGACACACCCTTTCTATTGCCGAACTGATTTGGATCCAAGTTCTCTTGAATATCTGAAATAATCCACTGAGCAACGAAATGCTCGGCTACTTTGGCAAAATGATCGGTTAAGGAAATTGGGCGGAGCTTATTCAAAGTAGGCGGGGAACTTTTCGGTAAAGGAATGACAATAGCCCTTTTCCACTCATTTGGAACAACACCTTCACAGTATGATGAATTAAAAATATGTGAAAGTGGTTTGCTTAATTCATACGCAAATTCACTGATAATAGGCGCTGGGATTCCATCCGGACCACCTGCTTTCCTGCAACTGATCTTTTTGAGTTGAAAAAATACCTCCCATTCTTGAACACTTGGACATGGTTTGGGAGAAGGGAGATATGCTGGAAGTGATGATAAGTCTAGAGGGCTAAGATCATTACCAATCGATATAAAATGCTCATTGATGCAGTTCGCAATATCCCGATCATTATCACAATTAATTCCAGATGGTAGGATAATTGTAGGATTAGAAGTGTTGCCTGAAGTCATCAATTTTATGGAACGATACCACCCAGCAGGATTTGAATTTTTTAGTTTTTGAATACGACTGTGATAATAATCCCTTTTAGCAGAATCAACCATACGAATGATCTTATTCCGAACAGATTTCCATCTAGGATTACCATCAAAAAATAAAGTCTGCCTCGTTTTAATTAAAGCCTTAATTTCTGCTGTCATCCAGGGTTTATCCTTAATATGTAACTTAATTGATTTGGTTGGAAAAAACTCACTAATGGCTTTATTCAAAATATCATAAAAAACACTGCATTTGTTCTGAGTGTCTGGAGCACTGTAAATATCTGACCAATCGAACTGTGTGATCCATTGACCAAAATAACGGATTGAAGACTGTTTTATTGGTCTATTAGTTTTGATACAAATCTCGTTGCGTTGAATAAGATTAGCTTTCGGACACCAAATAATTGTATTATGATCACTTCGTTGAAGAGGCGCCATAATAACAGGAGGTTGATACTGCAATGAGACATTTGTTATTATCTTGTCCAAGATTGCTGAACCCCTAGTAGGGCAGTCTACCACCTGAATAAATTTACCAGTAGTGAGTAGACTTATATCAAGACGATTCAAATCACCAGCAATTACAACTCCAGCATCAGGATAGCTTGTAGTAATTTTGTCAATTGATTCTAATAAATGACAGATTAGCAAATCCGCATTAGGATCATTAGGCGGAGAATAAACAGCACAATAATATAAACTGGTAATCGACCGTGGTAACAATGAAGGTCTCATTTTAACCCAAACTACTTCCAGTTGTTGAGGAATAACTATATCATACTTTACTGCATGAAATAAGTCATTAATATATAATGCTACCCCACCACCACAGCGATTAGTCCTCTCTTTAGAAAAAAGAGAAAATCCTTCGATGGTAATCTGTTCAATGGGCGTGTCCTGCTTAAACCATGTTTCGGTAACACATGCAATCTGAATGCGATGATCATACAGGAATGATCTAAATTCATCAAATTTGTTGATTAAAGAGCGAGGGTTACATAACATCAGACGTGGCATACACAGTTTCCGTGGTGTTTGAAGTTGGATCCTGGGAATGGTGACAAGGTTGGATAAGTTCACACCACTTTTTCTAATGTTGGTATTGTTGGAACCAGAATTAACTTGTTGACTCTTCCAAGCTTGATAGATGTCGTATTCATAATTGCGTAAGTTTCTGTTGGATATGAGGACTGGTAATGGTATGGAGTGATTTGAGTTGTTTTTCCTACCTCCACGTTTGCCCCTGTATCGTCGCGATAAGCCGTTCATCTTAACTTGGTGTAGTACCTCAACCCTAGGACGTCCAGCTAGACCACGTAGACTAAGCAGTAGTTGCCGAGAGTATACTTGTCTTCCCATAACATGACTGATTGGCACAGTTAGTTGACTATTGTTGACAGCAGATGATTTAGGCTCACAGTCACATAGTATTTGATCGTGAAAACATGAAGTAGAAGATGTATCACTACTTGGACCAGGATTTGATGAAATGTCCATATAGACAGTAATGTCTGTGGGTGGGTCATGGCCAGACACACAAAGGCTGGTATATCCATGTTTCGTCCATTTCATTAGTGATGTGCTGGAATGCTTGAAGCCTGTAGGACACAGGTGAATCACAACTGGTCGGATGGTCGGAACAATAAAAATGGCCGATTGGAATAATGTGTTTCCCCGGTGCAAAATCTGATTCAGGGGTGTTGTTAAAATATCTACAACAGTTATGTCCATCGATTTACATGTAGGCTGGCAAGAGAGCAGTAAGAGCCCGAGACACATTAACAATCGTGGTAAACTCCTGCTGGTTGTAACTCCAGTGGCAGCCATGTTTTGTACACTTTGTATTACATTCACAAAAGTTCACAGTACTCACACAAAAATTCCCTTGAAAACGTACATGTAGTTTCCATCATCGAAGACACAAAATAGACACCAAAAACGTAACATTAATCACTGGTCAACCCACGGCAATCAAATACGATTTTGGATGGCAAATTACAGTTGATAAAAAAAACGGATTAAACGTAAAAGATAACAGGCAAGGTAAAAACACAGGCAGCTTGACAAACAGCGCCCACTTGGGATACACCAAGTGAGAATACTGGTCTTTGACAATTACCAAACATGTTCAGTGCCTTTAAGATGGTTTGGTTACAGATTATGCTGATAAAAGGTCAGACAAAACACAATTCAAGGAAAGTGTGGGTATTGAAACTTTACAAGCACCACAGCGAAACCGAAGCAAGCATCATTCATGGCACCCTACATGCAGAGCTGTGTGCATCGAGAGAGTTGCAACAAATTGCGATTAAAAGCCATTTTGGTTGTGCTACATTTGGACTGAAAATGGGGTCCAGTAACCAGGTGACCAAAGAAAATTGGTCCCCCCCCCCCCCCATGTCGCAACTCTTCTCAATAACACAGTACTGCCTACATGTACATTGTACAACACATGGAAGTCAATGTAAGATAGTGCCATTTACCATAGTGCACATAAAAGATCACAAAACACCTATCAAGGAAGAGTAGGGGGTTAACCCCAGTGTTTCTGGTTTACATACCTGTAGCTAGCACCCTTTTTTACAGGTTTTTTTCAGGCTTTGCAAGCTACAGTGACTATTGCACATGTATGTTCACTTATGAGGCATCCTCGTTTTCACTACTAGAAATATGTAATAATAAGGATAAGAGCATTTCACACAAATGTAAGAACAATTAAAAGCTAGTAAGGGCTAAAGGTAGGGTCATACATGTAGATTGGTAAACACTCCAAAAGTTAATAACCATACAAACTTTACTTGACGAGAAGCACTGCAGCTGTTGATGTAGTATAAACTACATTGAGAAAGGATTCCCTTCGAAGTAATATGGTTTGGATGTTTCACACAAAAACATTTGAATCTAAGAAATGATCCGTGCATGAATAGTTTTCTCAGATTTCTGAGAGTTGGCAATGGTTGGTCCCTTCATAAATGTTATGGCCAGAGATGCAGTTGTGATACCTGCTGTCACCCCGCTTCCCGTGGATGGATTCGACATTCTTGTGAAAATACCATGACAGTTGTATTGTCGTTTTCTCAGCAAGTAAAACCTGTATTCAGCTGAAACTTTCATGTGTGATTTTTATTGGTTTTTTTTGTTTTTCTTTTCTTTGGGGGGATGCCTAAAAATCAGTCAGTTATAAATCAGCATTACATTGACAAAAACCAATCTATGACCCTACAAGGTTTTAGCCAGGATTTGGTAAAAGGGTGTCCAAATCTGCTGGAAATTTAAAAACTGGGTGTCCAAATTGTTCACTTACAATACATTTACATGTAAATGACAGATGAAACAGGGTGTCCAAATTTAAAACAGGGTGTCCAAAAGACACCCAGACACCCCTCTGGCTAACACTATGTGACGGAAAAAGGCAAGTTTAGGCCTTATTGATCCTGCAGGCTGGGCAGTGGGGGAGGGGGGAAATTAAGGTATCACCTTCTCCACAAATGCCGATGGCACGGTGTAGGCACCTCCTTTGATGATTCCTTGCCTGTTATATTGGAACGTCACGCTCTTATTACTGGGATACTCTAATTGGAGGTAGATGCTGCTCGTAGCTTTGGTGATGTCACACTCTTGGGCGTCAGTTGTGATCGGGTCATGTTCGTGCCCATTTGTGTCTGCTGTGTACCACACTATGGCGCCTACTATCGAACCTGCAAATGAGTTCGAAGAATTGCCATTAAACTTCAGGCCTTCCGCTATTTTGCATTTATTTTTACGACAGAAATTGTTTTAAAACATCTGTTTTCACTTCTTACTTTACATGACATGTTCAAATAACTTGTCTGCTCAGGACTACAAGGTCATTAGTAAAATTTGTATGGGTTTGATTAAATTAATTTTGAATATATTTTGGAGCTCCTGGTAAATGTGGGTTTAATAATCAAGAGTGCTCTTCAAAGTACTTGTTTGGCAAAAAGAAACATTCATTTTCTACATGCAATTAAAACATTTATTTGCTGATTTTAATTTATTACATGTGTAGTTCAAATTAATGCACATTTTTTATTGAATGACCTTTTGATCATTACTAATATGAAATTGCAATTAATGATCTTAAAGCACTGAGCCGACGTACTGTACTTTCATAGCAAATGTTGCAATAATTCAACTTAACGACCCCAACAAGATTTTTACAAGAATGATCTTTTATACTGTTTCTCACATTAAAATGCCTTTTTGGGGAAAACAAATACTATCAATTACAACAATAAGTTGGAGAAAAATAAGTTGTTCTGTTATATGCGTAAAGACAAATTTACATTTCAATGTATTGGAAAATTATTGGATTCAATTTCAACTGGGCCACTTTTTTCTGCATACAAGTATGTCAGAGAGTATCTTATTTCAGGCCTTGAATTACACAGAGGAAATGGCCTCTGTTGCCCTTGGTCTTGGACTTGGTGCCTTTTCAAAAGTTCCTGTAAACTTTAAGATTTTCCGATGGAATTTCCCTTTGCAAAAAGAAAATAGCCTTGCCCTCTCAAGATGAAATTCCAGGTGTGTTATTTATACTTATACTTAAAGGCACTGGACACGTTTGGTAATTACTCAAAATATATATTAGCATACAAACTTACTTGGTAACGAGCAACGGAGAGCTGTTGATAGTATAAAACATTGTGAGAAACGACTCCCTCTGAAGTAACGTAGTTTTTGAGAAAGAGGTAATTTCTCACTAAAATATTTGAATCTGAAAAAGACTTCAGACCTGAAGCTTTTTCAGGCATCTGAAAGCACACAAATTTGTGCAACATGGGTGTTTTCTCTTTCATTATTTTCTTGCAACTTTGATGAACAATTGAGCCCAAATTTTCACAGGTGTGTTATTTTATGCATATGTTGGGATACACCAAGTGAGAATACTGGTCTTTGAAGTTTGACATTACCAAACCTGTCCAGTGCCTTTAACTGTACCCACATCATATTTTTGGTCACAAGTGAAAAAGTGGTGGCCAGATAGCAAACATTACGATGACAATGCTGTTTACGATCTAGGAAGTAGTTGCGATATTAAATCGTAACCCTCCATCCTCCATGATGGATGGAGAGACCACATATACATGTAGACCATCCTCTACGACTGTCTTCTACCCATGACCGTCAGGAGGATGGAGATCGAATTATTATTTGGTTAGTACACATGTAAATGTAATTACAAAATTATGTTGGCATTTCAAATTATTAAGATTTACAGTTGAAATTCATTTTCTGGATAAAAATTTATTGGACTTGGAGGTTGGTATTTTCTTTTTTTTTAAAGTAAACTAATCATCCTAACCATGCTAACTAACCATACTAAACATAAAAGTAAGTTTACACAAATTCACACATTGATTACAGTGTTCTCCACAGACTTTTTCTTTGGGAGGGCGGCATGATGTAATCAAAATGGCGCCCGTCGATATGAATATACTTCAAGGCTGTACATTGTACCAATCTGCAGGCGAGCGGCACACTGTGTTGCAATTCTTGGACCATGGTGTTGTGTATGCATGCATGCGCTATGCATGGACTACCGACCGAACGTTGTTGGGCCGATGCACGTCGTGCAGAGCGGTGGATACTCGGCAGTCAGAACCATGTGATTGTGTGTGCATCGTGTTTTAACGTAACTTGTATACTAAAATAAGCGATCGCAATTCCAATGCTGCGGTTTGGAAGTCGGGCTTGGCTCATCGGCTATTCGTTTGATCGTAATAAGTGCAGGCTAAAAATAGTCCATTTGTCATTTTATTTGGCGGGGCGGCCAATTATTTTAGCAGGCGGTCAATTCTTTGGCAGGGCAGCCTTTAACTTTGGGAGGGCGCCCTCCCAAAATACGTGTGTGGAGAACACTGGATTAATTTAAATGATTTGTAAATTACATGAGACGAGTACACTTTGACTAAATTTAAGTAAATAACT
Source organism: Leptasterias polaris (assembly GCA_037783415.1). Classification (NCBI taxonomy): domain Eukaryota; kingdom Metazoa; phylum Echinodermata; class Asteroidea; order Forcipulatida; family Asteriidae; genus Leptasterias; species Leptasterias polaris. Next base: position 8,216,899 of record JAZGTN010000040.1, on the reverse strand, counting down.
TCATAGCACAAAAGCAACAAGGATACAGTGCACTTCGTGTTATTTTGCCATCGGCTGCTTGCTATAAACTTACCATATATCATAGCTAGGCCGGTTTCATGTATGAATCGGAAACGATGTGCCTTGAACAACCAAATTGTCAAAATTGTCAAGACCAACAGCGACAGGAAAAGCAATAAGTTAAGATTGTCAAGTTGGTGTTGAACGGACACTTCTTCCTCTGCAACTTTCTCGGGATGGTCAGCTTCACATGTTTGGATCCTCGTTGACTGTTCGGTAGACTGAGTTTGAGAGGAATAAATACTTGCTAAAAGGAAGAAAACAGTCGCTAAATTTGACATTGTAAGCGGACACGTTCGTCGATGGAACGCCATCTTGGAAAAGCCCCTCCTCCTTTCTACCGGCGGGTTATGTTTGTTATTGTTTAGTAGAAGGGATCGGCTTGGAGGCGGCTCGGTGATTCAGCATCATCATCGTCTAGTCATCGTCATAATTTTTGTTAAACTGCCTTTAAAGTTAAAACTTTTTGATAGTCGGCAAATATCAACTACAAACAGTTTATCAAACAAATGCGGCACATACTGAGAAATTGGTGTAATGCAAATTTCTGCCGTCTCTCTCTATTTTGAAAATGTTTGAAGGGATAAAAGTGACTATTGAAAATGCATCAAATAATCTAGTGTGAGTCACGCGCTTGATCATAATATCGTAGAGCGCCCTCTCGCACTCGAATCTACGGACGGACACGTTCGTCCGTAGAATCGACTGAGTGGGCCAATTCAAGGTCAAACTGCGTCAAAGTAGGCAAGTAGTGATTGATTCAAAATTCAATACTCCTGTTTATTTTATGTTCCCAATGGTCCAGAGGTATTTTATATAAAAGAAGTAATGAAAAAAATCACTTAAAAATACGGGTCATACCCTTCCCTTGTGTAGTCACAAAAATTGAAAAAACGTGACGAAAATCGCCAAACTTAGCCTAACACTCTTGCTGTTCAGTGAGCAGTACATATAAGATATCGCCATGAAAACCGTCTCGAAAGTTGTTTACAGTCTATATTTTAAGATAATTTAATTAATAACCATTTTGATTGTTGTTTACTATTGGATAAAAGGATTTAAAAAATCACATAAAATGCCTTTTCAAATGCCTCTTTTTGTAAGGGGCAAAGATGTATTTCCACCGATTCTCGCTTTCATTCTAAATTTTTCTAGAAGCCTGAACCCTCAGGAACAATTTAAAACCAAATTTGGCTGCGACTTTTTGCGACTTTGGAAGATATTGACTTTTCAAGTGGTAGGGGTCCTATATATGCGAATTCGGCTGTTTTGAATCAATAGCCCTTACAATAACGTGTGCATCTGGGAGGTTTCTACTTCGGCAACAAAATAACGCCCTGTGTAAAGACCTGATCATCACGTATTTGGAGTTGCTTTAAAGTGTAATGTATGTTCAAAATCAAACTCTCAGAGTCCCGAACTCCCAGTTTGTTTACTGGTGTGATCCAGAGTTCAGAAATAAACACGATCATCCGAACCGCGGAAAAGCATTCACAGTTCGCAGTAGGCTCAGTTGAGTACGCTCAAACGTAAAATACTGAGAGTTTGGGACTATAAAAGTTGATTTGAACAGACATTACACTTTAAAACAACTCTGAATACATGCAAAATGATGGTCTGGGCCCAATTTCATGGCTCTGCTTACCGCCGAGTTCTGCGCTTGCGGTCACCATTCTCTTCTTACCGAGCAAGCGCCGAATTTCTGCGCTAGCTGTGTAAGCGTAGAATGCCTAGTAACGTGGACTACGCACACGCAGAAGCAAAAATTCCCTGCTAACCCGTGAAATACGCTTGACGTAAGCGCAGAATTCACTGCTTCCGTAAGCGCCGATTCTTTGCTTACGGTAAGCAGAGCCATGAAATTGGGCCCTGGTCTTTACACAGGACGTTATAAATATTTGATGGTGAAGTAGAAACCTCCCAGAATTACAACTTGACACTATCATAATTTGTAAACCTACAGTATATTTTGAATTATAACATTTTGGAGGTCATGCTATTAATAGTTTGCGTAAATATAAGAATCTATCACAACCCGTGGGTTTTGTGTGCTTCAAGTTTTGAGGAGACTTGATAAATTTAGGCGTTAAAGTTGGCCCTATTTGACCGGGGAAGTGGAGAAGTGCTTCACTCTCCGAAAACCGGAATGTCGGCAAGTCGGTTTTGGGAAAAGACACATTTTTTGTTCGTTTTTTGTTTTTTGTTTTTTTTTCTGGCGTAGTTAGGAAAAATTCCAAACGGCTGAGCTGCCAAAAATTGATAAGAATTCTGAAGTTCAGTCGTCTGAAAACATGTTTGATTGGTTGGGGCTGAGAGACAATTACACGATTTTTGAGTATTTTTGAATATAGCATTGGTTCCTATGGGAGTTTATTTAGTGGGGAGTCCAATAGACTTGTGGACAAGTCGTTAAATGTCTGTCGCGGTGATAGCGGAACGGCTTTCCCGCAATATCCCGCGAGAGTGCTGCTCTGTGCGAGATTACAGCTCTCAAGACGAAGAGTCGGCAGCCAGCAACTTTGCGCGAGAGAGTTGATCTCGCGAGAGCATTCTTTATTACGCTACAGCACCACACGCGACTCGACCCACCGCGACCATCATTAACGACTTGTCAACAAGTCTAGGACTCCAAAGGTCCGTCTAGTTTGTTTCCTTCCAAGTGAAAATACCTCAAATCAACGCCGGGGAAATTTTCCCTACGTCCGGGCATCAATCTTGAAAAATGTCCCTACACCTCTTGGCAAATAAGACTATTTATTTCAGTGCCTATGTCATCCAAAATACCTCAAGTTAAAAGTTAACACAACCCCCAGATCACATTTGGGCATCATAATATTTACACTGTACCTCTTCTACTGGGCTCTCAAATCAGTCTTTTGAGTATAGCCTATAGATTATTTTGAGGGCCTAAAACTTATTTTTCCTCTTTGTTTTCGGGGGGAGGGGGGTAGGGGGCTATCTTTGGAGCGCCTGCTTGGATTATGTGTTTCCATGGTGCTTTTTAATAACACGAGTAAAAACAACCACTGGAAGCCCGCTAACCGGCTATTCCCGCTATTGACCCCATCTGATGCAAGTGTACGGGTACATGTACATGTACATGCATGTAAACCTAACAATTGCTGTACAAACCCGCGTGGGCCAATGAGGGGTAACTCTGCCAGGAAACTTTTGGGCATCATACTGTACCACTTCTACCACTCGCTCTCAAATCAGCAGGCTAATACTAGTAATAGCCTATAGATTATTTTGAGGGCCTAAAACTTATTAATGAGCCGATGCTAAGTTTGTTCACTATTTGTGGGGGAAGGGTTGTTTGAGTGGTTTGTGTATTTGTGTGTCTGTTTTTCCCCTTTTGTTTTCCGGGGGAGGGGGTAGTGGGGGGGGGGGCTATCTTTAGTGCGCTTGCTTGGATTAGGCCTGTGTTTCCGTGGTTATGTTTTGGTTTCCTTTTTTGCAATTGTTTCTTTAATAAAATGTTTTTGCAGGATTTTATGTATCTTTTATTGCGTAGTTGCATCCGAAGAGGAATTAAAAAATATGTAAATAATAAATAAATGAATAAAATAACAAAAAAGGAATAACAGTATAATCTCTACCTTATCAAAAAAGGTTAAAAAGTTACGTTGCTGGTAGTGTCAGGCGTTCACGCGCTGGAGAGGTTTAGATAGCGCACTCTACGCCCCTCTTCTGCAGCAACGATTAGTTCCCTTATTCGTGGCAATTGACCCAGCAGCATATCCTCCCCTGTCTCCCATGCCTAGCCACTAGGGCCCTGACCACTTTAGGGGAGGAAGCAAGGCGGATCCCAATCACACTGTTGCCACAGACAGCAAAAGGCCTTGAACCTATATTAGTGCAGACGGCATTCGAACCCGGATCGCGTGGTCCAAGTGTTGAGACAGTCCCAGCACCTTATCCCACTGCGCTAGTAAGGTGTTGGTACTTTAACCCCGTGAGTTGACAATGTAATAGTAATACGAGTGCACCCATCAACCAGACTGGAGAAAACAACAGACGGCAACATGTATCGATACTGAATGGGGACTCAAAAAATAACTAAATGAAAAGGGAAGAAGAAATTATATAAGAAAATCAATAAATGATTAAATAAACAATTCAATAAATGAAGCAAACCAAAAACAAGTTGAGACCCCCCCCCCCAAATTTTTTTTTTTTTAAATAAATAAATAAATAAATAAATAAAAATTAAAAATAAATAAAAAACACCCAAATAATGAAACGTATAATTATTTTTAATTATAACGTTTTGGGGGTCATGCAATTAATAGATTGTGTAATTATACGAATCTATCACAACCCGTGGGTTCTGTGCTCCAACTTTTGAGGAGACTTGATAAATTTAGGCTTTTAAAGTTGGCCCTATTTTACTTGGCAAGTGGACTCTGATGGAGAAGTGGGCAAGTGGGAGTGCATTTAGTTGGGTGCTCAAGACAGGAAAGGAAATGCTGTGACTCGGTCGCCACACCATGATGGGAACTAGATGTCAGCCGGTCAGTCCGTGAAACCGGACTCGCGGCGCTTTATAAGCATGACATGTCACCCCGTAATTTTTACATTGTTTACCCAAGCCGTATTATTATTTTTTTTTTCATCTAAGGACATTTTTCAAGATTGATGCCCGGACGTAGGGAAACTTTCACCCGCGTTGAGGTGTTTTCACTTGGAAGGAAACAAACTAGACGGGCCTTGGACTCCCCACTAAATAAACTCCCATAGGAACCAATGCTAAAAATCGTGTAAGTCTCCGGACAACTATTAACTTCAGAATTCTTTTCACTTTTTGGCAGGTCAGCGACCCCAGAAAAAAACACACCAGAAAATGAAATTTTCCCTAAACCGACTTGCTGCCAGTTTTCGTGAAGCACTTCTCCACATGTTTGATTGGTTTTCAAGAGGCTGAGAGACTTACACGATTTTTTGAGTATTTTTGAATATTTATCATTCAGCATTGATTCCTATGGGAGTTTATTTAGTGGGGAGTCCAAAGGTCCGTCTAGTTTGTTTCCTTCCACGTGAAAATACCTCAAATCAACGCCGGGGAAATTTTCCCTACGTCCGGGCATCAATCTTGAAAAATGTCCCTACACCTCTTGGCAAATAAGACTATTTATTTCAGTGCCTATGTCATCCAAAATACCTCAAGTTAAAAGTTAACACAACCCCCAGATCACATTTGGGCATCATAATATTTACACTGTACCTCTTCTACTGGGCTCTCAAATCAGTCTTTTGAGTATAGCCTATAGATTATTTTGAGGGCCTAAAACTTATTTTTCCTCTTTGTTTTCGGGGGGAGGGGGTAGGGGGCTATCTTTGGAGCGCCTGCTTGGATTATGTGTTTCCATGGTGCTTTTTAATAACACGAGTAAAAACAACCACTGGAAGCCCGCTAACCGGCTATTCCCGCTATTGACCCCATCTGATGCAAGTGTACGGGTACATGTACAAGTACATGCATGTAAACCTAACAATTGCTGTACAAACCCGCGTGGGCCAATGAGGGGTAACTCTGCCAGGAAACTTTTGGGCATCATACTGTACCACTTCTACCACTCGCTCTCAAATCAGCAGGCTAATACTAGTAATAGCCTATAGATTATTTTGAGGGCCTAAAACTTATTAATGAGCCGATGCTAAGTTTTTTCACTATTTGTGGGGAAAGGGTTGTTTGAGTGGTTTGTGTATTTGTGTGTCTGTTTTTCCCCTTTTGTTTTCCGGGGGAGGGGGTAGTGGGGGGGGGGGGGCTATCTTTAGTGCGCTTGCTTGGATTAGGTCTGTGTTTCCGTGGTTATGTTTTGGTTTCCTTTTTTGCAATAAAATGTTTTTGCAGGATTTTATGTATCTTTTATTGCGTAGTTGCATCCGAAGAGGAATTAAAAAATATGTAAATAATAAATAAATGAATAAAATAACAAAAAAGGAATAACAGTATAATCTCTACCTTATCAAAAAAGGTTAAAAAGTTACGTTGCTGGTAGTGTCAGGCGTTCACGCGCTGGAGAGGTTTAGATAGCGCACTCTACGCCCCTCTTCTGCAGCAACGATTAGTTCCCTTATTCGTGGCAATTGACCCAGCAGCATATCCTCCCCTGTCTCCCATGCCTAGCCACTAGGGCCCTGACCACTTTAGGGGAGGAAGCAAGGCGGATCCCAATCACACTGTTGCCACAGACAGCAAAAGGCCTTGAACCTATATTAGTGCAGACGGCATTCGAACCCGGATCGCGTGGTCCAAGTGTTGAGACAGTCCCAGCACCTTATCCCACTGCGCTAGTAAGGTGTTGGTACTTTAACCCCGTGAGTTGACAATGTATAGTAATACGAGTGCACCCATCAACCAGACTGGAGAAAACAACAGACGGCAACATGTATCGATACTGAATGGGGACTCAAAAAATAACTAAATGAAAAGGGAAGAAGAAATTATATAAGAAAATCAATAAATGATTAAATAAACAATTCAATAAATGAAGCAAACCAAAAACAAGTTGAGACCCCCCCCCCCAAATTTTTTTTTAAATAAATAAATAAATAAATAAATAAAAATTAAAAATAAATAAAAAACACCCAAATAATGAAACGTATAATTATTTTTAATTATAACGTTTTGGAGGTCATGCAATTAATAGATTGTGTAATTATACGAATCTATCACAACCCGTGGGTTCTGTGCTCCAACTTTTGAGGAGACTTGATAAATTTAGGCTTTTAAAGTTGGCCCTATTTTACTTGGCAAGCAAGTGGACTCTGATGGAGAAGTGGGCAAGTGGGAGTGCATTTAGTTGGGTGCTCAAGACAGGAAAGGAAATGCTGTGACTCGGTCGCCACACCATGATGGGAACTAGATGTCAGCCGGTCAGTCCGTGAAACCGGACTCGCGGCGCTTTATAAGCATGCCATGTCACCCCGTAATTTTTACATTGTTTACCCAAGCCGTTTTTTCCGTTTTTTTTCATCTATGGACATTTTTCAAGATTGATGCCCGGACGTAGGGAAACTTTCACCCGCGTTGAGGTGTTTTCACTTGGAAGGAAACAAACTAGACGGGCCTTGGACTCCCCACTAAATAAACTCCCATAGGAACCAATGCTAAAAATCGTGTAAGTCTCCGGACAACTATTAACTTCAGAATTCTTTTCACTTTTTGGCAGGTCAGCGACCCCAGAAAAAAACACACCAGAAAATGAAATTTTTCCCTAAACCGACTTGCTGCCAGTTTTCGTGAAGCACTTCTCCACATGTTTGATTGGTTTTCAAGAGGCTGAGAGACTTACACGATTTTTTGAGTATTTTTGAATATTTATCATTCAGCATTGATTCCTATGGGAGTTTATTTAGTGGGGAGTCCAAAGGTCCGTCTAGTTTGTTTCCTTCCAAGTGAAAATACCTCAAATCAACGCCGGGGAAATTTTCCCTACGTCCGGGCATCAATCTTGAAAAATGTCCCTACACCTCTTGGCAAATAAGACTATTTATTTCAGTGCCTATGTCATCCAAAATACCTCAAGTTAAAAGTTAACACAACCCCCAGATCACATTTGGGCGCCATGAGCGCCTGCATTGGCGGATACCGGCGCTATATAAGACTTCGATTATTATTATTATAATATTTACACTGTACCTCTTCTACTGGGCTCTCAAATCAGTCTTTTGAGTATAGCCTATAGATTATTTTGAGGGCCTAAAACTTATTTTTCCTCTTTGTTTTCGGGGGGAGGGGGTAGGGGGCTATCTTTGGAGCGCCTGCTTGGATTATGTGTTTCCATGGTGCTTTTTAATAACACGAGTAAAAACAACCACTGGAAGCCCGCTAACCGGCTATTCCCGCTATTGACCCCATCTGATGCAAGTGTACGGGTACATGTACAAGTACATGCATGTAAACCTAACAATTGCTGTACAAACCCGCGTGGGCCAATGAGGGGTAACTCTGCCAGGAAACTTTTGGGCATCATACTGTACCACTTCTACCACTCGCTCTCAAATCAGCAGGCTAATACTAGTAATAGCCTATAGATTATTTTGAGGGCCTAAAACTTATTAATGAGCCGATGCTAAGTTTTTTCACTATTTGTGGGGGAAGGGTTGTTTGAGTGGTTTGTGTATTTGTGTGTCTGTTTTTCCCCTTTTGTTTTCCGGGGGAGGGGGTAGTGGGGGGGGGGGGGCTATCTTTAGTGCGCTTGCTTGGATTAGGCCTGTGTTTCCGTGGTTATGTTTTGGTTTCCTTTTTTGCAATAAAATGTTTTTGCAGGATTTTATGTATCTTTTATTGCGTAGTTGCATCCGAAGAGGAATTAAAAAATATGTAAATAATAAATAAATGAATAAAATAACAAAAAAGGAATAACAGTATAATCTCTACCTTATCAAAAAAGGTTAAAAAGTTACGTTGCTGGTAGTGTCAGGCGTTCACGCGCTGGAGAGGTTTAGATAGCGCACTCTACGCCCCTCTTCTGCAGCAATGATTAGTTCCCTTATTCGTGGCAATTGACCCAGCAGCATATCCTCCCCTGTCTCCCATGCCTAGCCACTAGGGCCCTGACCACTTTAGGGGAGGAAGCAAGGCGGATCCCAATCACACTGTTGCCACAGACAGCAAAAGGCCTTGAACCTATATTAGTGCAGACGGCATTCGAACCCGGATCGCGTGGTCCAAGTGTTGAGACAGTCCCAGCACCTTATCCCACTGCGCTAGTAAGGTGTTGGTACTTTAACCCCGTGAGTTGACAATGTATAGTAATACGAGTGCACCCATCAACCAGACTGGAGAAAACAACAGACGGCAACATGTATCGATACTGAATGGGGACTCAAAAAATAACTAAATGAAAAGGGAAGAAGAAATTATATAAGAAAATCAATAAATGATTAAATAAACAATTCAATAAATGAAGCAAACCAAAAACAAGTTGAGACCCCCCCAAAAAATTTTTTTAAATAAATAAATAAATAAATAAATAAAAATTTAAAATTAATAAAAAACACCCAAATAATGAAACGTATAATTATTTTTAATTATAACGTTTTGGGGGTCATGCAATTAATAGATTGTGTAATTATACGAATCTATCACAACCCGTGGGTTCTGTGCTCCAACTTTTGAGGAGACTTGATAAATTTAGGCTTTTAAAGTTGGCCCTATTTTACTTGGCAAGTGGACTCTGATGGAGAAGTGGGCAAGTGGGAGTGCATTTAGTTGGGTGCTCAAGACAGGAAAGGAAATGCTGTGACTCGGTCGCCACACCATGATGGGAACTAGATGTCAGCCGGTCAGTCCGTGAAACCGGACTCGCGGCGCTTTATAAGCATGACATGTCACCCCGTAATTTTTACATTGTTTACCCAAGCCGTATTTATTTATTTTTTTTCATCTAAGGACATTTTTCAAGATTGATGCCCGGACGTAGGGAAACTTTCACCCGCGTTGAGGTGTTTTCACTTGGAAGGAAACAAACTAGACGGGCCTTGGACTCCCCACTAAATAAACTCCCATAGGAACCAATGCTAAAAATCGTGTAAGTCTCCGGACAACTATTAACTTCAGAATTCTTTTCACTTTTTGGCAGGTCAGCGACCCCAGAAAAAAACACACCAGAAAATGAAATTTTCCCTAAACCGACTTGCTGCCAGTTTTCGTGAAGCACTTCTCCACATGTTTGATTGGTTTTCAAGAGGCTGAGAGACTTACACGATTTTTTGAATATTTTTGAATATTTATCATTCAGCATTGATTCCTATGGGAGTTTATTTAGTGGGGAGTCCAAAGGTCCGTCTAGTTTGTTTCCTTCCAAGTGAAAATACCTCAAATCAACGCCGGGGAAATTTTCCCTACGTCCGGGCATCAATCTTGAAAAATGTCCCTACACCTCTTGGCAAATAAGACTATTTATTTCAGTGCCTATGTCATCCAAAATACCTCAAGTTAAAAGTTAACACAACCCCCAGATCACATTTGGGCATCATAATATTTACACTGTACCTCTTCTACTGGGCTCTCAAATCCAGTCTATTGAGTATAGCCTATTTTGAGGGCCTAAAACTAATTTTTCCTCTTTGTTTTCGGGGGGAGGGGGTAGGGCTATCTTTGGAGCGCCTGCTTGGATTATGTGTTTCCATGGTGCTTTTTAATAACACGAGTCCGCACAAGTTTTATACGGGCTGTTGAGTCAAAACAGCCATTTCGTAGTAGGCCCCCCGCTCCCACTTGAAAAGTCAATATATTCCAAAGTCGCAAAAAGTCGCAGCCAAATTTGGTTTTAACTGTTCCTGAGGTAAAGGCTTCTGGGAAAAGTTAGAATAAAGCGGGAATCGGTGGAAATACATATTTTCTTTGTCCCTTTAAAAAAAGGGGGGTAGGCCCCCCTATTTTTAAAGGAATTTTATGTATTTGTTAGGTTTTTTTTTTAAAGTAAACAAAAATCAAAATGGTTATTAATTAAATTTTCTTAAAATATTCTCAAGACGGTTTTCATGGCGATACCTTAGGCCCTATGTACTGCTCAGAAGTGTCGGAGATTTTTTTTATTTTTTTTTTTTTTTTACTAAAGAATTAGGGTAGGCCTACGTATTACCCGTATTTTAAAGTGATTTTTGCATTAATTCTTTCATATAATATACCTCTGGACCATTAGGAACAAAATAAACAGGAGTATTGAATTTTTAAACAATCAGTATTTGCCTATTTTGGCGCAGTTTGACCTTGAACTGGCTCACTGTGGGGGCCGGGACGCCACCCCGATCATTTCTATGGAGAGGGCGCGTGCCGACTGCTGAGTCACTGGGTGAGAGTTCATCATGAAATTCACTTTCACGTTGGTTACAGCATGGAGGATATACAATGTACACTGTACATGTAGATTCATCGAGAAATGGTTTACAGCACTTTTGATTAAAGGGGCTGTCGTTATAATAATGACAACATTTATATAGCCCTTAGGCCTATAATACGGCTATATAAGCGCTAAAACCAGACTATTCAGATTTACAAAAGAGATCAGTTTTAAGTAATGATTTGAAAGAATCCACTGAAGGTGCTGCTTGAATGTGGGTGGGTAGCTTGTTCCAAAGTGTAGGAGCTATGATGACCGAAAAAGCACGATCGCCATATAGCGTGTCATGATTGTGGGTAGCTTGTTCGGGGTCCCGGTGAAAGCTGGAAATGAGCGGTGGAAGAAGAGCGAAGGCGTCGGGTAGCTGATGGTGAAGATTATCGAAGGGCTAGAATCTTTGAGATAGACTGGTGCCAAATTATGAAGGACTTTATACACGCAGTCATGATCAAAGCAAGCTGTGGCTAAATGATGGAATTATAAACTCCCCCAATAAAAATACTGATATTCCTGCATGCCCTCGCGAACGCTGTCCATAGATTTGAAACGGGGGCAGGAGGAGGGAGAGTGGGGGTGGGGGCGCGGCGGGGTTGGCTTGCATGTGCGGTGCGCGATTTTGTGCGGGTGCAGTTAATTCTGGGTGAGAGTTCATTTCTATGAACATGCTAGTAGGGGAGCCAGCTACGGCGGGCGTGCTTTGATGATTATGACCAACACACAAAACCACTGCCCCTTCTCATTGTCCACCAGGCAAGAGGAGGACACCCAGAGACTCTTTGATCCTCTATCTACCCATGATCTACCACATGAATAGACCAATATGCTCAGATTCTCAAGCCATGTATAGTGTCTTATTTTCATTTCAACATTACCAAATCCTTACAAAGCCGAACTGTGTTTTGTAAATAAACCATAAAATAAAGGCAAGATTCAAGAATAATCAAAATTGCATCAGCCCTGTTCTCTGATGATCAGTCTGTCGAACAACAGAGGGAGCTATACACATTGGTTATATAATTATCATTAAAACAACAAACGACGTTAACAACACGCGACGCACACACAATAATAGCCCTTCACCTACTTATCAGTTTTTAACAGAGCATGCAGCAGCAGACGATCTCTCGTCTCCATTGTTGGATTGGCGTTGCACAAGTTGTATAGTTTGCAGTCGTTTACGCTATTGTTCAGTTTAGTTCTTGTTGCCTGCTCGGTCGTCAAAGCTGAAGCTGGAATTACGACTATTTATTTGAATGATATAATGCTACCATCATTAGGTTAGTAACCCTCATGATTTAAATCATCATTTTATGTTGTGAAGTTAGAAATGGTTTTCACTTCTTCTTGTTTTAGTTTCGTCACCGTAAAATATGTCACACAATTTCAGCTGGACAGAGCCACACTTCCACCACGACTAGTTTTACGACTAGTTTTTACCTGTTTTGTTTTAGTTTGAAGTGGATTTTAGTTTGCATCATTTGTAAGTTGTCATTAAACAAAAACTGAAATAACATTAAGTCTTATTTGTAATATTGTTTTCTCTCTATTTCTAGAGTGTTTTCTGATCAGGTGATTTCATTGATGGGCCTCCCTTGGCCTAAATGCTCGGGGTATGTGGCATGTGGTGTAGACCAAATTTCCTTCCTCCATGTGTGCTAGTAATATTCCCAACTGGGTGGCAGTAAAAACAAAAACAAGAGATCTGCGGTTGAACTTGTATTACTCCTAGAACTAGTACAGTAGTAGAAGTATGACAAGGCTTGTTCTCCACAAATAAACTTCATAATTCTACTTCTGTTCTAGGTCTAGGAGAACGGTCGTACTCTATTTCTAGTTATGACTGCAGGGCTATTTTTATGTTCCTATGTGTGGGATTTGTGTAATACAAAATTCTTTTTAAAAAAATCTTATTTTATGTTATAGAGCACAAATGGAATTTTCAACCCACCCTCTCAGGAGTGTACGTACCACAATGCAAGATGCAAGAAGACTGTAGGAATGACCAAACCAATCTTCCACATGTATACATGTAAAATGTTTTTTTAAATGTTGCCTTCTTTTTCAGGTATGAAAGTGTGAGTTGTACACCGCTGATATCTAACACTTTTTGGAAGAAAATAAAATAAATAGAAAAACAATGGGTGAAGTTGCAGCAGAGGCTGGATTTTCATCCAATGGCTGACATGGTGATGTCATGACGTCATTTCCATTGGACAATGCTGGATTAGCTGACATTCGAACTGATGAAGATGTGGAGATGAAACCGAGCGATGGAACACAAGTTACTTACCGAAAGGGGAAAGGAATGAAAAAATACAAGAAGAGTTTGAAAAAGTTGGTGCCATTCAGACCAAAACCAAAGTAAGTACATTTATTCTCGTTTATAAACTCTGAAATTCATAAATATTGTGTATGGCCAAGTCTTGGCCGATCGGTTAAGCGACCACTGGACTCGAGCTCTGGGCCCAATTTCTTAGAGCTGCTTAAGCAACAAAAGTAGCTAAGCACAACAAAATTATGCTTACCAGAGTAAGGTTACCAGCCAAACTGCCTTGTCACATGTACAATTTTGTACAATTTGTACAATTTGTGTCTGGTATCCTGCTCATTTCTGCTTAGCAGAAAATTGTTAAGCAATATATTCTGCTTAAGCAGCTCTATGAAATTGGGCCCAGGTGTTTCTGATCAGCAGAGTGTTGGTTCGAGTCCAGGTTGTGTCACTTGTGTCCTTGAGCAAGATCCTTTGGATGAAGTAATAAGGTCCTGTATACTATTACTAGGATTAGTAGTGCACGTAAAAAGAACCCAGAACACCGTAGAGAACACTTATCCTGGAAGTTTAGGGGTTAACCCCAGTGTTTCTGGTTCACGTACATGTAGCAAGCACCTTTGTTAATAGATTTCCTTATTCTTGCAAGCTACAGTGATTTAAAAGTTCACTTTTATATCAGGCTTCCTTGGTTTCATAAAACAAAAAAGATAATTAATTACAATAATAACACCTGAAATGGAATTTTAGAATGAACATTGTTCTGAAATGGTTGATTTCAGGATGGAGCCCTATGTTCCTCTGGACCACAGTGGACTCTTCTCTTTCCTAACGCTATCCTGGATGACACCAATCTTCAAGAAAGCTGTCAAGAGGCCTCTAGAGTTGGCAGATTTCTTTACGATGTCTGAGAACGACAGTGGGGATCTAAATGGTCAGAGGTAAGACAAACGTTGGTTGAAACTATTTAAACATTTCTGATGAAAGATATTTAAGTATTAGGACAAGGATTATCACGATGGTGAAGGGTGCACTGAACTCGAGCTTTGGTGTCTTCTGAGTGTGGGTTCGAGTCCCAGTCATGGCATTTGAAGACACTTTACCATTTACACTCAGACTGTGCAAGTCGAGTGTGTATCGGAAACGAGAAAACAACTCGGACGAAAACCATTTTTTTCTGCAGACCTGGATAGGCCGAAAAAAGGTCAAGGCCTCCATTGCCCCTGGTCTAGGACTAGGTGCCCCTTAAAAGGTTTCCCATAGACTTCAAGATTCTCCATTGTAATGGCCTTGCCCTCTCCAAGATGAAATTCCCGGTCTGTTTCTGTAAAATCAAATCCTCTTTTTAAATTGTATGTGTGCACAGCCACGATCATGGGTACACATTTTTTCCCAAGTCCATTTTATGAACAACAGTTTGAAAACCACTGGTAGCAAGCAGTTATCTCAATGTTATTTATATATCAATTAGCAATCACTTTGTCAATGATGAATAAAAAGTGCTTGAGTTTGTCAAATACAAGATCTGCAGAGTTACTCAATATTTATATGATGTTCATTTGGTGTCTTTGTAACAAAAAGTTTACCCATGATTGTGGCTGTGCACATTTATGTACACAAAATTCTTGAAAATAAAATAACCTTTAATGACAATTTGTTATAAACGCAATTTAAATGCTTATATTATACTAACATTTTGAAACACTGAAACAAAACTTAGGAGGAGGATTCCATTTTTTCTTTTTAAAGAAACCCCATTTGCCAATTGCGCCCGAATTTGTGCAACGTTTACATAGGTTCAATGATAACGTGAACAATGTACGAAATTCTTAATTGTTAACAAGTAACCAGAAACCGAGGTCAAGTCTTAGTCTCAAGTTTTCTTTTTTGATTTGTTATGTTTATTTTACTTTCACGTAACTATTTCTTGCGTAATTTTATTTTTTCCAACAATACAATTTTACATAAACTGCGCTAAACTAAAGTATCTGAAGGAACAGAATCGCGCACACGGAAAACTCAATATGGATGGCACCAACTTGGTCCCTGAAATTTGAATATGCACAAGACTTGCACAGTTGCTTTTTCCTTTGGATGGGACGTGAAGCAAGAGGTCCACCTCTCTATCTCGACCTGATACTTCATTCTCTGGCGGCAAGTCACTTTATCGGCAAGTCATGTTTGTTTCTGTGGTAAAGGATATCTCTACATGTATACGGGAAATTTCAACTTCCACTTGTCAAGAGACACCGAAGTAATTGAGTGGATATGTGCAAGTGTAGGGGAAATCCCTATTTCCTCATGTATCTGGGTTACTGGTCTCCACCTTGTAGGTGAATGTTGCTGGAGGTCACTTTGGCACCACTGATTTCTCCGAAATTCTTATAATTCACTTTGAATCCCCAAAAATGTTGGCAAATTGCCACAGTGGTTGGAAGTAAATTGCCACAGTGGTTGCATAGTACAATGGGTCATTTGAAATGAATAGCCAGTATCCCGGGTAAACTGTTCATCAAAGGAAGTTTTTTCAGCAGGTTAGGAAATGAAGCAGTCATGATTAGAACTGTCAGTCATTCTCCAGTAAATGCCTTGCGGGTACAGTGCGTTTCCTCTTTAAAGAGCGGTTCTAGGATGCTCTGAATTATTTAGTTTTTACATTTTTCCAATAGATGGAGTCCCCAAGAAATAGAAACAATTATTATGAGTCCCTTACCTCACACTAAAACAGGGTAAAAATGTCTTTTCCTCGAAACACTCCCAGCCCAAAATCTGAAAACGCGAGGTCAAACAAACCATGCGTAAAAGGACTCGTGACGTCATCGGCGGCAAGTTAGTTTGGACCTGCCTATATGAATGTACAAAGCTAACGCAAATGTGACTCTTTATTGGACGATCCAACAGGTTAAAAACCAGCAAGCCAAATACAACGGATTTGTGATTTGGGGATTTTCGTTCTTTGAAATACATGTAGGCAAGGCGATTCTGCAGCTCGGCTTGATTTTGAGTACATCGATCTACATGTTGCAAGTAGACTAGTACTCTGTTTATGTAAATGTTATTACTATGGCGAGGCATGAGAACCCAGTCTACATAAATCCACCCGGTTCAAAGGGGTGTATAAACAACGGACACTACACACGTCAGTCCAAATCTGGTCCTTGACATCCAGGTTTTTCATTTTGTACGGAGAGCCCCTAAAATACGGAAGTGTATTTAGGACATTTAGAAATTGCTATTCCGCCCAGGCGGACTATTTCACCCGGGCGGATTACTATTTTGCCCTGGTGGATTACTATTTCGCCACAAAAACCACAAACAATTTAAGGAGGGGGGGGGGGATTAAGTGTTTGGGTAAGGGGAATGGGTTTGTCAGTGATGGAGGCCATGCCTTTATTTTGGAAGGGGCGCTCAGGGGGCACCATCTTCTTTGTTCTTGGCATTTTGTGGCAGCGGTAGCGATTGCGATCATGAACTATATTAGATTATACAAACATGCATTTTATTTCTCCTTAATTAATCCATTTTGTGTGTGTACACATGTGAGCACTACCGCGAATTGTTTTCGGGGGGGGGGGGGGGGGGGGGGGCAATTGGGGCACTAAAAATTTGTGGGAGCACATACCCCCCAAGTGTTGTTTTAGTGTTTAAAGGTAGTGGACACTTTTGGTAAAATTTACTCAAGAAATACAATACCATAAAAACTTACTTGGTTAGGAGCACCTGAGAGCTTCTGACTGTATAAAACATTGTGAGAAACGTATTCGTTTTTTAGAAGGAGGTAATTTCTCACTAAAATATTTGAATTTGAAAAAGGCTTCAGGAATGAAGTCTTTCTCAGGCATTTGAAAGCACACAATTCTATGCACAACATGTTTTGGTTTTGTTTTTTCAATTTTCTTTTGCAAGTTCGATGACCAATTGAGCCAAAATTTTCAGAGGTTTTTTATTGTATGCATATGTTGGGATACACCACGTGATGATACTGGTCTTTGGCAATTACCAAAAGTATATATCCTGCCTTTTAAAACAATTGTTATAAAAATGTAAACAATTTCATTCACTTTCTACATTAGTTTGTTTATATTTTTTGTTCAGATGCAAAATGAGGGTTCAATAAACATTTGTCTAAATCATTCACGAAATGTCCTCCACAGTACATGTAGCATTTAATTGTTCACATTATAATTTAAGTCAATTAGGCGTATCGTTTAGTCAGAAGTCAAATTAAGTTAATTTATTTTTGTGCAATAACATATTATAAGTGTACTTGAATGCAGATACCAGGAGAAAATTTTTAGTTAGGATAGCTGGTAGACTGCAGACAGCACTACCCTAGAATTTCCTTTTAATGGGACTTTCTACAGAAAATGCTACCTCAAGTGGTAAAAAAGATAGATGCTTACTTAGTCAGCTCAAACTCAATGACAGGGCTCGAATTTAGGGAGAAAATCCACAAGACTACAGGGCTCGAATTTAGGGAGAAAATCCACAAGACTACAGGGCTTGTAGCTCAAAATCTTTCCTGGACCAGACATTTTTTTACAAGACCAGATTCAAAATGTGAAAATAAAAAATTGCTGACTTAGTTTAACATGCATTTGGCTGTTTTTATATGAACCCGAACTGAGACAAGTAAGAGAAGAGTATTAGAGTATATACATGTACTTGATTACTCAAGCCATAGAATTGAACATAATTTCTCAGACCCAGCACCCTCTCTCACACCTCCAGTTAAAACTCCAATTGGAGTACTTAGGAGGTCTCTCCAACCAAGAACCAAGAACACTTGAACATAATTTGTTTCTGTTATTCAATTGAAAAACACAAGACCATTGGACTTGTTAGGTCATAAGTTTACTGGCCCAACACTAAAATTACTGGCCTCGGGCCTGTGGTCCAGTGTAAGATTCGAGCCATGAATGAAGACATTTTTTCTTAGTGCGTGTATTTGTGTATCAGTTAAAAGCTGGCAGCAATTGTAGTGAAGGAAATCAGATTTAAACATTTGGCAGTTAAATTTACTGAGCACATGAAGTAATAAAGGGTGTCTGAAATGTAACTCCGTCCGTATCCGCTGGAATTGCCCAAAGTGTAAGGAGGTGAGAGGTTGTGAACAGCACAAACAGGTCAGTCAGGATTCTCAGAATCGACCTTGAACAGATCAAAAAAGCAGTATTGATTATAACAGATTGCATAAAAAAGGAGACAAGTCATGGGCCCATTTGGTCATCAACAGTTCAGCATTCTCTCTTTACAGTGGTCTGCTGGTGAAATGCTACAATGTAGTTAAAACACCAGAGGAACAGTCAGAATTTACTCCAAGTGTTCTGGCTGGCTAGCCTGTTCAGTGTTGAAAAACATCCCTATTTAATATGAATTATGGACGAGTGCAAAAGTTGACGACCAGTGAAATGAAAAGTTTACTGGTCTTGCTGGCACTGCTGGCTAGTCACTGATGAAAAAGTTGAGGGCAAACCCTGCCAGTTATTTTGGAGAGGTCAAACAGATTGGCCATTTTGTTAAAATGCAGTAAGTTGTTTTACGCTTGTTTGACACAGTCCAATTGCGCTGTGCGTTTCATTGGATAAAGTGGCGTATTGTGATACACTGTACGTCACTTCGTGGAAACACAGAACGGCAAATCTAGTGATATATGACAGTCAATGCTTTACGAAACAATTAGACCTACATGTATGTGTTAGGTCCTGAAACTTGTTTAAAATGTTTCAAGTCATGAATATGTCAATAACTTGTAAAAAAACCGATTTGCAAAATTAGATTTTTAACCCTATGTCGATTCCTGGCGTGACCGATGACATGAACCAATTAGGGAACAATTTCATTTACACCTAATTAGTTACAATGTTATTGTTGTGGCTGCATGTATTTCATTGTCTATGTTACTGTAACAATTTGGTTTTGCCATTTATAATGTTTCACCCATGTGATTTCGTCATGGTTGAATGAAAACAGTAGGCCTATTATGGACACTTTGACTCAGCACTTTTGACAGAACTTTCTGATACGTGTGAATTTAATCAATTTGAAGCACCCTCAGCTTTTTACTTCATGTTGATCCAAGCAATTGAACCTCTATTTATGATAATGGTTCAAATGAGATTACGAACTATTATGGAAAATGACATTTCCTCTACATATTGCATCAGAAGTTAGCACTGTAGCCATTGTAACTGAAAGGCCCAGACATTGTAGGCATTAATTACGTGGTTCAGTATACAGTACAATTGTCAGGTTGTGGCATAAGCAAATACCAGTTGTGTCAATAAGCTTTCTGCTCTGGTTTGCACTTTGTCCTGCAGTGGTCTCTTTATAAAGGGGCTGTTTGTGTCATAATCAAAACACTAGACTGTATGTGGCTCTACATAGAATTGTGAACTCTCACCCAGTTACTGCATGCGCACGCGCGCGCATCTCCATAGATTTGATTTGGAAGGGGGGCGCGCGTGCAGTAACTGGTTGAGAGTTCACAATTCCATGTACGTCAGCCACAGGCCTGCTTTGATTATGCTGACCCAGCCCCTTTAAATGGCACTGTCCTTGACAGTTGTGAATGGGAGTCTTGGGAGTGAGCAAATCCTCAATGATTTATTTGTGGCTTGTTGTGGCTGAGCAGTTGTTGGAGCGCTGGACTCAAGCTCTGGTGTTTCTGATCAGAGGGGTGTGGGTTCGAGTTCCGGTTGTGGTACTTGTGTCCATGTCCATGACCAAAATACTTGACCGTAATTGCTTTGTCCTTCGGATGGGATAAGCCATACATGTACATGTAGGTCCCATGTACTAGGGGGTTGGAAGTGCAGGTAAAAGAACCAAGAACACTTATTGTGGAAGAGTAGGGGTTATAACCCCGGGTTTCTGGTTCACATAGCAAGCACTCTTGTTTATACAGGTTTCCTCAGTCTTGCAAGCTACAGTGAGTGATTAGGCTCACTTGGTACCCTTGGTTTCATTACCAGAAGTAATAATGATAATTGATTGACTAATTTCTTGTTTTAGTCCAAAAGGAAGAAACCCCTTGACCCTGCGTAAGGGTTGCAACAATTTTTAATACAATTAAGGATTACTTCATGAGGGAAAGCATTTGTTTTAAACTAATTAGTCGTCGCATTGATTTCCTTTAACTTACCAGACATACAACTATAGTTGGCTAAGCAATAGGCCTACACAATACCTTTTTCCTGAGAGGTCATTTAAAAAAATAATAATAATTTCCGATAACCATACTGAATTCTGCAATACTTTTAGAAAGTTCAGCATCATACATGTTTTGTTCTCAAAGAAATATAAAACACAAACATCGTGCAAGAACATGCCATACAAAATGCAATATTCTGTTTGCACTTCTTCCATTACATGTATATATAGTGAAGACAATGTAGTGTCTAGATTTATCATTTTGTGATCATTTAGTTAATTAATTATTTCTATGTTTATCTTCTGCCCTAAATTTAGCCTCGAAGTCTACATTTTAAATTATGTTTGTTTAAAACCCTTATCATTTCTGTACAATCATCACCATACATGTACGTACGCACTAACATAACTATATTGTTAGGTTTTTTGGACTCAGAAAACTGCAAGAAACAGAAAAATGTGGTTTTGTTTTGTCATTGTAGATTCTGGTTCTAGGATAACATGGGAAACACTGGAAAGGTCAATTCGATACATTGCCTTTTCTTTTACCCTCTTTTGGAATTAGGTCAAATGTTGCGACTGTTTGGGCCACTATGGGCACTTCTTTCCTACAAACATCTTGTGGCTGCTAGGGTCTCGAAAGTGTTAATCTAAAATATCCATTTATTTATATTCTCCATTCCCCATTGCAAGACTGAATTGCACAAAGTTTTTTTCTTTCAGCGCATTATTTCTACAATTGGAATTCCCATTGGTGACAAAATCTGATGCATTCTTCTCATTCAAAACTTGTGTGCTTGAAAATTAATTATTCAAACTTTAATTCCACTTTTCAATCTGACAACATCTGTTCTTGGGTTTCTAACTGCTGTCACCTTTTTAAATAATGTTCATTTAACAGTTTAGAGAACAATTATTTCGGTATAATTATCACCGCACGCCCAGACAATTGACTAATATTGTTGATTCTTGAAGTCCTTGAGAGCCGTTTTTGAGAGTCCTTCTTTGAGAGTCCTGCCTCCTGCCCTCCCTCTTTTCTCTTCCCCTTCTCCCAATCCAATTCGATCCTCTCCCCTTCATCTGAGGGTCAAGGACCAATGGTTAGTTGGTAATTCACCAGACCCAAGCTCAGGTGTTGTCCGCATCAGAGTGTGGGTTCGAATCCCAGTCGTGACACTTAGTGCCCTTGAGCAAGGCACGTAACTGAAATTGCTTCATAAAAAGTTGGGAAGGTAGAGCATTCTGCTCTACCAGCCAGGCTCCTAGTGGATGGTACCCATGCCTATACATCATTACCAACTGTGAAGCGGGGTTTTAACCCTGTTTCAAGCCCAGGAGTAGGTGGCAATGCCCCTGGTGACAGATGATTTGGGTCAGTTAAGCGAGCCCTCACCTTTAAGTGGCCGTCCGTGGCCTTGTCATGTAAGGCGATCTCTCATAAAAATTAAAAAGTTTGTTTTGAAAGTGAATGGCTTTATAATTTTTTGATAGCTGGTCGGCTCGCTCGGCAATGGCTATTGATAACCATCGATGCGACCATGCCCGGTAGGCTGGTTTACAGTAGTTGGCTACCATCATCGACTAGACTTCGAGCTAACGTAGTCTCACTATGGTAAACGATAGTTCTTGCGCACGCAACTTGGCCATGGTAGGATGGCTTCGTAAAGGTGCTGGTCACCTGTTCCATCTTGCCACTCACTGGCAAGATTTGTGGTAACTTTTTAAATATTGTTATGATGCAGAGTATGTTAGCGTATATTCTATAATTTGTGTATATTTATCTTTTTATTACAAGTGTATTTTTTTTTGTAGTGTTTTTTCCAGCCAGTGAAGACGTGTAATAAAACACCTTCTTTTTTGGGGGGGCTGTAATTTGACAGATTTCAGGCCTTATGGGAAGAAGAATTGAAGAAGAGTGGCAAAGAAAAAGCATCGTTGAAGAAGGTTTGTCTTCGCTTTATTCGGACTCGTCATCTGATTAGCCTCTTCTTCCTCATCATGTCAGTGTCTTGTGTCTTCGTCACCACAGTAAGTCCATCTTCTTGTCATCCCCAAAGCTCACTAAACTTTCACCCAAGTTATACGCCACTGTGTCAGACACTGGACCTATTGCTTTACGTCCCATGCGAATGATGAATCAATAATGGTTTCAATTCAATTCAATTCAATAAGGTTTATCGCGATTCAGAACCGCAATGCATCATGGGAGGGCAAAGGGGGCAAATGCAAACCGCGGTGCAACAATTTTGTAAACAGCACAGTTGGTCGTCGTGCGCCCGGGCTACCGAGTTCCCGGGTTGCCCCCTTTCACTACACCCATCATGCTCGGCAAAACAGCGCCCTCTCTTGGTATTTTGCTATTCGCGATAAACCTTATTTAATAATGGTTTATTCAAAACATGTCTGGCAGTTAAAAACTGAATTGCACATGTGTACAGAGAATAAAAACTATGAAAATACATTTAAACAGGATCGAAGGAAAATTACCCCCAAAAAATAATCAGACATTAATATATACAAGAGCATAAAAGACAATTTAAAACGTTGTGGACAATTGTTGTACAACAATTAATTACGAAGCATTTAAAATGTTAACAATTTGTGGGAGGGCACTGTTGGCAAATCGCTTGGTGCGACACTTGAACTGTTCGTACTTCTTAGTTGATCTTAAGTTAAAAAGGATATTTCTTTGAGGTGGTAACCAGTCTTTACAAATGTTATGAGATTCTATAGATTGAGCAAAAACACTGCAAATATTCTGGCGTATTTCCTGGAGTGTTTCAAGGTTGCATATGTTCAAAGCCTGAGCATAACTGTTGCAGTCTTTGCCGAGTATAATTTTACAAACCCTTTTTTGGATCCGCTCTAACCTACATGTATGTAACGCTTGGTCTTGGCTGAGGTTACCATTATAAACACATGCGGGACACAATAATCCAATACAGGTCTAATGTAAAGAGGAAGGGAAGTGACCGATTCTATTTTGTTTGTACTCATTTTCCAATAGATAAAGTTCTCATGTGAGTGAGGAAAAAACTATGTTTTTGATGTTGACAATTTTTGCACCGGAAGGATATTGAATGCAATGGTAATTGAATTTACACCATTTTAACGTGAGGTTAGAGACTTGTAGATTTCACCCCACTCTCATGAGGACTCTATCTATTGGAAAATGAGTAAATAACAAAATTGAATTGGTCACTTCCCTTCCTCTTTAAGTGTCTTGCTGAAGGACATTAGTGTCATAATAATAATACAATATATTTATTTAGCGCTTAAATAGAAGCCTCTATATGCGCAAGTTACAAAAATATAGATTCAAACAAATGAGTCTTTAAAAGTCCCTTGAAAATCTGAAGAGAGCCAGCTTGGCGAATATGAAGAGGTAAGTCGCTCCATAACGAAGGTGCAATGAAGTTGAAGGCTCTTTGACCATAGAATTTAGTGGAAAAAGTAGTTTGCATCATGGCCTGGGTTCAAACCCTGGCATTATAATAAGCCTACCCTGAAGCCACCAGAACTTGAGTCCGATGCACTAAACGGCTTGGCCACGACACGCCACTTGACAAAATACTTTACTTTTTACCCGAAACGGGGATGAGAAATTTTAGACTTATATCTGAATTCTGTCTGCCCAGTGACAAAATCAGCTTCTATTTTCTTGAGATATAAGGGAAATGATGATTGCAAACTGCTTACCAACCAAATGGACCTGTGGTATAAATGCAAACATTAGTTAGTGGCCTGACGTTTCGACCCTAGCAAAGTCTTTCTCGAAGGCTAAATGACAACACAACACACATACATGTCATACAAGTGTAACAAGAGCAGTCAAGTGGAAAAACATGAATAGAGAGAGTGAGAGAGAGAAGCAGAAAGTGTTCAGAAAAAGCAGGGGGGAAACGGGGATTATGGAGACAGAGGGAATCATGCTCTCAGTCTCAGTGCCTCCGTAGCACTGAATATACTGCTCCCAGTAAGCTCAAATCTACTAACTCCATGCAGGGGTTATCAAACGGTGGAAATGCCATCATTTCAACATACCTACTTAAATTTGGATCCTAGCTTCAGACTTTTTTTTATGAGCAATGACTCTCAGTCCTGCATTATTAGTGTGGACAGACCCACTTGTATTTTGGTATCGAACATGTAGAACTATAAGGGAAACCTCGTGCATTAATCGTTTGTTTGATGACTCCTTTCAATGCCATACTCTGATGTTTATTTTTTCTATGAGAGTTTTTGTTCAAATATTACATCAGATCCTGGTTTTACCTTTTACAAACAGATTAGCATTCAATATTAACAGTTTGTTTGGCTTTAACAAACATAAATTAGAATCACTGCATGCCCAGACAATCTCAAACAATGATCTGACAATTTACCTTACTTAAACATTTCTCACTTTCAATGTATTGTTCCAAAGTTTCTATACTTTGTACTATAAGATTTCTGTTGAGCACATGAATTTTTTGATGACATTAATTTTATCTTCGAGCTAACTTGAATCTTCACTTCTTGTTGGTCGATCCATGGCAACATGGTGTGCTGTAATCTCAGACCACCCAAACTTAACTCCCATCGAGTTGAATACAATAATCAATAATAAACAAAGGTGGCAGCCTTTCAATCTCTCGTAATCCTGTGCTCCGCGCAATGTTCCGATAGTGCACTCTTTTGACTCCATAAGGTCAGGTCATGTTTGATCACTTCTAACTGTGTTCATTGCACACTTAATAAACATTGCCATGCAATTTCCTCTCATCCAATCAGAATGGATAAACTGTTCCAGGTATTAATGAATTTAAATCATTAAGACATTTTGTTAAAAAATCTGAAATATAATTCCTTCGAAAAATAAGCAAAGGAGAAGAAAGGGGAAGAACAAAAATTGAACCGTGTGTTTTTGTTTTGTAATCAGGCAGTCCTAGTGCAGCGTCTCTTAGAGTATACTGAAGCCGAGAAGCAGAATCTTGGATATGGCTTAGCCATCGCCTTCTCTATCTTAGGATTGAACATCCTACGAGTTTTCTGCGATGTGACGTACTGGGCTACCGCCTTCCGTACAGCGACGCGCCTCCGCGGCGGAATCCTCTCCATGATGTTCAAGAAGATTGCCAGGCTGCGCAGTCTGCAAGACAGGACAGTGGGCGAGGTTCGACCGCTTAACTTCAGATCTTATATTCAACCGATACTCTTAATTTACAGGATAGTAATAAAATTTCCTGTCTCATTCATTTCCTAATTAAATTTCATCTTTGAGAGGCGAAGGTATTTTCATTTTTACAAAGGGTACTTCCATTGGAAAATCTTGTAGTTTGGGGGGAAGTTTTGAAGGGGCACCAAGGCAATTAACCAGGGTCAAATTTCATAGAGCTGCTTAAGCAGAAAATGTTGCTTAACAATTGTCTGCTAAGCAGAAATGAGCAGGATACCAGTCATAAATTGTACATGAGACATGGTAGTTTGGCTGGTAACCTTATTCTGGTAAGCAAAATTTTGTTGTGCTCGGCTACTTTTCGTGCTTTAAAGAAGCTCTATGAAATTGGGCCCAGGGTCAAATTTCATAGAGTTGCTTTTAAGCACAAACAGTAGCTAAGCACAATAAAATTTTGCTTACCAAAATAGGGTTACCAGCCAAAATATCATGTCCTAGGTACAATCTGTGACTGGTATCCTGCTCACCTTTGCTAAGCACAAAATTTGTAGGCAATAATTTCTGCTTTAAAAGCAGCTCTATGCAGGGCCCAATTTCATAGTGCTGCTTAAGCAGGAAATGGTGCTTATCAGTTTTCTGCTGAAAAGCAAGATACCAGTCACAGATGGTACACATGGTATGGTATTTTGGCTGGTAACCTTGATCTGGTCAGCATAATTTGTTTGTGCTTAGCTACTTTTTGTGCTTAAGCAGCTCTATCACCTATGAACTTGTATCCAGGACAACAGAGGCCATGGCAGGCTCGGGGGAAATTACCGCAAGACTTAAACCCGTAATTATATTCTCTCTTTTGTTGTTTTTTGTTTTGCTTCTAGATAGTGAACATCTGCACCAATGACAGTCAGCGAATCTTTGATGCGTTAGTGATTGGTACCATCCTCATCTCATCTTGTTTTCTGTTACTTTCTTGTATTGTCGCTGTCTCCGTGATTATTGGACCAGCTGCTTTGATCGGAACGCTGGGAACGTTTCTGATCATCACACCCCTACAGGTACTAATGTACTACTAATAATGATAATAAACAGTGCTTATAATATTAACATGATTAATAATGTTGATGTGTTGCGGATGAGCCGTCTAGCGCACTGGACTCAAGCTCTGGTGTTTCTGATCAGCAGAGTGTGGGTTCGAGTCCCAGTCTTGACACCTGTGTCCTTAAAGGGTGTTTGTAACATTGGTAAGAGTAAAAAATATAAATGTTCACAGATTCACACATAACTTACGTGGTATAAAGATGGTCATGATGGGGAACTCCCTTTGAAATATTTTTGCTTTTTGAGAAATGAGTAAAACAATTAGTTTTGATCTCAATAAGTCAAAAACTCGATGTTTGAAAACAGTGAAAACACTTAAGGTTTTCCCCCACTTTTTTCTGGTGATTGCAATGACCGATTGAGCTGAAACTTCCACAGGTTTGTTGTTTCATGTATATATGTTGGGATACACCAAGTGAGGATACTGGTCTTTGACATTTACCAAAAGTATAAACTGCCTTTAAGCAAAACACTTTAACCATTGTTACTTTGTCCATCGGATGGGACACAAAGCAGTAGGTCCTGTGTGTTGTGCAATGCTTGTACATTTGTAAAAGAACCCAGTTACACTTATTGCTGAATGCACCGCAGCCCGTTGTAAACCCTTATAAGTTGCTACAGGTACTAACGTTTGTTTTGTAATGTTTTTAGCTCATTTTGCATTTTGTTGCATTGTACAATTTTTCATCCTCACTTTAAATATTTTGTAACCTTTTCGTATAGCCATTTTTACACTTGTAAAGTTGAATTTTGTTCGGCCTATCGGCTGCTTTAATTACAATAAACCATACTTAAATCAGTCTCATATCCCAATCATTTCAAAAAACCTGTCTTAAAATGTTTTCTCTTTTGTTCAAGCACTCTGAGTACATTATTATCGGTAGATCTGTGCACTAATATAAGTCTCCGCTATTAATTGTTAAGGAATGCTCTTGATTAGTCATCCAAGCCCAATTTACGATTTCAAGGAAATTGAATTACCTTGGGAGTTTTTGCTGAAACCATTTCCTGGATTGTTCAAGCCACCTGGAACTTTCCCGACCCACAGGTTTCTTTATAGCAGAGGTCACTTCTGTCCTTCTTAGTAATATCAGTCATAATTGAAACAATGAAGATAATTGATTGTAATTGTTTAACAGCTTCACATCGGATGACACATATATACATGCCAACAAATTTCTGGACGGACTCACAGCGAATGGTTTATCACGCCTTTTGGTTTTGTGTCTCTTCGTGAAAACGGAAACGAAATGTGCTATCATGAAGTGAGCTTCTCTAGCATTTCCACTTAGCTTTTTGTTTTGTATAACTACTTCAAAATCAGTTTTGAAAATTCAGGTTAAATCTCACTGCATGTCATAGTAGTAATACAAATCATATTCTACTGTAACCTGGGGTGGTCAGGTTGGTGTAGAGGTATCTTTCCTTACCTTCCACCTCTAGGACCCCGGTTCGAATCATGCCGGGGGCACTGTGTGGATTGGGTTCTCAGTCCCTACTTGACTGTGTGGGTTTTCCCTGGAATAATTCTCTAGGGTTTTCCTCCCTCATCTAAAACTTAAACTTCCTTGTCTTCTCTCCATTGGGTTCTTGGCTAGTACAGTGATTAAGTTCACTTTTCTGAGAGTCCTTGGCTTCACAACCAGAATAAATGAAATGAAATGTTCAAAAGTGCACTATCATCTCAAACAGTATGGGTTTGAGGCATTGCATGGTGAGGTATCAATGTGTATTCAGTTTGTGGTAACACCATGTGTATCTATTTTAATCATGATAATATTACAGGTGCACTTTCCTGTAAACCATTCAAAGGCGCCAGGTCTAGAGAAGTTTTGTTTACTGTGTATATTTGTTCTTTGAGAACTTGTCTTGCTATTTATTCTACTGCCGCAGAATAGATTTCAAAATTCGGGAGACTACTTAGTTCTGAAAAGGACTGTCCTGGGCCCAATTTCATGGCTCTGCTTACCACCGAATTCTGCGCTTGCGATCACCATTCTCCGCTTAATGTACCCAGCAAGCGCGGAATTTTGTGCGCTAGCTGAGTAAGCGTAGAATGCCTAGTAATGTGGACTACGCAAGCGCACAAGCAAAATTTCCCGACTAACCCGTGAAATACGCTTGACGTAAGCGCAGAATTCCCTGCTTCCGTAAGCGCCGATTCTTTGCTTACGGTAAGCAGAGCCATGAAATTGGGCCCTGCTTATTTAGTAGGCCCACTGCTTGGGATGTAGGAAATCAGCCGGGACTTCTCCCTTGGTTTTGTGGATCAAGGGGACTTCTGGTTATCAACTTCACTGACGGGGAGTTAGTTGTTAATTTGTCTCAACGTTTCGACAAGCCTGCTCTAGTCATCGTCAGGAGACTGAAGAGTGTTTGAGATGCTGCTCTCTTTATAGGGGTTCAGAGGTTTCAGTGTAGAGTCAGTCACTGCTCTGATTGGTTCTTCTGAAAGGAAAACTGTGGTTTTTGGGCTCAGAGCTATAACGTCAACTATTTGGTTTCAGATGATCATGGGTAAGGTCTCGGCCAGGTATCGTCAACGTGGGATTATAGTCACCGATGAGAGAGTCCAGAAGATGAGTGAAGTGCTGACCTTCGTCAAACTCATCAAGATGTACGCCTGGGAGGAACCGTTCGCCAAGAAAGTAGCAGGTTGGAATGTGACTTTTTTTTACTTGTTTGCACTGAACTTAAACAAAAACCTAAAAACTGAATGTCAACGAAATAATTATGCACTTGCCTTTGTGGGTTTTTCAGACTTCTGACTTTTGTCAAAGTTTTCCTTTGTTCGACCTGGACCCCACCTGCCAATGAGGAGTTCTTGACATACATGTAAAGGGAAAAATAGTACAACAATAGCACCCCCCCCCCCCCCCCCCCCCCCCCCCCCCATCCTCCAAGGTCTGCAGTTGCTTTTCCCCAAAGACCTTACTTTGGTAGGGACCTTACTTTGGTAATCACCTCAATAAAAAAATTGTTTAATTTCTATCTGAAAACCTACTTTTGTAACGATGGTAAAGGTGGTAAGAATCGTGTGACACAATTTCGTCTGAATTGTCCCTGTTGGTCAGAAATCAATAAAAGTAGGTCGACAAATTCGAATCTCCAAAACTCACCTCAAGATTCGAATAAACGTAGCGTCCGTTTGTGAATGCTGTGGCCAGAGATGCGATTGGTACCAGCTGTTACCTCAGTAATCAAGGATGGATTTGACGTTTTTTGTGAAAATAATGTGACCAATTTTTGGCTGTTTCCTCAACAAGGAGACGCTGTATTCAGCTGAAACTTTCAAGGATGACTTGTATCTTCCTTGATAATTTTGCCTATAAATCAGCTTTATGTTGACAAAAACCAATCTATGACCCTTCCTTTAAAAGCTCCTCAACGTTCTGCAATTTCCTTCCCCCTAAAAAGTTTATGTAACAATAATTAAATAAAACTTGTCTGTATTGTACTTTCCATTTGACCAATAATCTTTCACCTCTTCATTTGGCAGCTATCCGAGCCAAGGAACGTTGTCTCCTGGAGACAGTTGCTTATATGATTAGTTTCAGTCTATCACTGGTTCCGCTGGTACCCAATGTCGCGACGGTGTTGTCCATCGTCATTCACATCAGCCTTGGAAACAGTCTGACAGCAGCAGAGGTAGGTTTCGAACAAAGTGTTTATTTCTTTGAAAAATCAACCAATTTTTTATGAAGTTAACCCCACCTCATGTCCTAGTGGTTTGCTCGAAGAACACTTCCTTCCCATACCCTTATGGTCAAAGGGGCGACATTGTGATTGCGTTTGTCACAGAGAACCTAGATTTGTCTCGGTCTTCCCCAAGAGGTTGTGTCCAATTAAGACCTGTCCAATCATTGATATTATCTGCCCACGTTTTCCACTGCTTTCCCCTTTTTGCAGGTACCATGTGTTCCACAAACTATTGCGTTTATGAGATTTGCCTTCCATCTGATCATGTGACCATACCTGACCAGGGCACAATTCCATGGCTTTGCTTGCCGCCAAATTCAGCACTTGCGATTACCATTCTTGGCTTACAGCGCAAGTGCAAAATTTCTGAGCTAGCTGTGTTAAGCAAAGAATGCATAGTAACGTGGAGTACCCATGCAAAAAAGAAAAAAAAAAACCTAACCTGTGAAATACGCTTGCCGTAAGCGCGGAATTCCCTGTTTCTGTAAGTGCTGAATCTTTGCTTACGGTAAGCAGAGCAATGAAATTAGGCCCGGTTTCCTCTTTTTGATGATATGAGCAATCTCTCTTGCCTGCCAAAAAAGGACACTAACATCTCTAGATCCACATTCGAAACCTCACCACAAATCTACAACATGTCTTACAGCCAGCGCCAATACCTCCAAGTCAGGCTTGATACCCGGCTAACAATAATGGCATTTTCTATTGCTTTTATTTCTGAAGGCCTTTACGCTTATAGCCGTTTTGAATACATTGAGAGTTGTTCTCGGGCCGACTCCGTTTGCTGTTCGTCTTCTGGCAGAATCGTCAATCGCATTGAGAAGGATAAAAGTAAGTTGATATGAAATATGTTCCTTGGCTATACGGCAGTATTCAAGTTGAATGGCTTCTGACTGGCATATTGACAAAATAGGGAGACTGCCAAACTAGGGCTAGATAGCTCAGCTCTTACATCCAGAAGTGGACTTTGCTGAGTACCAGCGTAGATGTAGATGTAGATGTAGCACGGGCATGTTAATCTGAAGGTCATCTGTCCAAGTCTCGCTCTAGTCACTTTTTTCAAACTTAAATTATTTACAAAATTAACCCAGTTAGTTTCCTGTGTGGTTTCTTACTTGATACTTGACATAAAAAGTTGCATCCCCTTTTAAAGGGGATCCCTCTGCTGCCGCTTCCCAGGTTGAATCGTAAACTTATGTGTGATCCCTGGCTACACGGCAGTTACAGGTTGTATGGCTTCTGACTGGCCCCCCTGAACAAAGATATTGATAAAAATGGGGAGACTGTCAACATAGGGCTAGATAGCTCAGTTGGTAGAGCGCCAGTGGGTTAATCCAGAGGTGGCAAGTCCCATATTTAGTGGTTTTATTTCATGTAAATTTGTAACATTTTAACTTGTTACAGAGTGTTTTGGACATGGAAGATATTGCCCCGCTTCATCAAATGCCAGCAAACGGCAAATACAGTGTCCTCATTGAAGGTGCCACCTTTGCCTGGGATAAGCTGAAGCGTGAAGAGATCGGAGATAAAGAAAGCGGTGAAGAGAAGGAGGTTGCTAATGCAATGGCTGTAGACGCAGTGACAGTTTCAGTTGATGATGCCGAGCCTGGTAATTATGTTTAGGGGTTGTAACAACCTCATTCCCAGTGGTGTTTGATCTCTCTGCCCCATTTTCCAGATTTCTGAAGGATGGTGTCCGTTCCTGAATGCTGCGGCCAGAGATGTGGTTGGTATCCGCCCTCGCTAAATGTCGATGAGTTTGACAATTTTGTGAACATACTGTGACTTTTGTTTTGTTTTTTTCTCAGAAGTAGACACTGTAAATCAGATAAAAATCTTTTACATTTGACTTTCATTGTATCTTTCTTTATAATTTAGCCTACATGTTTATATCAGCATTACGTTGACTAAAACCAATCTATGACTCTACTTTTAAAAACAGCAAGGCTAGAAGTGCTCCTAATTTTTCTTTCGATTTGTTCATCAGCAGGTAAAGGTGTTCAACATGATGGTCCTAGTGTCACGTCAGTGTCGAGTGCCAAAGAGGACAGTGCTAACTTTGAAGACGTTCCGCTGACAGGAAATGGAAACTCAAACAACAACGCTGATTCCACGCAGAGTAATGGAAGTGCAGCTGCAACCAGGAAGGAGTCGAGGGTCAATGCAAATGGTGACGTCATCAATTCTGATGATTCAAAGATCGAAACACTCTTCAATATCGATCTCGCTCTGGAGAAGGTACAGTTGTTTGTCTCAAGACTAAATTAAAAATTGCCCACTTGTCATCTCTCATTTGACTTTCAATATTTCAAAAACATAAAGATTGGTAAATATCTATGGTACTGTTGAAAGGGGTTTTTTTTTTGTGCAAATTTTGTTATAAAACCCCAAAAGATCAAGTTATGATGGACCAACTTCTTTCAAAGAACCAACATTAACTCTATGTCTTTTTGAAGTGGAAGGGGTGGGGCAAATGCACCCCCTTGAGCTCATCAATCAATCAATTAAAATAATTTATATAGCGCCGGTATCCATAAGTATGTTCAAAGGCGCTTTGACAAAGAATCTATTACATAGAAAATGCTCTTGAGTACAAATGGGTTTTCAGTCTCTTCTAGAAAATGTTCACATTTGGTGAAGTTTTAATGTCCATAGGGAGATCATTCCATAGTGTAGGTGCTGCACTGGAAAATGCACGGCGGCCGTATGACTGGAGTTTCCATTTGGGTACGTGGAGAAGAAGTTTACCAGAAGAACGTAGATTGCGAGAAGATGACTGATGTGGTATAAGATCGGTGATGTATTGGGGAGCAAGTCCATTGATGGCTTTGTAAGTAATTAGGAGAAGTTTGAACTGAATCCGGTACTGAACTGGCAACCAGTGAAGGCTTTGAAGTACAGGTGTAATGTGACTGTATTTCTTGGTGCAGCTGATGATTCTAGCAGCAGTGTTTTGGGTACGCTGGAGCAGAGAAATTCGTGTATCAGGAAGTCCAAATAGAAGACCATTACCATAATCTAGTTTGGCAGACAAAACAGTATGAATGATTGTCTCACATGATTGAACCGATAAGTATTTCCTGATGCGGCTGATCTTCCGTAAATAAAAATAGATGGAATGACAGGTATTGGAGATGTGTTGAGTAAAGGAGTATGTATCATCAAAAGTGACTCCAATATTTCTGGCCGATTTCACAGTTTCAATAGCACATAATCCAACATTTATGGAATCAAAGGGTGGTGGTGACAAATCAAACTTTGACCGAATAAGAATAACTTCCGTTTTCGAATCATTCAGCTTCAGTTAGCCAGTCACATGTTTGAGGTATTGGAGGCCAAGAATTTCAGCCTTGAGAGGGCAAGGCAAGGCCATTTTGGGAAGCCTTTGAAGGGGCACCAAGGCTGACACCAGGTCAACCGAGACCATTGTCTCCGTGTAATTCTAGGCCTGGATTTTGTAATCGGAGCTGATGGATAGATCTTTCTATTAAATGTTGATGTAATTTTTATATTAAGGGAAACAGTCGGTAGTTTTCATGTGTGATCTTTTAATAAGGGAATAAACGACTAGAGTAGAGGTCCTTTCGCATCACTGCAACTCTGCAAGATTATGTAAATGGCTGTTTAAGACTGAGTCATCACTCTTTCATTGCCGTTCATAAATACCTTTCCGTTAAAATTATTTAAAAGTTGAGAACAAATCTGACAGTTTAGTCTCAGCTGCTCACCTTGAACCTGCATTGAATTTCTGTCCATGCTGAGCGATGCGTGGCTCCTCGCACAAGTCTAGAAGTTTTCGTGCGGAAGTTTCGTACTTTCGAGAGCCAAATATTCCACCTACCAACTTAGACCGGGTCGTGAATTTTGCGTGCGCTGCGCAATCATATGTTGGTGCCCTCTTTTGACTTGATTTCCTCCTTTATCGTTTTTGTGTTGCTTGTTTAAACATGGCCATGTGATCTACTCTCGACCAATCAGAGTGGATGAACTCTTTAAACTCCTTTTTATATTCATCTATAATTCTACAGGGCAAACTGACTGGAGTGTGTGGTGCAGTAGGTAGTGGGAAAACCTCCATCATCTCAGCCATCCTCGGACAGATGCACACCACGCAAGGCTCCTGTTTAGTCTCGGGCTCATTTGCATACGCAGCGCAGGAGCCTTGGATATTCAACGCAACGCTCCAAGAGAATATTTTGTTTGGTGCAGAGATGGATGAGGAGCGGTACGAGAGAGCTATCTATGCGTGTTGCTTGACTCAAGACTTGGAGATACTCACTGATGGTGATATGACAGAGGTATCAGGGATGCGATTTCTCCGTTTTTAACCGGAAATCCATGTTTTTTTTGCCCCCCAAAAAAAGAAATCCGTTTTTTTGTTGCCCCCCAAAAACAGTTTTTTTAAATTATATTTTTTGTTTTACTTAAGATCAAATTTATTAAAAAAATAAATATATAACGCCCCAGATTGCAGAATAGGGCTTTTAAAACAAAAGATAAATGTTATTAGTGGGCTTCGTGCACGCAAGTTTTGAGCTCGCAAACTTTCGCGCTTTGCGCTCAGAGTTTAGGGTTTTCTTTCAACAGCCTATCACATCCCTGGGGTATGGAATCTAGTTCTACGGCCCAGTTTCATTGAGCTGCTTAAGCACAAAAAGTAGCCAAGCACGGAAGCATTTCACAATTTGCTAAACCAAAATAGAGGAAAATAGTTCACAGAATTTTTTTTTTATAGTAATGAATTTCATTATCAGTTCAGACTAAAATTAAACAATTATGTTGTTTATCTTTAAGATGGTTCTTAAAGTTATAAACAAAATTGCATCAGTTAGGAATGAGATAGAAATTGATGCAGTCTAAAAAGTGGTTTTTAAAAACTAGCCCAAGTTATTCAAAATCCATGCAGGACTAGCTTCTATTATTGATTTGGTTGAATTTTTGTGTAAATTTTCAAATGATAACAAAAACATCCACTGAAAATGTTTTTCACTTTTTTGAAGATGAAGTTATTTTGAGAATAACATTTGTTATAAAGTAATACTTTGTTACCCCAAAACTTTTAAATGTTACTCACTAGATTGGTGAACGTGGAATTAACTTGAGTGGTGGTCAGAAGCAGCGTGTGAGTCTAGCGAGGGCGGTATACGCTGATCGGGACGTCTACTTACTTGATGACCCTCTGAGTGCCGTTGATTCTCATGTTGGCTTGCATATCTTCAAGGAGTGCATCAAGGGGGCTCTCAGTGGGAAAACAATCCTCTTTGTCACTCATCAACTTCAGGTAAAGTCAACAATTTCATTATCGCTCGTTACTCTGTGATTAATTTTGTTTGTAAAAATAATAATCAAGTAGTAAACCACATAGGAAAAAGACTGGATAAGTTGTAATTAATTTTATTTGTAAAAATCAAAATCAAGTAATAAACAAAGGAAACTGACCGGGAATATTGTAATTAATTTTGGGTTAAACAAAGAAAAATTTACTTAAGAAGTTGGAACCTGTTACTTCCAGATTAACGTGCTGACGCACTATCAACTGAGCCATCGTTGGTAAAAGAGGAGTATCTTTAAATAAGAAAATATCTTGTCAATGAAAAGCAAATCTTCACATAAGTCTGAACCATAGGTGGGATTCGAACCAGGGTCTACAAAGGTCACGAAACAACCAAGCCAACAACCCTGATTTTCCATCATCCATAATCGATGAGTCATTTGATTTTCTTGGCAGTATCTTAAAGACTGCGACACCATCTTGACCATGAGTCAAGGTTACATCAAGGAGAAAGGAACCCACGAGGAGTTGATGGCTGACGGGACAGAGTACGGTCGTCTCATCCAGAAGCATCATGCTAAGGCAGAGAGTGAAGATAATAACAATGCAGAGGATCTTGAAGGAGACGGTGGAGCTGGAGTCGTGTTCCAGAGGAGTCTTAGCACGTTGTCTACAAGGAGTAACGCTAGTACTGCATCTCAGATGTCAGAGGACAGGGTAGAGGGTAAGGGAAAACAGTCTCATACCTGCCAAAAATCTGAACATTCCTATTTCTGACAAGAGACAGCAATGAATGAGATCAAAAAAGTTCTTGCAAAAGTGGGTGCCATTTGCTCGAGACAGTAGATATTTTCTTAAGGGAGACAATGAATTTTGTACATTGTTTTAAATACATACATAATTTGTATGTGTAGATGTAATAAGCTTCACTCGCCATACTTCTTGCGTTGCTGTCTGTGGACTCGCAAAACTGGTGTTCCTTTTTCTGAGGTTTCAGTGTTGGCTGGTATGCAGTCTACATTTATTTTAACCATGCAGTGCGGGCCAAAACATCTTTGTTATTTGTTTAGATGATCTTCCCAACCAGGGAGCTCGGCATGTCTCCCACAAGGGATACATAAACGCCAAAGCTGGCAACAGCCAGTCTCTCTCATACAAACATTGGTTTAAAGGTAGAGTGGTAGATCAAGGCTTGACTTTTACACTGGACTTGCATGCCTGAGGCCAGTGGTTTTAGCTAATTATGTTCTTCGATAACTTCAAGACCTAGGCTTTGATATGATATAGGATCTGACTCTTTCATATTAAGCTAAGTATGAATTTAGAAGTAAACAAAGTTCTTGTACAAATACGATTTTGACAGAAACAAAGAATAACAATAATAGGGACAAAAACAAATACAAATCTTGACGAAACAATACATGTACATGTAGCTGTTTCGATTACTACGTGGAACAGCTAATAAATAACCAATTCCTGTTGTTTTTCGATCCGTTTCTTGTAGACGGCAAATTAGTAGAAGCTGAAGATCGATCATCAGGTACAGTCGGTTGGGTGACCTACAAAGGATACGCTAAAGCTGCTGGTGGTTACTTCATGGTGTTTCTAGCCTTTTTAACATACATCCTCGTCATCGGTGGTCTGAACTTTAACAATTGGTGGCTGTCTTTCTGGCTTAATCAAGGAAATGGAACAGAGGTACTTTTATAGTTAAACCAGGGATGTGATTTCCCTGTTTTTGACCAGAAATTCGTTTGGGGGTTTTTTTCCCCCCACAAAAAAGAAATTCTGGGTTTTTTTGCCCCCCCCCCTCCCCGAAATCACGCCAGGGGCACTATGTAGATTTGAGTTTTCAGTCCCTACCTGATTGCTTGGGTTTTCCCTGGAATAATTCTCCAGGTTTTTTTTCCAAGATCTACAACTGAAACTTCCTTCTCCATGAGATTCTTGGCTGGTACAGTTATTAAGTTCGTTATCTTAAGAGTCCTTGGCTTCACAACCAGTATTAATAAATGAAAACTGAATAACTTTTGATCATACCATTTTTTTAAATACAGATAACAGTGAACTCCACAGAGCCTAACGAACCCCCGAAGATAATTCTAACAGGGAGTATTTCCGACAATCCTCAGCTGAACTTCTACATGTTGATCTATGGTGTAACCCTTGTTGCTACTCTCATATTTGGTGCCTTCAAGAGTGGAGTTCTAATGAAGGTAATATGAACGTCTAAGAATGCTCTGGACTTTAGGATAGTTCAGGATAATAATAACAATAGACCCCTTGCATATGATATCACACGCTAAAAAAGCGCCCTCACTGAGGCCAAAAAGCGCCCTCACTGAGGTCAAAGGAGGCAGATGATTGGACAATGGGTGTTCTTTGTGCGTAAAATAGTGTGCGTGACCTCAGGGTCCATTTAGCGTTCCGCGTTATGCAAGGGGTCTATAATAATAATAACTAGTTCTTATATAGTGCATTTTACAATCACGCCTTACATTAGTGTCCTGGTCGTCAGGCCAATAACATTCCGGTAATCTTTCTCAGCTCCCTGGGGAGTATACAGCCCCAGCTGCCGTGGCGCTCAGAATGCTTTTTCAAACACAATATCAACCTCTACCCTTCGCAGGTACCCATTTATACCCCTGCGTGAAGAGAAGCAATTATGGCGAAGTGTCTTGCTCTAGGACACAAGCGTCACGACCGGGACTCGAACCCACACCCCGATGACTGAACCTCCAGAACTTGAATCCGATGATCTAAACCACTCGGCCATGACACCCTACAGGATGAAAAATCCATGCCCCTTTCACAACCTCAGTTTATGAAGAAGAAAAAAAAATTAAATAAAAAATGCAGCAAGGTTTTAAAAAAAAACGCTAGCGATGGACCTGTTTGGTTGCAATGCCCTGTGGTTTGTTGTCAGCACATGCTGCCAAGCCTTTTTCCATAGTTTAAGAGAGTTTGTTTTGCATTTTTTCAGCGATTTTGTTTTATCTAAGTGTGTTGCTTACACGTCCATGTATTGCCTGGGTTAATTTAAGCTTATTTGTTTGCTTAACTAATTTGGTTTTATAACTTGGTTTTATCTTCCATTGACAATTGACATACCCATTTTGTACACAAAGGGTGCTGGCAGAGTTTTGTCCTGCCCCCTCCTAACCAAATCACTGACCCCTGTTGGTTGACACCCATCTGTGGGACGTGTGGCATGGTCCAGCTTATGATATCATGACATATGAGCTGACCAGTGTGTACGATGTGGTTATAAGACAATGGATATATTTAAACATGTCAATCTGTGCTGACAGTGGCCCTCACTACAGGGGTACAATAATTTGGGGTTGAACCTGCAACCTCGGGATTAACATGCCGGTGCTCTACCAACCGAGCTATCTAGCCCTATGTTGGCAGTCTCCCTATTTTGTCAATATCTCTTTTCGGATGCCATTCGATCTGTAACTGCGTTGTATTCATGATTGATTCTCAAAGGATTTATATTTTTTTATTCTGATATCATGTAAATGTGGAAGTAAATAAAGGTCTTACTCTCTGTCTATTAAACCAAAGCAGTATTTCATTTGACTGACCACTTTTAAGCCAATTCTCT
The DNA here is from genome assembly GCA_037783415.1 of Leptasterias polaris. Taxonomy (NCBI): domain Eukaryota; kingdom Metazoa; phylum Echinodermata; class Asteroidea; order Forcipulatida; family Asteriidae; genus Leptasterias; species Leptasterias polaris. The sequence continues at coordinate 8,177,731 of JAZGTN010000040.1, read as the reverse complement.
TTTTCATTCTAAACTTCAGATTCTTTTGAAGGCTTCATCAACGATGCATGACACCGTCTTCATCAAGGTGTTCCGTAGCCCGGTGAGTTTCTTTGACACCACCCCAACCGGACGTATTCTTAATCGATTCTCTAAGGATTTGGATGAAGGTAGGCAAATAGTGGCTGTTATTATTTCATTTAATCACAGCATGCAAAAGAAAGATCACAATATCCTTTGTGCCAGTAACTCCTCGAGTCGGGCTATGTCCCATAACCTTAGATCTCAAGGGTCTTTCTCAGGATCCTTGCTGTTCCCAACAGCGCCGCCTTCTGTAACAGATCTACTCTCACGTTTATCACTATTTCATCTAGATGTTTCCCCAGTGCTTTCGGAATGGTGCCAAGTGCTCCAACCACCACAGGGACTACTTTCACTTTCACCTGCCAAATCTTACGAAGTTCCCTGGCCAGGTCTTGGTACTTGGTACTTTTGGTACTTGGTACTTCCTTTCTACCTCCTTCGATGCTACCCTTATATCACCTGGCACAGCTATGTCAATGAGATGACACATCTTCTTTGTCTTATCTTAGACTACATGTACAACATCTGGACGCCTATTATTATTTTTATTATTATATATTTCTGGTAATGAAACCAAGGATGCCTCATAAATTGTAAACAAGGGTGCTTGTGTTTTTTTGCTTTTTTCTGAACAAGTTGACACTGTAAGCTGAAAATTTCACGTGTTACTTTTGTTGTATATTTCTTGACAATTTGTCCTTTAAATCAGCATTTCATTGATAAAAACCAGTCTATGACCCTATGTTTACCAAATTTCTCAATGTTTTCTTTTTTTTCTTAATCTCACTACAGTTGATGTCCAACTTCCAACCAACTTGGAGCTGTTTACACAGAATACTTTCCTCATCTTGTTTGCTCTGTTCACCATATGCATCATCTTCCCTTACTTCTTGATCGCCATGGTTCCCATCGTCTTCTTCTTCGGAGTGATCTTGTATTATTACCGACGAGGCGTGCGCGACATGAAGCGAATTGAGAATGTAACCCGCTCCCCGTGGTTTTCCCATATCATGGCCACCGTTCAGGGTCTCAACACCATTCACGCTTACGACATGACGGAACAATTCATCAGCAAGTGAGTAATTTCTTGCAAGGCATCTTAATAAAAGATGATGAGTTTTGCAATTTGACTTGATCCAAAATGATACAGGGAAGAGCCTTTGCAAACTGCTTATCAATAGATAGGTTGCAATATGACGTAAATCGGCCATCTTTACGGGCAATTTGGAACACACAGTCATGCGTTCCGCGTGAGAACGGCGTGCAGAACGCGCACATTTCACCAAACTCATTGCATGATTGGTTAGTAAACGACGCGGCTGCGTCAACAATTTGAGCGCTTGACGCGCCTGCAAGCCAAAATGCGATTTGCCCGTAAAGATGGCGTCTACTGGGAACTATCTATAGGGTTGGGACATTTAGCCGGTTATCCGTTCAACTGGTTAACAGGTTAACCGTTTATTTTATTTTATTTTTAAAGGATGGATACAAGATTTTATAAAAATTGTAAAACAATGTTAAAAATCTGTTTCAAATTGCCTAAAGGGTTAAACAAAGCTAACAGTAAAAAGAAAAAAAAGAAAATGCGCCGTGCAAGAACATGGTATCTCGGTGCGTACTTGTTTTGTGTGTATATCCGGGCTATTTTAAGCAATTAGATACAACGATTTAACAATTTCAAACTTGTGCATAACAGAAGTGCTATTTTAGGAGATATGATGTTTTGCACCGATACACTGATAATCATCATTCCTTCAATCTTGCACCAACAGATACATCCATCTTCTAGACAACAATGCTCATCCTTACTTGACGTTCCGCGTAGCGTCTCGTTGGGCCGGTCAGAGGCTAGAGTTACTGGTCATCACTGCCTCGTTGTTGACCAATCTATTTGTCGTCTTCAGTTATGGTATTGTGTCACCTGCACTAGCTGGATTGGCTGTGTCATATACTATACAGGTAACCATAACAATAATACTTGGTTCTAATATAGAGCACATTTATCCCAGTAGCTAGATCAAGGCGCTTTACAATATTATTATCCCTGTTCATCAGGCGTACATTTAGACCGTTCTCTAACTTTCTCAACTCCCTGGGGAGCATACAACCCTAAGATGCTTATTAGTTAGCACCAAGGGGTTCATCCAACACAATACTGTCTCAGCCCTCTCAGGTTCCCATTTATACACCTGGGTGAAAAGAAGCAATTATGGTTAAGTGCCTTGCTCATGGACACCAGTGTCATGACCGGGATTCGAACCCACACTCTGCTGATTCAACCATCAGAACTTGAGTCCGATGAAACGGATATAAACTAACTCTATTTCAAGTGAACTATTGAATGTTCATCAAGCCTTGAGACAATAGAGCGATTGCAAGTTGTCCGCACTAAGACAAGATTTGACCTACTTCCATTCAAACAAAAGAAGCAAATTATAATAGGTCATGTCCAAAATGGCGTTTTCCCAATGTTTTCCATGGTAACATGTTATCTACTAATATGATATCATTATTTCTACTTGTTTAGATTACAGGATTGCTTCAGATTACCGTCCTAATGGCTTCAGAAACCGAAGCAAGGTTTACATCTGTGGAACGAATTCTGAGCTATACAAGGGTGAGTAGGTCAAAGGGTAAAGGTCATACTGAGGTCATTGTAAGGTTAGTTTAGTCATGTGTTGAAATTCTGGTGAATTGAGAATGGTTCTTAAGAACAAGAGTAAATAAAAACATTGTTTGTTTTTTAAAAGTTCAACCGGAAAACAGAAACACTGAAGTCTTTAATTAATTAAAACCACTGGTAATGTAAGTCATGGCACATTTGCATTATTTCACTGTTTTTTCTCTAAAATGCAGTGCCCTCTGCTGGAGTCAAAGTTCTTGATATCCTAGACTGGACCATTCCAAATATCTAACGGGTATCAGTTCCCAAAGTTGTTTAGGTTTTTTTGTTTGAGGGGCTGAAAATTTTTTTTGCTCATATACTTTGTGCAAAATTGTACAGACATACTTAGATCAAGGCGAGCCATCTGTTCTTTGTAGCAGGCTTCCAGATGTCTTGCCGACAGCCTGTGCTAGGTTCTGAGGTTTCCGACACCCCTCCTACCAATCAAACTTTTGGGCTTACTGGGGAGCCAGTAACTAGTGGAACCTTCCTGCATTTGTGTCATTCCTGGGGTTACCCCCGCACTGAAGGGTTTTAAAAAGCTCTTTTCCCCTTTAACTCAGATTCTGAAATCCGAAGCACCAGCTCATATCAAAGAAACCAAACCAGACGATGACTGGCCTCAACAAGGAAAGATCGAATTCAAGAAATATAAGATGCGTTACCGTGACAACCTACCATTGGTCATCAAGGGGATCGACTTTCAGATACGACCCAATGAGAAAATCGGCATTGTGGGAAGAACTGGCTCTGGTAAGAAACAATGGTTTATTTGATTGCTCAGGAATTTATTTGGATGCGTTTATTCCAGTCTTCTAGTTTGAACAACATTATTGCATGGTTATTATTATTGGAGGGGTGATGTTTGATTAAGGGAATTAAAAGAGTGGCGACGAGGTATTAACCGGCTGTTTAAAAATGGACAGGGTCGTGGCAGTGCGATAAAGATTGCACGGCCAGGACCTTGCAAGGTTTTAAACAGCCGATAAAGACCAACTCACTACTTTTTTATTTCCCATTCATAAATGCCCTGTTTTGTTAAAAGCGTAATAATGTTGAATTTTGTTTTAAACCTTTCTGGAAAAATTTCAATTCCTGTCATGTCCTGAGCTCGAGCTTGGATTTTGCGAAGGGTAAATTTGCATGTGACACTCAACGGCTGTGTGTATACTCGCATACTAACGGATTTAACATTGAGCGTCAGTATGTACTGACTGCGTTATGCGTAATTTAGCGTCCGAGTAAGCTTGCGCGCCACGAGTCTGTTTAAGCCACGAGTGCTTCTCACCGTGTTTTTATCGCACGGTCAAACATGGCCTTGTGATCTCCTCTCGACCAATCAGAATATCTTAACTGAATAAAAAATAACAATATTATTGTAAAAGAGAATTTACCGAAATTACAACTTCGAGTCTTGTGACTACAGGTAAATCATCTCTGGGTGTGGCTCTATTTCGCTTGGTCGAAGCAGCATCAGGTGAAATTTTTATTGACGGTGTCAATATAGCGACTATTGGACTCAAAGATCTACGCACCAAGCTTTCCATTATTCCTCAAGATCCAGTTCTGTTCAAAGGAACTGTCAGGTAAGGAGTTTATGAGATTTCAAATAGTTCAATCCTCAGAGAGATAGTTAACGTGGTGTATGAGGGCAGAGCGGATAAGAACACCTGACTCAAGCTCTAGTGTTTTTGATCAGCAGAGTGTGGGTTTGAGTACCGGTCGTGACACTTCATGGTCAATAATATTTGGAGTAATTACCCCTTTAAAGCCTGTAACCTTCGTTATAAACTCAAGATATAATTGTTAGTTAGACCTAGACCTCAAAGGTGATGTCTTGACGCGTCGTCGTGGTAAAAATATTTGACCAAATAGCATAATATTGAGCACGACCGTGGCATGTACAATGTACATCATGCTTGTGCTACCTTTGAAGTAGTCCAGTAATAATTCGTACAGGTGTTTTATAAATCAAAAAGCATGTTTGTGAAAACAACACTTGTTTAAATGATAGATAAAAATAAATTTACGTGTCATGGCCGAGCAGTCAAGCGCACTGTGTTTCTGATCAGCAGAGTGTGGGTTCGAGTCCCGGTCTTGACACATGTGTCCTTAAGCAAGACACTTGAGCATTATTGCTTTGCCTTTGGATGTGACGTACAGCCGTAGGCCCCTTGTGTTGTATTATGCAGGTAAAAGAACCCAGTGCACTTATCGTAAAGAGAAGGGGTTCACCCCGGTGTTCCTGGTTAGATTGGCTGCATATTGCGCCACAGCACCTTGTAAACCATTACATGGTGCTATGTAAAGGAATAGGTCTCACACAGCTCCACATACCTTACAGGGAAAAATGGGCTAACTTGTACTCACAGTTGTGTCTAAAAAGCAGTCCATATTCTCTATTGTTGTTTTTGTGTCTGAGTCTAACATCAAGTCAAACCTGCTATCATTTATGCTGATGATGTTCGACATTTACAGTAAATTAACTTAATTTCCTTTTACTGATATTTAGGTATAATCTGGATCCATTTGAGGAATACGATGATGTGAAAATTTGGGAAGCGTTGGAAAGGACCTACATGAAGGATAAGGTAGGAACTTTCAGGTTCTTGTTTTCTGTATTGTTTAAGAAGATTGAAATAATTTGAAGTTTGAAAGTCTTAGCTGTTGCCGTTTATTCTGTATTTGCTATTACATTTATAAATGCAAAATGTATTTCCCTTTTTTGAATAACCTGGGCTTCTGCTTAGATTCTTTGTAAAATTTTGTGCTGTTGTCTTATTTTCTGTATTTACTGTTATATGTTTATACAAAATTTATTTCCTGTTTGGAATTACCTGGGCTTCTGCTCAGATCATTTTACAAATGTTTTGCTGTTGTCATATATTCTGTATATTTTGATTTTGTATTTAAAAGTTTGTTTCATATTTTTAACATTGTAATTCTTGTTGTATAGTACTTGTTCTTTTAGTCCTTTTTAAATTTGTTTAATCCATCGATATTTCCTAGCCAACAGAATTATGCTTACCAGAATGAGGTTACCAGCCAAAATACCATTTTTGTGTGTAGCATCTGTGACTGGTATTCTGCTTATTGTTGCTTAGCAGACATTTGTTAAGCAATATTTTCTGCTTAAGCAGCTCTATGAAACTGGGCCATGATCAGTTGTAGCTAAATGAAGATGAAGTTTGTTCATCAATCTTATTGCCCTCCTTTGAGATATCATCTTAACTCTTTGCTTGATTCTTGTCATCAATCTTCTCAGATAAGTGGCTTGGATAACCAATTAGAGGCCTTGGTGGTAGAAGGAGGCGATAACTTCTCAGTTGGCGAGAGGCAGCTGATGTGTATGGCAAGAGCACTACTCAGGAAAAGCAAGGTACGTATTCAACTTGGATTTAGCTTTCCTGGTAACGATGGTTCAAGATTAAGATAATATACTTTTTGGCATGTTTCTTTGTCTCACCTATTGACAATGCACGACGCGCCTATTCTTTCTGCCATTTTCGGAGTCAAAATGTACACAAAAGGAATTGGCTCCCAAAATGGTGGAAATGGTAGACGCCATGCTGCATTTCCGCATCTGCAAGGGGTCACTAATGCCAAAGTCACTCGATCACAGAGGTTAGGGATTTATGGTTTGATACCAAGTTTTCTTTCATCAGTTTCATTGCTAAGATATCTGAATATTTTGTTTTGTATGATTCTATTTGGTATAGATCTTGATGTTTAGACGAAGCCATTGCTATCCTTTCATTGAATTTATATTTGATTCTATTTGGTATAGATCTTGATGGTAGACGAAGCCATTGCTACATGTATACTTTCTTTGACTGTATATTGATTGTATATTTGATTCTACATGTATTTGGCATAGATCACAAAGCCATTGCTATATTCACTGACTGTATATTGATTGTATATTTGATTCTATGTGGCGTAGATCACGAAGCCATTGCTATATTCTTTGACTGTATATTGACTGTATATTTGAACCTATTTGGCGTAGATCTTGATGATAGACGAAGCCATTGCTATATTTTCATTGACTGTATATTGACTGTATATTTGATTCTATTTGGCGTAGATCTTGATGATAGACGAAGCCATTGCTATATTTTCATTGACTGTATATTGATTGTATATTTTATTCTATTTGGCGTAGATCTTGATGTTAGATGAAGCCATTGCTATATTTTCATTGACTGTATATTGACTGTATATTTGATTCTATTTGGTGTAGATCTTGATGTTAGATGAAGCCATTGCTATATTTTCATTGACTGTATATTGATTGTATATTTGATTCTATTTGGCGTAGATCTTGATGTTAGATGAAGCCATTGCTATATTTTCATTGACTGTATATTGACTGTATATTTTATTCTATTTGGCGTAGATCTTGATGTTAGACGAAGCTACAGCAGCCATTGATACAGACACAGACAGTCTGATCCAAACCACAATCAGAGAATCCTTCAGTGAATGTACAATGTTAACTATTGCACATAGACTCAACACCATCCTAGACTCGGATAGAGTATTAGTCATGGATGACGGCAAGGTAAGACAACTAAGACCTTTACAATCTTCTTCATATCGTAGTGTGCTCGGAAGGAGAGCGTAAGGCTCTACACCCTTCTACCAGGCACACAAAGTACTTTTTTTCCAGAAACAAAAGGTCATGAGCAATAAAATGGCTCCTGATAACAACAAATGTGGCATAACTGTTACATATTTGTTGCTAGAATTTACCCCCAAAGAGATGTTTTCCCATTCCCATGCTGAATTTAACCTTCCTATGGTGACTATTAGTGGCAGAAAAAACATTCAAACTTTCACACTCAGTAGTCTTGAAACACAATCTTTCTCCGGTAACTTTTCATTATTACGTCCCTTTTCCACGTACAGGACAAAATAAAGTAGCAAGCAAATGAGACAATGTCTGTAATTCCACAGACACGTACATGCAAGTATAGGAGGTTCTCTGGTAAACTATTCAGGGGAGACTCGGACCAACTACCCGAGTTCAAGCACTAACATATAAATGATTTCATATGTTTGTTGTGAATTGTTTTCCTACTCATGTTTGTTTGTGTAATGATCTGACAAGTACTTTAGGTAGGACGCATAGTAAAATGACACGGACAATATTCTAACTTGTTACTTGGATGCTTTCATGTTGCTAGACTCTCACATGTGCGTTGAAGCATACATCATAACAAACAGTAGTAGTGTTGAAGCATAGAGGATATTACAATTTGTATTGTTGTTTTTAAAAGCAAGATTGTTGTGTAAATTGCCTAATTGAAGTAATTGATATTGCGGCATGTCGTTACCAGACTCAGGCTCTGGTGTTTCTGATCAGCAGAGTGTGAGCTCGAGTCCCGGTCTCGGAACTTGTGTCTTTAAGCAAAACACTTAACCATTATTGCTTCGTCCTTAGGATGGTACAGAAAGCCTTTAATAGGACCTGGGTGTTGTGCAATGCACGTATAAGCACCCAGTACATTTATCGTTAAGAGAAGGAGTTTGGCATGGTCTTGCAGCAGTAGGCGCCGCCTCACCTTGTATACCTTTAAAGTGTTGTATTAATCATAAATCATTCTTAACAAGCTCCACCAAATTTGATATTTCGGCGCCAGGAGCGTCATTCATGACAGACATGGTGCATTATAAATGTACACTGTTATTATTAATATTAATTATTGGTTATTAATAACTGTATTTACATGTAGATGTAATTTTTGTGGAATTTGTATTGTAATTTGCGCCTTCGAACATCCTCTGGTGGAGAAGGTGCACTAGAAATGTAATGAATCATTACAATGAAATCATTATTGGTATTTGTACATTTGTTTTCATATTTATGATTTAATATTTAAAACACTTTATTTTAGTTATCTGTAAAGTGCAATGTTTTATCAATTTTCATGTTCCGAGTCACATGGTTTAAGCTTTGTTTTTGTTTTTTGTTTTTTTCTAGATTGCAGAGTTTGATAAGCCTTCAGCTCTTCTATCCAATCCGAATTCAAAGTTCAGTAAGATGGTTGAGGCAGCCGAGTCGCAGAAACACGAGGTTCCTGTCGAGTTGTAGACTTTGTTTGTTCAGTTTGCAAGTGATTGAATGTCTCACTGCCTTAATATGTACATTATCAGTACTAGCGTACTAGACATGTAATCGTCACAACAGAGATTGTCGTAGCAAGGTAACAAAACAAAATATTAAAAAACAGAATGGTATTAAAAAGCAAGATGCTCAGGGAATTCTCTAGGTCTACATGTTCATGTAAAATTTCCTTCCACAAAGGTCCATTGCAAAAACAGTGCTTTAATTTCAAATATGTAAACAGTTTTTGACTGGTAAGCATTTATTGGTACAGACAATAGTCATGATTTTTATGGATAGCTTAAAGGTAGGGTCATAGATTGGTTTTTGTCAACGTAATGCCGATTTATAGGCAAAATTATCAAGGAAGAGTTTTACACATTTGCAAGATCAAAACTAAATGTTTTACTCATTTCAAGCGCAAATATTTCAAAGGGAGTTTCCCACCATGACCATTTTTATAACATGTACGTGTGTTCAAATCTGTGAACATTTATAATTTTACTCTTACCAATGTTGTGCACTTGACACCTTATAATAATGATAATTTTTTTCTTTTCAGCATGTTATCATGGGAAGACCCTTTAAAGCAACATTCATAAATGTTGTCTTTACAGAGACCAACTGTTATTTTGATAATCTTGTATCAAATGTTTTTAATGTGTGCTAAATGCCAATTTTTAAAAATAAATATAAAAAAATTCAGCATATTTAATCATGGAAAGATCATTCCATTCAAATGAAAAAGCAACATTCATAAATGTTGTCTTTACAGAGACCAACTATTATTTTGATAATCTTGTATCAATTTATTTTTAAATGTGTGCTAAATGCAATTTTTTTTTAATGAAATTGCAATTTTATACCTAATTTTAACACATAAATCAGTAATTTTTGTATAAAACGAAGACATATTTGATGTTTTAATGTTTCTACAAATATTTGTTGTGTGAAAGTAACATTTAAATTGCTGTGGTAAATGTATATAACGTTTGTCTCAAAATTTAATTTGATTAACCCTTTTTTCAGCAAAATGGACTCTTAGAAAAGGTGGCACTAAAATTATTATAATTGTTGAGAATTATAATTGTGTCTTTTGATTTGAAGGTTTGTACTCCCATCACGTGCCTGATGCTATTTTTGCTGTTTTTACCAAGCGCGCACGCTAGTAATTCGCGTATAGGGTAAAAAGACGCATGCGTAGTAGACTGTCGCATGGGCAACAGTCACGCACAGGGTAAATACGCATGCGTAGTAGACTGTCGCTTGGGCAACTGTCACGCACAGGGTAACTACGCATGCGTAGTAGACTGTTGTATATGTGTAACAGTCAGTCTACTACGCATGGGATTTAATACGAAGCAATCATTGAACCGTTGCTTGCAAGCTGGTGGCGTAGCATGTACACACTCGAGTTAACATCGCTTGCTACATACACATGAAAATATGGCGGCACACGTTTATTGTTGCGTTTTCCTGATGCCAAACTATAGTGAAGCATTGGGTAGGCTATAGTAAAACAAATACAACAACATGGTTTATTTCGGGTGGACAGTCAATATAAGCGAAGAGCTAATATCGACTGTCCCACCCTCAAACCATTTTTAATTTGTATATTGTCACAACAACAGTCATTACTTTATGTAGGATTTATGTTGCCATCTGAATTACAAGTCAGTTTGGAATTTCTACAGTACACTGTTGTGCACTTGTTCATGACGTCTTTCACTTATAGATACTTCTATTTTGTGTTCGCTCATTATCTCTAGATTATAATGTACACCGTACATGTACGCTTGATAGACAGTCTGGAATTCACTACACGTAGTATTGTATTGTCATGGTGATGACCATTCTATGCCCTTCACGTCATTAGTGACGGTGTTGTTGTCTTACTTGTACAACGTACTATTGGGGGAGATCATCTTATATTTTAGACGTCATCGTGTTGATTTTGCTGTTGTGTTTAAGTAAATGCTCGTCATTCTTTTACTTTTTTTCTCATAGAACATCCAACAGCGCAAGCGCCGATAAAAGATTTTATAATAATTCCAAATTTAAACGCAAATAACAAATAGCTAAAAACGCACAAACACACAATGGAGGGCCGACCTCCTTCATGTGTCTCTGAAGTAACGTTAGGGTTGAATCGTAAACAAACTAGAGATACGACCATCAAATCGCTAGTGAGTGTTGAAGTTTTTGTTTTGTACCATTATTAAATTCTGTCTTCTTTTTTCTTTAACTCGGCCATACAATCTTGCTTTGCAAAGATGTAGAACAAAGAGCAACCATTCCAACAGCTTTATTCGTCGTACTGCATTTATTTGGAACTCCTTGCCTGGTGGTGCATGTTTCCCTCCATCCTACAATCTAGACTGTTCTAAGAGAAATATCAATTCCTACCTTGAGTTATATTCATATAAGATATTTTCTTCTTGTAGCCCTCACCAAGAATGACTTTAAACCTTGTATGGGGCAAACTTGCATTAAAAGAAATACTAACAAGACCTAAAAAAGACAAAATGAAACGAACGAACGCATTATCTTGTGAAACTGTCACGTTACTTTGTGGATGATTTTAATGTCTTTCTCAAAACGACTATTCTTACATTTTTACAAAAGTAACAAGAAAAAGACGCTTTGCATTTATAACGTTCATGATGTGAAAGTAAATTGGTAAAAGTTGAACTTGTCGTAAAACTCAGGAAACCCCGTATTGCATTAAAGCTGTTCAAAGAAGGTGCATGTTACCGGTATTCAATGAGACTCGTAAAGTTCAAATGTAACGATTTAGACCACCATCATGTCAGCCTCACTACCAACGAGCAAAGCTTTCTGGAATAAATATGGCGCGACGAGATCGTACACCACTGGGAACGAGGTTACCATCATGTTCAAACACGAACGCTTCAATACGGCGAGTCTGGAGAAAATAGTGAAAAACTTTTACTAAAGAAAGGGTGCCGTCTGTAATAGTCCGGTACCTTAACAGTGAAACAAACACGTGCTGTAATTTCAATACGGCGAGTCAGGAGAAAATAGTGAAAAACAACGCACGTTTTTCAGCAAGTAAACACTTTGTCCTTAATTGGTTGTAACAATGGAAATCAGCTGTTGCTGGCTTCATTTCTGGGCGAAATATTTCACGGAAGAATGGTTTTATTATGAACTTCATAATCAGTAAGCTTTCAGACTAAAATTATAATGTGTTTTATCCGTACCAATCCTGTATAATACCTTTAAGATTGAGCGTTGGTTACCAGCCAGTATACCATCTCACATGTACTATGATTGACTGGTATCCTGCATAATCAGCTCTTTGAAAACGGGCCCTGGTTTCGGTGGCCGGCCCTCTTTGTGGACGATTAGGGAATAGTGAAACCAGTATCGGCCGTCAATTATTGACTAAACAAGATGCCAATAAAAGCACCCATCCCCTAAAAAGAATATTCTATAATATTTTTACGATTTTAAACACATAATAAGGGTTGAGCAATTTTGAAATATAATTTTAAAAATTGCTCTTGTCAAAGTACCTCGCAGTATAGTATCTGCCTTTTTTAGTGAAGCATTAGTACTGTCATCGGATGTCACGCCGATTCCTTTTTGGGGCGACATTAGCGCGCATTTGACCTTCATAAAGTAGTTCTTGTAATCCTGTGTATTCATACGCGTCAAAAAAAAGCATAGCAAACTTTTACTTTTTAAGGGTTTCCATTCGCGTGTAAAGTAACTTGACTTCACTTTAAAGTCATCCATTTCGAGACCAAAGGGTCTTTGTGATTGTGATTAGAGCTTAGTTCTTCATAATATATAAACACTATAACGACAGATAGAACTTTTGTTGCCCGAAAAAGGCCTCAAGATCGACGGAATGCCTACTACACAACTCACTGCATTTTTGATCGCCTGAGGGCGTGTGTCAATCAAATTTTCACGTGATGCGATACAAGTGAAACGAACTGTTTTCTCATTGTTGTTATTATTAGTATTTATTTGTCCATTGATGCAAGAAAACAACAAACGGGCAGTCAAAACTGTAATTGTGATGCAAGAAAACTCGCTGTTCAAAGCGCTCTCGTGCGGCCAAAAGTACGGTAGTTTGGGAATTCACCATGCAACATCGTCTGGTTTTGACGTTTTTTTTTGGCAGTGTTTATTTTTGTACCAAATAGTAGAGCTGATACAACGATGTCCATCCAAAACGTTCCGTCTTACACACACTTTCCTCAGTTGCGGGTTTTTAAAGTACAAATCCTCTGGAGATACTCTCCAAACTCGTAGACCAAGATGTTGTTTGTAAAAGTTCCTCATCTTGAGAGTCCGGTTCCAGACTCAGATATATTCCTCTTCAATATGAAGAATGTTTCTCAGATCACTGGTCAGCTCTAATAACTCCACAGTCGAGTTCGTCGACGTCTTCTCCAATGATGATGGTGCTCTGTTTAACTGTGAGTGTTCTGTTGCCACGGTGAAATCGTGACGTGTCATAGTGGCACGGCGTAACGTTCGGTTACATGCCAAGAACTCCATGCGTGACGTGTTTAACTGCCTTGTGACGTCAGACAACAACAACCAATTGCGTGCTCTGTGTCATGGGGGAAAAGTGTTAATAAAAGAATGTAAAGCACCAATCGAAAGTTCGCTAAAATTCAATTTAATTCAAACTCACTTTTGTTTTCAAACTTCATGGACATTTCAAAACATAAAGGCATTTTTTTACGGGGCAGAAAATTAAGTATGAAAGCATCTTCTAGAGACCCGGGGGCTTGTGGTGAGATGCCAAATGGACAGACAAACAGAACGTAAACAGGAACAAGGACGTACGGACAGACAGGTTGAACAAGGACGGAAATTATGACAAATAATATGTTGGTGTAAAAAGAGTCTGCTTGCAAACCAACCATTTTAGAATAAAAGCTATATGTCAGATACTGGGAGAGGAGAGCTCTTTATATAAAATCACAGAGAAAACAGTTTCCAAAAGCTGTGACGACTTACGGCTTCAAATTTAAATTCGAAAATGACTAATTTTGTTCACGGGAAGTGTGGACTTGCAAGTTTTACCTTTGGGTATTGGCAAGGCGGATGTTGTAGGTTGTCAGATGCGTCGTGTCACTCAACTCTAACAAGAAGACCTCCTTGTCTTTCCTCTCCTCTGGTATATCCTGAAATATATCTACCGTTGCATTGCCATGTTCGTCTATAAAAAAAAACACGCACAAAGGAAAATAAATAACACTGTGGCATTTTACACCATTTTAACGTGGGGTTAGAAACTTGTAATATTTTGTCCCAGTTTTTATCTATATCTCTATCTATTGAAAAATGAGTGGATCACAAAAATGAATTCGACGTTGGAGCCCCCCTTTTTAGGAAGTAATCAATACGTTGAAGTGAATTTCTCAAATATGTAAAACATTTTCTAATTGTAATACGTGGTCGAAGTGTTCACTCTAATCCCTTCCGGTCACTATTGACCAGAATCCGGTTCCCGTGGGGTCTGACCCAAGGGCTAGTGTGACGCAAAATCTGTGTCAAAACTATAACCCACAAACGGGTCAAAATGAGGCACAATCCGAGATGAAATCCACTTTTTTTTTTTTACCACTTTCCAGGTCAGCCGGACCTGGAAAATTGTCAGGCCCGCGGGACCCCATCCTGAGCCGGGAAATTTTTAGATTGGTGCTAACAACACTCACTCTTCAATGGTTATACCCAAGCCTCAAGTCTGGTGTTCATGTTTCGAATACACCCCCCCCCCCCCCCCCCCCCCCCCCCCCCCCCCCCCAATACACACGCACATCGTTGCCTGAGATCATAGGGAACAGAACACACAATTATCTACAGGGTAGTTCTACGTATGCGTAAACAAAAAGACTAAATGGGCCTTCATGGTGCGACACTGGCAGACCCACATATTAGACTTCGACCGGGTGAGACGCACCGGTAATTGATTAGGTGCCCTTTGGGGTGTTTGTCTGTGGGTGTGTTTGTTTGTTGTTTGTTTGTTTGTTTTGTTTGTTTGTTGTTGTTGGGGTGTTTGTCTATTGGTTGGGTTGTTGGGGTGTTTGTTTGTTTATCTGTTTGCATGTTTGTTTATGGGTTTCTTTCTTCGAAGTGTCCCCGAAGAAATACCCATGACGGCTTGACATGACAGACCGTCTCAATAATAAGATCGACCAACTTACCAAACGAACACTCCCCGTCAAGGCTCCAGTTTATATCTAGGTTACTTTGGTGCGGATCTTCCTCGTCTAGTTCCCAGTCTCCGTTGACATCGCGGAGGTAACCTTTTGGGAATTAACGCAATTGTCACAAATTTAAGTTTATTACGTCATTTTACCATCTGAATTCATAAAACCGTAATGATTTGTAATATTATCTAATAAATCTGCAGTAAACAATTTTCAACTGAGTTCCACTGTTTAGAAAATTAAGTGACTAGACAAGGATATACAACACTATAATGCCTTAGTTATGCATTGGCGTCACGTGACGTTTGTTGTGCATTTGCAAATGGTTTGTGGTCTTGTCACTGCACACATGGTTGACGTTCGCTTTAGCGTTAGTAACAAGATAAACGTAAGAAGCTTAGCTTACAAAAAGCAATTGATGCTGACGTCATTGTGACGTCTTAGTTTCTTGTTTCAAACAAGTAAATCAGCGGGTTCGTGACATTTCAACAAACCTGCCTCAACTTACCGATGATAAACGTCTTCATGGCTTTAGTTCGCGCCAATTTAATGGTCGTTCTGCCCGAGTACGTTGCTATAAATGGATCCGCCCCGTAGGCAAGGAGCATGCGCACTAACTCTAACCAATTGTTGTCTACTGCATCATGAATGGGCCTGAATCGTAAAAACACGAACAGTCAATAACATTTTGTTTTAAGTTTCAACTATTAAGTGAACCACACTAACACAATGAGAGTTTTAAAGTTCGCACTTTCCAAAGATGATATCGTTTAGCACTTCTGAAACTGAAAACGGAAGCTATATTGCAACAACACTCACAAAGGGAACTTCATTCGCTATCGATTAGAGAACGGGTTCATTGAAAATGTGTTCTTTTTGTTTATGCTTGAACAAAACTACTCCGACCTATAGATCTATCCAATTGCTTGTCATCCTACACTCCTCCACATTTTCTTTGCTCCACACTTGACATCACTCACTTGAATGTTTCCTGTGCAAATAAAGTACCGTGTCAAAAAGCATTTGGTGTAACTGGACTAATGATTTGGACAAATCTTCCTGCTTTCAGTAGGGGATCTGTAAGTTGATCTCTATTGCGTAAAGCACTGAAATGTATAGCTTCATTGGTAACTACTCAAACAATATTAATGACCATAAAAACTTACTTGGTGACAAGCACTGCATCTGTTCATAGTATTTCATTTTGAGAAAGGATTCACTTTGAAGTATGGTTTGGATAACTTTTCACCACAAAACATTTGAATTTGAGAAACGATTCATGCATGAATCGTTTATATAATGATCCCTGAGGGTTGGGGTCCGTTCGCCAATGCTGCGGCCAGAGATGCAGTTGGCAAGTATATAGACACTGTATTCAGCTGAAACTTTCGCATGTGACTTTTATTGTATCTTTCTTTATAATTGTGCCTATAGACGATGTGACCTCTGTTTACATTCAAACCGCCCTCTGTTGACAAGGCTGTTGTCCAAGTCATGTTCCGCCGGGCAAAAAGACGCGTAGTCATGGTAATATTGCGTGTACTTTCTAGCTGGCTGTCAAGTACACAAAGGTTTTGCCCGGCGACATGCGCGCGCATCATGTTATGATTTTCAAATGACGTCAGAGGTCACATCGTCTATAAACCAGCATTCCGTTTACAAAAATAAACCTCTGACCCTAGGTTGAACACTCACCTCTATACCCATATTAATTTATATAATGTGTATTATTATCTTTACAGTGTGCCCTATCAATTTTAATTGTTTAACCGACTTACCGTGTACCGTCTGAGGCGCTTGCGTTGACATCAGCGCCATGTTCCAAAAGATATCGAGCTACCGATAGTCGCCCGTGGACACAACACTCATGTAGTGGTGTATAACCAGCATTATCTTTAGCGTTGATATCTATTACATCATAATCTATGCAGTAAATGGCTACATCCTGCCAAGGATAGGAAAAGATACATAAAGTATAAAATAAAGTATCTATGCTAAAAGGTGCTCCAAAAACCACACACAAAACGTGGCTGCAAAATGTATTATTTTCTAGTATACAGGAAGTGTTGTACACGTACATGAAAATACGTGTATTGAATTAATTAAGTGTATCAAATGACAGTGCAGTCTTTTTGGCGATCTCCAGTGCGTATTTGAATCGCTTGTAACTGGTGCGCGACACAAGAGGCAATCGCAACAATAAAAAATAAAAAACCAATTAAAAATCTTCCGCGTTTCGCTTAATGAGCGTGATTGAGTTGAGCATCACGTGTTGAGAAGTTTTTAAATTTATTTTTATACAAACATCTTCATTATGAAAGTGAGCTTGGTACATGGAGGACAAAGACCTCCTGATAGTTATCAAGATAACAAAGTTCCCGCTCGAGTATTTATGATAAACATTGACCTATGCTTTCCTTTTGTGGACGTGACCACCAATAGCATTTTTTACAAGCACGTGTGGGATCTTTGACGTCGATGCACAAGGTCTATGCGAAAAGGTAGGCCTACCCCAAAAAGGGTAAAACGTAGCTACAAAATATAGTATGTTTTAATAAACAGGAAGAATTGTACAGTCCAACCCCACGTACATTCAAGGTATTGATTGATAGAGCTGACTAATTAGTCGCAGACAGTGTTCATGTTTTGAGTGATCGAATGTGAATTTCCGGCATGTATTCGTTGTGTGTATATGAGTCGGGAGAAAACAATGAAAAACATGCACAATTTTCAGCATTTAAAATAAAATGCCTTTAATATTTGTTGTTGCAACCGAAATCAGCTGTGTTTTGGGGGTTTTTGTTTTTTTTGATACACTTTTCCCCCTCGAATATGACTTCATTTCAGAGGGACATTTTTACAGGAAAAATTTGTTCTATTATGAACTTCATAATCAGTAAGCTTTTAGACTAAAATTTAACAAAGATGTTCTTTTTATCTTTACCAATCTTGTATAATACCTTCAAATTGCGTGTACTGAATTAACTATAAGTGTTTGCAATTTAGTAGTGCGGGGAAAGAAAATAATAGTCGACTTATTGCTTTTGATTGATGATGTTACAGTCTCACGGAATGTCCTGCTACATGAACTCGGAACTTTACAAGGATCTGAACCCGGAACTGAAGGAATTAAATCACAGAACGGAAGTATTTGATAAGCGAAGCTGGAGAGAGTGCCAAGGCTAAAATAACACCGTACACTGCATTGAAAAAATAATGTGAAAAGGAAATCTAAACTTCAATCTGTATAAAGTTAGTAACTTCAAGCTC
This sequence comes from Leptasterias polaris, assembly GCA_037783415.1. Lineage (NCBI taxonomy): Eukaryota > Metazoa > Echinodermata > Asteroidea > Forcipulatida > Asteriidae > Leptasterias > Leptasterias polaris. The sequence continues at coordinate 8,159,424 of JAZGTN010000040.1, read as the reverse complement.
AAGCTACACTTGAAGCACTGTACGGTTAATAACTGGGTTTTTACCCGTCGTCGATAAAGCACCGTATACTCAGTGCTTCTCACGTTTCAAGGAAGGCTAGAATACGATGGGTCGTTGGTTCAACACCCACCCAATGTGTATTTGGATTATATATTATTCAATCATAGAAAACACTTGGTATATATAAAAATCTCTTTTTAATCACACAGCTTTCAGAGAAAGAACCAATTTGTAATGGCAAGTAACGTTATAACTAGAGTAAAAGTGTGTTGCACAATCCCATAAAAAACAGTCATTAGTGTTAACTATTAAAATTGAGACAATTTCGTAATTTCTCAATTGGGATTAATTTCCTACATTAGGCCTAATTGCAGAATTTTCTCTTAAAAATGAAATGCTGGATTGCTTCAGCGTCACCCTCGCAATCTACGCACACGCTTACACCATCATACTGTTTCCAACAGTACGTTTTATAATAGCATGTCATATCTGTGTGTGTGTGAACACAATCCCTTTCAAATAGTCTAAACCATCAGATAGGAGCCTTTCAATCCATGTGGAAGCCATCTGTCTTATAACATTAGTGATTTTAACCAGGAGTGGCTATTAGCCCAAGGCTAACATATTTGTTTACAACTCCTGTAGGAATTCTGAAAGGGGCGGTCATCGATAAAAATGTTTTTATTCAAAGAATCAACCCAGGGTAACTTGACACCGTCCATGGTATTTGGCTAGGTATCAGTGGGAACTTGGAATTTGTGATATTTTATAACATATTTGTTGATGGAGTACACAAGATTTGTTTACAATCAGACTGTTCAAAACGGTAACATGGCATCATTGAGTATAGAGATTGTTCACACTGCAAACATTCCGCAACTAAAAGTACAGAGAGCCGAGTTTTTGTACTTACATCGTAAGCAAGTCTAGCCGCTCGATGCAGAACGGTTTCACCGAGCTTCTTGTTGACCATGAGACGTTTTAGTTCTGTCGATCAAAATATGGGGAATGGAATATTTTTATCAAGACCTTTTTAAGAACCTGTAATTGAGTGTGGGTTCGAATCCCGGTCGTGACACTTGTGTCCTTGAGCAAGACACTTATTAACTGTATATCCAGGGGTGAATGGGTACTTTTGAGGGCAGAGATGGTTCTTGTAATTGATTTAGCTGGTTGCGCTACATATTTGACAGCACAGGAAAGCCGAAATTGCTTCAAGAATGACAATGGTCCAGTGACCAGTGGTCATGGAGTGCCATGAGCGTCACTGAGTGACGGATTTGAGCGCGTAAAGAAGCCACTATTATTCTGTTATTTTTTTATTTTATTTTTAATATAATAACAATAATACTAATATTTCAAAGAGGAGGGGTGCAACTTACCGAATGGAGGGTTTGGCCTCACTACCTTCACGGGAATCGGTTCTTGTAACGGTGGAGGAGTTTCTGTTCTTATCTCAAAAACCTGAATCGCAATTTCAGAACAGAACGAGTTAAGGATAGAATTATACCAAACAATGAATTGCGGTTTTAAATGACACATTTCTATACATATCATTCCATAAGATTATGTTATAATCATTTGTACATCTCTGTATATACGCATCTTCACTCGTATAGCACCCGCTTTGCCACATCTTCTTCTCCTTCACTGTATCTGTTCCAAAGGCCTATACTGTGAGACATCAAAATAGCTTTTACCCCCTGTACTGCTGCACTTTGGAGCTCCCTATACCTGTGTCTTGTCTTCCACCACCTTGCAATCTATTATAGTTTAAGATTTAGAAGAATGTGAACAAATACCTTCTCTCTCTTTAAATTGTCTGTATTTAATGTAGCCTTCACCTAAAAGAGGTCTTGTGTTGGGCGACTTTTCTTTACAAAAAGAAGAAAATAAGGAGGCCCGGTATTTCAAAAGAAAAGGTGAATTTACCTCTGTTTTGATGATGATGCTTTCTTCTTGCTGTACTTCTGCTTCCATGGAAACGATTGCTGAGCTAACATTCTTGGTCTTAGATTTCCTCTTTCCTCCTGGCTTCTTGACGCTTTCCGTCTTCTTTCCACTGTCATTCTCCTTCCCAGAGTCTTTCTGATGCATTTCAAACGCAGAAGGCGTCATGAACTTCATTTTGATGCGATTGGTGGGATCGAGGACGACATGAAGGGGCGTGTCCATGTCCATGTTGCTTGGCTTAGCCCCACCCTCTTCGGTAAGTGAGCCATCTAATTGGGCAGGATCTGGTTTCGTTTCAATTTCATTGGTTTGTTTCACCATATGAGTGGTTTCTGTGAGTGGTTCCTCCTTCACAATGATAGTCTTATCTGCAGACATCTTGAAGACGTTATCACTGCCCTTCCGTCTTCTTCCATGTGGCATCTTGATCTTGGGTGAGTTGGGTTCATCATCTCCACTGGTAGAGCGGCTGACAGATCGTTTATGTCTCTTCCTTTCTAGGTATTTTTTCTCTTCTTTCTCGATTTCCATTTCGTAGCGGGCGTTTTTGTGGTAAGGGGCTTTGCGCTCTCTCGCAGAGGATCCTGCCAAAAAAAGTTTCAATGGACGAAACTATACAATAAGCAATAAAAACAAGGCTTTTGAAATAATGGTACAATGGTTTACCGTAAACTAAATAAGTTCAATTTAAGGTAGGGTAATAGATTGGTTTTTGTCAACGTAATGTCGATTTATAGGCAACATTAAAAAGAAAGATGCAATAACAGTTTCATGTGAAAGTTTCAGCTGAATACAGTGTCTACTTGCTGAGAAAAAAAACCCCAAATTTCACGGTATTTTCACAAGAACTTCAAATCCATCTACGTTTAGCGAGGTGGCAGCGGGCAGCGGGTACCAACCGCATATCTGGACGCAGCATTCACAAAACTGACACCAACCCTCAGGAATCTAAGAAACGATTCCTGCATGAATCGTTTCTCAGGTTCAAAGGATTTTGGGTGAAATTTTTTCTGAAACCACATTATTTCGAAGGGAATCCTTTCCCCAAATAGTTCACATTATCGACAGCTGCAGTGCTTCTTACCAAGTAAGTTGTTATGGTCATTGGTTTTGGGAATATTCACCGATGTATAAACCTACATTTAAGGGTCTTACATTAAACAGACAACTGATACATTTACGTTGAGTTATAACGAAGCAAAAACTTACTGGTCGCTAAAGAATGTCTAGTTCTGTCTTCGAGAACTGTGGGTACGAAGTCGTGGAAGCTCGGCCGGCTAATAGTGCTGGTTAGACGGCGCATCTCACGGGAAAAACTCCGACGAGCCTTCAAGGCCGATACCGAAAAATCGTCTGTACAGAACAAGTTAAAAATAAAATGTTGTGTTTAACTCCTACGTCCCCCTCCGACCTGGAGTGTCTTTACCTCAAACGTCTTTAAGTCAAACTCTTATTATTATTCTAATTATATATTTCTGGTGATGAAACCAAGGATGCCTCATAAGTGAACTTAAATACTGTAGCTCGCAAGCCTGCCTGTATACAAGGGTGTTTGCTATGTGAATCAGAAACACCAGGGTGAATCCCTACTCTTCCACGAAAAGTGTTCTGGGTTCTTTTACGTGTACAATACCAATCCTATTACACGGAACCTATGGCTAATTAATGAAGGACAAGCAATTATGGTAATAAACTCGATCTCGAACTCGACTGGCCTACACTCTGATCAGAAACACCAGAGCTTGAGTCTGGTGCTCTTAACCGATCGACCACGACACGCAACTTCCAACAAAAACGGATTAAAATTGAAAGGATTCACCGTGGACTTCAAACAAGGAGTGTCTACAGTGATTTACAAAAAGCCTCTTCATGTTACCTTTGAACTTCTGCTGAATCCTCAGGAGGCGTCTGATTTTACGTCCACGACCCCTCCCTGATCTGAAGGTTGGCGACTGTTTGCTGTTCAACACGCGGCCGTGGCGCCTGGCTTGCGTCTGGGGATCCGTCTGCGGGTTTGACTGAGAGTCCGTCGGGGTTAGTTTCTCCTTCTGTTCCATTTCGTTGAAACGCTTCATGGCTCGCTAGACCGTATAAAGAAGAAAAGACAAATTAGAAGAAAAGACAAATTATCGAAATGATGACCCGAACTGTCGTTTTAATACTCTTAATATCTGTTTGTGATTGGACAATAATAAGTAAAAGCCAATCGTGTATCTCTTTTACAGGTTTCTTAAAAAGTAACTATACGACCACGTGTAAATCTCTTTTGGGAGGAGTGTTGCCTCTTTTAAAAGAGCCAGTGTGGTCACAACGTTTCGAGTATGCTCTGCTAGTCTTCAGGAGAATGATGTTTAATTTGACGCAGACGAATTTCTATGTTTTGTAAACTACAGAGAAACAGCTTTGGCTACATTATAGTTTTAACACCTTGAGAAGCGTCTATGTGTCTACACCATGCAAAGCTTCAAACATCACTTGTCTTGGTACTTTTAGTGAATGATGCAGTGAATAATATCAATCTTTCTAACCTAAATTTAGACAGAATTTGACTTCGATTAATCTGAATTTGTTTAAATAGACACAGCTGATGCAGACGAATTTCTATATTTTGTATCTATACAGAGAGACATGTCTTCCATTCAATTTTCAAAAGCACAGTGGCTAAATTATAGTTTAAACAACCTGGAAAAACGTCTACATATCCAATACGCAACTCTCACCTGTAACGCTCGTTCTTCTCTGTCTAGCAGGGAAGGATCCGTCAGTAAATCCACGTGACCTCTTCTCTTTGGTATCTCAGCAACATAACTAGAAGTGTTCTCCAGTCGGCTCATCTCCAGCGATCGTTTCCTTGCCGAGCTCTTTGACGGCGTGCTCCGACCGCTTGAGGGACTGACGGTCGAGTTGAGGCTTGCTGCTATGGATACCGGCGAAATCGAGCAGGCAGCCCCTGGGGGCATGTGGACGAAGCTCATAGCTGCCAGAAGTTTCTTACGAGGATCGTGGGAGAATGTCTTCTCGGTTGGGGAGTATCTCATCTGGGATAAAGATGGCGTCGATGACGTCATAGCCGAGGTGGACAACGCTCCTCCCGTTCTGCATGGCGAAACCGAGCTTTGAAGATTTTCTAGGGAGATGCTCCCGTGGAAGAAAGACGGTGAGGAGTGGGCCGATAGAGAGTGCGCTGATGAATAGTGTGGCAGGACTCTGTGTTTTAAGACGTCTTCGGATGTGTGCATCGATGAGGTCTTAGCTGATGTTATAACTGCGCATGTGTTGCCAAACGAAGATGGAACAGCTGGGGAGAATGATTGAGATGCCTGGTTCCCAGAAAGTCTCCGTAGTGAGTCTTTCAAATCCGGCTTGACGCTTTGCTTCTTAAAAGTATACTCCTTTTGCTCGGTGTTTCCGACGACACAAGAAAAGTCCCGGATATGACCAGCAAAGGCAGCATCAATTGCATCACTCACAGAAACAGATTTGCCCTCTAGTATAGCCCGTTGTAGCATAGATTCGTTCATAGTTTGACTTCTGAATGCCGGGGGCGGTGTCTCGGAGGGGTTTCCAGGTATCCCACCGCTGACACCATTTGTACCCATATTGCTTTTTAGTACATCAGGAGCAGGTGACAAAGATGGCGAGGTTGTAAGATCAATGACATCACACTGTTGTTGTTCTACATCCTTTGTCATTGGTATTTTTGCCTTGGTCTTGGCCCCATACAACTGTCGTTGCAACATAAACTGTGCAAAGATGTTTCTGTCGTCAGAGTCCTGGGACGCATGGCTCAAGTGTTTTTCCTTCTTTGGTTGTTTTGACTTGAGTTTGTCCAAACTTGCTTTCAGGCTGTATTGGTGCATATGTCCCTTTCTCCCCTTGTCAATGTCTTCAAGATTTTCTCTACTATATTCTCGGCCATAATCACTTCCTCTATCATTATACCGTCTCTGCATTTGTTTGTTTTGATCGACTTTCGAAGTAGCGTCCAAAAGGTATTTATCCATCTCTCTTTGGAGTACGCTATTAACGCGGTTCCTTTCTCGGTACGCTGCAATACGATCCGGATCAGAGTCGACTTGATCGGGATCAATATTATCCGGGACGCGTTGATCTGGCACTTGCTGTTCCGGGCTTTTTTCCTGGAGATTAGGAGGAGAATTATTTTTGAGTCTTGATATTTTCTGGGCCACTTCGGTTGAAGCGTCTTTGTTAAGTGGATATAACGGGAGAGTTAGGGCGTTGTAAAATACTGGCGACGATGCCGAAGTGTGGTCGGCGGTGGAGGTTTTATGAGGATGGCTCGGTGCTGCTGAATCGGAAGTAAAGGATGACGGGAGTGGACAGGGTGGTGAATATACACTCTGCGGCGTCAGAACTGGCATCGTTGGAGAGTCGTTACCTGAGGAGTTGGCTTTCTTAGGTGACGAGCTGGCCTCACTCGTCAGACACTTTGTGATGTTTGCCACGTTGGCAACTTGGCGGACCAGCGGGACAGGGTTGGCTTGACCAGTGTAAACACCACCCAAATGGCTAACGAAGGCTCTATCGTCTGGAATGTCCACTCTTAATGGTCGAGCTAAGCTCTCACTCATCAACAGTTTCTTGGTGGTGTTTTTGATCACACCTTGTGTCGGCTGATCAGGCCCGTCAAGTGGTTTCAAGATCTCGTTCATCTTAGCCCCGGCAGCGAAGGATGACGCGACGAGTCGTAACGGCGAGGCGGCGCGGTTGGGTTGGTGAGGTCGCCCTGGTGTTGACACAACACTCGGTGCATCACGAGAAAGGGTAGGTATACCTGAGATAGAGACGAGGGTCGGTGGGCTGATGCTCCGGTAGCGTCTTCGGGTTCGGTAGTGAGCTCGCTTTAGATGTGGACTCGTGACGGCTGCCGTGGGTGTGCCTGTTGTGTGCTTAATCAAGACGCCGTGTACGCGATCTCTACGTGCTGCCGACAGGTTAGGCTCAGTGACGATATCATGCGCTTGCAAATCATGGGATGACAACCCGTGGTTTGCGAGTCTATGAATTTGGATCTCCCGTACGGGTAAGGGCCTACCGTTCTTAGGTAAGACATCCTCCTGGGTTAGTACCCCAGCGTGTGCAGGTACCTCGGGGCGAGAAGGTACCTGTACAGCAGTCGTCCCGTTAGAGTCCGAGAGTAATAGTTCCTCATCTGGTTGCGGTACATGATGGTGATGAAGGTGGTGATGAATATGATGAAAGATGGGTGCACCTCTAGCTTTACTACGCGGCCAAGGTGCTGTGGATGTCGGTACGGGATGGATACCACCAACCCTTGCAGTGGACCGTACATCTGTGGTTCGTAAAGAAGAGGACTTATTCTGTTGGGTGTTAAGGGAAGCTGCATGGCTTCTCCTACGCTCATAGGCCAAATATGCAGCTCTCGTTGCTTCATAGGTTTGCATGCTTGCTGACATAGGAACGCTGGAAGACGGTGTGACTTTTGAAAACTCCTTGGCTAGGTTCAAGTTCTTCTCAGGAACTGTACGTTTTGTTGGAATTCCCGATGCACAGTGCGCCAAAACAGGTGCGGGTCGTTTCAGTGCAGTTCGTGAAGGCTGAATGTGTTGATCAACTGTAGTTGATATCAGTGGATGTAGTTGACCGTGGGATATTTGCGGCATATCTTTTGCCAAAAGTGGGTGGTGATGTTGAGAAGTTGATGGAGTGGAATAGACGATGTTACCACGGCGACCAGGTTTGCCAAAACTCATCATTGGAGGTGGTCTGTACACTGACTGTGTTGTCGTCACAGCTGACGTCATCCCACGTCCATTGTTGCACAAACCGTGCGATTTGCCGACCATCGCCCCCGAGTTCGACATCGACATTGATATCAACCTCGGGTCCATCACAGGAGGTCCCCTTGACACAACACGTTGTCTCTCGATGGACTTCATCGATAAATCCAGCGGTTTGCTAAGGTCCACCACGCACTCTTCAGGCGGAGGCCGGATCGCAACGTAAGGACGTCCGGATTGCACCGGACGGTTAACGAGATTCAACGGTCCGTCATATTGTTTGTTCGGATTGCAACGGTGATCCGGGAATCGTACTGGATGTTTGGGCAGTTTCATTCTCTGTGGTGCCGCGATGGGGTAAAGAGGCTTGGAAGCTACGGTCGCTCTCACCTGCAGCAGGGTAAACAACAAACATCCCATTCAAATAAACAGACATAATAATATAAACTATACACCTATCCATAGTTTCAACGCAGTCTTTGAATAATAACTATGCTGGTACTTGCACTTGTAAAACTGTTGACGGAAACGAGACTGCCACCTGTATGGTATGGTAGTTAAAGTTCACATCAGAAAAAGAGTTCCGGAATATAAGCTCTTCCTGTCTCTGCTCAGCTTCACTTATATTATGACAAAAAAGGGGAAAGATACTATGGCCTTTTCGAAACCAGGGCTTGTGTGCCGGACTCGGGGCTTAGGCCCCGTTATAGCTCTTTAGAAATTGTGTGCTTCCCTTATACGGGACTTCAACCAGGCGGATGGAGCCCAAGCCGGAGCCCAAGCTGGAACCCGAGCCCAAGCTGGAATCCGAGCCCAAGCTGGAACCCGAGCCCAAGCTGGAACCCAGACCCAAGCCGTGGTTTCGACAATACATTTATCACTGACACACTGCCCAAATTGGGGTGGTAAATTGACACCTTAGGTGTTGTCACATTTTTTATAGATACCACAAAAAAGAATCAAAATTTACAAAAGAGTGTGTTAAAATAACACTAATTTCTGTAAAGCACAATTAAATTGGTGTTATTCTATTACCCTATGGTGTTAATTTCGATTCTCTCTTGGGTAACTGTATATGTGACAACAGTCATGGTGTCAACTTTAACACCCACAGGTTTTTTTCTTCAGTGTATTGGTCTTGTATCCTTACATTTTGTTGCATTGCCGCTGCTGCCTCTTGTTGGAAGAGAAAGTTGGCCTCCTGCATGACCCGTCGACCTTGCTCAGCTAGCCTCGCTGTGGCAAACTGCCGGAGCCTCTCTCTGAATACATACAGAAAATGAAAAACTGCATCATTCATCATTCATTACAAAAGGGGCACATTGCTAGTAGTACAAATCTCTCCACATTTTGCTGTTCGGAATTACTCCTTGATATCATTTTAAAGAGTTCTTCTTCATGCACAACATCTTTTTGGTAAGTGTATTAAAATTAGTGAGTAGTGACTTGAAAATTTAAATGAAATTGCCTCTTGAAATACAACCTCAATAGAATATACCGTCCGCAATTTTGTGGGTTCTCAAAAAAAATTGTTCTACAAAATAGCGGACCGTATTCTGTCATGAAACTACACAAAAAATATTTGTTTAAATATCTTTCCAACTATATTCATATGGAAACTAACGCTTTTATAGCCCAAAGCGCCTAATCCGAAGACAATTCAATTCAATTAAATTCAATAAAACATTTATTTCCGTACTAACAATATTAAAAAAACATAATCATGTGGACAAATTTATAGCAGTACAATGCAAGCAAAGAGTTAACATATCAAATGAAAATGTTACTGCAAAAATTTAACAATCTAGTCTTTGAGTATAAGGGGGAACAGCCCTATACATGATACAAAATTATGATACAAAAACAAGAAACAAATACAAAACAAAACACAACGGACAGAAGAGAATGCAAAATGAACCGGTAATGAGCTAATTATGCAGATAAGACCAAGAAATATTGACAAAACTAGGACCAGCTATAAGCAAAAACAAAATGGAGCTGAAGAAGAGCAGTGGACTCAGGAGAGAAAGCTACGTTACATAATGAGCAAATGGCCCTTTAACATAAAATGGTTTAGCAGAAAATGTTATTAAATACAAACTAAAGAAGAGGAAACGATCTTATTTCACAGTACTCTTACAGAATTAATGACGGAAATAATGATTCCAATGCTTGAATGAGTGCAGATACCAGCTTGTATACAAATGGTTTGAAATAATCTCGTTGAAGTGACTGGGCTTTTTTTTTTTACCCATTAACAATTTCAAGGATACGGGTAGGTACGGTCGTTGATTGGTTGGGGAACCAACACACATCTATGGCGAGGAATCCTATTACATAATGAGTATCCTTTTAATCATTATATAAATACGTCTTATCACCAACGTCATGGTTTTTGTTAATAAGAAGTAACTATTAGTAAATATGCGGGTACAACCATGTATTAAATCTCTTTTGCGGGAGTGTTGGCTCTGAAAAGAGCCGTTGTAGTCTCGACGTTTCGAGCAGTATACTCTGCTCGTCTTCAGGAGAATTTTAAATAGCTACTTAAATGGAAATATTTGTTTAACGGGAATGCTATTTTAAACTAATGTTTATAATGTGTTTGTTTAGCATCAATTGTAATTTTGTTATTCGGACGTACACTTCTGCAATTTTCGTAATTATCGACCCAAAATTTAGGGCCCAACCTCAAGATTTTTTAAAACTAGCCACACTTCTGCCGTTGACGGCGTGCGTAAAAATTACTATAGTTTGACGTCATTTGTGGGATGTTGCTTTGTTATTGCAACAAGGCTGCTATCATACGGAGCTAACACAAACGACGTAAATTGAGTGATGACGTCATGGGGTTTTCGCGAATCTTTCTGAAAAAGCACCGGAGAAGGGCATTCAAAATGATTTCTTTACAATTAAAATATGTTAAAGGTGAACATGATTGCAAACATTTGGAATTAATTTCAGCAAAGATCACTTGCTGACGTTTTCGATCACGAGAGTCAACCTCAAAATGGTTCTGTGTTGGCCTATACAACAGGGATGAGATAGTATGGAAATAAAAATTCCTGTAAATTTTTCCTCTTGGTGTGAAAATGAAGCTCCCTGAATGTACAGAATGTTACACGTTAGAGGTTTACTGACTCCCTTAAAGAGTAATGGAAGTGTCCAATTCTATTTTGTTTTGTACTCATTTTCTCATAGATAGAGTCCTCATGTGAGTGGGGAAGAAATTACAAGTCTCTAACCTCACACTAAAATGGTGTAAATTGCCATTTTATCCAATACCCGCCCAGTGCTAAAAATTGTCAACACCCAACACATCCGACGACATCATTTTGAGAAAAATGGACCTCAACATTTTTGTATACGGGGATGTTTTGGTTCAGTCCTGACTTGCAATACAATTTAATCAAAACAGCCTTGAATGTGAAATGTTTACTGTCGAAAAATTCCTCCTTGGAATGTAAAGATCCGTTAGTTGTTGAATTACAATGACGTCATGTTTCAAATTTCGCTCACAAAAAGTCAGTTATGAACCAAAACATCCCTGTACAAAAGTGTTGTGACCCATTTTTCTCAGAATGATATAATCAGATGTTTTGGATGTTGAGAAATTTTGCACTGGGCGGGTATCGAATGCAATGGCAATTTACACCATTTTAATGTGAGGTTAGAAACTTGTAATTTTTCACCCGCTCACATGAGGACTCTATCTACTGGAAAATGAGTACAAAACAAAATTGTATTTGTCACTTTCCTTCCTCTTTAACACCATTCCAAATAAATATCCGAAGGTCTGTCACAACGAAATATTTTCATATCTGTGATGGCAAATTTGCCTCTTTCAAGAAAAACTGAAGGTGCAGGAAGATCAGTACAAAAATCCTAAAATCAGGAAAAATGCAGACAGTCACATAAAGGTTCCTTACTTCAACGACAAGTTAATTTTTAACAAAATAGAACATGGTTATGGTGTGGTTATGCATTTTCACACAATGGCTTACCATCCGGTCACAATACGTGTAAAATATAAAATATTTTTGTGTTTTTTCTGGAATGTTAAACCTTCAGAGTTATTACTGTGATGGAATACCGATTCCAGGAATACTACGGCACAATATTTATCAGATCATAACACAATGTCCAATTATAAAATTGAAAGTGCGATTTATCTTTAATAATGACATCAATCTTCCCTTTCACTACGGTGGTTTGTCTCAAGTTGTGCCACTTCAGCACATTGACCTTAAGAAATGATACTCTTCCACTATTTTAGAAGAAAAGAAATTACACTGGAGCTTGTTAATGGCAATTAATTTGTAAGATGATATCCGTGAGACGGTCATAGAAACAGTTGATGCTACAGAGTTCTAAATTAAAAGGATGTTATAAACTTTGGGTTGATTACAACCCGAGTCTCACAATTGCCTGCAAGAAATACTGAAGCCAAATACCTGCCATACACTCTTAAAACCGCCACAGGGTCAGAATTGACCCGGATTGACACGGGTCACATAACCCTGACCCATTTCTGGGTCAGGCCGACCCGCGAAGTGATTTTTAAAAAAAATAGCATTTTATCTCAGATTCTGCGTTATATTGACCCATTTCTGAGTCATTTTAACACATATTCAGGGTTATATTGACCCAGAAATGGTTCAGGCCCCACACGGTACCCGGATCCGGGTCAATTCTGACCCGGATACGGGTCAATTCTGATCCGGATCCGGGTCAATTCTGACCCGGAAGTTTTTAGTGTGCAGTTACGTTTTTAACATAAGAAAATTTGCTGTGACACCATCTAGATGGATATCTTTGGAGTGATGGTGGCTCTGAGAAGAACCGGAGGGCTAAACGTTTCGGACAGACACTCTGTCCGTCGTCAGGAGACAAAGTTTTGGTTATTACTTGCCGAGTTATGTGTCCCTCGCTTTCAGGGCCATGACATTTTGAGGGATATTTGTGTGAGTCGATATATTATACTTTTGAAACATCTTTCAAACCATACTCATTTCAAAACAAACGCTTTTATAGCCCAAAGCGCCCAATCCGAAGGCAACGTGTCCCTACAACTGATGAATGACAATTGGCTTGTGAATTACAGATACATTCATTTCTTATCTTTGGTTTTCAATTTCCACTCATCGGTCACAAATTTTTTGTGAAAAAGATTTTTGTGAAATCTGTTCATATTTTCAATTACTGAAACTGTGGGTTAGGCTATGCATGACCTTTCAGATCATATAATAGTAGGAAAACATATATTCTTGTGATAACAATAACTCGTAAATATCCCTCGTAATTGTCCACCTGAACAAGCCAGTCAGGGACCCTTTTGTAGTTTGTCTTTTTGTCAGTATTCATAAATGATTGACTGATTGGAATATGATTTCGCCGTTCTGCAAACTCAGATAAAACGCAACCACCCCTCCCCCCCCCCCCCCCCCCCCAATGAATGTCCCTGGTTAAAGGGGCACGATGCCTTCGGATCTGGCGCTTTGGGCTATAACAAGCGTTGTTGTGAAATTCATATGGTTGGAAAAGATATTTGTAAAGCAAAGAATAGCCTAAACGGAATACACTACATTTCAAGTTGACAAAGGAAACATTTATAAATCAGAAGATATTGTGGTTATTGTAAAAAAAAAAAAAAATCGCGGAAATTGCGTGCGGTAATTTGTCTCAAGTCAACGCCGTAAGACAGAGGACTCTGGGCCGCCGCCCACGCTGTCGTTACAAAACGATACCCGTAACCTATATAGCATAAGGTGAAGCAGACATGCAACGCCGTATTTTTCCCCACTCGGAGGATTGTTCCATGATAATTAATTGTTATCAATTCTACACTCACTCAGCCATTCCTTTTTGCATTCTATTAAAGGGGCATATTGCCTTCAAATCTGCTAAAATGCTGCTGTTTGCCAAAGTACTCCTTATCCCTTTTTATGAGTTGCACCAAACACAAACAGTGTGTTGTGGTATAGTGGGTAGTAATTTAAAAAAAACGCATAAATTTGCCTTTTGAAATACAACCAGTGGAACATACGGTCCGCCATTTTGTGGAGTCTACAAAATGGCGAACCATGTTCTGTCATGAAATTACACAAAAACCTCACAATTTCAGGGGATGTTTAAGTGAATCAATATAGAACGACTATTTCCGATTAGAACAACATACTGAGTAAAGGTAAATGTAAGTATAATTTAAATGCCAATGAAAGAAAACAAAAACAGGTGACGATAATAAAAAAAAATAAAAAAACAACAACAACAGACAGGTGTGAAACTTAACAATCATGTACGAACTGTTGACTTCTTATGACAATGATAAAAGAACCTTTACAACACTAAAGCCATTTTGTCGAGTACCTTGTAACCAATGTAAGTTAATAAATAGTGGTAAAGGGAAAGGCTTGTTTCTGTCTAGTCTCGGTTTGTCAACATTGCTTGAATGCTGACACTTAAAGGTGCTGTATACGTTTGGTAATTGGAGCCTACTGATTGTCTTAATCCTATATAAATGTAGGTATATACAATGAAACTAACTTGTGAAAATTTCACTTCAAAAGGTGGTCACGTTTTTGAGATATCGCCGAAAAACCAGATCGAATATTTCCACGCAGGAAGAATATTCCCCATAGGAATATACAATCTGAGAAGCGTTAAGGCCATAACGCTTCTCGGATTCAAATTTTTGGGGATAAAAAGTGATATATTCTTCAACAACCGTGGTACTTCGAAGTGAAAAGTTTCTCAAAATACATTATACTATCCAAAGCTGCTGTACTTCTAACCAAGTAAGTTTTTATTGCCATTAATTTTCAGAGTCATTACCAAACGCATACAGACCCTTTAAAACAAAAAGATAAATAAATACGTTTTTATTGAGGAGTGAATATAGGCCGTTTTCGAAACCACAGTTTTGGCTTGGGCTTCTGCTTGGGCGCCGTCAGTTATTTAGAAAACGTGATGTGCAGTCCTTAATACGGGGGCTTCAGATAGGCGGGCGGAGCCTAAGCCAGAGCCCAAGCCCCGAGCCGTGATTTCCAAAACGCCTTCAGTATGTTTCTAGAATGAAATATAAAAAACCATCTACGCTTACTTGGTAAGATCGGCATTAGATCCCAGGACGTATCTCGCGTCCTCGGTCCTGGGCCCACCTAAATAGTGCAACATCTCTGCAGGACTGGGTTGTGCGTTGGGATCGAGGTTGTCTTTAACGTTATGCTCGGCTAGTTCCCCGTCAGTCTGCAATATAACAACAATTGTTACAAGTTACCGCAATTATTATTAATCAAAACATTCTGTCTCAACAATGTTGACGCATCCTTTATAGGCAGTCTAATTCCTCTGTTCCATCTGCAACATACAGTAAGGAATGTTCCATCAATCAAATGTATACATAGTGTAATAGGAACACTGCGTTAGTCAGCATGAAATTCTATTAAATATTAATAAATCGATAAGTTAATCTTAAGCAGAGTTCTGTTTGTTGATTATGCATTATTTCCTTTATTTCAACACGTGTTGTTTGGCCAGCGTTGTTTCATAAAACAATGTGCAAAACAACATCTGCAACGTTACGGTCTGATAGCGATACGACCTTGCTGTATAGTTTATGATTGTCTGTTGTCGATTTTGTGTTTTAACGCTACATACGAAGTGTGGACCTGAGAACAAAAGAAGTCCACATAATGTAGGCACTTGAAACAGTATGTGGACTAACACACGTCCACACAGTGTTTCAACGGTGTTGAAGAAAAATGATTTTCTTAATATAAAGTGTACCGAAAAAAGGAATGTCTGAAGAGGGACTGCAACACAGAGCTGTGTATTTACATATTTTGCGTGAGCGTATCTATCCGTTGAAACCGAGGACTAAGTTTAACCAAAGGGATTTTGGTGTTTTGACATAGCGAGGACGCCCCCGCTTCGCTTTGTGTCAAAACCATGACAATGGGAGAACAAAGAGAAGCCCTCGATTTACAGGATTCACAAACACATGCGTGCGTGTGGTTTCTTTTATATATAATACACTCTAAACAATCCCGGGTTCGACAATCCCAGGGGGACCTGACCCATTTCCTGGTGCAAAAGTGGTACAAAAATGGGATTTTAACTCTGATTTTGCGTCATTTTGTCCTATTAAAAGGGTAGCTATTTAAGTGGCTTTGTGACATCGTGCATTGTTTAGCTGTGGTCGTAGATTTTTATCATTCCTCTAAATCTATGACCCATACGGATAAAACTTTCAAGGTCATGTATATTGACCTCCTTTGAAGCATGACGATTCATGTGCGGAATGCCATGATTCACTGCCGAGTCATTGTTCTTAAACCCGGCGGCGCAGTTTGGCAATAATAAGGTCAACTGACGCACTCTCTGCTCAAACCGAAAACGACATGGGCGTTATTTTTAAACAATTACTTTCGCTTGGATTCACCCACCGTACATCAGATCACTGATAAATATAAAAATAAACGTCTGTGTAAACAACGAGAAACCCGGTACAAATTGTGGGGGGGGGGGGGGGGGGTCTCCCGAGGGGAATTTTAATTTGATACTTCTACTTGGAACTGGCAAGAATACTGCCGATAGATATTTCAATTCAAGAGAAATAACCACAAACAAATTCCAGTAAAAAACAGTAAAATACCGTGACAGTAATTATTCCTCGTAAACACACGGATCTACTTTAATGACATAAAGTGACAACCACGATCTATAAACAGAAACGGATCCAAACATACTGTCAAACTCCACAGATTTGTGTACATTTATTGCCTGCTATAACCTTTGACCTTCTATAGAAACATAGTATCCACCCATCAACATAATCCCGAAGATGGAGCAAATTCTTCCGAAAGTTTATTCATTATACAGACAGACGTGCTTCTTTATATCTCGATCCCCGTCGACGAAGAAGAAAAAACACACCAAGTGAGACTTATTACGCCTGATGTGCTGCGCACATTGGCTATTTACTGTGGTGTTTTCATTATCTGCTTAATTCAACAACTGCAGTAATTACATCAAGTACTATTCAGTACCCAAGGGATGTAGTTTTAGTGCTCCATGGTTTACAGTCAAACCCATGTTTGGCACAACCAGGTCAACCACAGTTTCTGTCTCACAATATCGACATCTAACACAACTCACCAACCGGGCCTTTCGAAGGTTTGGCACAACCAGGTCAACCACAGTTTCTGTCTCACAATATCAACATCTAACACAACTCACCAACCGGGCCTTTCGAAGGTGGTGGACGGGTGGAAAGGGGAGCTTTAAAAAAAAAAGGTCCCTACACTACACAATCTCAGTTTCACCTTGGTGTTATGTTGTCAAGACGCTTGAAAAAATATGCAAATGAAACAGTGGTAGACTCTAAAAACTCTAGGGTCAGAATTGACCCGGTTTCGAGTCGCAGGAGCATGACCCATTCCTGCGTCAGTGTGACCCAAAATCTGTGTCAAATGACCCCCAAATTAGTCAAACTGACTCTAAGAACTGACATACAATCTGAGCTAAAAAATCTCATTCTCAACCGGTTTCCAGATCAATCTGACCCCCAAAAGGGTTATGACCCCCAAAAGGGTTATGCCCCCTGAGACCCGTAATCCGGGTCAATTCTGCCCCGGAACATTTTTACAGTGTAAAACCGTTACAGATTTAATGTGCTTAGTTGTTGATTTAGTTTTCACCTTGGTATTTAAAATGATGAGTAAACAATTTGAAGTCTACTGCCTCGCTCAGATATAGAACTTAAAATATAAACTAATAAACAGCAGTAGAAATGTCCGCCGCTGAATTTGACCTATATATAAAAACCCTGAGAGTCAGCCTGTTAAATTCTATTAAAGCCTTACAACTTAATTATGCAGGCCAAGGACCTAAAACATAATGACAATCCAAGCACTGTATTTATAACCGGACGCGTTAAATTGCGAGTTCGTGTTGACTACCTTGGCATCACTTTAACAAATATAAGATAGAGTTATGAAAATGTCGACAGGGACTTAAAAGGGAAGTATATAGCACGAAGCTGGTGCCAATGCCTTCAAAATTGCAATCAATTATCATATGAAGCTCGTAGTATGGTGGTTTTACCCGCGTGCTCGTCTAAAGCTAAAAGATTATGTGATATTATTCAGTGTCTTGCAATATAGTCACGATGCAACTGACGCACGTGGCGCTTTTTTTTAAAGAACGTATAAAAACGTGACTGCGGAAGACGGAGAATCATGAAGTTTACTTCTCACCTTCAAGGTTTTTTTTTATGGTCGACGTATTGATTTAAAGTCAGACAGAGAGCATTTTAGAGAGCATTTTATTTAAAAACTCAGACATCGGCAGGCAATCTATAAACCAATTGAAATAATATATTCTGTTCTGGCTTAGGCTTTCACATTTCGGTCGCACCATGTTAAAGCCATGTTGAAGTCATGCCGAAAACGCAAGGACTTATACAAGTTGAATAAAGGTAGGGTCATAGGTTAATACTCAATAAATTAATCGCCATAAAAACTTACTACGTGAGTAGCACTGCAGATGTTGATAGCATAAACTATTTTGAGAAAGGATTCCCTTTGAAGTATTAATGCATGGTTTGGATAATTTTTCACCCCAAAACATTTGAATTTGCAAAACAATTCATGCATGATGAATCGTTCCTTCATGGTTGATGTTCGTTCGCGAATGCTGCATGTCAGAGATGCAGATGGTACCCATTGCCATCTCGCCAAACATGGATGGATTCGACGTTCCTGTGAAAGGACAGTGACATTTTTTGTTTGTTGTGGGGTTTCTGTTTTGCTGTTTTCTCAGCAAGTTATAGACCTGAGCTCAAAATTCCACTTGTAAACTGTTTTGTATCTTTCTTTTCATAATTTATTCTGTAAATCAGCTTCACGTTGATAAAAACAATCACCGACCCTACCTTTAAAGTAATCAAGACATGCGAGTCAAA
This sequence comes from Leptasterias polaris, assembly GCA_037783415.1. NCBI lineage: Eukaryota > Metazoa > Echinodermata > Asteroidea > Forcipulatida > Asteriidae > Leptasterias > Leptasterias polaris. The sequence goes on along the minus strand of JAZGTN010000040.1, from coordinate 8,140,743 downwards.
GCTGACAGAGAAACGAAAATAAGTTGGTTCCCTTTATAATGGGGAAAAAAAATCAATCGGCATTGTTATTATAGTATACAGAGGAAACGTCACAAAGATGGCGGCACTTTACTTAAAAAAATATTCCATTCACTCACAACGAATAGCACTTGATAAAACATCGACCAGCTGTTGTAACGAACTGATGATATAACCCGAGACCTGTGTGTGGGAAATACTCGGTTCAGAAACCAACAGAATTGACTGGACATGTGACAAGCAAATTCCCTCATCATTTATTCATTCTAACTGCCTAACTGCCGTTGTAGATTACGGAATGGAATGAACCATTTTGTGAACATGTCTCTGAGTTTAGACATAATTTACGAGTAATGACAACATTTATACGGTTAAAAGCAACGCTACTTTCCGTATGTGAATTTAAGTTTTGTAGAGAGATCAATATACATTTCTGTGACATATTTATAAACGTATACACACACATTATGTTTTTTACATCCCTGTGAAGACATCTTTTGGGTTTTTTCCTTTGTCCCTCTACTTTATCCTTCCATTATTATGTGCCATAGACTTTGTACACAAAATTCCTTGTGGAGCACCACGGTCTTTAGAATTCCCCTGTGGAGATTTTTGTTCTTCCCTTTTATGTTTTGTCATTGGTCTCCATGAAGTAACTACAGTTAAAATACCGAACCCTTACTTGAAACAGAAACAACACTAAAACAATCTGCAAACGAATTTCATTATCTGAATGTGTTCGCGTTAAATAAAAGTTAAAGTCGTTTATATTACCGTAGTACTTTTATTCTATATATGGAAATATTTGTTTAGCTATAGAAATAAATATTTAATGGCATGTTTGTGATGTCAGATATATACGGCGATCAGTTCTTTGCTCGGGGATATAGTTGCAGTTTTGTTAAGAGATTTATTGTGAGACCTATAATAATGTGTGACCTAACGCGATAGACGCCAGCTAATAAACATAAGCGAGTTGGTATTATAATCGATTATAATACGTTGTGCAGAAACAGGATGCACTAAATTGAAATTGATTGGCTGGATTTATTATACAGTTAGCGTTTTCAAAATGATAACCGAACGTTGTCAAAGTTAATATATGACTATAGTTCAATTCAAATAACTGTAACCGAAGCGAAATCCAGAAAGGTCTGGCACCTTGACGTCAAGGGTCGAGAACTAGAAATAAAGATTACTGAGGTATAAGGTACATTACCAAAATGGCGGCAATAATATGATAAAGAATACAACAAAAACTCAATGATGTATTTTATCTTCATCATTCAAACGGTGTAGCTGTTCCACTTGGTTGATTTTTTTATTATTTGCAAAATCCCCCTCCGTTAATCTATCCTTGGTTGACTATAAATAGTGAGCAAAGTACGAGAGAAATGAGGCCTAAAGCGTAATGGTGCTCTTTGTTTGTTTTGTATATAGACCTCACATGATTAAAATATTTACATAATTTTCGGTATACTAGCGGGGCAGATATGGGAAATATTTGGGGAAATTGTCGTTGACAGCCATGATAGTTGGTCTTTGAAAAAAAGTAGAAATATTTTATTGAGTACGGGCTATACATTTGATTAAGGGCTATACATGTACACATGGTGTGAAGGCTTTAATATATATTTTTAAATTTTTCCCAAAGGCAAAACAAAATAAAATCGGAAATCAGACCAAGGTAGGAAGAATATCATGCCTGCTTTGATGATATAAGAGCATTGAGTTTGGGACAGAGTCAGTGTTTGTCATTTTGGCTATAAATCATCGCAGATTTGTGCCAAATTCTAAGCTTGACTCGTCAAAGGCACAATCCTATCACCTACTACCAGCCCGTACTGAGACGAATAATGTATAAAGTGTTGAGTGGTACCAATTTCACATTCATTGAGTCTCCGTTACTTTATTTTGGAATAACTCGATAGTGAAACTTGGAAAAAACCCACCAAATCCTAAATGTTCATGAAATTGTGACACGCACAGACTAAACAATGATCTCTATTACCTCGTATTTCACGGAAACCCTTCATAACTAATTGGACAAAAACTAGAGATATCAGGTATTTAGATATAACTCTGAGCCTAGAAACAATAAAACACGTCACAGTAACGCCGAGTCCTATAGATCGTGAATGCTCTTCATGCTCCAATGGATGGGAACAGCTGCCAAGATAAACGCGGTTGTCATTGTTGCTGTGGGCAACCCTACATCAAGGAGACAAAAATCAAGACATTACAGCGCACGTTGATGCACGCATTCGTGGCATACCGTAGAAACAGTGGATAAATCAAGTGCTATTAATGACAATCGGCAGCGACAGTTTGTTTTACAATTTTCAATAAAAAAAACATGTTATTATATCAGGCTGACCCGAAAACTATTTTTAAAATGGAATACGTATCTCGTTTTGTGTCTGTCTGACCTATTTCTGGGTCATTTTTACACACTTTCAGGGTGAGACTGACCAAGAAATTGGTCAGGCCCCCTATAAGACCCGGATCAATTATGATCCTGGAGATTATACAGTGTGCAGTTTGGTGAACTCTCACAAAAATTACCCTTGATTGTAAACCCACTTTGCTGTGTGCAGTTTATGACTGCATAGTTTCCTTCTATACTTTGTGCTTTCCAAATCTCGTTTAACAACCAAAATGTTCAAGTATACACAAATTTGATAGATAAACCCGAAACCATATATTATTATTTTTTCTATTTGGTGCGTTGCAATATATATATTTTTTTACAATAGACAGTAGCTGCTGGCAACACAGCTGCAAGTCAGACTACTGAGGCCAACCGAACCAAAGCCTCGACACTAACCATCAAACAAACACAGTCATAAACAAACAAACAACAATCACAACCGATCATCCAAGCGAAACAGACAAAAAGGTTCAGCTCCGGGCGATTTTGACATTTTTTATATTTTAGACTCTCTGCGTACGAGGCACAACGTTGCAGTAAAGCCATGTTTGTCGTTGGTTGGGAGGGGAGTCTTTCTTAAATTGTAGCATCAGGAGGTCAGCCTGATAGCAACTAATTTTTACTTTGTGATTAACCCATCGGGGTGCAAATGGGCTTTTCAAACTACTCTTCTGTCAAAATTTCCTTTATGGCAGTGTACTTTTGTATCTCATCTGTAAAATTAATAAGTGAAATGACAGTCGCGAATTAAGAATCCACAGACGATGCATTCACATCGCGTCCGCAATGAACCATGGTTAAACCGCGCGCGTGCTTGAGATAGATATTAAGTAAGCGTCCGCATTGTCCATAGTTTGGGGGCTCACTCTTATCTTAGAGAGATGGCACTTCACGTCAATTATTGAATCGGACACGAGTAATTTTGACCAACGAGCTGGTGTTGGTGACGTCGTATGTGCAACGTGTAAACAAGCTCGCACTAATTAGGCCTACGGTAACAGATTCAATCTCGACAAAAAAATGCAACTAACTAACAAGATCGTGTTTTTTATTTGCTCGGTGCTATTACAAACACGGCATTCCTTTGTTACTTCACCTTTCCAATACTTCCTATTTACAATCCGGACCCAATCAATTTTCTCCTATAGCGCCGAGGTTAACCACAACAAACATAATAACGACATCACCTGTTTACCTGGACACAGATTTCGCCTTGCGATTTCTACGACTAAACGATCGGTTTGAAACGAAAGACGGTTTCTACCGGCCTATCATACCAAAATAATCGATTTCACTGATTCCATCCCCACGTTGTAACCGCTGAACAGAACTGAGAAGTATAAAAGCAACGTCCGTTATCTGACAGTCGCCAACTGACGCTCTAAAATAACAACTCGTGAAATGTGATGACGTCACAAACGCCTTTTAAAAATCAACCCCATGCACTGAACGGCTAATAATAACTGTCAGATGCTGTAAGCCGAGTCTGAACGGCCACGTCGCACAACAAAGAGGCTCTTCTATACAGTAAACATACAAAGACATAAATACCCAACTGTAAAAAAGTCATTGAATGTTCAAGTTTGCGAGAAATTCAATACGACAGTTCCCGCTTTGTAATGTACACACGTGCATTACATGCTAATATTCACCTTTCAAGCCTCGAGATACCCTGAGCTGTGGGGACTTTTATACAATGGAACAAAAGGTCCCCACAACGTTTTCTTTGTTAAACTGGGTCCCCACACCAGATTCAATAGAAAAGGGAATAATAGAACAACAATAGGAAGTCCCCACAAAGCTGTGCGCACCGGGATGTGTAACCGGTTACGGCAAACACAACATTTAAACACAATCTTTGCAAACGACGATATTAAAGAGGGGGTTCCAAGGTAAAATTCATGTTTCGTGATGCACTCATTTTCCAATAGATTGAGTCCTCGTGAAAGATGGGGGAAAATAACAAGTCTCCAACCTCACGTTAATTTTTTTTAAGATTGCATTCTTTATTTGATAGGCCTACTCTTTCAGGGCAAAATATGAAATAGGAGGTGTCAGGTGTATAGGGTGTCATGGCCGAGTGGTTTAGATCATCGGATTCAAGTTCTGGTGGTTTAGTCACCGGGGTGTGGGTTCGAGTCCCGGTCGTGACGCTTGTGTCCTTGAGCAAGACACTGCGCTGTAATTGCAGGGTGAGGGTAGAGGTTGAGGTATTGTGTTTGAAAAAGCCTTCTGAGCGCCAAGGCAGCTCGGGCTGTATACTCCCCAGGGAGCTGAGAAAGATTAAATGAATGTTATTGCCCCAATGACCAGGACACTATAATGTAAAGCGCATTGAGACGTTATTGTATGGGTCTTTACATTCCAAAGAGGAACTTTTGCGCCAGTCAAAAGGTCGTTTTGGTTGGATATCATCCAAGTTCAGGCGTGAACTAAAAAATTAATTGCACACAGACCATATTTGAAATGCGACGTCATCGAACGCGTTTGGATTTTGACATTTTAAACCGTTTTAACGTGAGGTATAGAGACTTGCAATTTGTCCCCGTTTTCACAAGGACTCTATTGGAAAAATTAGCAAGCCGCAAAATCGAATTTTCCCGGGGCCTCTCTTTACCCAAGATGAGTTGTTCTATTCCCTGCGATCAAAACCGTTGTTTTTTAACACATGATCCAAAATGCTACATTTTCGTACCTCTCTTAATGACTCTATTGGTAAAATGAGTGGATCACAAAAATAAAATTTACGCTAAAGCCCCCCTTTAACCAAGATAGTTTTCCTGCGCGATCAAAACTGTTATTTCTTAACACAGTATTCCCAGATGTTACCGTTAGCTGAGTATCTCCTTGATATAATCTTCTTCTAGCCGAAAACCCACGTATACAGAATGAAAGGCCGCTATTATAAGATGCCAACGGGTCATGGCCTAAATCGTGACTAGAGTATTGGTTGCGTGTTTCGATCTAAACAGGAACTACATCGGGCAGAGTAGATTCGTGATTCTCATCAACATTGGTTTCGTATACCACTAAACCTATTATAATCACTTTACGCTAAACAGGGTTAGAAATTTACCATTTGTTGCTGTCTTTCAAGAAAAGGGTAGGCCCCCCTATGCGTTGTTGAAGATAATTTTGAAAATTGTGTACCGTCAATAGATGTTAATTTTGTATCAGGGCTAAAGAACATTATGTATTTTTTGCCCATACACCGATGTGTTTTAAGCACTTTATACACTCAGTACTTTCCCGAGTCTTGTGAGAAAAAAATTCAAAATGCATGTCACTCGGGTGGGATTCGCACCCACGATCTTTGCCATTTTATAGAGCAGATGTCATACCACTAAACCAACGAGATTACCCGGTAGCTAGAGGTAATTTGAATCATACATTTTGAATAGCTCGGGATAAAACATATTGTTTCCATTGACTGCTTTGCCAGGTAAATCATCATTTGTTCTTTTTCATATATACATCATATTTTCATTTTAGTTAATTAAGCGTTGTTGTTGTTTGTAAGTTGTTTTGTTCCTATTCGTACGTCCTCTGTTTGTCCGTTTATCTTGTCTCTGTCTGTCGACAGGCTGATTACTACAAGCCTCGGCTTATCAAATCGGCCTCCATACTGTTCCTTTCTTTGATTGTATACACCTAAAATTACTCTGTTTGCTATTACATTGTATATGCATTCTGTAATGCTGTGTTTTTGACAGTATGGAAATAAATGTGATTTGAATTGAATTGGTTCTTGCCAACCCTTGCGAGGAAAATGTAAAAAATGATAACGGAAAAAAAAGAGAATCTGAATTAAAGCATTATTTTGAGTAATGCTAAAACTAAAAGGCTTATTTCGTGGAACTATCAGCCAACAAAAAACTAACCAAATTTAAAATGGTGCTTTGTGAAAGTGAATGTTCAATTAAGGTTGATATTTTTCCTTTTAAAAGACGAGTCGTGTTGGCCATTTATAGCCATGACTGTGTACAACCTATTACAACAATAAACGATCTTGCATTGCAGTTTGTATGCAAATCTACTCCACAGTCCGGGATTAATGATACTCCGATGCCTCAATATGCTTCTATAATAAACAACCGCGATGCAGAGTCCATCTTCCGTCACAGAGGTTTCGTCCGCCATTTTGAATCAGCGAGTCGCGGTCAAAACAACGTCAAAATGACAGAATAAGCCTAAAGCCATAGTCGAAGCATATAGTTGGACGAACCTAATTGGAATGCGAGTTTAGCCAAAGCCAAGAGAGATAAACTACTACTTGTACTGGCTTTTGAAAATAATTATTAAAAGTCATTTGAATATTTCCAAATCACAATAAGAATAAAATCAGTAACATAAAGGGTCAATTATGCAAGACAAATAGGTGTTTTGACGACTATTTGTTCGTGTTGATGTATTGATATACACGTCTGGAAATAAATCAACCTCAGAATCCACGCAATCTTATAAAATATGGATTATTTTTTATGACATGATGCTCCACGACCGAAAATGGCAGACGTCATCAAAAATTCAGTGCATGGTAGGTCCACGTACCAATTGATTAAGCGTCTGCCATTCCATTTTGAGCTTTAAACATTTCGAACATCACATCCAACCTCTGGACTACCTTCGCTAATTTGCTGTAGAAAATTGCTCATTTCCAACTAACAAAGATATAGATAGATGAAATGAAAAAAAAATACTTTAGTTACGCATACAAATTTTACTCTACATTGTTTTCCCGTCTTAAACACAGAGGATATTAAAAGTCTGAAATACGAAACTCGAATAAAAATTAACTGGAAACCTATTCGACATAAACTTGACCGGGATCTTAAATTTCCTGTTGAAACCCGGTGTCTTGATTCAGCTTACTGAAAACGAAGCTTTCGTAATCGTAAATTGAGAAAACGACTTTCCCAATTGGAACGTAGCATGAAAACCTAACAGCAGCCCTACAAAATGCATTTATCATTCTAAAATTACACGCACGCTAACGTCATAGTTCCTAGAGTATCCAATATTGGACACAAATCAACCGACCACAATTTATCCATCAACGAAAACCACAAAATGTCCGCCTTAGTGCACCTCGTTACACTAAACCGTTTAGTTTTCATATTCTTGGCACAGTTCAAGTTGAACAGGGACAAAACAGCGAGCATTTTGCACACATTTGAAACATTCCTGTCAAGCAGCGACGTTTGTCAGCGATTGTCGGCTATTGAAATTGAAGCACCCGCAGTGCTCACATTTAGTAATCTATTTCATATCACAATGTTCATATCATACCTTGTAGTAACGAGATACCCAACGTACAGATCGTCACAGCATTCTTCCCCAACACCGGCAGAATGTTTCAGGTATAACGACACTCGTTACACTCCGCTCCCATCGGTTAAACGGAGTAACACGTCATTGCCTTGCAGCACTTAAAGCGAGCCCTTTAACAACATTATTGATGCGGCATTATTACGTTGCAATCACCGACGATAGAGCGTGAATGTAGACGGTGTTCCGTTTGCTACACGAGTTAAACAAGTCATGGCGTAGAGCCTTCACATCCACGTTTAATACACTGTACACATTAACGCACTCGAAACATATCTCTCCCGTTTGCGGAAAACCATAGAGAAATAACTACCTCAGGAAATGGATTTTAAAAGCTTCAGATTTTTAGCATTGTTCTCGAGTTGCCAATGACCGGTTTGTCAATGCATATATGCAAAAGCCACGTATTCTAAAGACGGCCTTCCTGGCCTTCGCCACAACATTCGATTTCATTTTGCCTAAAGAGCCGACGACGCCTCATGTCGAAAAAGAAAGAGCAAACGCCGGTTCAAACGTCATTTGACGCAGTCAGTATCCCCCCTATCGTGGTTTTAGTTTAGTTTGTAGTGTATTTTTAGCGATGTGGTTATTGTTAAGTGCCAGTAATCATACCAAAAAAGCTGCGTCATGTCATGCACAGCGACCGCAGTGAAGCGTAAACAGACGGTGTTCAATTATATAAAAACATGAAATTTGAATAAATACAGAGAGTCCTTATGTCAGGATCTACAGACTGTAAAATCCTGTTTGTAACGCAACAGCAGTCTCCTCATATACAATAAAAAGTCACATGTGAATGTTTCAGTTGAACACAGTGTCTACTTGTTTAAAAAATAGGAAAAACAGTTACGGTGTTTTCACCAAGAACATCGAATCCAGCCACGTCTAGCGAGAAGACAGCGGGTACCAACCGCACCTCTGGCCTCAACATTCACAAACGGACACCACGGAAATACTTTGAATCTCCCCAAAAGTCGCCTTAAGGCGATCTTTAGGGGATTAAATTTTTTCGATATACGTTTATCGTATTCTAATCAAAGGGGTCATTTCAGACAAAATAATTTTGCAGGATGTTCTACCATTACCATCTGTATAGGCTTTCGAAAAAAATTCACACAATTTTATTTTTCAGGTATACCTTTAAGTAGCAATCATTGTAACGTTGTACGTAAAATATGGACGGAATATATTATTTCCCCCAGAAAATAAGAAAAGCTACAATTTTTTTACTGATTTTTGTTATTCCTCACATTTTGACAACGAGTTATGAATATATTGGCCTCCTACACCGAAATCCAATAACATGGTTAACCACCACTTAATGTGGAATGAATTTACTTTACCCTCAAACAATGTTGACGTTTTAATAATATATATCGTGAAAATGAAGTGGGAAAAACTCGCCCCATAACAAATGATCTATCTTTCCCTTTTGTCTAGGATGTAGTATACAAATTACGCCCTTTGTGTTCGTGATATTGCAGCGCGTTGCGATCATGCGTAGTTGTACTGCGGATGTGTATTGTAGTCAATGATAATTAATACCATTATTTTGGACGGTTCCTGTCGATTCATAGTATTTGATGCATCTGGACCTTTTTTGTTGATCTTAATTGGTTTGATCATATTTCCTATTAGGTCAAGTAAAATATAACATGTTGCTCGTCCGGACTTTTAAAAAAATTGGTGAGGGAGGTCCTTGTTATTTGTTATTTTCAATTTTTTTGTAATTTTTTTTCAAGATGGCCACCATGTCTAAGATTGCCGCCATAACGTATTTTAAGATGGTTTTATGGTTTTATGAGCATGTTCTGTATGTCCTCAAATTCTGTTTAAGGTTGCCATGTGTGTTTCTGTGTCCATTTCATTTCGATACATATTGTTGTTCTTTCCAAGAGTTCGTCTTGCTTTTGCTCCAAAATTATTCTGTGTGTGAAGAATCACGTCCTGGTGCAAAGATCTCGTTCAAAAAATAACTGTGGCACGCAAACCTAAAGGGCAAAACGTTTCGAAGAAAATGAGGATTTTCTCACGATTGCGTTGTGGAAATAGCATTTTTTTGTAGGCCTACATGCAAGAAAAAGATGAAATTGCTCAATAAAAATGAAGGATACATTTGAAATAGCTCTCAATATTTAAATTGATTTGAAAGTTTTTTTAATTATTACTATTTTTTTTTTTTATAACAAATAACAAAACATTCGGTGCGGCGTCCAAAATCGGAGCGGGCGGGGACGAGCAACATGTTATTTATTTTACTTGGCCTTAGGGAAATTAGTTGAGGGCCTTTGTTGTATTAAGCAGGTTACCAGGCAAAATGCTATACTTTTACATAACTATTGCTCTGGTGCCCTGGCTTCTGTTGGGTTAGCTATATAGGCCTACAATTTTGCGGAGCTTTTAATGTAGAAGTACATTATTCCAATTCATCCGATGTTCAGAAAAGGTAGGGTGTCCTTCTTTGTGTGTTCAATGACGTGATGCAAAACGCTTAAATTGTACTTTTTGTTGTCTGTTTTCTTCGAAAAAATTGCGTAATAAGGTTTACATCATTTTATATAGAAAACATATATGTTTAATTTTGTTTGTGTGTGTGTGTGTGTGGGGGGGGGGGGGGTTCAAGCTTAAGTCTTTTGTTAAATTCCGATTTCATTTCAAGTGAACAGACAATAATTATACCATGCTATGCTACAAGTACAAGGGTCGTTATAACACGGCATTAGTATGCGTCAATTCGTAAAATTCATTTCAACTCTAATGTTGCAACGTGCCGGTTTTATATTACTGTATTGGATGACATATGGTGGAACGTATACATTACTTGTGTGGACAAACGCAATAACGTCAGTTATCGACATGGTGGTGTTTTGTAACCTACACTATTCGGATCACCGTCGGTTTTAACGTCAGGCAAACTGATAAAAAGGGCTATTATTGTTGGAACTATGCTATATTTAATGGACATTGTAAGAACAATGTTATATTTAATGGATATTGTTGGAACTGTGATATATTTAACAATGGAACTATGTTGTATTTAGTGGACATTGTTGGAACCATGTTGTATTTACTGGACATTGTTGGAACTATGTTATATTTAATGGACATTGTTGGAACTAGGCTGGAACTAGGCTGGAACTATGTTATATTTGATGGACATTGTGGGAACTAGGCTAGGAACTAAGTTGTAGTTAATGGACATTGTTGGAACTATGTTGTCTGTATTGTCAATACTTGTCAACACGGGTTTTTCATAGAAGGCTTTTATACCGCGTTCCGAATATAAAACCACTGGCCTACTCAATAATAGCAACGGAGGTGATTTTATTTCCTTGTCTTCGTTAGAAATATTTTTCAGCTTTAAATCCGATCACAAGAATACTAAACTCGATCCATACATCATACTGGATAGAAATATCGTGGAAAATATCATATGCCTTCCCCCTCCCTTTTTTACCACCTGTATATAATATAGTCAAGTTAACGATTCCGGATCAATGAATGTTCAAACCGTGTTCGGAAACAAGGTAGCCATTGTGGAAGAGATATCAATTAATAATGTCGACATTTCGGTATCAACCTTGAGAACTTGATCGACCTGTCTATGTTAGATCGATCGACACATGTTATCATTCTTTTTAAATGGCTCTCACTGCATGTAGTTCATGTTGTATGTGGATAAACACATGGACCAGTATTGTATATATACTATCATGTGCATGTACTTAATGTAGTACAAGGAAATGGTTTTTGTAATGTTGTAAACGCATTATTGTCCTTGATAGAATTGACCCGCATCCGGACCTCGTGTGGCATGGCCTTTTCTGGTTGAGTATGACACAGAATCTATGTCAAAATTTCGCAGAAATTGGTCAAAATTAAGCAGAATCCATGTACAAATCAAATCAAATAAAATCTATTTCTGTGTCAATCTGACCCGGAAATGGGTCAATCTGACCGGGAAATGGGTCAGGCTCTTGGGAACCCGGATATGGGGTCAGTAACTCTGAAGGGGGGGAAATGTTGTTTCAATCTTACGTCCGGATTACTGTTATGTTTGTGATTTCATGATAATGATAACATAATGAGATCTACCAGTGTATTATTCTACGCATAGTAAATGTATATATCGATTTGTTACATCATGACCAACGGTGTGTTTGGTTCATGCTTTAGGTGCATGGGGTGGCGATGACGACAATAAACGAATGGAATACATCCGTGTGGTTTAAGTCAATGTAACGAGCCCCGAGACGCCTGGCGGTTGGTGGTCTCTGCAGCGCGTCCCCAATCGATCTTTCACTCCATCTTATACATGCAAATCCATTCGCATTAAAGAAGACGAAGTGCAAGGATCGGTAACTAACTATGATTGCACTGTAGTTTAGAAAACTCATTATAAAGTCATAGCGGTACACATCTTCCTGAGAAATATAAGCTATTATTAAGTAACAATTTAAAATGAAATTAAATGTAGACACAAAATTAAAAAAAATACTAAAGAAAATACACCTCCCAGAGAAATATAAGCAATGATAAATAAAATATGCTCAAAATTAAGTAACAACTTACATAGCCTAAATAAACACCAACAAATGTAAAAAAAACAATAATAAAAAATCCAAACAATATGAACAATAGCAGATACAAGAAAACTTCCAAACAAAAATATGAGCAATAATACAAAAAATATAAATAAAATGGGGACACAAAATTCTTTATCAAATTAAATAAATAAATACAATTAAATTAAACAACCGATGCAAAGACAGTTGGAAAAACAAATTCTAATAAAAACTTTGCTTATTTCGATTGCTTTGATCAAAATAATCATTCATTAAATCTCTAACAAAACATTAAACCGTTTCCATATTTTCATTATTCCCACGCTTCATCAAACTCGTTGAAATTTTTACAATTTGGTTATTTGTTTTATCAAAACAATTTAATTATTGAACTTGAATGATTTCTCTTTCCCTAAATGAATGTTTGACCTTTCCTTTAAATGGTAAGGTCCATTCATGTGCGTTTGGAATTGGATACGCAATACAAGGACTCTACCATTAGGAAAACGGTTAAGTGGTATTGTCACTCCACTGAGCTGAAATATTTATCAATTGGAGTAACCTTTTAACCACCAGTGTATGTTAAAAAGCTTTAAGTGGCCACTGTACGCGAATTACATCAGATGATTATAGATCAGTGCCATTGACATCAAATATAAATGAAGTAAATACAGAAAAGTCGATGGGTTCTAATTTTCGGTTGGAATGTTTTATTAAATTATACGACGAGGCCTGTTGTATGATTTAAGTATTGAACCAAGTGTTGTGTTTAACCATGTATTTTTTATAGGAATAAATAGCTTATATACGTTTTGGACACGATGAGAGTATAATATTGAACAATATGTTTCAGCGTAAACCTACCTATACTTCAATTGAGAACGTAATCTACAAGGAAAAATATGTTTTTGCAATTATTTCTAGAATTATACATTCTAAAAACTTCCAGGTCAGAATTATTCCGGTTTCTGGGTCCCTTTGGGTCTGAATCATTTCCGGGTCAGGCTGGCCCGGAAAGTGGCTACTAATGTTTTTTTTTTTTTTAACTTGGATTCTGCGTTGGTTTGACTCATGTCTGGGTCATTTTGACACAGATTCACTGACTCAGCAATGGGTCAGGTCCCACGGGATCCACATCCGGGTCAATTCTAACCCGGAAGTATTTAGAGCGCACCTTACCTACCTCATTGCACAATGTATACGATTGATGTGATATTTTATGAATCTTTTGAATGGCGATATATGTAAAAACTCATGGGTCAGAATTTGCCTTGATTCCAGTCCCAAGGGGTCTGACCCATTCTGGGTCAACAATCAACATGACCTGGAATCTGTGTCAAAATGACATTTAAAATGGTCATCATTACGCAGAATCTGAGTTAAAATCTTTTTTTTTTAAACCACTCTCGGGGTCAATCTGACCCGGAAATGGGTCAGCCCCCCTTGGACCCAGGATCCGGGTCAATTCTAATCCGGGAGTTTTTAGTATGATCATGTAATTGATATTGCTTGTTGTTCCACTCAGCAGAGAACAATGTACTGGATTTACACATTTTATGTTTGAAAACATGAACATTAGGGCTTGTATATTGTGCATGATTGCACGTCAATGTAATGCCCGGCTCTAGCGATAAGCCCCCATGGCTGTCTGTCCATCAACACACTTCGGTATATCTGCCCGTTATTAGTCATTGATTTTTAACACTTCAGTACTTCCTTCACTAGAAACATAAACCTTTTTTATTTTTGTATTATCAATGCATCCAAGTCAGAGTTGTTTTCACCAAACATTTTGATTTAAGAGATAAGATTAGGAAATCAACGTCAACCTGATCCCCGGTTATACATCAAGATGCAAATCAACGCAGTCTCACCATATAAGATTCTCTTAGTGGCGTTATCTATATATGAACGAGGTCATGGTATCGCCGAGAAAGCGGTTCAAATTCAACACGAAACTTTATCTCGACTGCGATAGCCGCCAAGTTTCACTTTACCCACGCTGACGTAGGTTCAATTAATTAGTACAACACATTTATATTATGCAGTTCATTCTCTGCGTAAATCACTAATTAGGTTACTCTGTACGTGTCGTAGTTGCTTTTCTATCGCCAGATAAAATGTAGATTTTAAATTCCTTACGGTTGGGAAATAATTATGAGGAACAAAACTTGATGTCTTAAAAGTGCTATATATTTCTTGATAGTTTTGCCTATAAATAATACCATTATACGTTGGCAAAGACTAAACGATGACCCTACCTTTAATTGATAAAATGCATACATAGGCTTTAAAGATTTGTTTTCAAGATGGCGGCATTTCAGCTGATAGAAAGTCTTAGGTTAGAGTAAACACACTCTAAAAAAATTCCGGGTCCGGATTGACCCGCTTTCCGGGTTCCTGGAAGCCTGACCCATTTAGGGTCAGGCTGACCCGGAAACTGCTTTTTCGGGTCAATATGTTAACTCGAATTCTACGTCATTTTGACCAATTTCTGGGTCATGTTGACACATATTCCGGGTCATGTTAAAACCCTCAAATGAGGCACCTGTTTCGGCCGAACGCCTGTTCGGGACCTTCGACGTCCCGACTGCCACACGTAATAAATCACTTAAGAGGGCTTGCGAGGGCTTATCTCCCATTTTCTAACCGCAGAAACTGTCGGCAAGACCTCAAAGGACTCCCAGCCAGTTGGTGAACAGATGTTTTCAATTGTCTCTCTGGGCCCTCAGACTTATGGCGACTTAGCGCCGACTTGTAGTGTCATTGACATTAACCAGGCGGCCATTGCTTGTGTACAAACCAATGGGGAAATTTTTGTACATGCGCAATGGAGGGATTTTTTTCCTCACCCCCTCTGACCCAAGTCACCGACCCCTGTTGATTGACACCCCTTTCAGACTATTGGTAATAGTACTGGGGAGGATATCATGGAGTATGGCATGGCTGGGATTTACCACGTGGGGTGCTGTTATGTTTTTCTTTACTTGGGGAAGTCGCGGCATCCCACGTCACTCGCTGCAGTTAACCCAGAAATGGGTCAGGCCCCACGGGACCCGGATGTTCCAGTTCATGTCCATGTAGTCATTACATCGCTTTAATATTCCTTGTAATAATATCACACTACGTACTTGTCCATTTTACTAGTAACCTTTACTTCCAAATTAGAGATTCTTGTACCACGATAGTGAAACTATATAAAAGTCAATATTCTTGTGGGTGTATAGCATAAATGACGTATTATATAGCAAGGCGAAGCAATATTCAAGGCAATGCTATAATTATAACAGAACGTTTCAAAGCTTGCCGTGCTGTTTCAAAGCTTTCATCTCCACGTACCTCGGGATTGATGCCTAGAAACTAATTATTCTATTAATAGATCTTTAATAGCATTTGCAGAATGGAAGAATAAGAGTACGTGACTCTCTTATATAATTACTATAGGCCTACCGACATATTTTTTTATCATGAAATGATTTCAGACAATTTGCGCTAATTACTGTCTAAACCTTGACTATATATAAAAAAAAGTGTTTATTTGATTGAAACTATAGACCTTATGCATTGACGTCACCAAGCCGCCATCTTAGAGGTAAACTGATGATGAAACAATGGAAACGCGCTGATTTGTACGCGCGGCGCACAGGACTGGCCAATGAACATCTTCCTTTTGACCTCTAGAATGACTCAAATGACGTCATATGCATAAGGTCTATTGGTACATACGTCTTTGGAAAAAGGAATCCATTCAAAAAGCAAAAAATCAGAGCCAGGAAGAAGTAACGAATGAAGTCTCACTGTTAAGAGGAAAATCGACCAACATTATCGAATATATTCGTAACCCCGTCTACGTATATCACATGCATAGGCCTATAACTTGCACGTCGCACATCAATTCTCGCATAATCAGATGATCAAAATACGTCCAATTTAGGCGCGAAGATTTGGCGCCGGTTTTCACTAACGGCCTTAACCAATATTGGCCTTTTCGCATTGAAGATTCGATAAACCCATTATTGACGTCAGATAGAACAATTTTGCAGGATGCTTACTACCTATAACCATCTTTATGAAACGAGAGCTTTGCAAGGGGTCATGTCAACATATTGCTGATTTATAGGCAAAATAATCATATCTTTCTTTATTCATATATACAATAAAAGTCACCTGTGAAAATTTCAGCTGAACACAGTGCCTACTTGAGAAAACAGCACACACACAAAACTGTCACGGTATTTCCATCAAGAACGTTGAATCCGTCCACGTTTAGTGAGGTGACAGCTGCGGATCAACCGCATCTTCGGCCGCAGAATTCTTAAACGGACAACACGGAACTTTGAATCTCCAAAACTCGCCTTGAGGAGAGTTTTGGAGATTATTACTTCCCGTAATACTTTTATTGATTTCTAATCAACGGGGGGCACTTCAGACGAAACAATGTCGATGCTTATACTACCATCTTTATAACAAGTAGGCTTTGGATAGAAATTACACCTTTTTCCCGGGGTTGCCAAAGCATGACCATACCTCTAAGGCTTATCAACAAGGAAGTAGAGCATTTACGACTCACACATCATACATTAATAAACGCGACGGGTAATACCTTTAAGGTTAGTCCGAATGTAAGTGCGCTCAATTAACTATAGCATCAACGGTTTATAAAGCTAAAGGTATACCTGCTATTTCCCGTTCAATGTTCGCCTCCATTGCAAGTATCTACGGGTGCCAAATGATTTGAGGATAATAACCCGCTGTATACAAACGCACAAAGTGGCTCATTCATTTACCAATGACATAGCTGAGTCTCGTTTCGTATTCACGTCACAACCTTGAACTCGTTCCAAACAGGATATACAGAACCTAATTACACGTGTTCATATAATGCCGTAACACACATACGTTAAGGTTCGACAACAAAAACATGAGTGAAAAAAATCATCAGACGGTTGCCATTCCGCAAAAAATAATTGTTTACAAATAGAGACAACAACATGGGAAAACGGTTTTTGTTATTAAAAGGTGGAGAAGAGGACCGTTCGGTAGATATACAGTTCTCATCAAAGCTCTGATAGCACAATAGAGAGTAACGCCCGGTGGAACGATTGATCCGGAGCACGTTCCACATCTTTCAAATTAGTTATACGGCCTGCGTCCGTTTTTGTAGAGTGCGTTCACCCACAAAGATGACAATGGCAAAGCCGACGCGTCGTGACATAGGCCTACGATAAACATAACCATGTGGATTGGAGTGGGGATTGGGAGTACATGTAACTGTTTATCGAAAGATGCTTTCGTTTTGTTACCAAATAATAACCTGCTTTGGGTTTGTTTATTAGTATTAGCATCCTGGCGGTGCTAATTCTTCGGTTTGCCGAAGCAAGGAAAATCAGAACAGATTTGTCCTAAAACCGGCTTCACCACACATAGTTTTAGCTTTGTGGTAAATTTAATTTGTTGCAAAGTTATACCGCAACTTTCTACTAAGCAAAAATGAGCAGGATATCAGTAATATATTATAATTGTGACATGAAATTGTGGCTGGTAACCTTATTCTGGTAAGCATAATTTTGTTGTGCTTGAGCTACTTGTTGTTGATCACAATTAACAATGAATGTAGCCGTGTTTATGACAACATACCTCAACCGGAACTGCTGTCGTACAATGGTCGTACCAACCAACGAAACGAGCGCGTCATTCTATGAATTCCACTCATCGATTGGATAACTGCACTTTTAATACGCACTTGGCAAATACATCATGTGATGTGAGAACAATCAAGGGCTGTCAAATTCCTCGCCCGACCCTTCGTCCATACATCAGCCAGGTCAACTCACAACTTAACATACTCCCCATCACATAGTGACATGAATCTACCGATGTTTTTTAAATTCGTGATCGAGCTGCAAACTATGACTCACCGATAGTCAGCACAACCCGTACTGCTGGCATTGTCTGCGTCAGTCACCGTTGGGCGCTGACTCGACACTAAGATAATCATCAAAAATGAGTCCTTGTGAATCAATTAAACTGATCATCTGGCACAATTCACACTCCATGGAATATTTTCAAAAGAAACTACTGATGCTATCTATAAAAAGCAAAGCAGCTAAATATATAGTCACACTTCTGACATTTCACCACAAGCCATAATTATAAAGCAGACAAAAGAAAGTGTAATTAACAATAAGTGAATTATAGGAAAAATTGTTGACAATCCCCTGACAGACCACCAGCAGAACGTCGAGCACGCATTTTGGTTGTCGACACTCGTAAAGCCGTATGAGACACGATGTCGACACCATCAACACTGGGACTGGTATATGAAAACCGCCTATTTGCCATTATGCACGACATAATGGCGGCGGCGGTCTGAACACAGAACAACGTGGACACACCCAATGCACGTTACCGTGCGGTTTGTTATAGGTCTGTTACATTTAGTGGCTGCGGCTGATCTCGAGGACGTCAATGTTGACGTCTGTAGTGTAAGAAGACACGGTGATCCATAGCCACGTATAGCCAAAGCCACTGCGTGCCCAACTGCTGGAGAACCCAATCCGCATGCGAAACCCCAGCCCGAGACGGAAATCCAACCGGATCCATAGTTGTTCAAGTCAATGAGATAATCTCTGAGTCAACCTGATCAACAAAATAACACTTAATCCATCGTAATACAACGACTGGCCAATTCTCATTTTCTTACTAACTACCTATATACACAAACTTCTTTGCATGCATGGTAATTAACTCTATAACTGCGAACTTCCTAAATTAAATACCAGCGACGGCCCGTAATTTTGTTGTTCCAAGAAATTGAAATCGTTGTGATACTGGGTTAGGGGTTTCTCTACACTTTGCGGTGCAGCACTAATGATGATTCGAAGACTAAGTAGTCTCAACGTCTCGAGAAGTCTCACACAACGATTTATCAAGGGTACCTTCTGAACACTTTCCCAATTAGCATTCTGATTTGTTTCTTAGAAAAGATCATTTTAAAGACTTGTTCTCTGCGGCATTTGTATAGGCCTAATAGGCTTATATGCAAGATAAAAATAATACAACCAAAATCCGACGGGGTAATTTTTAATACATTGCGTCGTCAGTGCACGAACAAAACTAAACAGTCAGACAATGTTTGCTGCGTGCTTCAATTTACAGTAAATAGGGGACTGGCTCGTCCCACTCATGATCAAGAATGATACCCATCAGCTGTAGGGTACTCTAAGGGAAGGTTGAAGGGACGATCCACCGGTTACATCGCAAATTTGCGAGTTTTCTCGGATTGAACAGTAATGCACTTATCCCGCTACAAGCAAATAATCAATGATACACAGGCAAGGATTATGAACGGCACCTCGGATTTACATCGACGGAAACTAATGCACGTGGCGATGCCTACTACTTATAACACATCCACCCAACATCAACGACAATCGGTACTACATGTATAAAAAATACTTGCCTTCGACGCTGTTATTTCTTTGTCGTAAAAAGATGACGGGAAAACCAGTCCGAGAGGAGAGACCCGGAACAGCAAGGCAGCTGATGGTACAAACCATCAACGGTACAAGTCTAAAACTGTTAACGAGTCGCAGCTTCCAGCTTCTGAGGTAAAACTAAAGTCTGCTCCAGACCATCAGACCATCGTTGCATCTTATAACCACAGTGCCGCTTTTCGTGAATACATAAAACCGTGGCTGACGTCGAAATGTTTTCAAAAACGAGTACCCGGCTTTAAATGCAGTATAAATGTCCTGCGGGGTTCTGAACGAAGTCAGTCAGCGCGATATTATATTGTTGGTAATCTGTGGAAAAACCATGACACTCCTTTATTTTTCTTTCTTCCAGCCGAGCAGCAACCTTGGACACCCTAGCTGCCGGGGCGGAAGGTGGGATCAAAACACACTACTGCTGCCGTACTATGAAACCGTCTGCATTATACCAGGCACCCTGACTATAAAAAAAAACCTGCACATAACAAAGAGATCGTTTTATATATATATATACGCGCGAACAACCGAGCGCGGGCCGGCCGGGCGTTCTTAGTCGTGGGTATTTCGAAGCTGTGCAAACAACTTACCAGGAAAATAGAAAAATACTGGAGTGTGTTTGTGCGGGTATACACAATCATTATGATAAGGGTCTGCCAAGATGTTCATCTTAATCAAAGCCGGTTGACTGCCACTATAATCGGCCTCAAAAAAACACTGAATCGAAACTGCTTGGTGTACACAAACAGGATACTCAAAACGTGACCCGGGAAAATACGTGTCTCTTTGTTTTCTTCAACTGATATTAAAGGGCTTCTAAAAGCAATGAATTGAAATCGTTTCCAGGTTTTGTTTTTTTGGTTTTTTGTTGTTTTTGGTTTTGTTTTTTTTTGTGTTTTTTTTTTGGGGGGGGGGGTGTTTTTGGTTGTTGTTGTTGTTGTTTTGTTTTTGGGTTTGGTTTTTTTTTTGGGGGGCGTGTTTGGGGGAGTTGGGGGAGGGGTAGGCACGATAGGACATAGCGTCAAGGAATAAACTTGTTTATAAACCAAAATCATTTGAAACACAGAAATTGTAACATTTTCAATGGGCCCAGAAAATAGGAGAGAATTCTGCGTTTTCGACACCCTGGTCCGTAAGTGCAGGATTCCGCGAAAAGCAGCGCAGTATGAAATTGGTCCCCGGTGCAGCAGTCCAAATTTCGTAAACGCTTTATATTTCGACACATTTTGCAAGAGAAGTAATGTTCACTGTATAATATTGCAACTGTTATCATTATTTAAGAAATGAGTTTATTGCCATAAAATCCATTCTGTTGAAATATGCGCCTTTTAAAACTCGTACGGAGTCCAGTTAATTCAATAGGCCTAAAACAACATTAGTTTGTATTAAATGTATATATATATTTGTTTAGTAAAAAATAATAATTCATAATCGAGCTCTAAAAAATATATCAATTATGTCTGAGAATACGGTCGTGACAAAATGTTAATTATTATATTACATCAGAACCTCTTAAACTGTGAAACGTTCTTGAACGAAATGACAAGATCCAATTTATCTCATTTACTTTCTATTTACTTCATGTGGTTCAGAGTAAATTATCAAAACCCGTAAGGAATGGTATGTCCAAAATGTCTATCTCTCGCACCTAAGGTTGGCTGTATGCGGATGTTAACTAAAAATAATAGCATTGTATTAATTGTATGTTATGACCTCGGTTAAAAATGGAACAAAAAGAGCAGCCTGGTCGGTGTGTTAATTCGGGCAGAACTAAATAGTGAATATCCAGTCATCCATGACCACATCGACAAGCTTGCGGTAATACGCACACTGTCCATATACGTTTTGCATAAGTTTGCAAGAAAGCCGCGGGATCAGTTCGTGCGCCATTTTGTGAAAATGCAAAGTCGCTTCGAAACGCAAGGGGGTCTGAATCGCAACATTTTCTAAATTTCATATTATCGTGGTTTTATAATTGACTACCTCAGTCGATGGACGAGACAACAGTTATAAGGGTTCGAATCCTACCCATGCTGATCATGGAAGCAACCTTCAACTACTGAGAAATTTAAAAGCTGATTCTATTAAACGTTAATTCAATGGATGCCATTGGCAATATGTCGCAGCCACGTCCTCTCATCAGACGTTCAAACGAGCCGTTCCCCTCACGGTGTGTATAGCCGTGCTTAAGTATTTATAACCTGAAAACGAGCTGAGACAAGGTTACCTAATGATAATGAGGTTGAATTGTCGTTTCATTTAATCCACTTCAGTTAAACATAAACCAACAAGGTCGTTTTTGGTTTATTTTGCAATGAAAACATTTAGAGCTATGGTCCGATAAGGCTCAATAGTATGACGTTTAGGCCTATACTCCTTGCATTTTTTTTATACGAAATATTCTGGTCCAAAAAGTACAATTTAAAAAAAAAAATCCAACAATTTAAGACTATCAGTGTCGTTTAGGATTCCGCAACGCAGCCAACTTTTGACCATATTTGCTTCATATTTTTCAAGTGAGTTCTGTGTGAGTATATTTACCATACGTTTCGGTGTATACCGTTCATATAAAACAACAACTTAAAATATGACTCTCTAAATCTGTGTCGACAAATCTATGACCAATTCCAAAATCAAAAATTATCAAATGTCTCAAAGGTTTTCTAATATAACCCCTTCATTTAGCTTACACAAAAAATATTTATTTTATTTTATAGTTTTATCTCAAAAGAAAAAAAGCCGACTGTCGAGCGCCATATCGAATAACTGTGTAATCAATATGGTTGTTGCGGCAGACGGAACGGGGAGTATTGTCTGGTTCTTTTGTACATTCTGTCCCTTCACGTTCCTTGAACTGTTTTATCGATTTTCACTTTTATTGATACTGCAATAATGATACCTTGCAATGGTTTGCATTAAAGCAGTGGTTTGGATTCTATATTTAGCTCATTAGACGTCACATGACAACGGTGTTGTGCCTGCATTTTTTTTTTGCCAGATGGGGGCGTGCTCCAATATCGCTCGCACAATGAACTTTTACACAACACCCAATTTCATCGGACGCGTTTTTTCGATGTTTTTGTTTTCCTTTCCATTCCAGGAAATAGAGGCTGGCAGCCCCAAAAGTCAGATCCATGCGTTCATGCCAAGCAATCCAATTGTCACGACACAATTGTAAGCAGGCAACCCAACAAAGATGGCCGTCCGTTATGCGACGAGGGCCCGCAGTGCAATTTGTTTGAGTGCGACTGTTTTTGCCTCACGTACAGCTTCCAAATACCTGGCATACCACATCTTTCAGTTTGTTTCCATGGCGACCGTTGCCTGGTTACTGATGAGAGCATTGATTAGATCACCTTTGTGTTAAGGGGACATTTACATAAAGCCATTGGTCTCGCAGGAAACCGGCGTCAATATCACTTTACGAAAAAAGCAACATCGTTTCAAAATAAACACTGTTATCGAAATAATTGTGATTCGGAACTTCATAATGCCCATTGCGGTCACGGTAGATGCTAAATTGTCCATAATGTCAATGACGAGCAGAGTATACTGTTCAAAACATCGAGACCACACCGGCTCTTTTCAGATCCAACACTCCTCCCAAATGAGATTTTACACATGGTTGTACCCGCAAGTTTACTATTTATAGTTATTTCGTGTCAGTGGATTGAATTCCTTTCTAGAAAACAACAAACCTTCGAGAACAAAATTATAAAGCAACTTAACTCCAAGGCCTGTTTTGATGAAAACAATTATTTTATTGTTCAATGATCGTTATAAATGACAGTCGATGTATAACTGCATGATTATCGTTATATTCACTCCAGAACATAACTAAAGATGCAAAAAATAATATAAAACGTTTTTACAGAATTGTTGAAAAACCAAATACTGTGTGGATGTTTTTGACTAGTTTATCATTAAAGTCACCTGGAAATAGATTTTTTTTTTTTTTTTATATAAGAGTATATGTATATTAACAATAAAATAATTTTTTGAGTAATTGTTTGTCAGTATTTATATGTTAAAAAAATAGATAAAGTTGTTTGGGGGCGACTCCGCCCATCCCTTTTTGTGACGTCAATCGAGGAAGACTTCGCCTCGATTGAACATCGACCCCACTCGAACTTGCCTGCATTTACGTTGTATATACACGTGCAAGTAGTGAGATTGTACGTTTCGTTTGGTTATCCAAAAGGGGTTTTTTTCTTGCATTTTTCCAGCGAAAATTGCTGCTGGATGCAGCAAAACGACTAAAGATGGGGTCAGCCAGCATTTTTTTCCTGCAGATCCCAAATAATAGGCAGTTACGGGCATCGAAAGTTAGGCTAACAAGGGCAAAGTGGTCCGGTCCGACGTCGTTTTCAGCGCTATGCAGCGAACACTTGGATAGCCCGGGGATTTTTTCGTTGGCAGTAGCGTGCAAGGGAAGTTGCAGTGAAGCTTAGGTTACCAGCGAAATGTTTCCGGTGGAAAAACAATACCTCGTATTATCCGTGTTCTCGTTATGACCATGCTCGTATCTTCCGTTTTTAAGACATAAAAACGCGCATGGGACAGTTCGGGACCGGTGAAAAACCTCGTATAAACTGGCGTCTCGTATTACTATTAGTCGACTGTACACTGTCCTAGGATTGCATTGGGTGGTGACGTCCGAATACGAAAACGCATGATACTGATCAGGTACCCAGACGAAATGTACGGGACCAGACTACACATTTTCTCCTGCCTCGATTGACGTCACGAACAGCGCCATGTAAAGGGGGGCCTATTTTTTATTTGTAATTAAAAGAAAAATACAATTGTTTAACCTTAGTAAATTGTTTATTCACATTCCACTCATAACAATGTATATATTAATGACAAAAGCTTTATTTTGAAAAAATACCACTGCCAGGTGCCTTTAAACTTTAATTCAAAAGCTTGCTTGTTTGAAAATTTCGTTTCAGACTTTATTCATACTGGCGATATGTTTGACTTTAGTCATTCTTTTCATTTTACCAAATCAAATTCGGAATTGAACATTTAGCAATTTTGTTAGAATTTGTCCTATATGCATCTTATTTATTATGCATCAATTGCCAGCAGCGCCGAAACTATACGGTAATCTTTAAGGGGGCACAAGCAGGTGCACCACTTTTTTCTAGGGGACACTTCTGTGCAATTTAAACTGTAGTTTCCGCTTGTATTTCTATTAAACAATCCCCTTTTCAATTTTGGCGCTCTTGTTGCCATTTACTGTTTTTTATAAGATTAGTGACGTGCGTGTTAAACATAAAATAAGGTGCGTGTACATGGAAAAATAGTTTTAAAACATTTAAACTATCACATTATAGCTTAGAAAACGTAACAAAAGAAGTCAAGATTTCAAATAGGGGTCACCCAGGGGCACGGTCCGTACCCCCCCCCCCGTGCCCCCACCCCCTAATTACGCCACTGATAGCCAGTAACAAGTAACCATTTTGAAGCTCAGGACCGTATACTGTTGATAGTCCGGATATTAAGAAACGCACAAACCAGGAGGCCGACTGCCTTTAACGCTGAGTGCGATTTGCTACCGCTTGTTGTCCACGTCTCTCCACGATAGTAAAAAAAAGAAGAGAGGTTGGTTTTCGATTTCGCCATGTCCGTGCCGAACACTCGCGGTACGATCGAGCGCGGTGATCCAGCTCCTTCGGGTCTAAACCACCGTCAAAGCTAGCTAGCTAGCCAGGTCTCGATTCACGTGTGAAACTATAAACGAACGGAAATATGCGGGCCAGGACGATATCCCACCGGCTAAACTTGTCATTTTGCTGAATGTTGAACTTAACGAGTTAATTTTAAAGACGACGTGCCGTTCTAACGATCGGACTAATTGGGGAATAAAATAACAGGCAGAATCAATGTAGCATATAGCAACTACTCAATAACCGATGTGATTAGCTGTCATTGAATTTAAACTTGCGGCTTTATATTAATTTATGAAATTATGGGGAAAAAAATCTTTTTCCCCTCATACATGAAACGCGCTTAAGGTTGAAACCTTCCAATGATAATTGCGTGTAGTGCAAATCTTGACTCAACAAAAGAGAATGAACGGCAACAGAAACAAGAAATTCATGGCAACATTTTTAATCTTGGACCTTTTACTGATAGTGACAGCACTTGTGCGAAGCCCCAACGCTGCACATTATCTTGATTCAAAACATTAAGAGCATGTAGACTGCAGAAGCAGGTCTATATTACAAACATTTCAAATTCTTAAACTCAAAGAATGAAAGCAATTTTGCCAACATTACCAGTGCTGCTTAGACAATTACTACACTCCAAAATCATGGGTCAGAATTGATCCGGATCCGGGTCCCCTGACCCAGGCTGACCCGGAACTGACCATGGTCAGTTACGAATGGGATTTTAACTCGGATTGTGCGTCAGTTTAACCCTTTCTGGGTAATTTTGACGCAGGTTCCGGGTCATACTGACCCAGAAATTGGTCAAGCCCTTCTAGACCCAGAATCCGGGTCAATTCTGATCCGGGAATTTTCTTAAAGTATATCTAGAAGCAATAAAAGTATATCTAGAAGCAATAAAAGTATATCTAGAAGCAATAAAAGTATATCTAGAAGCAATAAAAGTATATCTAGAAGCAATAAAAGTATATCTAGAAGCAATAAAAGTATATCTAGAAGCAATAAAAGTATATCTAGAAGCAATAAAAGTATATCTAGAAGCAATAAAAGTATATCTAGAAGCAATAAAAGTATATCTAGAAGCAATAAAAGTATATCTAGAAGCAATAAAAGTATATCTAGAAGCAATAAAAGTATATCTAGAAGCAAAGGCCTCAAGGCCCTGTCTCCCATCAAGTATCATACCCCATCAGTAAGACAGTGCGACTTTAATCGCAGTCCCACCCAGGCACTACATCAAGTATCCGTTATAAAATAAAATACCTTCTTAACTATCAGTATCGTTTGCAATTAATGTTGGAGTGCCATTTTATCGCATAGTTGTTTTTCTATATACTTTCCCATGGCCGAGGTTGAACCCCCATGTAGATGTCATTGAAACCATTTCATTTGTACAATCGCTGGTCACGGAAAGCATACGAACATGACATAATAAGCCCCAACACGTACAATAACCCCATTTCTGCTGTAGCTATGAAAATCTTTACATTGTAATGTACTAATGATAGAGCAAGATCTGCAATGACGTGAGTGGAGTCGATCCAAATGTCAATATCATACCAAGAACTAGCCAATTACCCGGAGTGTGGAATCCTGCCATGTTATTGTTCATGACGCTGATTATCAGGTAGTTCGCTACCACGAATTTCGGGCTCAGTCTTAAGTTACGTCGTGACAGCTCATGACTTCGGTTCTCAGTTAGACTTCGTCCGCCATTTTGTGGCACCGTGCCAAAATGTGCACGGCTTAAATAAACATGCCGAGAAAGCCAAAACGCTAGAGCAAAATTGAGGTATTGGAAAGGACCTGGCACGCTGAAACGGAACGACCTTTTATTGCATCGTAAACAAAACTATGACTTGACGACTTATATCATGGGTCATGGCTGCTCCTTTGACATTGTTTATCACGAGCTATTAATATTACGATAAACACATGCGAGAACATAAGATTATGGCTGCCGTCAGAAAACGTGATCCCGGTCAACCGAAACCTGCAAAGTAAAAACCGGTCATGCTAGGCGTGGATATTATCTTAATGAACAAGCTACACACACTATGGTGTCATTTGTTTCCTGGTGACGAGTGCCTGATGGGGTCACTCGGGTGAAGTCCTGGGCCCAATTTCATAGAGCTGCTTAAAGCACAAAAAGTAAGCACTACAAAAATATGCTTACCAGAGTAAGGTTACCAGGAGCCAAACTACACGTCACATGTACAATTTGTGACTGGTGTCCTGATTATTTCTACTCAGCAGACAATTGTTAAGGGATATTGTAGCTAAGCACAACAAACCTATGCTTACCAGTCAAACTGCTATGTCATAATATATACAATTTGTGACTGGTTTCCTGCTCATTTCTGCTAAGCAGAAATTGTTAAGGGATTTTGTTGCTAAAACACAACAAATATATTCTTACCAGTTACCAGCCAAACTACAATGTCATAATTATGTACAATTTGTGACTGGTATCCTGCTCATTTCTGCTTAGCATACAATTGTTAAGGGATATTGTCTGCTTGGGCAACTCCATGAAATTTGGGCAGATCAAATCAAAACCTGAGCGGGATTGAGGATCTTCTACTATACTAGGGATTAATGTCTTAACCTCCCCGTAACTGGATCCCAGATAAATCCCAATCCAGATTGCGTGTTAGTTACACAACGAACTCCTCACAGTCTGCCCGAGGGAGGGTATAGTTAAACCCTTCTGGGCACGCTTCAAGGTATTACGGGTCCCCCGATGAAAGGAGGAAATTGTCCTTCCTCCGCGGCCTCACAAAAAAAGGAATCCCCAATAGAATGTCTTCACGATGTATTGAAGAAGAAGACAACATGAAAAGGGACTCTACTGTAACCATGTAACAAACTGAATTACGACGGTCCACATCTACGGCACAATTAAATTGGGAGGTGAAAATTGCAAATCTGTACATAATTTCAAAGCCATGGGGGCTTTCAAGGACAAATTAACATATCCATAATATTTTGTAATATTTATATCACTTTGAATGTTTTTCTTCTGTTAAAGGGTGTTTGTAACATTGGTACGAGTAAAAATATAAATGTTCACAGATTGATGCATAACGTACTTACATGTACTGTACATGGTATAAAGATGGTCATGGTGGGAGCTCTTTCAAATATTTTTGCTTGAAATGCTATCGTTTTTGAAAAATGAGTAAAACAACAATTAGTTTTGATCTCACGAGTCAAAAACTAAATGTTTGAAAACAGTGAAAACATATAAAGTTTGTCCTCACTTTTTTTTCGTGATTCCAATGACCGATTGAGCTTAAAATTTCACAGGTTTGTTATTTCATGAATATGTTGAATCACATCAAGTGTGGATACTGGCCTTTGATAATAATTACCAATGATACAAAAATGTGCTTTAATGCTGTGAAACATGTTTTGATTTTGTCAAGATTAAAAATAGACCCGGGTCACACGGGGGCAATCCCTCGCCACCAAATCGAGGACTCAAACCGTCTCGCTCTTTGTGTTCCCTTTTCACTGGTTCCAAGGTTTTCCCTTTGATTAAACCCTGGGTAATAACGTGAGTGTCAAAACGAGACCAACGACATCGCGTGCGTGTTCCGGGAATAAAAGGTGCACAAACTGCGTGACGTAATGGCCTTGTTGCCTGGCAACCACCCCGATCAATGTCGAGACTGAATGAAAGGGCGCGTATATTTCCAGGGTAGTTGTTTCTTCTCGATTTCTTGTACAACTGGTCAGGAATCGTTCATACAACGCTTCCAGACTGAATAAACGGACTTTTAACCTTCATTAAGGAAGGATTAATATATCCTGGCGATTCGGTTAGAGTTATTTGTGAAAGGTCTAAAAAAAGATCAAACTATTGACTTTTTTCTTTTTGGATGATCATAAGAATAGATGTCGGTATTTTGATTTGAAGATTACAACAAGCGACGTCGGATCAAAATAGAAACTTTAAATTGGGCTCTGAATATATATCCAAAAATATTTAAATTGGTTTAAACTGTTTATTATCAATGCTCCACATTTGCACTCTAAAAAACTTTCCGGTCAAAATTGACCCACATTCCAGGTCCTCGTATGGGAAGCCTGGTGACCCATATCGGGGGTCAGCCTGACCCAAAAAGTGGTTTAATAAAAGATGGGTTTTTAACTCGGATTTTCGCTTCATTCCTCTGAGTCATTTTGACACCGATCATCGGGTCATTCTGACAGAGAAATGGGTTCAGCTCCAAGGGTAGACTTGTTGACAAGTCGTTCATGTTTGTCGCGGTGTGTCGAGTCTCGTGTGGTGTTGAAGCGTAATATTATAAAGAATTCTCTCGCAAGATCACTGCTCTCGCGCGAAGTTTCTGGCTGCCGACTCTTCGTCATTAAATGTGACCAGTCTTGAGAGCAGTAATCTCGTGCAGAGCATCACCGTGACAGACATTTAACGACTTGTCCACAAGTCTACTCCAAGGGACCCGGACCCGGATCAATTCTGACTCGGAAAATAATGTAATTGTCACGGGACTTCAATATGAAAGAATCCCAAAGACAACCCGGTCCCCAGCTCTTAAAGGGACACGTTGCCTTGGATCGGGCGAGTTGGGCTATGAAAAGCGTTTGTAACCGTTTGTTATGAAATGCATATGGTTAGAAAGATGTTTTAAAAGTAGAATATAATGATCCACACAAATATTCCTCGAAATTACGTGGTTTTCCTTTTAATCGTAAACTAACACGGCACGCTATTTTGTAGAGTCAAATATTTGACTCCACAAAATGGCCGACCGTGTTAGTTCGCAAAGTAAAAGGAACTGAAAACCACGCAATTTCGAGGCATACTTGTGTGGATCATTGTATTCTACTTTTAAAACATCTTTCTAACCAATATGCATTTTATAACAAACGGTTAGAAACGCTTTTCATAGACCAACTCGCCCGATCAAAAGCAACGTGTCCCTTTAAGTCTGATTTTAAACCAACGTAGCCAGCTCTATTGGTTTGAACCTCCCCCATCAACAAAAACAACAACAACAGCAACAACAACAACAGCAACAACGAACAATAATATGGTAGACCGTGAGTCCACTTGAAGCATAACAAAGCCATAAACTTAATAATGATAAAGTCATATCACGTACACAGCATGACCGTGGACTCGTGACCTATAGGCAGCAATCATGATTTACAATCACTTCTACCTCAATGGTTTGCATGAGTTGACAACAAAATGCCAGTTTTAATCGTTATAGACTCAACACCCCCAACACGGCGTCCACCCTTGACAACATTGTAACGTCACCCTCGGTTTACCCATCCACCTATGGTTTATCACTTCACGGAATATATCTTCGCTGACCCAAGTTCTGGCTATAGTATGCCAAAAGGTACCCTCTTGGTCATTTTTGTCCTAAACGGGATGTTTAAAGAGTAGGTTGTATTGACCTCAAACAGAAAAGTGGAAGCCATTGATTGGCACTTTTGCCATAGTCTTGCTGCTCACTCTAGCTATACATGTATCAGTGGTTGTTTGTTAGGCGAAATTGTCTATATGGTCTGTGGTCGCTGTAACGTCTGTGTATAGCCAATATTCAACTGATCTAGAATTGAACCCCGCTGCATTTGATATACAGCAGGACGTTGGTACCGCAATTGCACACCATTCAGACTGACCATCTATTTCTACCTCCATGGTCCGACTGAGATGGGAGGTCAAAGGGCAAGAAACGCAAGAAACTCCGAACGTGTGTTATTATTATTCCAAAATTGCAATTCGTTTTTCTTTTATACGAGGTATAACATACAGTGAGAACCCAGGTCTGACCGTTGTGACCGTTGTGATCTCACAGCATAGCGCCCTCATTGTTGGAACATAGCGGTTAAAAAACCAATCAACATGTAATAACCTGTCACATCACTATTTACAAAAGAGCAAGGATTTGAACACAGCTCAATGGAAAAAAAATAACAATTTATGTTTTAGGGAAATTGCTTCATCTGATTTTTATCAACTTGCAGGTATGCAGAAAGGGGGCACATTTCAAAATGTGTTCATTTGCTAATTTTATAACTCTTGAATTTGGTGTGGAAATTAAGACACCAAATTTTCCCATTAGATCAGTGCAGTATCTTGCCTGCCAGAAGGGCCTTAGAATGTACAATGCCACTCTTGTCGTATAAAAGGTTACATGGTCAATTATTCAAAGGTATAATAGGCTAAACTTTCTTCTGCTGTTTTGCTTAAACTGTCCAGTAAAAGATACGTGTTGAATAATGATGTATGCAATGAAAATGATACTTAAGATCTGAGGCCTGGATGGCTCAGTTGGTAGAGCGCCGGCACGTTAAACCGGAGTTCGTTAGTTCAAACCCCGCTCCAGTATTAATTTCTTTGTTCAACCCCAATACTATTTTTAAAAAATTCCAAGTCGATTTCCTTTGTGGTTTATTACTTTATAATTAAAATAAAAAGTCGAATCCCCTCAAGGTGATTCCTTGGCCTTCCACTTCCTAATTGTAGACTTGGGTGTGATCCCTGGCTACACGTTCATCCGGAGGTCGCTGGTTCAAATCCCGCTGTGGTAAATTTGTCTTTGTTCAACCCCAGAATGCTTAAGAATATTTGTGACAGATGCTAGACAGTAAACGCGAAACCACTTTCTTTTTTTTCAATTTGTAATCAGCAAACACAAACAGTTTCTTACAAAACAAGCCATGTTACATCTCCCATCTCTCTCCATTCGTGCCCCATGAATTGACTGACATCTTTGGGCTATATGTGAGTGACGCGCTGCAGTCTCTTTAGCAACAACAACCGCATTACGTATTCATAAACCATTAATAGTTCAATCAAAACTGTACTAAGCTGTAAGCGGTCGCTGATGTAGTCCTATGTACTATGTACACACACACAAATACAAGAGAATTACTTTGTGCGAGCCCTTATTATAAAACAATCAGTAAGCACAAAAATGATTTACAAGAAATTATGTCGTGTATAATATGTTTTACGGACGGTAAACCATTCTACGAATTGACTCGCTCGCCGCTGACGAATCCAGCCGTGAGAATTCCAACAAAAACACAAAACCGTCTCCTCTTGCGGTTGAAACCACGGGTCGTACATAATCATAATACACCGCGGGCTATCGTGAGAGAGACAAACTATTTTCATTCCATTACGACTCTGAATGTTCAATTCCCCGTCGGTTATAGGAAAAAACAAAACTACATAAAATACTTTAATGTTGAGTCATTTTCGGAAAGCTCATAAAAATAACAAAACCTAGAGGTTTGCCCGCTGGCATAACTCCAGTGTGATGTTTCGTGTAGATCTATCATCGGACTGATATTTAAACCTATATCCAAGACGAAATTCTGTCCGTTGCAAATCATAAGCGCAAGATTGGATCCAGAACTATTCAAAGGTGGGAGATTAGTGTATCATCTGATAACAGGGAACAGAGCGTATAATGTGTGTTGCCCACATTACATCAACATAATGAAGGAACAAATTACTGATCGCTTCGCATATGCAAAATGGGGGGAAAAACCAAAAAAAACCAATAACGATTGGGACAATGAGCCTAAATTAAAAAATTCCGGTTCAGAATTGACACGGATACAGTCCCATTATTTTGGTCTGACCCATTACTGAGTCAGTATGACCCGGAATCTGTAGTGTCAAAATGACCCAGAAAATGGTCAAAGAATCAGAGTTAATACACAAAGTTAAACCACTTCCGGGGTCAGCCTGACCCACAAATGGGTCAGGGCTCGTTTTCACAAAGCACGAAGATTCATCTTAAGACGAGTTGCCAGTATAACCATAGTGATTTGTCTTGTGACATCACACTTTGCTCAGCAATTACGATTGATTTCCAGTTCATTCGTAACTCTTTGTGAAATCGAGCCCATACAGGACCGATGAGAACCAGAATCTGGGTATTCTGATCCAGGAGTTATTGAAGTATACCAGACAATCCACACCCATCTTTGTAACCGAAGTCTACTTTTACATACAGGAGAATTTATATATATATATATTTTTTTTAATTTTTTTTACGTAACATTTAGTCTGGTTTGTGTTTCTGCTAATATTTGTCTATCGGGGGTCTTACTTACGGTGACTTTTGTATATTTTGCATTTTATAGTACTTCTTTTGCTTGCCATCTTTTGTTTACTTTTTACTGCAATTTTAGATTTCTGTGTATTATATAATATAAATTTGTATTCTTTTAAATGAGCAAAGGTCTGGGAGGGCGCATCTTTTTTTATGACAGTTTTTCGACTTTTGCCTTTCCCTGGACGGCCTCTGCTCGGATATTGTATCGTCCAAAGAATTAAAATTAAAATAAAGCTTTGTCAATTCGTTTTTAAATTGTTTATTTTGGATCTTGGAAAAATAAAAACATCTTAACTGGGAGCTGTTCACACGGAAGTACACTCTAAAAAAACGGAATTGACCCAGATTTCGGTTCCCAGGGGACCTGACCCATTTGTGGGTCAAGCTGACCCCGCAAGTGGTTAAAACATGGTATTTAGCTCAGATTCTGCGACAGAAAAGTTTGACTTTATGTCTAGGTGATTTTGACACAGATTCCAGGTCACACTGACCAAGCCCCATGGGACAGGGCCCGTGGGACCCAGATCCAGGGCCCAATTTCATAGAGCTGCTTAAGTAGAAAATATTGCTTATCAATTGTCTGCTAAGCAGATATGAGCAGGATACCAGTCACAAAATGTACTTCTGACATGGCAGTTTGGCTGGTAACGTTATTCTGCTAAGCATGCTTTTGTTGTGCTTAGCTACTTTTTGTGCTTAAGCAGCTCTATGAAACTGGGCCCCGGTCAATTCTGACCCGGCTGTTTTTAGAGTGTAGTGAGCCTATTATATATAAAACAATGTTACCCACTTCCATCTTTTCATCCAAAGTCTACCTTTACGAAAAAGCAAATCTTTGTCAGTTTCTTTTTAAACTAATTATTTTGAATCTTGCAAATAAACAAAAACATCTTGACAAAGAGTCCACACGGAAATAAAAAAGGTTTACAAAAAAATATCCGTCACCAAAAAGATGTGGCTTCCACATCCCAGGGCCCAATTTCATAGAGCTGCTTAAGCACAAAAACTAGCTAAGCACAAAATAATTATAATTACCAGAATAAGGTTACCAGCCAAAATGCTATGTCACATGTTCAATTTATGACTGGTATCATGCTCATTTACCTTAGCAGAAAATTGTTAAGTAACATTTAGTGCTTAAGCAGCTCTATGATATTGGGCCCTGGTCACAAAATTATAGAAAATACAAATAAAGGAGAATAAAATAATGGTGGCTCGTTCGCATTATTTTCAGCAAGAGAGAATCTGTACGACCCCCCCCCCCCCCCTAATTTTGTTCTTCGTGATTTCTTCGGTAGTTTAGCGCATCATGAACTAGCTCGAGGGACCAAACCATATTTAGAATACAGTCGCGCCGACATGTCACTTCCCAAATGGAGACATAAATAGAACCACAGTATTCAAGACTTCATTCTGATACTTTGACAAGTTAAATTGAGCCTTGAGACATAACGTGCCTACTTCCGGTTTACTTGGATAATTTCAATCACGATGATAAAAATTACGACGTAGTCGTGATCCGGACGCTGTTGAATGAAATAGTTAAACCCCTTGACATAAATAACATCAAGAGCTAGAAAGACAGCCAAAGACAAAAACCGAAAGCCAAGCTTTTTGTGTAAAAATAACTAAACTATACTTTGTTTCAATCAATCACAACAATTGCTTTCAGTTTCTGCCATCGGAGCTAATTACCCATGATTCCCTGTCAAAGACCAAAAGGAAAATAATTATACTAAATCCATTACCTTTGACACGCAGATGTACGTGTACATCCTAAACAAAGCAGGGGCTTACCTTTGCCCTCATTCCTGACCTTCAAAATTACTTCCGGGAAGGACATTCTATAACATTGTCACACTTGGACCAAGAGAGGGCTTCAAACAAAACGCATGAAGAATGTCAAATATGTGACGTCAAGCATGTTTTCGAAAGACGTCATGATGCTCGCACGACCGGTTTCGTGGATTTTGGGATCCCTATAAACCATCCCAAAACTCGGTCTTGCTCTTGAACGATACCTACGTCACAGCAAAATGTATCGAATGAATAACAAAGTTATGATACAGCAAAGAAGGCTTTCGGAAATTCCGAACGAGTTGTAGCCGCTGCTCGCTCTTTGCCAGGACGTGGTAACAACAAATACGGGCAAAATTATAGTGATTATGTCGACGTCACTATGAAACTCAGCTCGCCGAGTTTGAATTTGTCGTACGCCTTATTTTCCCGCCTGTTTTGGTCTCATCTGTTATCTTTATCTATAGCCTATATACCGTCACCACCAAATGATATTTGTCAGTTTCCATGTGGTTTATTATTTGACAAATTATATTTGAAACGATGATTATTTATTTCAATCAATCTCAAAGCCGCGAAAATTTTACATCATTGAAAAATATCTACGTTTTTAAACATTCAAATAAGTTACTACTCTTTGCATTTGCTTGTTGTAGAATATTTGTAATTATTCATGGGTTTTTAATTGATTTGAATATTGTGCAGGTATTGGGGCATATAATGCGGGTATAAAATGAGTTATCCGATGGAGAAAAAACAGATAAACACATAAAACAAAAAGGTTTGTATGTTACGGGTCGGCACCAACTATCGGCCGCAAAGTGACATTGGGGATTTCTGGCCGTACACTGCACAACCACAACTCAAGGTTCCGGAGGCTTGGTGGTCGTGAGTTACGTCACTTTTGGTTCAGCGGGCCCAACTAATTATCATTAAACATTAACAATAATTGGGGTATGGTTAATCGTTAACATGTTGCTGAGTTCAGTAACTGCTTCATCCCAAGAGGATTTGCAATGAAGCTTAGAAACCGTACAAAACAATAACAACGGTGTGAACGTGTCCAAACAACAAACAAAACCAATGACTAGTCTTGGCCATCACACGCGTCCAATCGTAGAGGAACTAAATGGTGTTGTTCTCATCTGAGTTGTCCTAACTCACTGCAAAAATGAGGTGTTCAAATTGACACCATGTTGTCAACATAAAAACACAATGGGTGTTAAAATAACACCAATGTAGTTGAGTTGGCAGGAATTAGTGTTATTTTAACAATGCCACCCTTTGTTGTAAAATTTGATTCTTTTTTTGTATCTACTATAAATAATGTGACTGACAACATCCACCATGGTGTCAATTTTAACACGTCTGTTTTTGCTCTGTAAGGCTACACTTTAAATGAATAAATTTATTTTTCTTTCTTGTTACTTCTCCTTTTTTATTCACGTTCTTTATAAAGTCCGCTTTGGTGTATTTTTCAGTTTGCTAAGTTCATTAAAAACAGTCATTCTGATCAATGATTCTTTTCCATGAATGATGTTCTATGGGTTTTGTACTATGTCCGTCATTGTTGACAAAATGGTTTTCATTGTTGACAAATAAAGATGTGAGTCATTGTTTCGTTCATTTGGCATCATTGTGGTCCGTAGTCCATGGCCCTTGACCTTCGGTTTGAGCACACAATGGTTCACCAGGAAAACAGGTTGACCATAAAAGTATTTATACAAACGTAAAATGTGCGGCTACCATTCAAAACAAATGTGGATGTTTTACAAGACTGGCCCATAGTCCCTTGACTAGCTCTTGAAATTCGTGAACCGTTTTTTTTAATAGTTTTTTTTTTATAAGATTAATTTCGTGGAAGTATTAAAAATTCGCTGACCAAAAAAGGGACAACCGCCATGATTGAGAGCGAAACTTCACACGGCATGTGTACTTCCAAAGCAACAACTTTGTATGCTCACCTCCTGAGCTGTGAGAGGCCAGAGAGAACTTTGCAACAAAAACACTTTAATTGATAGAGTCAATATTATATAGTTTTAGCATGCATGATGATTTCTCGCTGCTGAAATGCATTGTCAGTCAATCTTTAAAAAGAAAATTCATCTGGCACTTTTATTGTTTTAAGATTGTAGATTTCTATCTCCATGGTATTTGATATAGTGTCAAAACAGTTTTATTTCGTAATTATTTTTTCAATTGTGATGATCTTGATAATCTTTGCCTGCTGCTGCTACTCAGGTTGTTTTGACAATCTTTACTATTTGTCTGTACTGGCCGTGCGGCCGTCACCGTGTGTCACGTATTATGATTAGTTTTTTCCGTGGATTTTGCTTGTACACATGTACCTTTTTGTTATATTTTAACCTCTCAATTTTTGAGGTTTTGTCTGGGAAAAAAAATCAAAATAGTGGTCACACCTCAAGAGACAAACTCGTTTGTCACGCATGAACGAGTCCAGAATAAAACAGACCTCCGAAATCGTGACAAAGAGCCATCAACACAAACACCTATACAACAATGCCCGCGATAACACCAACGGCCTGAATGTAGAGCGATAGATGTAATGGCAACCGGTAAATAATGGGGGCTGAGTAGTCTTTGGTTGGTTGGTTACATGTTGGCCTAAAATACAACTACAATCATAGAGAAAGGACTATGCTACAATGTACAATGTACAGTGCATGTGGTTAATTAGAGTACAATGAGTCCACCCCTGCGCATCAGGGGGTCCCCTTTGCTAAACCTTGAAAGAGAGGGGGTTGTAAAAAATATATATAGGTTTTTAGTTGCCTTGACGTTCACAAAGCAGCAAGGTAGAGTGAGAAGGGGGGGGGGGGGGGGGTTTACTGATGAACCATCATGTATTAAATGCAAATATCTCCCAATTAACTGCAACGGAAAACAGAAAACTGATGTATTTAAGGCAACGCAACTCACTCCTGACTTCCTATGGCGCTTACCGGCAAAGTGTCACATTGACCTTGGCTCAGAATTAGAACTTGCGCAGATCATAGAGCAATATTAGGCACCAATCAATTAAATCGTGCCATTTAAAAATGTTGTTACTTTCTGTTTTTTATATTTTGAGAGGGGGGGGGGGAATTACAATCTGCATGCCTGAGACAACTCAACACTACCAACAATTACTAATACAATGCCGTTCGTGTTCA
Organism: Leptasterias polaris; assembly: GCA_037783415.1. Lineage (NCBI taxonomy): Eukaryota > Metazoa > Echinodermata > Asteroidea > Forcipulatida > Asteriidae > Leptasterias > Leptasterias polaris. The sequence continues at coordinate 8,102,149 of JAZGTN010000040.1, read as the reverse complement.
TTGTAACAATTACTGTAAACTAGTTCCATTCCAAATTACGTACCCTGGGTATAAAATTTTCTGTGTATATTAACATAGCGGGAGTGAAATTGGACACTGGGTACGAGGTCATGATGTCACAACACCCTTCTCCCAACCTAGCGGGAATCATTCATGCTCGTATGAACTGAATTTTGGGTGTGGCCAACTAATGGGTTGAATTTTATGATAGCAACAAACAAACAAAAACAAAAGAAACATACAAAATATTGAACAGAAACAGTATTACTTCATTTCGCTTAGCAGTTTTAAGTTCTATTAGTTTTAATAACACAGTTTCAAGTGTCCCAAAAATATCCTAGGCTGACACCTTCCCTATAGTATAGGGCATCCAGAAGCATCATCTGTTGAGATATTGTGAGAATGGTTACGTATCGGTAATTTTATGACGTTGCACAACAAGAACGACCATCCACCGGCCGTGTGATTCCATGGGGGGGGGGGGGGGGGGGGGGGGGCCGGGTAGTGGATACAACATACAATTGATGTGGATAATTACAATACAGAAGTCATGGATACTTCATGAACAGCACGGTTTCAAGGTCATCACATATTCCCAGGGATGAATAATCTGGGTTTTGGGGCTGACAAGGTCCATGCTCCGTAGGGTACTGGTACGCCCCCGTGGATCACGCCAGCCCCCCCCCCCCCCCCCCGCCACATTCAATGTGGAAAGTGCTTTTGGGCAGTACGGTCACATTATTGTATAGTCGCAACCAATAGGGCCTATGTGGTTTTGGACATGACAGTCTCGGAAACCCACACTATGCATAATAAATTTTAGCCATAATTTGTTATTTTCCCTCGATCACTATGGGGATGAGTAGGCCTACCGTAAACCGCAATATTGCCTCAAAATAATTTAATGATCACGTGAGTGAATTGTATGAGCAGGTACCCGGCCGCCAAACACAATTATGTCACCGCTGAAACAAGACTGACAAATTGAGACGTCGTTGTGGGCCTGGCGCTACTCGTGTATTTTAACAAAAATCATAGAAATGTGAGACATTGATTGTCAAATGAAATAGGCCTATACTCCGTATTCGGCCTGGCGCCAGTCACTGTGACTACTCCTGAGACCGTAGGTTGAGGGTAACGAAATACCATGAACCAAAGAGAACCGAGGACACGAAGAATGTTTCAATTGTTTTGTTTTAAGTTCATGTTCTCAAGTTCATGCCAATTTTGCTCACGATCGAAAACGGGCAATTTCCGAATCACGAACAAAGCAACGCGATGGTCAGTTGAATAACGTGGGCCTAGACAGACGTAAACTGGGCATCCCGTGTTGTGTTGGTTCACATTCACTCTATTCACAACCAGACACGGAGTCAAAATCTCCCGACACGATCGCGAAACGATCTTTTCTACATGACCTTGACCAGAACGATACACCGTACGAAAAGGCGTCGAAAACATTATTCACAAACGTCACATAATAATGAGACGAATTTAATATAATTTAAAAAAACGTCACCTCTTTTCGAATGACTGACGTCCCAGGCAAGCCCTCTTTGTTTTGCTTTGATTCTTGTGGTCCTCCTTCAATCCTTGTAGTTTCTTCTCCAGGTGAGGTCCTCCTCCTATAAATCAAATAAGGAATTTAGTCAAGCCAGGAATTCAGCCAAAACACGTTAAAAACCAACGCCCTATTTTAGTAGATTCATCATTTCGCTGTGAGCCTCTGTGATTCTGCACATTTTAGCTGTCACAGAAAACAGCCTTTTGAAACATCGTCCTGTCGTTAGCATAGTTAATCAATATTCCGAGATTATTTCTGGTCAACTTACGTCGCCTTATTGACGAGCTCTGACGACACATCCCAAGAGGTTTCATCACTCCTACCCGGAGCCCCGGGCCCTGGGAGAGTTTCCTTCTCTTCCTTGGGTACATAAGCTGTCATAGTTTCACACTCTGAAACAAGGGGGGAAGTTTCATCAGTTCCGAAACATCTGTTCCCTTTTGGTTTTAGTCAGCATTTAACGAACGATCGTTTTTTCAATATCGGCAATGGCATACAAAAGCTATAATGCACACACGTTGTGCTATCTGAACAATCCAATGGCCACCGCGATGACGTCATTACACAACTACTACCACGAGTCGAGTTTCCGGGTGTCCTTCCTTCCAAACTTTCACAAATTTTTGATTCCAACTTTAGATATCTTTGGAAGAGACGAGTGACTAATGGTCATTATTTTATAGTCTAACATCAAGAGAAGGGTTAATTTATTCTTGAAAACAGACGACGTATTTTCGTCCACGATCGATCACTGAGCGGCTGTAAAACGCGTAAACGAGTGAGTGCGATCTTCTTCGTCCACGAATCACGTGATCAGTCCCATGACCAAGATGGCTGCCGTGCAAACGAAAAATCTACTCGTCACATTATGGGCTTGTTTTTGTACTTTTGGTAGGTATTCCAGTATTTTTATTCTAGAATAGATTATTTAAGTGTATAGACTGTGGTGTGTATCTGTTGTGGGGAGTTTTTTCAGATTGGAACACGAAGAATTTCGGTCGTGGAAAACGCCGTTTGAAATTTAGGATTGTTGTAATCTGTATGGGTTAGCGTGTGTTCATTGAGGTGTGTATTGTGTGGCGACTGTACAGTCAGTCAGCAGATGCAATGCTTGCTTAATGCTTGGAAGTTTACATAAATGCAAGAATATAGCCATATTAAAAAGCTGTAGTATACAGCCTGTATACCATCACAGAATACTGTAAGTGTTGTAAAGATTTTGCAGTGGTGGTACAATGATTTAAATTACTTTGTTAGCATAAAAACAGACAGAGTGAGCATCCGGATGATTGTTCTGTTTGGAGTGAAAGCTTCAATGTTTTCATTTTATTTCAACTGTTTTGAATTACAGACTTTACACTGATTGCCTTAAATAATGTCAGTGTTTATGGGTGTAGTAATATGGAACATGTCGTCCCACAACAGTACGCATTATAAACAGGCCTGATACAAGAACTTCACAAAGGCAACAGAGACCCATTGAGCATGTTGAGGCAATTGTCTCCATCACCCTGGTGTCAGTGCCTTGGCATGGTGCGCCTTGTATGTTCCAATAGAAATTGACGTTCCTCATAGAGGTACCCTTGACCAAGGAGAAAATGTCTTGGCGTCCTTGTCGTTTCAAAACCGAAGCAAAAATCCTGTATAGAATCAAGTTGTGGCAGGGCTGAAATTTCATTTTTGAGAGGGAAATGCCTTTTTCATGCAAAGGGCACTTCCATTGGCTTATTAAAGGGACTCGTTGCCTTGGATCGGGCGAGTTGGTCTATGAAAAGCGTTTGTAACAGTTTGTTATTAAATGCATATGGTTAGAAAGATCATGTTTTAAAAGTAGAATACAACGATCCACACAAATATGCCTCGAAATTGCGTGGTTTTCCTTTTACTTTGCGAACTAAACACGGTTCGCCATTTTGTGGAGTCAAAATTTTGGCTAGCTACAAAATGGCGGGCCGTGTAAGTTCACGATGTAAAAGGAAAACCACGCAATTTCGAGGCATATTTGTGTGGATATTTGTATTCTACTTTTAATCTTTCTAACCATATGCATTTAATAACAAACGGTTACAAACGCTTTTCATAGACCAACTCGCCCGATTCAAGGCAACGTGTCCCTTTAAAGTCTACGGGAAACTTTTCAAGGGGCACCAAGGCAAAGATGAGGGTAGCAGAGGTCATGACCTCTGTGGCCTCCATGTAATTTCAGGCCTGTTGTATTTGGCGTTTGTATAAATTGATTCATCGTTACATTATTAGTAACAAATAAAAGCTAACACGTCTGTGATTATATCTGACTTGTAGCAATGTACATTGTAGCCCAACATGCTCATGTTTATGGCTTGGCAGGATGGCCTTGCATACATGAATGGTGAGCTCCAATTGCTGGAAATAACTACTAAAACAGCCTTCATATAATTTGTTGAATTCATAGAAACCTTCCCCAGCCTGGGTTTAAAATTTCATTCCCCTTTAACTTTTAAGGCAAACTCCATGGAAATAAGGCACTTTGTATATTTAAAGTAGCACAACAATGAGAACATGACACTTTAATGACAAATTTGTTTGAATAGGAAACTCAATGTTCTTTGTTGGAATTACAGTGGTAATACAGATTAGGGTGGGGGTTGGGGCATTGTGATCTACATGTTCATGAATTTATGATTCAGAACAATTAATGAAACATGTTTTATTATAAGGAATGGAAACATGGTACTCGAGCAAAATGACCTCAGAAAATGTCTCTTGAAATACTGATGTAGTGTCGTTACTCGTTACCGGTAGTCGCATCATAATTGTTGGGAATGCTGGTTCGCATTACATGTAACTCCTATGGCTGTTGTGACTTGCTCTCATTTGATTAACGGTTTGGTACAGCTAAACTGATTGCTAAAGCAGAGTGGCGTAACCAGTGAGGGTATACTATAAGAGGATTACGGGAGCCCCCTCGCTCAGAACCCTTCCCCTTCGCTCAGAACCCCCCTCCCCCCTTTTCCCCAATATGAGATTGAAAACATGCACTATTGAAAGGTTTTTACAGCAAAAGCCCTTTCCAAATTCTGTCTTTGCCCCCCCCCCCCCAGGCATGAACAAGTCTAGTTACACCACTGCATGGAAGAGATGCTAGTGCTATCAAAACTCAAGAACCAAATGCCAAAAGATTCTGATGGATCCAACAAGATTTCTATACCTGAGGTCTGTTGTTAGTCCTCACTTCCCCCAAACGCTCAATAACCATCTCACTTGTTAGCTTGACATTGTCTTTATAGAATAATAGATGCTAATATTTGCATCAGGGATAATTAATATAATTGTTTATATATTTAGTTTTTACCCTACACGATGTGTGTTAAGCACTGTATACTCAGTACTTTCCTGAGTTCTGTGAAAACAATCCACAGGCAAATCACTCGCGTGGGATTCGAACCCACGACCTTTCTTTGCATTGCTAGAGCAGATGTCTTACCACTAGACCACCGAGCTAGTCTTTTTATTAGTACTGTACACCTCTAAACTGCCCACTCTCATCATGAGGCCAGGCATACCAATTTGTCTGAGTCTAAACTTTTGGATGTGGTGTTCTCATAGAATGGATTATTTGGTGCTGACCCCCAAACCACCCACTCTTAGCATAATGCCAGGCGTACCAATATTATCAGAGTCCTAACATTTGGATGGAGTGTTCCCACAGAGTGGGGTGGTATTTTGATGGATTTGGCAATGTACCCCCAAACCACCCACTCTTAGCATACTGATGCCAGGCGTACCAATCTTATCAGAGTTCAAACATTTGGATTTAGAATGGGGGTGTTTTGATAGATTTGGTGCTGTACCCCCAAACCACCCACTCTTAGCATAATGCCAGGCGTACCAATGTTATCAGAGTCCGAACATTTTAAAGTAGTGTTCCCATAGAATGGAGGTTTTTTTTTTGTGCTGTACCCCCAAACCACTCACTCCTGGCACAATGCCATGGCAGGCATAGGTTTACCAATGTTATCAGAAATTGATTATTGAGAAATTTACTAAAACAATAAAACAACGTAAAAGTAGTAGCGTGTCGTGGCCAAGTGGTTAAGAGCATCGGATTCAAGTTCTGGTGGTTCGAGTCCCGGTCATGACGCTTGTGTCCTTGAGCAAGACACTTTACTATAATTGCTTCTCTTCACCCAGGGATATAAATGGGTACCTGCAAGGGTAGAGGTTGAAATTGTGTTTGAAAAAAACCTTCGGAGCGCTACGGCAGCACAGGGTTGTATACTCCCCAGGGAGCTGAGAAAGATTAAAGGAATGTTATTGGCCCAATGACCAGGGCACTAATGTAAAGCGCATTGAGACGTTACATTGTATTGTGAAATGCGCTATATACGAACTAGTTATTATTATTATTATTATTAAAACAAAACATCTGATATAAAAGTACATGAGGGTTTCTGTTGGTTACTCCATGAGTTAAGTTAACTGATTGGCAACAAATAACTCATAAAACCTTTTTCAAAAGTAAATAATATGTGTAGAATTTATGCATGTGCAGTTTTTTTATTTTGATTGCTGAAGAATTCAAAGTAATTATTATTATAATTTATATTGATTTTATTTTTCGGAGAACATTTTATATCATTATGGTTTTACCCTTTAATAGGCCATGTCTCACAAGTCAGTTTACAGGCAACGAGTTCAAGGCAATAGAAAGAATCATTCACATTAGAATTGTTTTCATTATTTTCTTGGGGATAGTGAGTTGCAGCTATATAAGTATGTCTCTTGTGCTGCTGAAGTGTTCCTTGTACATGCAGTGCAGTTGGTTGCCTCCAAGTTGCCTGGAACAAAAACATCCCCTGTCTGACATAGCTTTATCGATGCAATTACTACATCAATGAAATTAAACTTAATATTGTTCTTAATTATCTAAAGTTTATTGAAACCGCTTTGCATATTTCAATCTGCATATCGTATTTATCAGGTATAAAAAATGTGTATATAGGTCTTTTCCCATTTTCAACTCACGTTGTGAGCTAAATCAAATACCCTGAACGGAAGTAGTATTTGACACATTTCCCGTGAACGTGGTATCAAAAAATAGATTCAGATTCTTGTTATTGATAAAATGTCTGCTTTGACTCATCATTAAGGCTAGTCAATGGACTTTGGGAATGTGTGCTGGAGGTTTCCTGACTGCTTGTGATTTATATGGGAGTACTCTCCGCCCCCAATGTTTCCATACTTAATATACTATTTTCCTCTTGTACAGAAGTACACCCCCACCCCAGAATCCTTTAAAGAATTTCCGAGATTCAAAGCACAGAATGAAGACCCGATAGAGGGGGTTGGGGTACCACCATGCCCCATATCCACTGCCCATATCGAGCACCAAATGTTAATATGTCCCCTGGCCCTGGACTGTGTTTTACCCCTGGCCCTGGACTGTGTTTTAACCAACAAAGGCAGTGTTCAAATTTGAAAATATGATTTCCAAATGCTCTCGTACAATTGTTTAACATGTCTGTGAAAAATAAAATGTCTTTAGCTTCTAGAAATTAATTATGGGTCCACCTTTGGTTTAATCCATAAAATAGAATTATAGGACAGGCATTTGTGGTGTTTTTAATGACACCATCATGTACAGGTTTGTTGACGGCAGTTCATCAAATAAGGAAGGTCAACCCTCTATTTGAATGTATAAATCATGTGCGATTTACAGAAAAGTATTAGACAAGAATAGATTTATGTTGATTAAATCAGGTTTTATTATCTTGTCATGCCGCGTCATGGGTACATCCTGTCTCAATGAAGGGTATAATGTTTTCAGTCTGAACCCTTGTTCAATTAAATTGTCGAGAAAAACTGAAAGAATGTTTTGTTATCAAATACCCTTTCAAACGAGACAGGCATCATTTTGATAAGGTTCGTCAAAAACAAAATGGCGCCCGATCCACCAAGCCAGCTGTTGTTTAACCTCTGACCCCGTTTTTCCCTACAGTGTGTTGCGAGGATGCGCTTTACGTCACACACTCTCCTAGCTATGTCGAATTCCAGAGAGGTGCTGGGCCTATCGATGTCACTGAACTACAAGATGTCATTTCACTTGCCCTTGGATTTGAAAACACAAAAGTTAGTATTGTCGAAAACCACATAATATAGAGTTTCATTGGCAGTTCGGCATGTGTTTGTACCGAATTGTTTACGTAGAGGAGATTATATTTATTAAAAACGACTGTTGAAATTGTTGATAAAATCATGATGTTTCTTACTGTTGATTTTGCTTTTTGTATGCTTTCATTCGTAAGTTTATCTTGTATATATTTGTTTTGGCTGTATGTCTTATTTTGTGTATTGATTGATTTGTGAAATTGTGCTTTATTTGAGATCTGATAGGTTGTCAATTATTGGTGTTGTAATTTGTGTCATTTTCATTAATTTAAATGTCATGATATCTTGATTGAATATTGTTGAACATTGTTAGTGTCGTGGCCGAGCTGTCAAGCGCACTGGACCCAAGCTCTGGTGTTTCTGAACAGCAGAGGGTTCGAATCCCGGTCTTGACACATGTGTCCTTAAAGCAAGACACTTAACCATTATTGCTTCGTCCTTCGGATGGGACGTACAGCCGGGTCCCCTGTGCTGGTTTTGCCAGTGTTTCTAGCTGTGGCTGCTGAATGCGCGGCAGTATATTGTAAACCCTAACAAGGTGTACTTCAATGGCTCTCGTAATTCAAAAACCTGTCTGGAAAGAAATAATGATTTATATAAGCGCTTTGAGACGCCCGTAGATAAAGCACTATATTATAAAAAAAATTAAACGTCTTATAATTTATTTATATTTTTAAGTTTGAAAGTTTTTAACAAGTTCTAGTTTGGCCTATTATTATTATATTATTCAGTAGTTCAGTTTTGTTGAAACTATTCTCAGTTCATCTAACTCTACAAGGACAATTCCACAGTTCCAATTCGGTGACCCACGAGATCTATCTATTGTTCCAATTAACAGAATCGTTTTTGATCAGATTTCGTTTCTTCACCGCAGGATCTGAGTTGGGGCGGTCTTTCAGTTGGTGATTTATTTCATAGACCGAAAGCAAATATCTTAATCACCATAGAAACCACCGATAAAGCCATAGACCTCGACATGGGGAGCAATGTAATCCAGTTTCCACTCCAAGGAGTAAGTTGTTTTCCACTTCCTCGTGTTATTGAATTTTGATTACTTCAGAAAAACATGTTTTGTTGAAAGCTGCACTTCTGTATAGTACGGGGACTTAAAGACACTTCGAGTAAACAAACTGTTATATTAAAGAAGATAAGTAACGAGGTGGTTATTTAAGAAGGTCTACTCGGATCATCTAGACTGAAATCAATTTCAGGATGTTTACGATGGCATCAAGTATCTTCGAAGGTAGAGAAAGAAAGAGTTGGGGTCGCCTACCTCTCCATAATACGAAGAGAATTAAAGTATATGGGTCGGGTCGGGAAACATCTTGTTGTGTTAAGGTATAGGGAGTATAGATTGGTAAATACCCCACAAAATAATGACCATAAAAAACTTACGTGGTGAGAAGCACTGCAGCTGTTAAAAGTATTTTTGAGCAAGGATTCCCTTCGAAGTAATAAGGTTTGGATAATTGTTCACCCCCGATAAATCGTTTCTCAGATTTCTGAGGGTTGGTGTTTCCGTTCACGAATGCTGCGGCCAGAGATGCTGTTGGTACTCGCTGTCACCTCGGGTTTTTTTTTCAGCAAGTGTACATTTTATTCGGCATTACGTCGACATAGACCAATCTATGACCCTATACTTTTTTTACGCCATCAGTGGTTTCCGTGTAGATAAATGATTGCATCTTATTTCCATGACTTCAATGGGTTAAATATTCACAAGAGAAAGAAATAAGCAAGTTGGGCTTGAAACGCCCAATCACCCGTCGGGAGGAGGTTCAGTGGCATAACGGGGAGGGGCGTCAAATATTGTATCGAGTCATTTATTGGTCAATTTGTTCGATTTCATTTTTTTTATTCATATATACATATATCTTTCTTCTTTTTTAAAGTTAAATGGATGCCCAGCTCGATACACGTTTCCTACAGAATCTAACCATCCTTTGAATTTAATATTTCCGGTGTTTTTACCAAGTGCTGTTGTTAGCATCTCTAAATCCTTTTAACGATACATGTATTTGCATAAGGGAGGAGAAGTTAATCTACAGGCGCTCAGGAACAACATTGCTTCCATGTACGGCGAAGACAAACCATTAATGCTCGAGCTTTCGCCGGATGTGAAGGTAAGTGACGTATAGATGACGTCATGTAACAAACTATAAACGGCCGTAAGCCGGGATTGTTTATCCCATGTGGATATTTTAAATCCCTTTTGAAGCATGCGTATCCTGCTGGAAATGTTTACTCTCAAATCAACCAACAAGCTGCTTTGTTGAACTTAGCAATGAATTGTGTGGATTGTCGGCAACACCACGATGTGCCAAAATGTCCTCTCTGCAGCCAAACACTTGCTGTTTGGATAAGGACTGCGTTCGAAGTTAAGCTATAATTTTGAAATCATTGGTTCGTAGACTGTTCGCAATTTTATAAATTTTACATAAGGAAGTAGAGATCTTAAATCATGCAATTTTGTTTAATTTGTTTTCATAAGGTGTTTAATTAATAAGTAGGCCTAATTATGTCATAAACAAGATTATCACTTTGTACTCTTTGTAAAAACTGCACAAACGTGATCTGTGTGCAGCGTGTCGTGTGTAAACATTTTGGATGTTCGCGGAGGTGAAAACAGTAGGTCAAAGTTATTGGCACTTCGTGATTGTGCCGACGACATACATTTACAGACGTTTTCCTCTCATATTACCTTCAATATTACCTATCTTGAAACCTATATGATAAAAACATGTTTAGATCCAAGTTGGTATCTCTATATATTTATTGAGTACTCCTGTTTTCTTGTGATTATATTGCATCGTTAAGGGGGTACAAGTTTCTTCTGGCTACCAAGACGTCTTCAAGACACTTCCGGACACCGTGACTGGGGTGCTACCGTTGCTTCAGGGAGATCACTCAATACTCGCAGACAATCGTCTTGGCTCATTGAATCTTAGCAATCATGCAGACCTTGCCCTCTTGAGCGAGTTACAAATCTTAAGAGAGATTGTCGTCAAGGTACTTACACGCCCCTCTCCCCTTCCCAAAACTCAATCCAAAGTTGACGAAACCGAAAAGAGAAACCAGTAGAGAGAAATATCACGCTAGGGATTGAGATAGCAGAAAAACAATATAGCTAAGATTCTGAATTTTTGTGTATCAAATTTATCAGCGAAAAACTTATTCGAGGATTGTTAAAGAGTAATAAACAGGATTGGTGGAGCTGACAAGACAGTCGCAGACGTGGTCATGTTTTTGTGTGATCAACCATAAACGTGAAGTAACAAACCTGTGAAAATGTGGGCGTAATCGAGTCAGGAGAAATTAGTGAAACACCATGCACAATTTTCAGCATAAACACGTTGTCTTCCATTTTGATTGTATCAACCGAATTCAGCTGATGCGTTAATGTTGGGGTTTTTTCTTTGTTTTCAGTTGCTGGTTTCTCGAATATTACTTACTTTCGGAGAAAAAATGTTTCACACAAAAAAATGTTCTACTATGAACTTAAGAATCAGCAATCTTTCAGACTAAAATTAAACAATGTCGCTACCAAGTGTAATAATATCTTTAAAAGGAAACAAACATTTCAAGTAATCATACTCGGTGGGGTGTGGGTTGAAAAACATTCATGTTCCTCTGATCGAAGCTCGTGGCTTATTTCAACAATGATTGTATTATGCTATCGTTAGTGACTTTCTAACGTCACTTATATTATCAGCAACTTTGCCATAGGAAACTTGCATAGAATTATGAACGAAATGCTGGCATCTTCACATTATTTTTTTTGTCTCCTTGTTTCTCCATCAGCTGAGTGAGAACCGAGCGGGGATCTCGGATAATATACCGGACGTCTTCAGCTTGGGCCTGTCGGGTCTTAGGGTGATACAAAGCAATTATGGAAATGCATCCCCACAAGCAAGAGATGCACTCGTACTCTTGTCGTCATTCTTAACTCAGGTGAGTGGAAATCAATTTAGTTTATTTACGTTTTATTCTTGGGTGGATAGACTGCGTGTACATGTACACTTTCCATCATTAATTGAATCAAAATAGTTACGCGACCATGCATTCATTTTATTAGATGTTAGATGGTTGAACCATGAACGCGTGAGGAAACTTCGTGTAGCCGACGTGTAGTTGGTGACATGGATGTCAAGAGCAGACTTTGATATAATCTGTGATATGATAAAACTATAAACTCTGTTTCTCATGTAGTCATTATTTGTTTTCTCTCTATCTTTCATTGAAGAAATGTAACTATATACCGGTGTGATTTGAAATTATTTGACTTTTACCCAAATCTTAAGTAATACATCACAGTCGACCCTCCTTATTAAGAGTGTAAGTATAAAGATGTTCTGCTTAAAAAGAGTACATTCTGAAGTCCCGAATCTCATTGCTTTGTGTTTCTTCGTTTTGCTGGCCTGTTATAACAACATTTCTGTTATAAAGAGGTAATTTGGCCAGTCCCAGCGATCTTGTTACAATGAGAGCCGATTGTACATTCAAAATTGTTGGTTACATTCGTCGGGATATTAGTTTAAGGTTACAATATCCCATATGCATGTCCCAATGCGCATGATCGGCACGCAAAGGATTCTGGGTGAAACCCGAGTCCTAGAGACATGGCGGCAACCATCATGGCGCGCTGATTTTGAAGCAATGCGGCACACAACTATAAAACATTGCATGGTTACATGTAAACTATAGCATGGTGTCCAGCTTGGCACCTGGATTTAAATCTCTTAAATGTACTCGGTTTCCCATTATGCATTGTGGTGTAATTTTAAGATGGCGCTTGTGCACTTCAAAATGAACATCGCGCGAGACGACGAGAACATTTTGAGATTTGCCCGAAATGATTCGACTCATACGAATACGCGTGTAAACAACGTTCTCAAAACCAGCCTTTTATTCGTATTTTCTGGCATAGTGCCGATCTCTTTGGACATTTCTTCCTAGTACGATAAACCCTGAACAATATCAGAAAGAGGTAAAAGCAGGTTTTGAGAATATCAGTCCTCGCAAATTTCCTAAAGATAATTGGAAATCAAACCCAACCTAATTAACTAGTCGTACGTGACTTGACCTAGGGAATAAAACATTGTTATTCACAATTTCAAGTCGGAGCTTGAGATTGTACATTTTTTTGTGGGAAACGGTTCACATCCAACAACGTTCTCAAACCAGCCTTTTATTCCTATCTGCTGGCGAAGTGCCGATATATTTGGATATTTCTTCCCCAACGGTAAACCTTAAACGATATCACCTTTTTCAGTCTTTAAAAGCAAAGTATACCTTTGGTTTTTTAGATCGTTCGATTGTTTTAATCCTTTATAAATTAAGATATACAATAAATCTAACCTGTGAGTGTGAAGATTTCATTTCAAAAGTTGTGAACGTTTTTGAGATATCGCCAAAAATCTGGAGCGGTTATTTGTCCGCGCAGGAAGAATAATCCATAATTGGAATAGTCTGATAAACTTTTCTCGGATTGAAATTGTTTTGAATCCCTTTCTCTAAAACAACATTTGAAGGGAATTGTTTCTCAAAATGGTATACATTATCAACAGCTACATTGCTTCTTACCTAGTTTATACGGTCATTAATTTTAAGAGTTTACCAATGGTATACTCTACCTACGCTAAGCAAGACAAATTTCCCTCCAAAAAGGTAACAAGCGACTTGCCAATATTATGCTCTCATTGGCTGACCTTTCTAACAAGGACCAATCAAATCGTTTTCGCCACTACGGCTATGCTGATTGGTTGTTGGCCCGAACATCTGGACCCCCAAACCAGTATAAATAGCTTCACACATCACAATTGCCAGAATGGGCCAGCACGTCCAACCGTTAACACACCACAGTACATGAACATTAGCCTGATCCACACGTATGCACGGCAACGGCCGATCCAAGCATGAACGCACAGACTAGGAAATGTGATAGGCCTATGGTATGCCGAGTATAAAGCATTTGATCATGCTGAGTATAAAGCATTTGATCATAAAATCGATAAAATGAATTATGCAAGTTTACGTATATTATTTGATATGATTATGAATTATCGAAATTGAATGCCTAGCAATGAGGTCGTCATGGGGATTCGTTGACGTCACCATGTTGTAATTTAATTTACATACTTTCTTGCCATGATCATATAATTTATTATAAAAAATTCAACTACACCCAATAAATTGTGGCGTGAACGATTCCGAATGAAAACTGCCACACTGTTAATATTAACCACGACACTTGGATTGTTTGTTCCAACAGCGCACATGTAATCATAAACGCTAATTAAAAAATAAGCGCGAAATGAATCAATCAATTCTCCTTTTCCAAAGTCCACTATTGTATTGATAATAATTAACTAATAATAACACTGTATATGCCGTAGTGGTGGACAACATCGCGAGTCGTAAACGTATGATAGACCATCAAGTCTGGCGGGTATTTAAATATTTTTTGGAAGGTTTTGTGACGGACACAAGATCACGCGGGGCACAACGTTCAAATACGTTTGAGACGTGATCGATATCGATACGCATATCTGTTAGGTGAAGTCTAATGTAGATAAAGATAAGCGTTGTCTTATCTCGTTGGATCGTGGAGAAAAGTACTTTTTCTTCATGGTCGGATGTAGTAATGCTTTATTAAAAAAACACCGTATAGTTGTGGCCTTGTGGCAGATTTTGTACGCTGGGTATGGTAAAGATATTTTCCCTCAGCTCATAAAAACCCCCTATGTGGAATGGTCCAATCTAGAGTGTTGATGATGTTTAAACTCGCTCTGGGCTCTGCAATTTGGAAAAACAATTAAAATACATAACTTATGACTCCTGTAGGAGGACAGGGGCTCATAACAGGTTAAATGTATACTTATCTTTACTCCGCAGTTTTCTACCGACATAGTAAAGCTTTATGATGGTGACGTACTTATTGAAGTGATGACGTCACATCAAGATCCACTTTTGAGCCGCCATGGTAGATCACTTTTGCAGGTAAAATACATAATTATAATTTACACAACATTGCAATAACAGGCCGTTTCTTGTCATCGTTTTATTTTGTAATTAAAATTGCAGTCAACACTGTTAAAAAGAGGTCCAGCTTAATAATATGCCTATTATTTCGAATTCCTGAATCTCATTTCTCCTTTGAGTTTCTTTGAATTGCTGTCCTCTTATAACAACATTCCTGCTATAAAGAGGCAATTTGGCCAGTCCCAGCGATCTTGTTATAACGAGAGTCAACTGCATACATATTTTTGCCACATGCAATTATATATTTTTTACCAAAATTGCAACCCTGTCATGCCTGTATGAACGTGTTTATTTTAAGCATGGGTGAGAGTCATTGCTAAGAAGAAAGTCTGAAACCTGGGGGTAACATCGAACATTGAAATGATGGCATTTCCAGCGTTTGATGATTACCCCTCGAATTGTAGACTCCAAGGAGCTTTTGGGAACAGTATCCACGGCACTAGAGAAGTAGATCAAAGAGCAGGACTTATTTAATTTGCAGAAAAATACAGCAATTTTTTGTGCACCAGGCAGACTTTAAAAATAATCCGAATTCGGATAAAAGTCTGACAAATTTCATCCCTGATTTAGTGTACGTTTGGCACAACTTAAACCCCATAACTCTGATACGTCTTGTCCCGATTTAGAATGCAAAAGCAACCACAGCACCTCCCACCCAGGCGCAGATAGAAAACAGAGCCCCGGCTTATAGCGAAGACTACCCAGTCATCTTCAATATCATCCTGTGGGGAGGCATCCTCCTGGCGTTAGCTGTTTACGTTGTCGCTTATGGATTAGGAACTCTTGATCCCGGAGACACTATCATTTACAGGATGACAAGTCAACGGATGAAAATCGATTAGATTAACTTAATCTCTGTTGTTTTCGGTTTTATCCCAGTTCAATGTGGTATACATTCCTAACTTTATTTTTGTTTTATAAATTAAGGTAGGGTCATCTAATGGTTTTTGTCAACGGAATGCTGATTTATAGGCCAAATTGTCAATAAAGATACAATAAAAGTCACATGTGAAAGTTTCAGCTAAATCTATTTGTTGAGAACAGAGTGTCGGGAAAACAGCAACAAAACTGTTTTACCATCAGAACGTCGAACCAGTCCACGTTTAGCGATGTGACGATCCGGCCGCAGCTAGCATTCGCGAACGGACACAAAGGAAATTTGAATATTAGATTCAAATATCTCGACAGACTTTTATTGATTTCTAATCAACAGGAACAGGGCATTTCTGACGAAATAATTTCGCAGGATCCTTACTACTATTACCAGCTGTATAACAAGGAGACTTTCAGATACAAATTGCACAATTGTTTCGGGGGCTTTTACAAAGTATAGCTTTACATGCTACGAGTGAAAGCAGTCGTTACTGATAAGTTTAATAAATCAGGCCGCTGTAAACATATTTCAGTACTTTATTTGTAAATCTTGTTCATTAAAACTTGAAACTGATTTTGATTCATTTGAAAGAATGTTTTCAAATTAAACCCGATATTTTCCGGTTGGATTTCCCTTATGCAAACTAACAATTAGTATTGACAATTATGTTTATTTTAGTCTATTTTGGTCTGTTTTGGGGTATATTATGTGATGACTTTTTTTAACAAATCTGAAAATGCTGGTTTGGGTTTTTTTTGTTTAAAAAAAATTAAACTCTGAATATTTACCTACTTTTTGAAACTTCGTTTTCCTTTAAAAAAAATATTTCTTCATGTTTCAAATCATGATCAATACAAGATATCAAACGTTCCGTTTTGTTTAATTAATTGTAACTATTTTGTGGAAAAATAAATTGTAGTTTATATTCCTTGTGAAAAAGAGATGCAACTCGCAATGTTTGTTTGTTGGATGAATGGAAAAAGATAGTCAATATTTAATAGTACTCGTAAGTCTATAAAGTCTATTATTAAAGTTGCATGGCCCGATTTTTGCCGGAAATTTTTGCCCTCTTTCTCTCTTCGAACGAAATTTGAAAGATGATGCCGCTTCAAAATGAAAACCATACAAAAACGTTCGCATGTGCCACGGACAATGCACAAAATACATGTAAAATGCAAATTTGTACATGGCTGATGGACGTTAGCCGATGAAAATTTAGTTTTAGTTTTTAATTAACTTCTAATGAACAATTGGCTGCTTTTCTTTTCGTGCAATAACATTAAATGAAAGCTCATAACTTTCTCAAATCTAGACTTAATAATAGCTAGGCCCATTTAAAATTTAAATCTAAATTTGGGGGTAAAATCTACCAAAAATCGGACCTGGCATCTTTAGTCTCAACTTTGATATTTATTAGTGTGTACAAGAAAAACTACAGTATATGTTGTTCTATACGTACCACATGTGATGCGGTATAATGAATATATTTACGAGCGCAAATAAGTCGCTCCATGGCTGTGTTAAGGTTAGAAAAATTAGGGTAAATTAAAACACAAATTAATTGTTCGCATGCTGAGGTCTGTCCTCAAACCGAGGGGAAACAAATCTCGCACTGTCCTGCTGTCTCTATACACTAATTGGAAGAGTCCATTTCCATATTTTGTTGTTGTTTTGAATGAGTGTTGGATAATAACACAATAGAGTGTGGTGAAATGAACATAGTGTTAGGAAAGTCATGTATCTGAGGTTGTGTACCCCCAAAGTGTTGCCTACGTTAAAGGTATTATACAGGATTGGTTAGGATCATTTTAAAAAAACTTATTTTTTAAATTTTATTCTGAAAGCTTACTGATTATAAAGTTTACACGAGAACCATTGTTCTGGGTAATAACTTTCCCTCTGAAATGAAGTTATATTCGAGAAAACTGTTATATGAAAACCTGAAAAACGCAACAGCTAATTTCGGGTGTTAAAACCAAAATTAAGAACAGTGTATTTACATGCTGAAAATTGTGCATGGTTTTTCACTATATTCTGCTGACTCCTGACAACGGATTAAGCCACAGGTTTGTTATTTCATGTGTATGGTTGATCACACAAAACATGAACACTGTCTGTGACTATTTTTGTCAGCTCTACCAATTCTGTATAATACCTTTTATACAAACTCCACAGAAAAGTAACATTTTATAAAAACGGTGCCCCAACAGAACTCATAGACACCTTATCATCGACCCCGTTGTATGTTATCGCCGCTGTTTAATAACGTGAAATTTAGTCTTAGTGGTAAAAACGTGTTTGTTACGGTGTTCCGGAAGGGGACGTCTACCACTTTCATTGTGGCTTTTATGACCTCCACATTTCCCAGAAGATTATTTGTAGAAATCCTATTATGTTGATGGCATAGGCCCTACTGTTTGTCATTTTACACACACGTGTACGATCTTTTAGGCAGGCCCGTTTCTGATTGTGTTTGTCACGTTTCGCGCAGCAATTCATTTGTGTTCGGATATTACGAGCCAATTTGTTTTTCTAGTAAAATTTGTTGGGGTTATTCGACCGTCACGTATTATAGCATCTGACTGACGTAATTGTTGCTCACCATGAGTTGTAGAATGACATCCAAAAGGACACCCCCCCCCCCCCCCCCCCTCCCTTAACGTGTAGCGTGTCGTAGTAGCGTGTCGTGGCCGAGCGGATAAGAGCACCGGATCCAAGTCCCGGTCGTGACGCTTGTGTCCTTAAGCAAGACACTTAACTATAATTGCTTCTCATCACCCAGGAGTAAATGGGTACCTGTGAGGGCAGAGATGGTTCTTGTGATTGATTTAGCATGATGCCTACATATTTGGCAGCACAGGCTACTCCCCAGAGAGCTGAGATGGTTAAAGGAATGACACAAAAATGGCCCAGTGACCAGGGGTAATAATGTTGAAGCGCCATGAGCGTCACTGAGTGACGGACCTGAGCGCTATATAAGAAGCCACTATTATTATTATTACCCCATCCATCGTATTGATATCTTGTTCTACCGTTGTTAGAATTCATGATAAATTAAAAAAACTGCTGGAATTGCATTAATTATTCTATAAGATATATCTCAGTAATTGTGTATAAAACACTTGATGTAATTGTTATAGAAGGTAAATTTTGTATAAATAAATGTTTATAATTGAGAAAAGTGACTTTCTGGGTGGTTTTGAATCTGTTTAAGGAGTTTGATATCTTCAAGTAATACAAAAAGAAGAAAAAATCAAAAGATTTTCAGAATGTAATTTTAACCCAAACAGAATGAGACAATAGTATGGTCTTAACAAATTAAAAGGAACATCCACAGACAGGTTAATGATAACAACTATTAAATCGTTGCGGTACCTGCTCCTAAGAATTCGAACTGCCTCTACCCATCGGGCTAGCTCGGTGGTCTAGTGGTAAGACATCTGCTCTAGCAATGGAAAAATCGTGGGTTCGAATCCCTCCCGTTCGATTTGCCTGTGGATTTTTTTCACGGAACTTGGGTAAGTACTGAGTATACAGTGCTTAACACACATTAGTGTAGGGTAAAAACCAAATTATATTCATTATCCCCGATGCAAAAATTAACATTTATTAGATAACAGTCCAACACACACAAAATAGTACCAAGCTCTCCAGTGCTCTTTACCAATTACATTTTTATGGTTATTAACTTGTGGAGTAATTTCCAAACGTACAACCCTGCCTTTAACAGAAACTTGGTTTCTTACAGCAGGTTCTAATCCCGCTCCAGTCAATTTGTCTTTGTTTGACCCCAAATAATTTAACATTTAATATCCAGTCAGTTTCCCATGAGTGTGGTTTATCACTTAATGTTTAAAATAAAAAGTTGCATCCCCTTAATGGGTGTGCACAACATTGGTAATTGCCAAAGACCTGTATCCACACTTGATGTGACCCAACATATACATGAAATGACAAACTTGTGAAAGTTTAAGCTCAATCGATCTTCGGAGTCATGAGAAAACTGTGAACAAAAAATTGGATTTTATCCTGCAGGATAAAGACTATTGTTTTTACTTATTTATCCAAAACTATGGCATTTCAAGCAAAACTATTTCAAGGGAAGTTTTGCACCATGACCATCTTTATACCATGTAAGTAATGTGCAAATCTGTGAACATTTATATTTTCAATCGTACCAATGTAGTACATCCCTTCCCAAGTTGTATCGTAAACTTGGGTATGATGTTTCTTATAACTGATCAGCAATAGAAATGTCACGAAAATACCACTTGAATTTTCACAGGCATGATATTTATTTGGTACTGGTGAAAAAGTAGAAAGATATTTTATTGAGTACAAGGTCTGACTTTACATATTGTGAGCTTCAATACACTTTTTTCGGGTGACAGACTAGAGTAGGAGGAATATCATGCCTTAATGGTCACATGAGTAATCACTGGATTCTGCCACACTAAGAATATTTCTTTCACAATTTCAAAAAGAAAGGACTGAAATGTTCTAAAACTCTATGATTACATAGATAAATACCAACCCCCCCCCCCCCCCCACCCATAGTTACATTATGTACAGTTCAGTCTTCCCACTTCTTTCTTTCTTATTCAAAATGAAAAAGTAAAAGATAACAGTTCAAGCTCGACGTAACCTAGAACTAATGATCTATAAAACTTCTTGCTTCTGACTGGCACCCCAGTCAAAGATACTGACTAAATTGGGAGACCACCAACATGTGGCTAGATAGCTCAGGTTGTAGAGCACGGGCACGTTAATCCAGAGGCTGAAGGTTAAAGTTCCGTCCTAGTCAAATTTTCTGTGTTCAACCCAGGTTTAGAAAATTGCAAGAGTCAAGACTCATTCAGTGATAAAATAGTTGATATCTATGTTTCATGTACACTTCTTACTGATCCGATGATGTGAACAAAGCGATCAGGAATGGTCCCTCTTGTCTCTCCGTACCTGCAATTTAAAATGACAATACAAATATTTTCCGGGTTTAGGCAAGGAACTATCCTAAATCAATCATATTCCTGCAGCAAGTTTCAACTCTGAATGGAACAATTGGACTGTTATTTTTGTTCACACAATCCTTCAAACTCAACAATACTGTGGATCTTGCAGTGACTAAGTTTGACTACAATGTTTTCTTGAAATCTATCAAAAATTGACCACAATATTGCTACTAATGCTGGTCTTTAATGTATCCGAAAATAATCAATCATGTTAACACTCAATACTTGATCCTCAGTACTCCATACTCAACACACAAAACTCTCAACTCAAAACCAAATACTCAATACTCAATACCAAATACTCAATACCAAATACTCAAAACCCAATACTCAATACTCACTGTGAGAGTGGTAACTTCAACAGTGTCTCAATGTTCCTCAAGGACTCGGAAGCATGGATGCCCAGAGCATCCAAAACGTTACAGAGATAATCTGAAAACAAACAGAAACTCATAGCATTGATTTCAATAAGAATATAGCAACCTTGAACATAGATTATAAGAAATTGGGAATGGCACACTGGCTTAAAACATTTGTTTTAAATACAAGATAATTTAGCAATCTTTCTTCTTCTTTCTAACATATTTCACACTCCACTGCAGGAGGAAAGCCTCTTCACTAATTTTCCATTTCACTTCATTTCCAACATAACACGCAGGTCATGTGTACAATCTGCGGAGCTAAGCACATACAAAATATGCTTAGCAGATTAAGGTTACCAGCCGAAGTACTGTGTCACATGTACAATCTGTGACTGGTATCCTGCTTATTTTTGCTTAGTAAAGTTGCTGAGCATATTATTCTGCTTAAGCAGCTCTTTGAAATTGGGTCCTGCTTATAACTCTTTGTAATTTGAGATCTCTGGTAGCATGTTACATTTTGACATTTAATTTATTTTTTGTCCGAGCCTCAAAGCATCTTACCAATATCAGTGGCTAGTTGTCGAGTAGCGTTGGGTGTCAGCTCAGTGATTTTCAAGATGGCTTCTACGTAGGTGTGCATGGTCCCCCTCGCAATGGCTCCTAACCAATAATCAGCGAGGTGTTCTGCCGTGGCTGAACCTGAGTAGCGATTTAAAGAAAAACCAAAACCAAAAAGTATTTTCTTAAAAAGTAAACTATGACTGCCTGACATATCAGCTAGAAGTGAACAGGTACATGTACACAAGTATATTGACAATTATTGTTAAGGCCCATTTCAGTAGTGTCAAAATCTTATAAATCCTTAAACAAAACGACCCCCCCCCCCTTCCCCTTCCCCTCCCCCTTAAAGGGATTTAAAGACTTATGTGTTGAACAAAGACAAATTTACTAGAGCCGGAATTGAACCTGCAACCTCCGGATTAATGTGCAAGTGCTCTACCACATGAGCTATCTAGACTATTTTTTACTTCAAATATCAAGTAATAAACCACAAGGGAAACTGACTGGGAACCTCCAGGTTAACATGCCGGCGCTCAACCAACTGAGCTATCTAGCCTGTTGGCGGTATCCCTATTTTGTCAATATCTTTGTTTGGAGGTGCCAGTCAGAAGCCAATCAAACTGTAACTGCCGTGTATCCAGGGATCACACCCAAGTTTAAAATCCCAGGTTGTATCGCAGACTACCGTGGATGATTTAGACTCTTTCTTTCTTTACCTGCTTCTGGAGGGTAGGGAAGCTTGCCTGTCTCCAACGCCTTCTCAAGACTTGGATTTTCCTGAGAAGTGAACGGTTCTAGTTGCTGTGGTAACGTCATTAGATACTGACCAATCTGAAATGTAACAGTGTGAGTGGGTTGGGTTATCATTCATAGGTCAAATGTCATCACTCTATAATTCATCTATACAAAACGTAGCAAACACCTGGTTCAGACAGGCACTTCAGAGTCGTGCCGAACCAAATAGATAAGGAGCGACTCTCGGCCAACTCAAATACATTTTGGTTTCAGGCAGGCAAACACTAGGTTCGGCTCATGACAAGATCGATGTCTGAAAACAAGACGCTCCAGAGTTGTTCCAAAACAGTCGATCATCCAACTTCCAGCATGTCCAGTCGCTCGTAACTGATTCAGACGTCAAACTTGTCATGTACTCAAATCAATAATTTGGTTCGGTGTGACTCTAGAGCGCCTGTCTGAACCGGGTGTATGAACAAAAACAGTATGCTAACCAGAATAAGGTTACCAGCCAAACTACCATGTCACATGTACAATTTGTGACTGGTATTCTGCTCATATCTGTTTAACAGAAAATTGTAAGGCAACATTTTCTGCTTGAGCAGCTTTATCAAATTGGGCCCTCGTTGCAAAGTCACATAGGCCGTGTTTGAATTGGCGACTATGGCTACGGCTATACCAACATCCTTCGGAACAGTCGTAGCCGTAGCTGCCAATTCGGATACGGCCTCTCTCTTGAAGAACACCCAAATTCAATGGTTGAAGTCCAACCAAAACATAAGCCCATCAAGTACAAATATATGCCGACTAATTGACTACAGTACCAGCAAAACCTGGAGGGTGTAGACAGCCACGTTACCTTGGTGATGTATTCCTGTGGGGACAGACTGAATGTTGGGAGGTCAGCTGCTAGCATACCGCCCTCTGCTGTCCAAACCTGAAATCAAACAAATTGCGGTTCATGATTGCTACAGAAATGAATACCTTTCAAGTAGATTAAATTCTGTACTGTTTACTTCCTCGTTAAACCTTGTAACCTTCAAATAATTTAAGTAGTTACCCCGACCAACCGAACCCCTTGAAATCTTTTCATTCATTTCATTCTAACGACTTCCACCGGACATTTGTGACAGCTTTCTAAATGTTCCTGTCCAGCATGCAGTTGCCTATGTCCTCACAGGTCCGGTTGGAGTCTTTGCTTAGTTGGTTCATAGATCCTGTCCTGTCTCTATGGCTGGTTTAATTTGTATTTTGTTTGGTACAGCACTACATTTGAAGAGTGTTCGTTCATACTAACACTCTTGGAATTTATGATATATTCATTCATTCCAATGCTTCTACCGGACATTAGTGATGGCTTTCTAAATGTTCCTGTCCAGCATGTAGCTGCCTATGTTCTCACAGGTCAGGTTGGAGTCTTCATACAGTTGGTTGATGTATGTTTTGTTTGGACTTCCTCTGCTCCTCTTTCCATGTGTTGGTTGCCACAGCACCAAATCTCACACCATTTGATCTGTACTTCTCTTGCAATGTCCAGCAAATTTGAGTCTCCTTTTTCTGATTTTTATAGTGATTTTAGATAATTTTTTAAAAATTCTTTACCATTTAATATTTGCCCAAGTTTGTTTTAGAAAGGTACTGCAGAGCCAAACCATGTTGGCATGGCACAAGGCATACCAGTCTTTTATTTGGGTTCTTAGTTCTTGCCGTTGGATTCATGAAGGTTTCTGCGTTCACAAGAAAAAGCTTTAAAATTCTAGACTGGTTCGGAGACCAACTTACCTCCATGGTTGATATCTGGGACAACTGTGCTTCTAACTGATGGAATACGATACTGAATGTGAACTTGTGAGCATGCTCATTGACCTTCTGCATACCATCCGTGACCTCTTTCATTAGTGACACTTTGTCTGCATTGGACAAAATGACCAGACAACCCAAGTGAGAAACTTTGATTAACTTCATTTTCCACAAACACTTACTGTTGGCTTCTGATTAATCAAGGAGACTTTATTTGTAGACAATTTATTGGTGCTTGGAATCACAGATCTCAAATGTTTTAGCCAAGAATGTGTACAGTGTGGGTAATCAACGAATCCCTACTTAAACACTTCACGTCGGTTGGCGTGTACATAAGCCAAATTTGTCTGGACGGTGGACTGTTTATTACGACCAGAATAACTTTGGAGTGCCCTCTATTTTTTGCTGGCAGCCAGATGGCTGACAGAAACATCTACCCGGACTTTCCACTGTGTAGCATGCACAGCCATGCACCTATACCGTGCTATGTTTCGTACCACCCTGTACAAAGAGGGACACAAGAAAATGGCAATCACGCCTTGTAATGTCCCTTTTTCTTGGGGTTATTGTGTAATCCCTGATGGGGGGAGGGGGGGGGGGGCATTTTTCGTCCATTGTCTCTTTTTGTTATTAACCAATTGTACTTAGTCGTTTACTGCTATTGGTGATTTTATAATTATGGTTCCGTTTTAATGTGAGTATTGGTTAGCCTGCAATTTGCCGTTTTTTGACGGTTACTGGCTTCCGTTTTGAGCTTATTTTAAAGTTATCTTTGCTTTTTATACTTGCCTATTTTTAATGAATTTTTAATTGATATGCGATGGTGTAATCCTTTGTGATTGCTTATAGACTTTTTAAAATTATTTGTCTCATGTTTTAATTTTCATGTACCCTGCTTTGGACAAGTGTTTAACATTTTTGTGTCTTTTTTCGTTTTACCTTGTAAGATTTTTGATTTTGTTTTACACTTGTTTTTGTCTTTATTCATGGATTTTCTTAGTGCTCTGTTTTTTTCTATTTCCTTTTTTTTTTTTTTTTTACTGCCTGTACACAGGGCCCTTAAGGATAGCAGTTGTATTACTGATAAGGCTACCCTGTCTAAATAAATCAATAAATAAATCCCTGGTTCCAAAACTCTGTCTTGTTGTTTTACAACTGTGGCATACAAGAATGGACAGGCTGCCGCCATAACATTATATTCAGCTTAATGGGAGCCAAGTCTGAGCGTTCTGAGATCCCAGCACAACATGGCAGACCAGCGGCCGTGGCTGTGCAGCACGGCCGCGGTTCTGCGAATCATGGCGAGTGCCTATTTTCTCACACGACAACATCAAGTCCCAGAACTTATAATGAGAACATTTGTTGTCCTTCTTTTGTCAAGTCAAATGTTTCATTGTGGCAACAATACTGTCAAAGGAAACCGATTACTCAAGAAGCTTCGAAAAGTTCCAGAAAAATAGTACTGCTGGTGGGCATGAAAATAGTTTCAGAATATCAACGTGAAGTGGTTGACACGTGAAATGCATAGTATCAATTTTCTGCTGACATTTTGCCAATTATGTGGATTAGTCTAACCTTGTTTAAGTTTAAGAATGAGATCAACAAAGACTGCATGTTGGACAGGATCCTCCTTGACTAAGTAATTGTACTCCTTGAATGGATTATCAGATGCTGATCTGTAATTAAGAAGAAAGAAAAAAGAAATTAGGAAAACAATATGAAAACCTGGTGTGTCGTGGCCGAGCGGTCTACTGCATCGGACTCAAGTTCCAAGTTGCAGAGACATCGGAGTGTGGGTTTCATTCTTCTCTTAATCCAGGTGTATAAATGAGAGTCTGGGATGGCTAGGACAGTATCGTGTTGGATTAATCCTTTAGCACTAACTTAAGTAGCTTGGGGTTGTATGCTCCCCAGGGAATTGAGAAAGTTAGAGGAATGTTCTAAAAGTATGCCCAATGAACAGGGATAACATTGTTGTAAAGCGCCTTGTTCTAGCTACAAGGATATGTGCGCTATATAAGAAACAAGTATTATAATCATACCAAATCAACGAATGGAGCAAAAAAGTTGTGCAAACAAACTGGCTGGCCCATGTTTCTGGGGGAATAGAAATTGAATCATTTGACCCTTAGACTTCAGCAACACAACTACTACTACATGGCACTCAATAAGTAACTACGAAGATCAGTACTACTACTACAGTGCACTCAATAAATAACTAGGAAGTTCAGTACTACTACAGTAGAATCACTCAATAAGTAACTACAAAGTTAAGTGACTCTGTCTAATCCTTACGTGATATTGATATTTGTGATCATTGTAGGTGAGAAAGCTTCCGCAACATGACTTGTAGCTGTGTTCAGAATGGATCCAATTAACTCCAGCTCAAACTCCTCACTCTGTAGCAACAATTCACCTAAAATGAAAATGAAAACCTCGTCACTACGTACAGATATAGTGAAGGTCATCTTCAGGTCAGGTCAAGGTCACACAGGGTCACATACCACAAGTCTGTATAATGTTGAGAGCATGCTAGAACTTGATGGCTTGTCATGGCTGAGTGGTCAAGCCCACCGGACTCAAGCTGTGGTGTTTCTGATCTCCTGCAGTGTGTGGGTTCGAGTCCGGGTCTTGACACTTGTGTCCTTAAGCAAGACACTTAACCATTATTGCTTCGTCCTTCGGATGAGACATGAAGCAGTAGGTAACGTGTGTTTTGTAATGGACGTAACAAAAACCCAGTTACACTTATCGCTAAGAGACAGGGATTTGCCCCGGCGTGTCTGGCAGTGGCTGCTGAGTGCGCCGCAGCACCTTGTAAACCCTTACAAGGTGTTAAATAAATTTGGTCTCATAATAAAAAATATTGTAACAAAATTCTTAATGTGTTTCTGTTTGTTATTAACTTGCTCTAAAGGTCATCTTATGGTCGTGTTACGGTCACACAGGGTCACATACCACATGTCTGTATAATCTTGAGAGCATGCTGGAACTTGCTCCAATCCTCTCCCAGCTCAGCGTGCGAGGGCGCTGTACTATCCAGCCCACCGGCAGCATGTAAGGTCACTAAGGCTGTTTGGAATTTCTGACAGTAGCTGTGAAACATTGCCTGGGGATTAAATGGTTAGAATTGATAGATTTGTGATAAGATAATGGTCAGTTAGGCTCACTGCTGGGTACAAGGATGAAACTTATTAGAGATTACTAAACCTCATGCATATTCATGATTGAGAGCCGAATTATCACTGGTCCATTCACCATCACATGCCAGATGCTATTTTTGCTGTTTACCAAGCGCATGCACACCAGTATTCACGCACAGGATATATATGCACAGGGTATATACGCATGCGTCGTAGACTGTCGCATGGGCAACAGTCATTCGCAGGGTAAATACGCATATCGCATGTGTAACAGTCTACTACGCATGCGCTTTATGAAGCAATCATTGAACCTTCGCTTGGTGTAGCATACCACACACGCGTTAACATAGCTTGCTACATACACATGAAAAGATGGCGGCACACGTTAATGTCGCGGTTTCCTCAATGATGTCGAACTAAAGAGAAGTATGAGGTATTGTCAAACAACCTGGTTTATTTCGGTTAGATCGCCTCAGGAACTAGTTTTGTCAACGTTCAATACTTTCGGGAGCTAATATCGACTGTCTGCACTAAAGACCACATATTATAATTTGTGTACAGACGGCCTTGATGAATTCAAAGACACTCTCTTAGAGGAAATTTGAATATTCAGTTCTTATCTCCAAGACGTCAGTCACAAACTCACTCTGTCATGTACAGTAATACTACACAGAGACACAAGATTCAAACTAATCCAAACTTACCTTTAATGCTTCTAGAAGACCAACGCAGCCACATCCATCGGTTAGACCAATACACCGATCAACAGCCTACAAAATACACATCATGGGAATGAGTGGAGAAGTAAAACATTGAATGTCAGGTCAAGGGTCAAGTGTTCCTGCGCTCTGGTGTCTTTACTGGACACTTTATAGGTTTAAAAAATGTTGCTTCGTTCATAGAGGTCTTCAGAAGATAGTAACAATTAAAAGACTGAACATTGTGGTGTGTCAGGGCCCATCGGTTCAGAGCACCGGACTCAAGCTCTGGTGTTTCTGGTCAGCAGAGTGTGGGTTCGAGTTCCGGTCTTGGTACTTGTGTCCTTGAGCAAGATACTTCACCAAATTGAATTGTCCTTCGGATGGGACATTAAGACGTAGGTCCCATGTACTAGAATTGGTAGTGCATGTAAAAAACTGCACTGGCCTCACAATTGTGGTCATGGTGTCGTGGCCCAGCAGTTAAGAGCACCGGACTCAAGCTCTGGTGTTTTTGATAAGTAGAGTGTGGGTTCGAGGTCCCGGCCACAACATGCCACTACAATGACCGTTGTCCAAAAGAAGTCTACTCACAACAGTTATAAGAAATGTGGGCAGTGGCCACTGCAAGACAAAGATCTTTAAGAATGTCTCACCTCGTGGGCGATTTTGAAGACTTTACTTGTTGAGTTTGACAACAACTGAGCACAGTCTATGAGGTCTCTCTTCTCCTTCAAGAAATCAAACCAAATTCAAATCGATTTAAAATTATTAGACAACATTTCAGCATTATTAAGCTTGGAATTTCATCTTTAAGAGGGCAAGGCCATTTTCATTTTGCAAAGGGCACTTCCACTGGGAAAATCATAAAGTCTATGGGAAAACTTCTGAAGGGGCACCAAGGCCAAGACCAGGGGCAACAGCGGCCATGGCCTCCGTAGTCTGTGTAATTCCAGGCATGTCAAATAATTACAAACCATTCTTATTGATCTCCCTCCACTGTAAAATGGCTCTCACTAAACACTGAAGCATTGAAAATGGCCGGTCGGACCAGGCAGCTTGTTAATATTTAAACGTACCATTTGCGTACAGCTAACTTCCTGCAGCATGTATTCTCTCTCAAGGCGACCGTATTGCAAAAGATAAGGAACATAGGGGGCATGGATAGCATTCACCAAGTCATGGAAATGTGAGCCTGATACGGAACCTGATTGGAACAAATTCAGGGGGAAATAAAAACAAATGGGAGAATTTTACACTCACTGACTAAGTCATAATAATAATAATAACAACAATAATTGGTTCTTATATAGACCATGTTACCTTTGTTTACAGAGTGGTGACCTTGTACATTCTAATGCATTTCCTGACGGGCAAGATACTACACAGGCTATATGGGAAAATTTATATTTTGTGTCATATTTTTCACACAGATTCAAAATTTACAAAAGCAACAGCTGTACAGCTTTTGAGATGTCCCCCCTTTCTTCATATCAAAAGTTGAGAAAAATCAGACGGTGCAATCTCCATAAAACATAAGATTTGTTGTATTCTTCCATTGAGCTGCGTACAAATGTGCCTGCAGGAAGTCCAGGCTCTGTGGCTCTTTTGTAAACATGAGATGTCACAGGTCACATGGTCTATAGCGCACATATCCTAGTAGCTAGATCAAGGCGCTTTAAAACTTTATCATCCCTGTTCATTGGAAATACTTTGAGACCATTCCTCTAATTTTCTCAACTCCCTGGGGAGCATACGACCCCAAGCTGCTTATTAGTTAGCACTAAAGGGTTCATTTAACACAATACTGTCTCAGCCCTCTCAGGTTCCCATTTATACACCTGGGTTAAGAGAAGCAATTATAGACAAGTGTCTTGCTCAAGAACCCAAGTCTCATGATCGGGAGTCGAACCCACACTCTGATGATTCAACCATCTCAACTAATTGAGAATAATAAACTTAGAATGTTGCCGTTCTCTCACTTTACAAGTTAAGCAACTTTCAAACTCTGATTTGAAAATGTGTTTTGATAGATAAATATTTTCAAGGGATCAGGTTGGCTGAGTGGTTTCTGTCCCTGCTTTTCACCTCTGTGGACCCCAGTTAGAATCCCACCTCAGACCGGAGCCTTGCGTGTGGATTGGGTTTTCAGTCCCTACTTGATTATACAGGTTTTCCACATCTAAAACTGAACATTTCTTCTTGTTTGTTGTTCATCATGTTAAAGTGTTAATTGTGCTGTTGGATGTGTAAAAAATTAACCAATTAATAAATAAATGAATAAAAATATTTCCTTTACCCGCTGTTTCCAGAATAGCGCTTTCAAGGTTTTTGATGAATCTCATCACGATCTGGTAAAAGAAATATTTGAAATCACTTGAGCTAAAAAATAGGTTAGATGTTTAAAGGTAGGGTCATAGATTGGTTGTTGTCACCGCAATAATGATTTATTGGCAAAATTGTAAAGAAAGATACAATAAAAGTCACATGTAAAAGATTCGGCTGAATACAATGTCTACTTGCTGAGAACACAGCCAAAAAAGTTGAACGTCGAATCCATGTACGCTTAGCGAGGTGACAGCGGGTACCAACCACATTTCTTGCCACAGTATTCGCAAACTGACACCAACCCTCGAAAATCGGAGAAACAATTCATGCATGAAACGTATCACAGATTCAAATGGGGGAAATAATTCAAGGGGGAAATTATCCAAACCATATTACTTCAAAGGGAATCCTTTCTCAAAATAGATCAGATTATCAACAGCTGCAGCGCTTCTGACCCAAGTAAGTTTTTGATGGTCATAAATTTTTGGTGTATTTACCAAACGTTTGGTTTCAAAATTGTGATATTAAAAATGCTTGATTGGATTGAACCAATAGTTGCGATGAACATCTACAATACCTGTCTGAGCTCCAGTAAGCTTGGTAGAGTGTTGTCTTGTAGTGCAGTATCCATGCAAGCTGGTAGCGAAGGCTGTAAACCAGACAACGTCTGCGTCAGTAATTCACTCACAACTCTGACTGCCTCTGGAAACACCTGCTCACACCACTTAATCTATCAACAACGAACCATCGGAAGAAAAAATACATCTTTGTAACTTGTCAGAATGTGCTTAGAACTAATGGCTCTGATATTTAATTTCAAGATGTACATCATGTAGTCCAACTAACAGGGATGAGAGTCATTGCTGGCAAAAAAGTCTGAAACCACATGTTGGAACCAATTTTTAGAACGTAGGGCCTACATGTATGTTGAAATGATGGCGTTTCTACCTTTTGGTAACCCCTAGGTAGGGTTTGGAATTCAAAGGGCTTTTAGGAACAGTGTCCTAAGCACTAGTGAAGTAGATCAAAGGGCAGTCTTTCTTTTATGTGGCAAAATTAAAGGCTTTTTGTATTCACCAGGCTGACATAAAAAGTCTGAATTCAGACAAAAGTCTGAAAAATCTCATCCCTGAACTAAGAACCTGCTCAAAGTTTGCATCCCTGCTCACAAACTTCAGTCCTTCGCATTCTAAGGAGCAAACACAGTTGCTATCACTGCACATAGGATCTGGAATAATCTTCCTGAGAACAAACAATCTCACTCAGAAGCCATCTTCAAAACTTCACTTATAACCAAACTTTTTAGAGAGCTTATTTTGTACGGTGTTATGAGCAACGGGCGTTGGATTGGCACCTTATATATTTTTCGACCGATTAATTGATTGAAGTTTGAAATTTCAATATAGCAGGCTGGTGTTACTGCATACTGAATGTACATTGATACCTCACCATGCATTGCCTCAAAACCCATATAATATAGAAGCCGTAACTAAAGACCTAGCTAGATCTCAAATCAATGTTACAGTAAGACATTATATAAAATACAGTCAAGATGCACAGCAAGAATTTCAGCCTGAATTCTTTACAGGGGGCAACGGAGGCAATTGCCTCCGTTGCCCCAGGGCCCAATTTCATAGAGCTGCTCAAGCAGAAAATTGTGCTTAACAATTGTCTGCTAAGCAGAAATGAGCAGGATACCAGTCATAAATGGTACATGTGACATGGTAGTTTGGCTGGTAACCTTGTTCTGGTAAGCGAAATTTTGTTTGTGCTTAGCTACTTTTTGTGCTTAAGCAGCTCTATGAAATTGGCCCCAGCTGGTCATTGCCCTAGTGCCCCTTGAAACATACCAATATAAATTTTAGGAATGTCAGTCATTGCTGACAAAAAAAAAGTCTGAAACTGGGATCCAGATCTTAGGAGGAACTGATGGCATTTCCACCATTTGATAATAATAATAATAATAATAACTAGTACTTATATAGCGCATTTCACAATAACGCATCAATGCGCTTTACATTAGTGCCCTGGTCATTGGGCCAATAACATTCCTTTAATCTTTCTCAGCTCCCTGGGAAGTATACAGCCCTGGGCTGCCGTGGCGCTCCGAAGGCTTTTTCAAACACAATATCAACCTCTACCCTTGCAAGTACCCATTTATACCCCTGGGTGAAGAGAAGCAATTATAGCAAAGTGTCTTGCTCAAGGACACAAGCGTCATGACCGGGACTCGAACCCACACCCCGATGACTAAACCACCAGAACTTGAATCCGATGCTCTTAACCACTCGGCCATGATAACCCCTGGAGTAATAGATTCCAAGGAGCTTTGGGGAACAGTATCCACAGCACAAGAGAAGTTAATAAAAAAACATGACTTATTTATTTCTGAGTATTTTTTTTTAACAAGACAGACTTTAAATAGTTGGAACTCAGATAAAAGTAAGAAATTTCTCGTCCCCGAAATTTAAAATTTCCTCATAGGGGTACCCTTTACCAAGAAGAAAATGCCTTGGTATCCTTGCCCTCAAGCATCATGTCCTGACAGAATTCAAATAGATAGATAAGGTGACAAACTAAATAGACTGGTACCTCTTTATGCCATGTTGATAGTAACGTATCATAGAACGTTGGTAACCATTCTGCCAGAGGCTTGTCCAGATTATCTCCCTGTAGAGCCTGCCACTGCTGTAACAATGAACTCTGTAATACAACCATCAAATATCGTCCTATTTAAAGGGACACGTTGCCTTGGATCGGGCGAGTTGGGCTATGAAAAGCTTTTGAAACCGTTTGTTATGAAATGCATATGGTTAGAATTATGTTCTAAAAGTAGAATATAATGATCCACACAAATATGCCTCGAAATTGCGTGGTTTTCCTTTTACATCGTGAACTAACACGGCCCGCCATTTTGTAGAGCCAAATTTTTGACTCCACAAAATGGCGGACCGTGTTAGTTCGCAAAGTAAAAGGAAAACCACGCAATTTCGAGGCATATTTGTGTGGATCATTATATTCTACTTTTAAAACTGTAGCCGCCAATTCGAACACGACGACGTCACACTTACCTTATGACATTTGTAATAATAATTGTACAACTGTGGCAGCCTGTTGATGTCCAGGAAGATTTTCACATAAGTCTGAGCGGATTCTGGGAAAATATAAAAAGTCCGGTTTGGTTAAACACAAATGCACCGCAAGTCATTCCAATTCTTGACATTCGGCGTAGGGGGGGTCCAAAACAATACGCTTTTGAGGGATCTTCAAGACCAATCCACATACCAAGTTAGGAGTTGATCTGCCAAGTTTTTCGTATGCAACGCTTAAACACACACACCCACCCACGTTTGTGTTGCAGTCACTGTGTGGACATTCCTTTGTTCTATACACTTAAGGAAAATCCTATTCCTCAACACTGTAAATAACTCTATGTGGACATGTGTAAGTCCACATAGTGTTTCAAAACCCTGCCTTGTGTGGACCTCTTTTGTTCTCAGGTCCACACTTCATAGGTAATGCTTACTCAAGTGTGTAAACACCTGCGATCTGGGACCACCTATTGTCCCTCTTTTGTTAAATACTAACTTTTCAGCTCCCATTGGTTTTGTGCACACATACCTTCCAACTGGGGAGCTTCCCCAACTGAACACCCTATCATCCTCTTTTGCTATAGGTCCCTGGTTTGAATGTGAATACTAGTTAGAATGTGTATATCTAGTCACCCATCCGAACTTGCTCCATATTGGCTCTTTAGAAATGTGTGACGCCATGATCACTATCAGATTTTAGTCTTTACTCACAAAGTAGTTCCGCACACTGGTCCATACCTACAAATCATTAAATCACAGTGCTCCAGATTATCTCTCTTCACTTATTGAAATCCACGACTGCCCATATTCCCTTCGAAGCTATGATGCTATCTCCCTTGTGGTGAACAAGTCACGCAAACTAGCTGGTGAGAGAGCTTTTTTCCACTGCTGCCTCCCGCCTATGGAACGGTCTTCCTGTCCCCATTAAAAACGCCAAGACTGTTCTGTCCTTCAAAAAGGTTCTCAAGACTCGCCTGTTCTCCAACTTGTAGCTGGTTGGCCCCATTACTTTGGTCTATCTTTTCTCATTAAGCGCCTTGCATCCTTTGGTAATTTGGCGCTATATAAATCCAGTTATTAGTATTATTATTATTAATGGAGTGGCAAAACACGTCAATGAGACCCAAACCAAAACTTGTTTAATTGTTGACTCACCAAGAGAATGAGTATTGAAGGCACTGACGAGTTGTGGACTTAGCATTGCCTCAAGACGGTTCTTGAGGGTCTCAAGATGTTGACATCGCTCCTCGTAGTCTCCGCAGTGAGCCAACATACTCTAAATATAATGCAACGATTATAAAAATTGATGTTATTTATGGGCTGAATCTCTAATATAGAGTGATAGATTAGACACATTTAATTGGTTTTAAAGTAAACTTACAAGACTGTGCTGCATGGCCATCAGCTTGTCTGCAATCTGCAGAAGGAGGAAAAAAGACACACAGATAGTGAACACAATTTAACATTGGATTGCCTGTCGTGAACATTGGGGATGTTACAACCAGAAAGGAAGGAAACTCACTGCTTGGGTGTTTTTACTCTGGAAGACTTCATCTACATCCGCCATGAGTGTAGTCCAATTATCTGCTTCCTAATGAAGTTGGTTAATGAAAAAGAAACTGTTGTTAAAGGTAGGGTCATCTAGATTGGTTTTTGTCAACGGAATGCTGATTTCTAGGTAAAATTATAAAGGGAGATACAATAAAAGTCACCAGTGAAAGTTGCTGAATACAGTGAGAACAGTAAGAAAACTTTGAGAAAACAGCCCAAAAAAAGGTCACAGTATTTTCGCAAGAACATTGAATCCTTCCACGTTTAGTGAGGTGACAGCGGGTACCAACCACATCTCTGGCCGCAGCATTCGCAAACGGACACCAACCCTTAGAAATCTGAGAAACGACTCATGCATGAATCATTTCTCAGATTCAAATGTTCTGGGTGAACAAATATCCAAGCCATAATACTTCAAAGAGAATCATTTCTCAAAATAGTTTATACCGTCAACAGCTGCCGTGCTTCTCACCAAGTAAGTTTATATGGTCATTAGTGTCTGGAGTATTTATGACGCTACCTTTAAGCGTTGATTGAAGAAATGCCAAACAAAGATTTACAATAAAAAGTTTCGATTCTTGTGTCTTCACCATTTTGATTCTTTCAATACTTACCTGCAGAGCATCAGACGCCGCCTTCATCCGAGACTTAATCGCATCAAGATCTAGAAGCATCTTCATTGACTGAGAGGTATCTTCTTCAACCTTGACAAGAAAAACGACAAAATAAAAAATATCCCTCATCAGTCTGAGAAGATTGAATATTGCATTATGATTTGAAGGTGCTACAATATTACAAAGTCAGAAATTCCCTTGATGCTTTATGTGGTGCCGTGTCGTGACCGAGCGATTGAGAGCACCGGATTCAAGCCCTGGTGTTTCTGATCAGCAGAGTGTGGGTTCGAGTCCCGGTCTTAACACTTGATTGTGTCCTTAAGCAAGACACTTAACCAGTCTTCGTCCTTCGAATGTGATATAAAAACCATCAGTGTTGTATTCAAAACTATCACTCAGGGTTTGCCCTTAACTTTTCTGGCCAGCAGGACCAGTTAGCTTGTCATTTCACTAGTCCAGTCAGCTTTTTCACCAGTCCATAATTCATAGGAAATAGGGATGCATTTCAGGACCACTTGGAGAGAATTGTGACTGGTCCTCAGGTGTCTTAACTGGCGTTGGCCAGCGGACCACTGTTAAGGGAGAACACATTCAATGCACGTAAAAGAACCCAATACACTTATCGCTGAGAGAAGGGGTTCGCCCCAGTGTTTCTGGCATCGCTAGAAGGGGTTCGCCCCAGTGTTTCTGGCATCGCTAGAAGAGGTGACTTGCCCAGTGTTTCTGGCATCCAATGCGCTTATGCCTCATCTAGATGCTGAACAGGCCTTGATGAGAATCATCATAGAAGTAGAAGTAGACGTCTTGTTACCTTCTTAATATCTTCCTTAACCAGCTGCATTTGTTCCTTGAGAAATGTCGCCTCCTGCTTGACGGACTCTACCTCCCGTAAGACACGGGGAATATTCTGGACAGCTTGCTGACTCGTCTCCTCTAAGGAATGATTCACCTCCTATGAAAGAGAGAGAGAAAAAAAGGGAAAACTTTACTTTTAGTCTGACATTGTTGGTATTAAATCTCTATGTCTTTTACTGTCCGGTCTCAAGAGTCTTACAAATCAAATATTATATTATATGTTATTATATGTTTCTGGTAATGAAATCAAGGATGCCTCATAAGTGAACTTAATCACTGTAGCTCGCAAGCCTGAGAAAACCTGTAAACAAGGGTGCTTGCTACGTGAACCAGAAACACCGAGGTTAACCCTGTACTCTTCCACGATAAGTGTTTTGGGTTCTTTAACGTGCACTACCAAATCTAGTACACAGAACCTACGGCTTAATGTCCCATCCGAAGGACAGAGCAATTGTGGTAAAAGATTCTGCTCAAAGACACAAGTGCCACGACCCGGGAGCTTGAGTTTGGTGCTCTTAACCACTCGGCCACAAAACATGTTTAAGTATTAAAAAACTTACCTGAATGAAAAGTTGCAGTTTCATAACAAGGGTTGCTGCATGGGCCTACAATCAAATCAATCAGACAGAATGGATGATCAAACAATATAACTGTGCTTGTTATAATAACCTACAAATATTAAAATTCCATTGAAATCAAATCTGTCACAAAAATTAATCAGTGGTGATCATCAAATAAAGTTTGAAAATTTGCCACAAATTTTTCACCAAATATTAATAATAATAATAATAACTAGTTCTTATATAGCGCATTTTACAATAACGTCTCAATGCGCTTTACATTAGTGCCCTAGTCATTGGGCCATAACATTCCTTTAAACTTTCTCAGCTCCCTGGGGAGTATACAGCCCTGGGCTGCCGTGGCGCTCCGAAGGCTTTTCCAAACACAATATCAACCTCTACCCTTGCAGGTACCCATTTATACCCCTGGGTGAAGAGAAGCACCGGGACTCGAACCCACACCCCGATGACTAAACCACCAGAACTTGAATCCGATGCTCTAAACCACTCGGCCATGACACCCTGTCAGTCTAATTTAATGTAGGGAACATTACAACAAACATTCTGCTTACATCTTTCTGATCTGGGGCATCTTTCTGTGCTCTAAATGCTGCATTCACCCACTCAACTGCATCAAAATTAGCATCCAAAAACTTTGAAAAATCCTGAAATAAATAAGATAACATTATTTCTTACAAACAACACATTGACAAATGTGATATTAATCGTCTGCAACACAGGAAGATGGATGGTTATGATTTCAGATTTTCGCAACCAGTGCAATTGTCATTACAGCCAGTAACCGGGGCGCTGTCATCCTTTTAAAAAGATTTTGACATCTGCGGTCATCTCATACTTTACCACAGATGTCAAAACAATTTAAAGGAGTGCAGCCCCAGTTATTCCAAAACGGGGAAGTCTACACTGAATCCGCCCACCGCCCCAACCCTTGTGAATTTACACATTAACCCTCCTACTGTTCGCAACATTTTCAAGTGAGTTGACCAACCATTTGAAACCATTCAACTGCCAAAGTTGTGTATGGTGGCACAACTGTGCACAGAACTAACTGTGTACTGTGTACATGCATTCCCTCATGGTATCATTTTGCAAGGCTGGCATAGCTTATCTATCATTCAAAACCACAGTGAATGGTATTGAATGGTCAGACAGCAAGAGGGTTAATACAGACACTCAGTCAGTCAGTGAAACATACATTCACCCCCGAATCTGCTTATTATTCCGTTTCTGATCTCCATGATCAAACCGGTTAGGGAAATTCTTACCATTTTCGTAGTTCTCGTGATGCTTCTATTCCAAGCTTACCCGACTAGGATCAAAATGATGAATTCATCGTAGTTTATCAAATCGGTAAAAAGTATATTTTTCTTGTTTTGATGATGTGGAAAAAATAATGTGATCACCAGAACTTGTTTATGCAAGGGCGCCACCTCTCCTTACAGAAATTATCCGAACTCTCTAGCCCCCTCTACAGGCATACGGTGGTTAGTTTAACCACCATTTTGTTTTTCTTCTGCTACTCATGGAAACTTGAGCAAAAACTAGTGTGTGTTAAAATTAAGATTTCAGCAATTTGGTGGGCTTCTAGTACAAACCGAAGATGAAGTTGACATCAGCAGGTATAAGTCTCTTATTATTTGTTCTCTTAATTATTTATATGTATTTACAAATGGAGTAATATGAGTTGAAAAAGTGCCGTTTTACTCCGTATCAAGCTGAGTCATTGACATTGAGTGTTTGTGTGTGACATGACAATGCACTGTCTGACTGGGTGACTGTGTACAGTACTGCGGCCGGTACGTATGTGTGCCGAAAAAATTTCTTACAACAAACTGACAAAGTTAGTCTTTGACAATTGAATTTTAGGGAAAATATCCGTATCCGACTGCCACTTTTTCACTCATTGTTACCAAAAGAAATACATTATTTGAGTAAATAAGCTGAATAAGAAACTATTTTATTTCAGAAAACTCTGGCAGTGCCCCAGCAGTCAGTGGGAATGAACGATACATGACAAAAAAGTTCACTCAATTTCAAGACTTTCAAAAGTTTCATCAAAATTGTCATTTGATGGTGTCCTGAAGATAAAGCTGTTTTACTGATTAATAGTTATGTCTTCAAAATTCAAAATTCCCTGCATTTCATCCATGTTCCAAAGATTAAAAGAACATTGATTGAACAATGAAATTATATTTGGAACATTTGACCACAATCTCTCATCGTGGCTTTCAATTCAAAATCTTATAAATTTTGTAAGGATAATTCAAAAGACTAAAGTCAAGATTTATCTAGCACCACAGGTTATTATTCAACGACCCTCTCCTGACCTCCATGTCAAGTTCCCTCATGTTGGATTCAGGAGTATAACTTACCAAGTACCAAGTCTTTTCAAGAAATATTTAATTAACAACCAAGAATTGATCCGGTTTTCTTGTGTGTATTTTCTTTTATCAAATCTGTCACTGCATTTGCCATAGCTGGTCCAAATGCCTAACTAAGTGTTACTTATTGAGGTAGAGAGATTTTCCAGACCGGCTTGACTTGTTGGATTTTGTTTTGTGACACCATGACTTTAGTTTTAGATTTGTCTTTTGTCTTGCTGTTTTTTCAAGAAAAACTGCTACATTCAGCTAGCTATATTTTTTTATTTTTTATTAATCTTGTTGTCTCATTTTGTATTCAGGAGGTGTTATTTCACTTCTGGATGAGCCAGATGTCAAGCTGCAGGTAAATTCTCTTACGGACTTGGTTTACTAATTTATCTCACATTTCCTTTTCTTTGAAAACACTTGTTGTTCTTGATTGACAAATTTTGAAATTCTTGTTAAAATTTAAAACTTCAGTGAAACATTATTCATGTATTTGCAATTTGATGTTTTTTTCCTTTGTTGTAGATTTTTGCCCTTGACAAATTGAATCAACTTGTGGATGACTTCTGGGCAGAGATTGCTGATGCTGTCGAAAAAATGTGAGATCACACAAAATGTTTCCATGAATGATGTTTGTTAACAAATACCTCAGAGAATTGTTACACTCTGATTGGTCAAAGACTTGTTGCGTGGGGTGCATTAACATTGTGATATAAAGACTGGCTCTGTGAACTAGCGAATAAATGGCCCCTAAACAAGCATATTATTATGCACTGTGTTTGTTGTGTGGAGACTTATCAAATCAGCTGTTTTCTTTGTGTGTATTGTTTTATATTTTGGCAAGGAGAGACGGTGCTGTGTGCATCACATACCACGTGTAAGTGTGAATGCGCAGACATTGTATCAATTTAGGGTACGCACATGAAAGCAGCATAATGCAAATCATAAAGCTGAACAACAACCAAAGTGTTTCTTTTTATAGTGCTGTTTATTTTCAAAGCTCATGGTCTGGTTCTTGAAAATATACATCAATAGTGAATTATGTGTGAGAGATTAGGTCCCACACAAAAGTTGAACAGCCTAATAGAATGGCCCTGGAACTTAGGTAGAACATTATTTTTAAAAATTTTGACAACAAATAAAATAAAACATTTGATGATTTTTACCGCTTTGTGAAATATATTTATTGATGGCAATGAGAGTGTAAGGAACTGGTCTTCACCAGTCACCAGCCGCCATCACCAAGCAGTGAACAGTGGGTCCTCACACTGTTATTGCCTAGTTTGAAACCAAGTGATTGTACTTTTTCGTCTTGTAACTCACTTTATTTTTTACTCTGGAGTCTAACAATTTGTAACACTAACACTAACAGTTCAGATTCAATGTATCCCCACAGAGTGTATTTATTTTATTGTTTTGTTCTTTTACTTTCTTGACATTTTGACGTATTGATTTGTTGAATTTAATTACAGAGAGATGTTTTATGAAGATTCAAATTTTCCTGAGAGAGAACTAGCCGCTCTGGTTGCGTCCAAGGTAACTATGGAGATCAAGTTTCAGTTGACTGTTATAGCTGTGTCAGTTTGTGTCAAAGAAACACAGCAAAGTAGATTTACATAAAGTGGTTTTTACCTCAAACTGAGTATAAATTGATATACCACCATGCAATGCCTCAAAAACACAATCCTTGAAAACAAAGTGCTCATCAATTGATATTTGACGTCCTTATTGTTACAGGTTTACTATCATCTGGGCGGGTTCGAGGAATCCCTAACCTACGCTCTCGGAGCAGGTCGACTCTTTGATGTCACCACTTCATCAGAATATGTTGAAACAACAATATGTAAGTAAACTAATGAGCAGAATTAATGCGTTGGAGATGCGGTGCTGGCGGAGGATGTTGAGAGTTTCATGGAAAGAGCGGAAAACAAATGATTTTTGTCAGAAAATTTATTGGGTTGGATACAACAAGTCTTATGCCAAAGGGTTAACGAAACCAAACTGTGGTATTTTGGTGATTGTCTGAAGAAGAGAGGGAGATAATCTGAAGATGATTATTGTTCAAGGAAATGTAGAAAGAATGCTTCGGTTTGGTTTGTTTTTTTCTCTTTACTGTCAACTTCGTTTAACCGTTTTAACCAATTTTGAAATGGATTTTGACATTGTTTTACGATTAACTGGTTAAACGTCCTAACCTTAGTAAATGCATATTTTGAATGTCAACAATTTGAAAGTAAGAATTTCAAAGTGAAAAGATCGCTATAGAATAGTGTACCTTTCTCCCAACAGCCAAATGCATAGATCATTACACAAAGCTCAGGGTGCACAATTTGGAGCACACAGACGACACGAAAGACATCGACCCGCGTCTGGAGAGCATCGTTGACAGGATGTTTCAGCGTTGCTATGACGACCAACAGTTCAAGCAGGTCGTCGGCATCGCCCTGGAGACACGTCGGATCGACTCATTCGAAAAGTCCATCATGAAATCTGTAAGATTCTCTCGCTTAATTCTGTTACTTCTTGAAATAAAATGCGTGCCATGGTTTGTTGTCATCGATGTTTATGATTTGAGATGTTCTAAACTTTAATCTGGTGAACTTGAATTTTGCCCTTACTCTTAACAAACTAACAATGGTATAAATTATACTCTTGTGTAACTGCTGGAGTTTTAACCCATTGGTTATTATTTAGAGCTGCCAACTCTTCCTGACTCTGCAGAAAGTTCCCTGAAAATAAACCAATCTTTCCATGTTCTGTTGAACAAATTTGACAATCTCCCTGATTATGGAAACTTCTTCCCTATTATGCTGAATGTAATTCTAAATATCTCCCTGACTGTTGTACAAAATCTCCCTAATTGCGAGATGCAAATGTTGACAGCTTTGTATTATTATTATATTATATATTTCTGGTAATAAAACCAAGGATGCTTCATAAGTGAACTTAATCACTGTTACGCAAGCCTGAGGAAACCTGTAAACACTGGTGCTTCCTATGTAAACCAGAAACAGGGGTTAACCCCTACTCTTCTACGAAATGTGTTCTGGGTCCTTTTACATGCACTACCAATTATAGTACGTGGGACCTACGGCTTAATGTCCCATCTGAAGGACAAAGAAGTCATGGTAAAGTATCTTGCTCAAGGACACAAGTGCCACGACTGGGACTCGAACCCACACTCTGCTGATCAGAAACAACAGAGCTTGCGTCTGATACTCTGAACCGCTCGGCAACGACACGCCACAATGAGCTAACTAGTGCGTTGGGAGTACTCGGCTGTTAACAAACAAAATGGAAGTTCTTATGTGCCAGCCAGTGTGTCTGACCTGTTTCCTCCTATCAGGATGTTTGAGCGTGAAACCAGGCTTACTGCTTATTCTCACCCATACACTCGTGCTCTGCTGAGATGTAGAACAAAGAGCCATTCCAACAGCTTTATTCCACATTACTGCATCTCTTTGGAACTACTTGCCTGGTGCATTTCCCCCTCCATCCTACAATCTAGACTGTTGTAAGAGGAATATCAATTCCTACCGTCAGCTCCTCCAAGTTATTTTCATCTTAAATATTTTCTTCTTGCAACCCCTTACCAAGAGTGACTTTTAGCTTTGTTTAAGGCAAACTTGCATAAATTGTTTTTAGAAAAATATAAATGTTGTTTTGATTTTCTTTTCCCGTAGGTTGATGTGAACAGTATGCTTAGCTACAGTCTTAAAGTAGTCATGTCACTCCTGCAACAGAAACAGTTCAGAAATGAGGTTTGTCTTTTCCTTCTGTTCATCATTCGATACATTACCTAAGCCCAAGTTCATAGAGCTGCTTAAGCAGAAAATAGTGCAGGAAACAGCTTTTTGCTAAGCAGAAATGAGCAGAATACCAGTCACAAATCGTACATGTGACATTGTAGTTTGGCTGGTAACCTTATTCTGGTAAGCTTAATTTTGTTGTGGTTACCTACTTTCTGTGCTTTTAAGCAGCTCTATGAAATTGGGCCCTGATGTTTTGTAACTGCATGTCAAGCAATTATTTATTAATCATACAGATATATTGTTGTGTGATAAAGCCTCATGCTTTAGGGAGGCAATTGCCTCCATGCCCCTGGTCATTCCCTTGAAACATCGAAATAAAAATTTACAATTTCCTGATAGAGGTGCTGGCCTGATGCTTCGATGTTGAAAGGAAAGGGGCACTTCTGCGTTATATAAAATAGAAATCATACGTTACCAAAAAAATCCACGTTAAAAAAAATCATGCTGCACGAAAAAAAAAATCCGCGTTGGATGGACAAAAAAATCCCGCTGAAAGAAACATTGCTTATTGAAAAGAAATAAAGGTTCAGGATTCTTAAAGTCTGGCTCCGCGGAAGTTTACACATACAAAAGCATTACACAGCACAGACACAGACACAAGTTCTCCTGGTACAGCATACCTTCTACACTATTTTTTGTACAGTTTGGCTCCGTAGTGTTTTTATTGCTTTTTGTAAATGAGGATGCGGCGGGAACCAGATGCTGTATAAA
Source organism: Leptasterias polaris (assembly GCA_037783415.1). Classification (NCBI taxonomy): domain Eukaryota; kingdom Metazoa; phylum Echinodermata; class Asteroidea; order Forcipulatida; family Asteriidae; genus Leptasterias; species Leptasterias polaris. The sequence goes on along the minus strand of JAZGTN010000040.1, from coordinate 8,058,302 downwards.
AGAGTGCAAGTGAACCACGCGATCGATAAGTGTTTGCTTGAAAAATAATGATGACGTCCACTAGGAATTTTCCTCTTTTTTTTTTCGGCTGAAGAGTTGCATGCCTGTGGCTGAAGGGCACCTCTATGGGGAAATTGTACATTTCTATTGCAACAGCAGGGTTTGAATTTTACACTGGTCCACAAGCCAGTAGTTATAGTGTTGGGCCAGTAGACTCATTCCCGGACAAGTCCGGCGGTCTTGTGTTTTTTAATTGAACTGTAATACCTCACTCTGTGTAATATCGTGTTCAAATGTTGGCTTAACCCCAAAAAGCCAAATGAGATCAAGATTATGATTTTTTTCTCATTTTGATTTTGGTCTTGTAAAAACAATTCTGGTCCCGTAAACATTTTTAGTAACGAGCACTGTAGTCTTGTGTATTTTCCCCCCAAATTTGAGCCCTGAACAGTCAAGGGGCACCAAGACAATGACCAGGGGCAACGGAGGCAATTGAACCCTCATCAGTGGCTTTGACTCAAACACAAGCTTTGTTGACTATTTCCACCATCAGGTCTTACGGGTCTTACTGCGTCTCTACATGAATCTATCGGTTCCCGACTACATCAACGTCTGCCAGTGTCTTATCTTTCTCGATGATGCACAAGGAGTTGCAGACATCCTCAGCAAACTAATGAAAGAAAGTTCGGTGAGTCGGACATCGCTAGCATCTCAGACAACCACGGAGATAACGTGGTCTCTCTAAAAACCCTTATTTCAGTATTATTTTGTTTTGAAGCTCGGCTCAAATATTTCTGCTTACACCAGGAATGTGATTTTTCTGTGTTTTCCCGGAAATAATTTTTGTTTGCCCCCCCCCCCCACTCTACTAATAGTGAGAGTATAAAGAAAGACACTAACTTCTTGTTCTGTGGGACATCCTGTAGTGTGGCAGATATGAGTTAAAGCAGATTTGATTAAATGCCCCCCAAAATTGGCCCTAGCAGAGTCTTTCTTGAAGGCTAAATAACAGCCTAATACACAAAAACAGGTATACTGTTGTAACAGAAGCAGTCAAGTGGACAGAAATGAAAAGAGAGACAGATAGACAGAAAGCACACAGAAAAAGCAAGGGATGAACAATGAAGAAAGAGACGAGGGGGGGATGGCAAATTTATTTACAAAGCAGAAACTAGATGGAAACCAGTCATCTACAGTATACATTGTTATGGGTTTTTTTAGCCGGTAACCAGATTCTGCTTAGCAACTTTGTCAAGCAGGCATGATGTTCTGCCTATTTTAGTCTGAATTCCAATTTTGTTGTTCTTGGGGTAACAAACCCAGATTTGTGATTCAATAGCCTGAAAGTTTATTCAAGTCTCTTGATAAAATGTTAATACTTTTTTCCCGGGGGAAAATATCATGCTTTGTTAAACTAGTTTCCTTTTTGGATGAAGAGGTTCATTTCTTCAAATCCAAAATAATGTAGATGTTACTTACATATTATTTTAGTTACGTTTCACTCCTAAGCTAGCTAAGGAGCTTCGTCAGACTGGCAACCATGTCCAATGCTCAACTGCCTTTTATACCCTTTCTTGGTGGACATGGAGGGCGTTGTAGGCGTGGTTTGGACTAGTTGGTCCAAGTTATTTTCCTTTTTCTCAAGGCAGTGTGCCATTTATTTGAAATGTTGAATTGATTCATATCCTCTAGGACCAGACGCTGATGGCTTACCAGATTGGGTTTGATCTGTATGCCAGCGCTACTCAGCAGTTCCTCTCCAGGGTACAGGGTTCACTGCGTTCATCGGGACCGCTCCCTGAGGCATCGAGTGAAGCAACGGAAGCTGAGACCAAAGAAGGGTACGTTGAGTCACGTTGATAATATGGGATTATCAATGTATATTTGGTTTGCGGTAACACCATGTGTATATCTACTTGCTAAGCAGATTTTGTTCTTTGAGAACTTGTCTCCTGACGATGACTAGAGCAAGCTAGTTGAAACGTCGAGACCTATTAAGAACTCACTCCGCGGCAGTGTAGTTAATAATGAGAAGTCCCCTCGATCCACAAAGCGAAAGTAGTAGTCCCGGCCGATTTCCTACCTCCTGCCAAGGTAGTAGATAATAAGCAGGACAGTTCTTTTCAGAACTGAGAAGTCTCCCAAAGTCTCCCGAATTCCGAATAATCTACTCCGCGGCAGTAGAATAAATAGCAAGACAAGTTCTCAAAGAACAAAATCTACCTAGCAAGTAGATATACACATGGTGTTACCGCAAACCAAATATACACATTGATAATGTCGCAGTGAGAAGGACAGTTTTCAATCTTTGTATCATAATCATTTGGTTGTAATGTCTGGAGAGTTGAGCTATTTAGGTTGAGATTAAACAGGGAAACCCTCTAAAAGTTATTCATGAGGTCGTGTTGTGAAATTCTGACAAAATATGCTGATCCCCTTAAGGTGATCCCCTGGCTGCCGCTTCCCAGGTTGTATCGTATACTTGGGTGTGATCCCTGGCTACACGGCAGTTTGCGGTTGTATGGCTTCTGACTGGCACCCCCCGAACAAAGATATTGACAAAATAGGGAGACCGCCAACATAGGGCTAGATAGCTCAGTTGGTAGAGCGCCGGCACGTTAAACCGGAGGTCGTTGGTTCAAATCCCGCTCTAGTCAATTTTTCTTTGTTCAACCCAAAATCATTTAAACATTTACCCAGTCAGTTTCCCTTGTGGTTTATTATTTGATAAAAAATGCTGATGTAACACATTTTAAATCCAACAGTGCAGTTTTCATGTCTATCACACTTAAACTCACCTGATGTCTGCGCCGTTTTCAGGATTCATGACTAAAGTTTTTTAGTTGCAAATATTAACTGTCGGTGATCTGCATCTTTATGCTGTCCTGTCAGGGAAGTTGTGTAAATCATTGAGCAAGACACGCATACAATGTAAAAAAGACAACAATTTTTCCCATGTTTTTATGTTAAAAACACCTTGCGCTGCCAGCACCTCGGCAATGGCGGCGCGGCGTGCAGCTCTTGCGCGTACGGATTGGTCGCTACAAAAAGTGTTTTTTTACAATTTGAGTGATGAAGTTCTCTTGCTTTTGTTTTTGGAATATAAGAATTTGTCTCTTTTTGTAACCATCAGTGAAGATATGGATACTGAAGACAGTAAACCGGACACCACCAGCACACCTGTAGAAACACCTCCATCTGCTGAACAGGTACCGGTAAGTAGCTTCAATAGTTACTGAACTACACCTTGGCCTAATTTCATAGAGCTTCTTTAAAAAGTGGGTTAACAACAACAAAATTATGCACACCAGAATAAGGTTACCAGCCAAAATACCATATGACATGTGCCATCTGTGACTGGTATCCTGCTGATTTTTGCTGAGCAGAAAACTAAAGCAATATTTTCTGTTTATTTTCTTTAAAAACCTATACCATATGTAGGTCAGCCCTTGTACTCAATAAAATTGTCATACTTTTTTCCAAGGGCCAAGTATCATACCTGGCTGGGGGATGAAAATCTCTTGTCTCGTAGAATCATAGAATTGTTTTACTTTTTCTCAAACCTTGTTATCGCTACTGCAGGAAGAGGATAAAGTGTACGCAGATCGTCTGAGTAAACTCATGGAGATCTTAAGTGGAAGTATTTCCATAGCAATCCATCTTCAGTTTCTTATAAGGAGCAACAAAACAGACCTTCAGATCCTCAAGAATACTAAGGTAAGGGGCGCATCAAGGCTGAGCGGTCAAGCGCACTTGACTCGAGCTCTAGTGTTTCTGGTCAGCAGAGTGGTCATCAGAGAGTTCCGGTCTTGACACGTTTGTCCTCAAGCAAGACACTTAACCATTATTGCTCGGTCTCCTTTGGATGGGGACATAAAGCTGTTGGTCCCGTGTGTTTTGTAATAAATGTAAAAGAACCCAGTTACACTTAAGAGAAGGTGTTCGCCACAGTGTTTTCTGGTATGGTTGGCTGCAGATTGCACCACAGTGCCTTGTAAACCATTACATGGTGCTATGTAAAGAAATGGATCTTATATTTCGAGCATAGCTCCGCATACCTTATACAAAAATAATAATAATGATCACTTTGAGACAACCTTAGGATTAATAAAGCGCTATATAAGAACTGCATATTATTATTATTATTATTATTATTATTAAGGGACTGAAGAAATAGACAGATATTTATTTCTTTTGTCTCAAAATGTGATAAGATTGACTTGAACTCAAGAAAAATAATCTGTATAATCTTCATATATATGTCGTGGAAAAAAATGAGTGCTTTTAGAAAGTGCTAATTGTTTTATTATTATTATGCAATGTACCTGAACAAACACTCATTCTCTCATCCCCTAATTGAGTAATCCTTATTAATACTCGTACTGAAACTCAAATGTCCTCCTTGAACTTGGAAGAAAAGCACTCGACTGAACTCCTTGTAAATTAAATTTTTACCTGACTGTTTTTTGTTTTCAATATGATCTTGCTTCCAGGATGTTGTACGCAACTCTGTCTGCCATAACGCTACCGTCATCGCCAACTCCTTCATGCATTGTGGCACTACATGTGATTCTTTCCTCAGGTAAGTTGTGTACACAGACACCATTCTTATAAACTGGGGCTAGTTTTGTGGCACTGCTTGCCGGAAGCAGAAGATCAGCTAACACATGTCTTCTGCATCGTTCAATCCATATCTTACCTCACTTCTCATCTATCTGTATTTTTTCTTGAAAGTTTCTTCTTTCATCTCGAACTATCTGTCTCTCCAGTGTTCATGTCAATCCGTCTCTTAACTCTCTTCTCATCTATCTGTATTTTTGTTTGTACCTTCTGCATCATATACTTAGTTCATCTCAGTCCTCATCTTTCTTAAAAGTTCTTCTTCTTCCATCTTGAACTATCTGTGTCTCTTGTGTTCATGTCTTCTGCATCGTTCAATCCATTTCTTACCTCACTTCTCATCTTTCTGTATGTTTCTTTGTAACTTCTGCATCATATACCTAGTTCATCTCAGTCCTCATCTTTCTTAAAAGTTCTTCTTCCATCTTGAACTATCTGTGTCTCTTGTGTTCATGTCTTCCGCATCATTCAATCCATATCTTACCTCACTTCTCATCTATCTGTATTTTTGTTTGTACCTTCTGCATCAGATACAGGTATACTTTCAAGAAAGACGAGGACTGAGCTGGACTAGGTCTAGTCCAGCTCAGTCCTCGTCTTTCTTGAAAGTTCTTCTTCCATTCTGCGTCTTTGTGTTCATGTCTTCTGCATCGTTCAATCTGTCTATTAACTTCAAGATTCTCATCTTCCTCTCCCTCGTATTGTCAAGTCTATTTTCTCCAGTTTTCCTGTTTTACTATGTGTTGGACAACATGCTTCCGAGCAACAGTGATTTAGTTTACTTTTTTTGTCCCTGACCCGCATAGTAATGTTTGGTCCTTTTGTTGAGTAGTTTTCTTGTGTCCTTCCCCAGATTAACTTCTTATACTTGCATGCTCCCTTGTTCCTTTTAATGCTTGTATTGTATTTTTTGTTCTTGTATTGTTGAGGTAGAATAAAAAATACTAATAATAATAATCTGGATTTTTTGATGTACCTTCTGCATCACCTTTCTTGAAAGTTCTCCTGTCATCTCAAACTATGTTTCTCTCATCAATCAGTCCGTTTCTCAACTCACTTCTCGTCTATCTGTATCTCTATTCCAGAGACAATTTAGACTGGTTGTCCCGAGCCACTAACTGGGCTAAGTTCACAGCCACAGCGAGTCTAGGTGTCATACATCGAGGTCACGAAAAGGAAGCCTTGAGTCTAATGTCAACGTACCTACCTAAGGATACCGGACCAGGCAGTGCTTATCAAGAAGGTGGTGGTTTATACGCACTTGGGTTGATCCATGCTAATCATGGTGCCAATATTATTGATTATCTACTCGGGCAGCTTAAAGAAGCATCAACTGACGTAAGTAGGACAGAATTCCTTGAACCACTAACTACTCTTGTTTGGACCTCCATCTAGAGTGTCCTGTTAAGATAGACCTTTGTGCCTTAGGAGTAGGGCGCCCTCAACGTAGATCGAACGAAGGTGCCCCATAATAGCTGTGCTTTCCATTGTTTCTCTTTAGATATGGTGTAGGGATGACGTTAAAACATGAGGACAACTTTCATTTTTTTTGTAAATAACGAGCTATAAACAAAATCATTATGGTGGTTGAATTACTGTTTGTTGAATTTTTGATGCCGTTTATGACAAAATATTTGATATGCTAATGGTGCAAGTGGATATCTAGGGCTTTATGTTATATTTATCATTATATATTCAAGATAAAGATTAATTATTTATTCAGCTTAATCTTTATTTTAGTATTAAATATTTACATAGTTAATGAATTATTCCTAAAGATTTTAAGTTATGTTTGTTATCTTTCTATGGGTATTACGAATTCATGATGTTAATCAATTATTCATACAGATGGTGATGCATGGTGGTTGACTTTGGGTTAATATTTATATTAGTGTTCAATATTCATGATGCTAATGAATTATTCATACAGATGGTGAGGCATGGCGGATGTCTAGGCCTGGGTCTTGCAGCAATGGGTACAGCCAGACAAGACGTCTATGAACAACTGAAGTTTAATCTCTATGAAGATGATGCAGTCACAGGTATGTGTCTGACTCCCCAAAGCCAAAGCCCAAAATACAGTGGCATTAATTCTGAATTAAAAGGCACCAGACTAGTTGGTTTTGAGCCTTTGGCCATGTGCGATTTTAGCAGCTGCGGCTGTTGTTAAGGTCCAGGCTTGTTGACTTCATGTTACAGCTGTAGCCATAGATGCCAATTTAGACAGTGCCTAATGTGAAGGCCCTAAAAACTCCAGAATAGTGAATTTTATATTGATGTTTTAAGTTTGGATTTTGTTTTCCTAATGTGAGGGGAACTTGTATTCATTTTTGTTTATTCATATAAACTTAATTGACAAGACCATTACAATTAGTTAATGGCCTGACGTTTCCACCATAGCAGAGTCTTTTTTGAAGGCTAAATGACAACACAGTGCACATAAACAGGTATACCGGTGTTACAGAGGCAGTCAAGGGGAAAGAGAGAGGGGCAGAAAGCACACGGGAAAAGCAAGGCATGAACAATGAAGGGGGTAGAGGGAAGGGGCTGGTTTAATCACAAGAGGTTGAAAACACAAAAGACAAAAATGTTGGTTTTTTTAAATATTTCATATTTGTAAGTGGTGTTTGAAGCTTTGCATGGTGTTGAAAGTAAGAAGTAACTATAACTATAAATGTAAATAGTAGTGAACTTGCAGAGTATACTGTTCGAAACGTCGAGACCAAACCGGCTCTTTTCAGAGCCAACACTCCTCCCAAAAGAGATTATACACATGGTTGTACCCGCAAGTTCACTACTATTTACATTTATAGTTATAGTTACTTCTTAATTTCATATTTGATTTATTTATTTTTATTTGTTTTCATACTTTTCAATAGCACAATGAGAAGAATGATCAGGTATTTCATAATGAAGAAAATTGTAGCAGATTTTGAATGATTTCTTGTTTATTTTCCCCTGATTTTTAGGTGAAGCAGCAGGACTTGCCATGGGTCTCGTCATGATCGGCTCCAAGTCGGCCTCGGCCATTGAAGACATGGTCAGCGTAAGTAGCCCAATAAATATCTCGGATCCAAAATAGAAACATTATCCTACCATTTCTTTGAAGACAGAACGGGGATAAGAAATTTCAGACCTTTAACTAATTTTAGAAAAATTGACTACAGGGGGACCTGAACCTGCAACCTTTGGAAATATTAAGGAGACCGCCAACATAGGTCTAGATAGCTCAGTTGGTAGAGCCAGCTTGTTAATCCGGAGGTCACGGGTTCAAGTCCTGCTCCAGTCAATATCTCGTGTTCAACCCAAAATTATTTGAAAATTTACTCAGTCAGTTTCCCTGGTGGATTATTACTTGATACTTTTAACTGATTTCAGACAAGCCTGCCTGGTAAACAAAGAATGCTGTTTTGTTCTCAAAATGAAATAAGTCAGGCTCTTTGATCGACTCCTCTAGTGCTTTGGATACTGTTCCCAAAAGCTCATTGGAATCAATAACTCCAGGGTTTATCAAAAGGTGGAAATGCCACCATTTGATGTACCTCCTAAGGACTGGATCCCAGTATCAAAGTTTTTTTTTCAGGAGCGACTTGCACCCCTGACAGGCAAACTGGAATCGGAGGTATTTTACTGAATTTTTTTGTTTGTTGTTTTCTTTGTTGACAGTATGCTCAAGACACTCAACATGAGAAGATTCTACGAGGTCTTTGCCTTGGTATTGCTCTGGTAAGTCATTTCAGATTGCAAAGCAGGTTTACTTCAGATTCATTTTGCATCAGGGATAACAAATATTATTTGGTTTTTGCCCTTACACCGATGTATATTAGGCACTGTATACTCTGTACTTTCTCTGAGTCCTGTGGAAAAAAAATCCACTGGCATATCACTCGGATGGGATCGAACCCACGACCTTTGCAATGCTAGAGCAGATGTCTTACCGCTAGACCACCGAGATGGCCTGGTGGCTAGAGGCATGCTAAATATGGGATTCGAACTGCCTTTAGCCAGCTGGCTAGCTCGGTGTCTAGTGGTAAGAAATCTGCTCTTGAATGACAAAGGTCTTGGGTTCAAATCCCACCTGATATGCCTGCAGATATATTTTTTTTCACAGGACTCGGGGAAAGTAAAAAAATATGTATATATATATGTAATGTTAACGAACTGAGTATGGAGAGTAGAGTAGTCAGGTCCCATACTAAGATATTAGAATTAAGACTAATATCATCACTTTGTATATGGGATACCTGACCAAGATGGGCATACGCAAGGTTTACTTCAGTGTTAACAAACCGAGTCTGGAGTGAAGAGTAGTCGGGTCCCATACTAAGATATTAGAAATAAGACTAGTATAACTCTCTGTACACAGGACACTTTACCAATATAGGCATATTGTGATAAAGCTATGTACATCTTTTTAACTTGAGGTCTGATTTTCAAGGAGCTACAAACTCAAACTAATTGTCTAAAGAAACAAACTACCAGCCACAATGCCATGTGATATCAGTACTTTCTAACTGGTGCCCATCATATAAATTGAACAAGCAATCTGCTGGAGGCAATATCTCTCAAGCGTTTATTTTCTTCTCGTTCAGACGATGTACGGACGTCTTGAAGAAGCAGACACCCTGATCGAGAGCCTGTCCAGGGATAAGGACCCCATCTTAAGACGCTCTGGTATGTACACCATAGCCTTGGCTTACTGCGGTACAGGGAACAACCAGGCCATAAGACGCCTTCTTCACTTTGCCGTCAGTGACGTCGACGATGATGTGAGAAGGGCGGCCGTTACCTCCCTTGGATTCATCTTGTTCAGGTAAGTCATTCTTTATATTCCATAGGTCTGTAGCCAGCCTCTGTCTTTTCCTACAGATACTTTCATGGTAAATATGCCACCTGTGTGTCCGACTTGGTTCCTCCTATCAGGATGTTTGAGCGTGAAACCAGGCTCTCTGCTTGTTCTCACCCATCGCTGAGATGTTGGCCATTCCAGTAGCTCTATTCCACGTACTGGATCTCTTTTCATTTGTGTGTTTTGCCTCTAGTTTTGACCTCCATCTTGAGTTTTCTGTTAAGATAGACTTTTATGCCTCAGGAGTAGGGCGCCCTCGACAGAGAACAAAAGAAGGGGCCACTGTGTGCTTTTCGTTGTTTTACTTTTAACATGGTGTCGGGATGACGTCAAATTATTTGTGTGTAATACCTTTGAGAACATAATTTGAATATAATGTTGCATTTATTTTTTATTTTTTAATTTCTTGTTTATCCTGGGTAATCCATTCAGTGAGAAACACTCACTGATCTCCCATGGATCCCAGCTTACATAACAACCTACAAATAGACACTTAAGATAAAATAGAAGGGTTTTTGGGGTATTACTTACATGTAGGCTTCATTTCTTGATTAACCCTCTTGCTGTCTGACCATTCAATACCATTCACTGTGGTTTTGAAGGATAGATAAGCTATGCCAGCCTTGCAATATGATACCATGAGGGAATGCATGTACACAGTACACAGTTAGTTCTGTGCACAGTTGTGCCACCATACACAACTTTGGCAGTTGAATGGTTTCAAATGGTTGGTCAACTCACTTGAAAATGTTGCGAACAGTAGGAGGGTTAATCAAAAAGTAAAAATTTTCACAGAAATCGGGAAAATACTTAGTATACAGTGCTTTATACACATCGGTGTAAGGGTAAAAAAAAAAAAAAAAAAGTAATCCGTTGTAAAGAGGAATTCAGAAATTGATTTGTCTAAATGTTGTTTTTTGAAATTTTTGATGATAGTTTCGATTTGTAGAAGCAATTATTCGTTCCACTAGTCTAGAAAAATAAACACATTAGCTGAAAGTCCGTGGTTGAGTCGTTATTCTGACGACCTAACCTAAATCTTCAAAACTTGGCTTTGTTACTCCTTTATGGAGATGACATCCACCTCTTAGATTGTCTGTGAGACAATCTTGACTGGTGGATATCAAATCTGATGTGATACATGTATGTGAAGTATTGTGGCGTGTCGTGGCCGAGCGGTTAAGAGCACCGAACTCAAGCTCTGGTGTTTCTGTTCAGCAGAGTGTGGGTTCGAGTCCCGGGTCGTGACACTTGTGTCCCTGAGCAAGACACTTAACTATAATTGCTTCTCTCCACCCAGGGGTAAAATGGGTACCTGTGAGGGCAGAGATGGTTCTTGTGATTGATTTAGCTTAGTAGCGCATATATTGCAGCACAGGCTGTATACTCCCCAGGGAGCTGAGATGGTTTAAGGAATGAAATAAATGGCCCAGTGACCAGGGGTAATAATGTTAAGAAGCGCTTTGAGACACCCTTGGGTGTGATAAAGCGCGATATAAATCCATATTATTATTATTATTATTATTATATGAAAAACATCCAAAGGTTACTTCTAAGCTAGGATTCAAGTAGAGAGATTTATGTCGGAGGACGAGACGGAGCACAAACATGAAAAACAACTTAGGATACATTCAAAGTAGAATCGGATAAAGGAACCCACAATACAGTTCTTTTTTGATAGGAATCTAGGAAGCAAACTGAGCATTTCATTTTATTTTATTTCATAATGGTTTTTGAAACAGAACAGCAACAACAACAAATGGGAATTTAAAAGTACTGTCATTTTGACACACAATGTCAACGGCAGCTAGCTTTTCAAAACCTCGAGGTTGGGGCCTAATTTTTTGATCGATAATTTAAAAAAAATTCAAAAGTGTAAAAATATCCAAATTGCCTTTAAATGCCCCCTGTACACTATTGGTAAGATCGAAACACACAAATGTTCACAGATTCACACATAACTCACATGATTTAAAGTAAGTAATGGTAGAAAGGGTTCCTTAAAATATTTCTGCCTAAAATGCTATCGTTTCTGAGAAATGCGTAAAACAATAGTTTTGATCGCGCGCGATAATAAACTCGATGTTTGAAAAACAGAAAACACATAAGGTCTCTTTTCACTATTTTTCTCGTGACCTCGATGACCAATTGAGCTCAAATTTTCACAGGTTTGTTATTTCATGTATGTGGTTGATTACACAAAACATGAACACTGTCTGTGATTATTTTGTCAGCTCTGCCAATCCAGTATAATACCTTTAAAGACGAAGTACACCTTTGGTTTTTGGAATCGTTCTATTATATTAATCCTATATAAATGCAGATATATGCAAATTAAACTATTTCAAAAGGTGGGAGCGTTTTTTCAGATACCACCGAATATCTGGAGGGATTTTGTCCACGCAGGAAGAATAATCCGTCATTGGAATACACAATCTGAGAAACGTTTCTGCAGATTCAAATTTAGGGGGGATAAAAACTGATATATTTTTCCATAACCACATCACTTCGAAGTAAAATGATTCTCAAAATGCTTTTTGCTATCAAAAGCTGCTGTACATCTCACCAAGTAAGTTTTTATTGCCATTGATTTTAAGAGTCATTACCAAACGCATACGCTCCCTTTAAATGATAAACAAACACATTATAAACAAGTTTAAAAAGAGTTCAAGTTAACAATTTTTCACTCAAGTAGCTATTAAGGGCAGACGACTAAGATATGGGATTGCACTGTTTAGCATACGGGTGGTTTTACAACGGAGTTCAAGATATCTGGTAGCATGTTTGATTTCTCATATAAAGTAGGGTCATGCACAGGTCGTCCTTAATTGTCAACCTTTGGATACCAATAGAGTGAATCTAGAAGTAATTCATTTGCATACACAGCTCCCGAACTCTGGAACCGGCTTCCAAGACATGTTAGGAATGCGAACTCACTAGATCTGTTCAAGAGTTCACTTAAAACCCATTCTGCTAATAGCATGTGACTTTTTTAACATTTCTCCTGCCAGTTGTTTCACTTCATCTTGTGAAATTTTTGTCATGCGTTTTTGTATAATAATGTGTAGTTTAAGAATTGTTTATGTTCTTTAAATAGGTTTCATGCCTGTACAGCGCATTGGGGTCTTGCCATGGACGGAATGCGCTTTGCAAGAATGATTTATTATTGTTATTATCATGTATTATATACCATTGTTGTGTCGGCGGATGTTTAGATTTTTTTTTTCAGTCCATGTATTTGCACGAAGAGTGAAAAATGAGTCGAGCATACTCAAACAGCCGTTGTGTTGTCACTTGGCAAGCATGGCTGCCTGTCAACAAGGTTTGTCCCTGCCAACATGCTGCTATACTTTTTTATCATGAGTTATTTGTTTGTATAGCTTGCATTAGTGTTGAAAAATGCCTTTGTGATAATGCCTTTGTGAATTTCAGTCCCTGGCTCATGGACTAATATATAGGGACCGTTGTCTACAAGCTTTGCTTCTTAATGGATCCCTCTGCAGTATCACATTTACTTTTTTCTCATGTCTTATATTTCATTTACATAAGATGTAACTTTTTGTAATTTAGCCTACTTTAATACTGTGAAATATATAAATATATATCAATTTGTTAAAGGTGGTAACCCTCACCTTGTGAGAGTTTGTCAGAAATGAAATTGTCAGAGAGCTCGTGGCAAATGTACCTGATCGCCTTAGTCAAATTTCTGAGAGAGGCTTACGTATAGGAAGTAACTAAGCACAACGGAAATATGCTTATCGGAAAAATTAACCAGCCAAAATACCTTGCCGCATGTACCGTCTGTGACTGGTATTCTGCAAACATGTAATAAACCCCAGTGTAAGCAAAAACCAACATCAACTGCAATCAGGGACCTCTTATTGTCCCTCTTTTGTTTGCACTCTTTTCGGCAACATCTCCCATTGATTTTGTACACGCTCTCCAACTGGGGACCTTCCCCCAACCAGGGACCCTTTTGTCCCCTTTTGTTAGAGGTCCTCGTTTTCAATGATACATACCCACCCATTTTGCCAACAAGAACAAGCATTATTAACATGGTATGCATAGTTTTTTTATTTCTCAGAAACTCAGTTAAAATATGGCCCTGAACAATCCCTTCCCTCAACAACAATCAGTTTAGACTCATGTTGATGATTCTACTCTCCTTGGTTGTAGATTTTAAATTAGTTCGTATACATGTATGTGTTCCTTTCGAACCAGCCTCGTCTGTCCGGGACCTCAATTAAAAGGAATCTCAGGGGATTTATAAGAACCCCCTGAAGGCAACGTGAAAGGGGATTAATTTTTTGTTTTGCTTCAGGAAATGACTTTCTAATTTACCCGTTAAAGGCACTGAACACGTTTGGTAATTGTCAAAGACCAGTATTCTCACCTGGTGTATCCCAACATATGCATAAAATAACAAGCATGTGAAAATTTGGGCTCAATTGGTCATTGAAGTTGCAAGAAAATGATGAAAGAAAAAACACCCTTGTTGTACAAATTAGTGTGCTTTCAGATGGGAATAAAAGGCTTCTGGCCAGAAGTCTTTTATTATTTTAGTGAGAAATTACCTCTTTCTCAAAAACTACGTTACTTCAGAGGGAGTCGTTTCTCACAATGTTTTATACTATCAACAGCTCTCCGTTGCTCGTTACCAAGTAAGTTTTTATGCTAATATATATTTTGAGTAATTACCAAACGTGTACAGTGCCTTTAAAGTCAATTTGTAGTTATGAGCATTTTCAAAGATCATTATTGGAGGAAAGATGGTAAGTTGATATTCGGAATTTGGAATTAGTACTTGTGAGATTTGTGTAAGCATTAGGAAAAAATCACTCTGAAGAAGTTTTGAAGGACAGCACTCTATGAGAAAATTAAGGTTATTAAAAAGTATTGGCAATGAAAAGTATATGTACATGTACCAACAAAAATAATAATAACCAAAAATTAATAAATAAACAAATAAAGAAAGAATTGAAATAACTAAAGAAATAAAGAAACAAATAAGTAGATAAATAATTCAATTTAAAAAACAAAGAAAGAAATACTGTTCGATTGTTTTAATCCTATATAAATGTAGATATATAGGCCTACAATTAAACTGACCTGTGAAAATTTCACTTCAAAAGGTGGTCACTTTTTGAGATATCGTCGAAAAACCGGAGCGAATAATGTCCACACGGGAAGAATATTCCCTAAAACAATACGCAATATGAGAAACATTTCTGACAGAAACATTTCTCAGATTCAAAGTTTGGGGCATAAAACCTGATATCTTTTTCCATAACCTCATTACTTCAAAGTGAAATGATTCTCAAAATGCTTTATACTATCGAAAGCTGCTGTACTTCTTACCACGTAAGTTTTTATTGCCATTAATTGTCAAAGTCATTACCAATCGTATACAGATCCTTTAAAGCCATTACCATATGTAGGCAATTCCTTGTACTCAATGAAATGTTCCTACTTTTTTCCTAAGAGCCAAATAGCAACTGAGTCTGAGAAAAAGTCTCGGGTATCCTAACAAACATGGTTTCATTGGGGGGACAAGCTGGTGGAGAGACTTTAATGAGAGGCGGGGAAGGGGAAGGGGGCAAGCATTTGGGTCAGGGGAGGCAAGGGTTCTGGAGGAGGGCTCCTGGCCCCCATGTTGTTTATGCCACTGATTTTAAGGGAATGAAGCTGTCCCTTCTTCATCCGCAGAGATGCCAACATTTACGATTTAGGCGTAATTTGTACGATTTATTTATCAAATTACGACAATACGATCATCGCCTCGTTCTTTACGATTTTATAAATATCTAGTAATAAAACATTTAATGTACTTGTGTCTTGAATCCTATTTATTTTCATAGCGTGTATCACTAAAATGTATTCGGTATCTGACTTTTTGTGCGAATTCAAGCGCATGAAACAGCGCATACGTAGGCCCTTTTCGAAACTACCGGTGAAAACAACGCGCCCACGGTAGAAGAGCCTAATTGGGCGTAATAAGTATTAGGCTGGTGTCCTCGATTTACACGTAGACAATATGTGTTAGAAGACTGGCAACCAGCCATGGTCAGTTGCTAACCAAATCGCCCCAGGTATACTGATGTTGATATTGGGGCGTTTGAGAAAACCGCGTGTAGTCTTGCTCGTCGTACAACACTGTTGATAAAATCATGTTTATTACGGTGCTCGTTGTTTACGCGTGCCAGGTAAAACCAATATAATAATACAATAGTTTGATTAGTTTTTCGCTTGTTGGAGTACAACAATGGATTCATTACAACATGATTTTATAGAGGATTACAACTTCGTAGTGAAATCTGCTCGCGGTCGCTGTGACTCGACATCAACATTGCACACAGCGCGCCGGAGCATACGACATCGTCAAAAAGCACAGAACATGTATGACACTGATGATCTATGTTAAATGCTATATATATTGCCTGAGGGCAAATTACTCTTTTGAATTTGAAATGTTGGCATCTCTGCATCCGTAATGGAGTGTGATATTCAAGTTGCCTTGATATAAAAAAAAACAAGTTATGAGACAATATCAAAATGTTTTTGTAGAAACTGAAGCTCTTCGGATGAAGACATATCAAATACTTTAAAACAAGTTTGTCGCGTTATGAAACAAAGTTATTATCTTTAAATGTCTACACTACACCGAAAATCGGACGGTGTCTCAAATATGGTATTAAAAGTGAAGACAACTGTATCATCCACCTTGTTATCAATGTGATGTGATGACTTAAACATTCTATATGTTCAGAAATATGTACCTGATACATGTGGCCATAATGAGGTATTACTTGAAAGCTCTTCTCATTTACATACACTGTATATGTATTTGATATGCAAATAAACTCAGTCTGGAGTTTCGGCCGGAAATGCCTGGTTTAGGCACAGAGCACCACAAATGTCAAATTTGTTCTTGCAAATTTGTTCTCGATTGTAAATTGCTCTGTCCAGCCCATTGTTCATGGCTTTACTCGGATTTGAATTCTGCTGCATATGGTCAGTCTTTAATCTCAGCAGAGACCCTTAAGGGTGGTACCAGATTGACTTTCTTTGACTGTTTTGACTGTCAAGGGAAATTCATCCATATGGCTGTGCATAAATCTGAATATTTCTCCTGACAGTGCCCTGCGTGTTTTCCTGTCGTGCAGGGCATTTCCAATAATTTATCAGCCAAACTAAAAATACACTGTCTTGTAACGGTGCGCGTTATGTACTTAGCACGGTGGGAACTACATTTATTATAGTTGTTATTATTATTATTAAAATGTTTTATTAAAAATAGTGCAATACAGCGGCTAAAAAGCCGGACGTACAATTTACAAAAACAGTCATTCAAAATTCAAAAACTCAGCAAACATCACCTTATAATTTAGTCGTCTTTTTGTGGGGTATTTGATCGTGATATTAACATAAATGTTTATGCGCTAGATTAATTTGCATGTTAATTGATTATATTAATTAAATTTGAAGATGAATTTCAATTATTTTTTATGACTTGTGACAACCCCAACCACATTTTTTAAAACTTCTGTTGAATTACCCTTCTAGGCCCTGCCTCATGCACGTTAAATAAGAAAAGCACAGGCAAGAGAGCTTAAGAAAACAAACAACATATCTCGATATCGCTGGGGGAAAAACACAGTCAGGACAACTTCATATATCACGTTTTATTTAGGAGAATATATTGACGTGAAATGACAGTTAAATTTTACGGCATACAATCAAAGATTTGTTGTTAGTATAAGTTGAGTCAATCATAAAACCCTCACGTATTTATTTTATCGAAATGAGATCCCCCGTCCCCAGTCATAAAGGTCAACATCAAAATAAATATGTTGGACTCGGATTCTAAAATCTTTCATGCATGACATGTACTTCAACCTCTATGGTGCTGTATTATTCTTTCCATTTACTCAGAGATGAAAGAAATCACGCTCTTGCTCAACTGCCTGATGATGATCAGATGTTTTCAATAATTGGGTTAACAAATTTATAATTGGGTTAACAATCTCATCCGTACATCCGTGCATTCCTCTTGATTGTTTGACAGGACCAAGTACATCAACCTCATTCCCGGTGGTATTTTTTCTTCTCTCTCAGAAATGCCTTGCTCGAACATAACCCCTGGAAGTTTGACTTGAAATATCCAAATAGGTTGGATATTTTAATTAGTCCTGTGGTCGATCCGTTCTATGTTTAAAGTTTGTAGGCAGAACTGCCAAGAGAGGCATCAGCCATAGAGCAACTGGTCCCCTCTCATTCTACTTAGATCTTGTGTCATGTCTAACTGTATGCTGTGCAGGGTGACCATGTCAAAACATGATTCATTTGAAGTAGATTGTTAAGTATCAAGTAATAAACCACAAGGGAAACTGACTGGGTATATTTTAAATAGTTTGGGTTTGAACAAAGAAAATTTGACTGAAGTGGGACTTGAACCAACAACCTCCGGATAAACATACCAGCGCTCTATCAACTGAGCTATCTAGCCCTATGTTGGCGGTCTCCCTATTACTTAGTCAAGGCTACATGGCAGTTTACGGTTATATGGCTTCTGACTGGCACCCCCCCCCCCCCCCTATTGAATAATAGGGAGACCGCCAACATAGGGCTGGATAGCTAAGTTGGTAGAGTGCCGGTACCTTAATCCGGAGGTCGTTAGTTCCAAGTCCTGCTTCAGGTTCAGTCAATTTTTCTTTGTTCAAATCCAAACTAAAATAGATTGTGCTCATGCATTTTGACATGCACATACTAAGCGCCCTCTAAGCACACTAAAAGCGCTCGCATGCACGCAGAGCAGTCACTTTGGTTAGTCAATAGCGTTGTTTTTCAGTGCTTCCTTTCCGGGGGTCAGTGACGAGATTAATCTCTTTATTTTCATTTACATATATATGTGACTTTCTATGATTTACTTTCTACTATGGAACAAAAAAACCTGAAACATGAACACTGTCTACATTGTAGCTTTAAAAGGGAACGTAAATTATTTTTTAGATATCAAATACAAGGCAAATAACCATTTTGTTCAGTTAAAGTTTAGAATACTCTCACAGTCCTACTTTCCATCCTTTCAAATCTGACCTTTTCCTCCCAGTTACCTTTTGTTAATCTAATTTTCTTTTTCTTAAGCATTTATGTGTTGGACCAGACAGTTCATGCAAAATGTAATCCCTTGTAATTGAAAAAACAAATACTGGGTTCCAGACTACTGCGCCATTTCATTTGCATTGTAAATCCACCAGACTATATTTCACAACGCAAAATAATCTTACATGCCTCAGTTACGTCCCTCAAACGTCTTTTATGCATGAACAAACAAGTTCCTCTACTCCAATAAAAAAAAAATACATGACACAAAATTGAAGAACTAATCCATAATTGGAGGAAAAGTCAAATCTCCTGAAAAGAGGATGGGGGAATTGTTTTGTAGTCTTTCTGTAATTCAGGTTTTCTCAGTTAAGGGCTCACCCTTAGCTCTAGCCTGTCGCACATTTTCCAGTAAAAACTGCTGTGGGCTAGTCAGCGTTCCCCCTTAACAGTGGTTCGCTGGCCAAATACCAGTTAAAACACACGAGGACCAGTCCGAATAGACCCTTCCCATGAAATATGCTAATTACATTCACGCATGCGTACAGACCCTATTGGTTAGCAAACGCCAAAGAGATGTGCACTAAGCAGACGCACACACACGTCTGCGTCACGCCACCATCAGCCCCATACAAACAGGCGCGATGTTCCATCATTTTGCCAACCAAAGTGTTAGTGCGCATGCGCGACGAGCCATTTACATATTTCATGGGAAGGGTCCCTTCTCTCAGTAGTCCGGCTGACTAGTTTAGTTTTGAAAAGCTTCCCATCCCTATTTCATTTGTAATATTGTCTAGTGAAAAAGGTAACGGACTTGTGAAATGACAAGCTAACTGGTCCTGCTGGCCAGTCACTAAGAAAGTTCAGGGCAAACCCTGACAGCAAACACCATTTCTCAACTTGCCCGGTGGGCTACTAAAACTTGCACTGTGCGCTGTGTTTTTATTTTATTATAAATGTGTTAACTTGTTTTTGAGTGTGTGAATGTAACTTCATTTGACCATGAGACTGGTTGTGATAACTACCATTGATACATCAGAAAGATAAATTTGTGCCAACACATGCTTAAAGGGGCCATTCAGATTAACCCTTCTACTGTCTGACCATTCAATATCATCCACTGTGGTTTTGAATGGTAGATAAACTATGCCAGCCTGCAATGTAATATCATGTGGTAAATGCATCTACACAGTACACACATGTTATGTGCACAGTTGTGCCATCATACACAACCAGTGCAGTTGAATGGTTTCAAATGGTTGGTCAACTCACTGGAAAATGTTACCAAGAGTAGGAGGGTTAATCAATTTTTATTTAATTTGTTGTTGTTGAAATTCTGGGTTGGTCGGGCAAAACAAATTACCGAAAAATAAAAATCAGTTTACAATTAGAATTTAATAAGCAACAACAACGAACCTTTTAGGGGGGGGGGGGGGAAATACCATGCAAACTTAATTGTCTTATTACAGTGCTTTTGACTTCATGTGTTTTTTTTTTATTGCTGGAAGAATTGCCTGAGGACTATCCCTGCAATATAAGGAGAAAAAAATCGATTACGTTTGTAAATGTGGTCTTGGGAGTAACTCGGTTAGATTGTTTCTTATTCTGGAATGACCTGTCCATCTGACCAACGACATTGATGTATTGACAATATGAAACTTACTATATAAGGCATTTTAGGGGTCAGTCAGAGTTATCATTGTTAAAAAATGTCTATCCCTATTTTATTTTATTTTTATTGTTGGTGGGTACATGTAGGTTAAAATAAACAACTGAAAATCAAACTTCAGTTTGCAAGTAAAACAAGAACCAACACATGTTGATGGGGGGAAATACCCAGCAACCTCTTCCAGATCAGTGTATGTCTGTGCTGTCCATTGTATCGGTCAGCCTTGTTTTGATATCGGACTTCCCAGCCCGATGGGGAGATGGCAAAAATTGTCTGCTTTACTTGAGGCATAATTTGTTCTGCAGTGTTATAAATAGTCTGTCAATATTTAAAAATTGATACTTGGGTTGGGTGGGTCAAAATAAATTTGGAAAAAGATCGAAATTGATTATTGTGAATGCATGCCCCGATCTCTTTTCTCTCTCAATTCTTAATTGAAAATTTCTTGGAAGTGTCGTCCAACGCTTGGCCCTTTGGGAAAAAACCCTCCAGTGTCACTGACCAGACTCGCCAGAGTTATTTTAAAATGAAACCTTTTCTTTAATTCTGAAGAATACATTGATTGTGTCATGTCAGCTGCTCCTCGACAGAATGGAGTGAAAAATTTGCATCAAGTTATGACACGTTTTGGGGGGAAGTTTTGTTCAAATGTCCTTGACAAATTGTATTTAATTAAAAGTACTTTTTCCTCTTGAAAGATTGTGGAATACAATTTTGGAGCTCTTCATAACCCAAGTTCTTACATTTTTCAAAATTCTTGTTAAAAACAAAGGCTGCCTTTAATAAATGTTTATTTGTTGATCTTTTTATATGTCACTTCAGCAGCCTCTGAGGAAGACTCTACTAGTATCAAACATAAGGCCATTAACCATTTTGCGTTTTTCTAAAGTCATTAGACACCAGTGAGACCACCTTGTGGGCCAGCTATTAAATATTAACTGTTGATATAGCAAATGGTGATCCAATCATTTACTCCAGCTATGTACTGCTGCTAATGGATGGCCTGAAGGCCATTCACCAAAAGGGCAATGACTTCAACAAAATTAACGTCGGTATTTGGAAGAGATTTTCCTTGCCCACCTGCAGTATTCTTCTTTCTGAACTATTTGGAGCTTCTTGAGTAATCGTTTTCCTTTCTAAATAATCGTTGCCACAATGAAACCCTGACTTGACAAAGGAATGACTTGACAGGTTTTGATATATTTAATTAACACTGGGGTTTTAATTTTGTCTCGTGAGCAAATAATAATGAGTAGGCATTGATTTGTATAACCTCGGCCGTGAGCCATGTCTGGTAATCTGTCATGGTGTTCTGGAATCCTAGAGTGCTCTGACTTACCTCCCATTGAGCCGAATACATTGATAAACAATGGTGGCAGCCTGTCCATTCTTGAATGCCACATGTCTACAACAACAGGACAATGGTCTGGAATCATGGATTATATAATAACCCCATGAAAAGAGATAGTACAAGACATGTATAATCAGGTATAATATTCTTCCTATTTTAATCTGATTACCAATTTTTTTTTTTCTCCAGAAAAATCAGGCAAACTGTTATTAAATAGCCTGAAATGACTATCAAAACCTATTCCATGTGTACTATGTAAAGGTTAGCCCTTATTCTCTATAAAAACAATTCCTACTGTTTTACAAGGGCCAAAAGAAACCATACATGACAGTTCATAATAAACCGTCCACCGTAAGTCAGTCCAGGAAGAACTTGACGTCATACGATGTAAAGTGGTAAAGGTCAGTTTCATGTCACCTTTGCTTGTGATTTCTGTTACGTTTATTAGTTTTTTCGTTTTTTCAACTTTATTCATTTCCTTTAGTTAATCACTTTAAATGGTTAGAATGTGTCACATTGCCCCGCTGCAAACGCTGTTGAAATCCTTGGTGTGACAACAAGATGAAAGTTGGCGTCATAATTGCCGCGGTTGATTTGTAATAGTGTCTAACATGTAATACATCAATTATGAGATTGCATCAGTCACTTGACCCGACCCTGACAGAATCTGTATCCATCGTAGAAAGTAATTACAAATAAAAAAAATCCTTGCCGTAATGATCATTAAGGTTATCAAGTTTGTAAATTATTGAATACAATACACCATTTGTTTTACATTTAACCTCAAGACATCACAATTGTTAATGATGGGGGAAAAAACGCCTTTGTTTTATATCTTAATTTTGGGGTCGAACAAAGAGCGGGATTTGAGCCTGCGTTCTACCAACTGAGCCATCCAGGCTTAGCGTTGGCGGTCTCCCTATTTTGTCAATACCTTTGCTCGGGAGTGTGCCATTTCCATTTTATCTTCTTTGATTTATCTTAAATTGTCTTGACATCCTGTACTATTGTTTTTTAACAAGTCTGCAATGTCCTCAGTTTACATGTCCAATCCTGAGGCAGGCTTCAATCAACTTCAAACATGTAAGCACCCCCATCCCATTAATCTTGTGAAGTTAAATTCAAGGGTGACATTGATTTTTATAATCTGTAATATTTGATACTTTCGCATGTTTGCATCCAATCGGTTTAATACTGTTACTAAGCAACATTTACAAGACATCCACATTTATCGGAACGTGACCGTGCAATCGTTGAAGAAATTGGGGATTTTTGTTGTTGTTTTTTTTGGTTTTTTGAGATAATTGCTAGGATAGAAATCACGGTCTGTGGCTCAATGTTTTGGGTTGAATCGGTCACATCTCCTTGAAATGGCACGTTTTGATCCTCTTTCAAGACTCATTGTCTCTTGTCAAGAGCTTACGTGTTTCGAATAGGTAAGCTTTTGGCGAGACACGCTTTCGTGCATGTACATTTTGCATTTAGGTGGCAATCGGAGAAGCAAGAACATTCATGATTTGGCACTATGTTAGTTTCTTTTTCAACAATCTACTCCGCGGCAGTAGAATAAATAGCAAGAAAAATTCTCAATACCAGTACATCTACCCAGCGATTAGATACACACACATGGTGTTACACCCGGTAAACCAAATAATACATTGATACCTCACCATGCAATGCCTCTAATCCTACACACATAAGGCCAAGTAAAATAAATAACATGTTGCTCGTCCCCGCCCGCTCCGATTTTGGAGGACGCACCGAATTTTGTGTTATTTGTTATTTAAAAAATTTAAAAAAATAAAAAAATCTATTTCAAATGTATCCTTAATTTTTTGGGAGCAATTTCATCATCTTTCTTGCAGATAGGCCTACAAAAAAAGGCTATTTCCACAACGCAATCATTTCTTTGAAACGTTTTGCCCTTGACGTTTGCATGCCACAGTTCTTTTTTGAATGAGATCTTTGCACCAGGACGTGATGCCACACACACAGAATAATTTTTGAGCAAAAGCAAGAAGAACTCTTGGAAAGAATAACAATATCTATTAAAATGGACACAGAAACACACATGGCGACTTTAAACAGAATTTGAGGACATACAGAACATGCTCATAAAACCATAAAAACATCTTCAAATACGATATGGCGGCCATCTTAGACATGGTGGCCATCTTGAAAGAAATAACAAAAATTTTGAAAATAACAAATAACAAGGACCTCCCTCACCAACTTTTTAAAAAGTCCGGACGAGCAACATGTTATTTATTTTACTTGGCCTAATTGCTTTGTCACTAGGATTGGTAGTGCACATTAAGAGATTCCAGAACACTTTATCTTGGAAGAGTAGGGGTTAACCCCGGTGTTTCTTGTTCACATAGAAAGCACCCTTGTCAACAGGTTTCCTCAGGCTTGCAAATTACAAGCTACAGTGATTAAGTTCACGTATGCCTGATTTCCGATGTTGGGGTCATCAGAAAAATCAGCAAAACTATTATTAAATAGACTGAAAAATCTCTTAAATCATAGTCCTTGCATTAAAATAAGATGTTCCTTTTTTCCAAAGGCCACATTTCATGCCTGCTTATGAGGCATCCTTGGTTTCATTATTAGAAATAAACAATAATAATGAAGATAATAGGACATCACTTTAGTTTCCTCCTCATTTATTTGTAAACAAGGGTTTTTGAAAGTTGTCTTCTTATCTCAAAAACACCCAGGTACATGTACAGTGTTACATCACACATTAATATACATAGTGCTTATTAAGTTTTTAGATGTGTACTCAATACACAATAATTGCTCCCTTGGTCATGAATAGATTAGATTGCAGATATCTTTACGATATCTGGCAACTCTTGTCTGCTTGTATGTGTGTATGTGTGTTGTGTTTTGTCATTTAGCCTTCGAGAAAGACTCTGCTAGGGTCGAAACGTCAGGCCACTAACTTATTTTTTGCAGATATCTTTACGATTAGATTTGCCCATCATTTTAATTTTTGATGTTACTCACCTCATGCAACAAATGGATATAAAGAAAGTTTGCGGTGATTTCAAACTGAAGAATTGGTGGCCTGTTTGAATTGAAATACTTGGCGGCCATTTTGGGAAAAAATAAAAAAATAAAAAATAAAAGGGCCCTCATCCTCCTCTTTTTGGAAAAATCAGGACGATCAACTGTTATTTTTTTATTTTTTGGCCTTAGTGTTGGGCCAGTAAACTTAGGACCGGACAAGTCCGGCAGTCTTGTGTCTTTCAATTGAATAACACTACCTCACTGTGTATTGTCTTAACCTGAAACTAAATATGTTCAAATGTAGACTTTGACTTCTAGTCGGAAACTTTTAATTCTGTGAAGAAATTAGGTATACTTATAGTTATAACACCCCATAAAGACAAATGAGATAAATCTTTTCTTATGTCTTGGTGCTTGTTCAAATAGTAACAGTTAAATGCATGTTAAACTCAAGACAGTAAGTTTCTTTCTCGTTTTCATTTTGAGCTACATGTACGTTACAGGTCCTGTGGTCTTGTGGATCTTTCCCTCAAAATTCAAGTTCTGTGTTAAGCCCCTTTCACACGAGAGCAATTTAGCAAGGGTCCCTTGCTTAATTGTAGCATGGTTGTAAAATTTTACAAAATGTACCTCGTGTGAAAGGACAACAATTTTTACACTGACCAGGGTCCCTTGTAAAATAATGTCCAACATTGCTACATTTTGTCGGAGGTCCGGACCTACGACAAAATCTTACACTAGTGGAAGTTTTGACCAAGGACGTACGCTAAATCATCATGTGAAGGGAACCTTTGTTTATTGAACGACGTCCTGTGAGAAGTCTCCCACACTGCGCATGCGTGACAACTTTTGTGTGTGAACTTTTGCATTGCATGTCAAGGGGCTGTACCCAATCACGCTAGTGCATCTTTTTTGCAGCAATCCTTTAACTCTGTTAAAAAATATTTGTTACCCGCTGTGTGTACTGCATAACATTTTCCTATTGGCTGAATTCCTACATAATGTAGCAATTCAGCCAATAGGAACATTCCTTTTGAGCTACATGTACATGTAGGAATTCAGCTTACACGTTGTTTTATCAACACTGCAATCGGTAAGTCATGCTTCTAAAATACCAAAAACCTTTCCTGGCAAAAAATCTTAAACCTTTTCCTGGCTTTTCGGAGCCTGGTTTTTCCCCCAGAAAACTTGCAACGACTTAATACTACTGGTAGTATTATCTATTTCACACATTTACCAGTAGTTGGCTGGTTACCAGTGGTGTGTGTAAGGGACCATGGTCATTTTTTTGTCGTGTGAAAAGGGCTTTAGTTAAGGTTGTCTGTGTTTGGTAAATGTTTAGGGTGGAGCATATCAAGTCTACCTCCTAATTTTAGTAAAGAATGCATTAATATCCTACAGATGTGTGAACAAAGATTACATCAGATGTGTAACTCTTCTGTGTTTAAACCCAGACCACATAATTACAGTCACCTCAGAGTTCTATTAAGACATTACTTTTGGAAATCATCCCTCTCTATGGAGTGTCGTGGCCGAGTGGTTAAGAGCACCGAACTCAAGCTCTTGTGTTTCTGTTCAGCAGAGTGTGGGTTCGAGTACCAGTCGTGACACTTGTGTCCCTGAGCAAGACACTTAACTATAATTGCTTCTCTCCACCCAGGGGTAAAATGGGTACCTGTGAGGGCAGAGATGGTTCTTGTGATTGATTTAGCCTAGTAGCATATATTGCAGCACAGGCTGTATACTCCCCAGGGAGCTGAGATGGTTTAAGGAATGAAATAAATGGCCCAGTGACCAGGGGTAATAATGTTAAGAAGCGCTTTGAGACGCCCTTGGGTGTGATAAAGCACATATAAATCCATGGCTTTGAGACGCCCTTGGGTGTGATAAAGCACATATAAATCCATATTATTATTATTATCTCTAGAGATCCCCAAGGCAAGAATGTGAAGGCCAAATATATGGCATTATTAGCATACATTGTCTGGCCAGATGGATGGGTTGCCATGATTTACAGAGAATAAATCTAGTTGCACTCTAGAGTCTCCTCTGGTATGATAACAGAATTGATCATCTCAAGAAGCAGATCTGTCTCTGTCTTGTTGTAGAACTGACCCAATCATGTGTTCACCCAAAGTCAGTTTTTCGACCTGAAAAAATGTCCTGATTGGAGGATGTTTTTCCTGATTCGAAAATGTTTCCTGATTTGAGAATTGTTCCTGATTTGAGAATTGTTCCTGATTTGAGAATTGTTCCTGATTTGAGAATTGTTCCTGATTTGAGAATTGTTCCTGATTTGAGAATTGTTCCTGATTTGAGAATTGTTCCTGATTTGAGAATTGTTCCTGATTTGAGAATTTTTCCTGATTTGAGGATTTTCCTGATTTAAGGATCTTGATCTGAGAATTGTTCCTGATTTGAAATTTTTTCCTGGTTTTAGAATTTTTCCTGATCATCTCTTTGCAATAAGTTCCTAAGTAGATGAAGTTACCATTAATAAAGGGAAGTCACGATATAGCCCCTTGTACATGTAGTACCTTTCTCTATGGTAGTACAAACCACTCTTGTAGTTCATCCTACCCAGGAATTTTGGGGGCACCAGCCTCTAGACACCAAGCATTTCTTCTTGAACATTACAAGGGCACCCAGGCAATGACAAGGAGAATAAACTGATAAAGGCAATTACATGTACCTCTATTGCCTCTGTTGCCTCCATCAGGTACCAGACCTGCGAAAAGCGCACAAGATTTTGTTCTGGATTGTTAATTTTTATACTAAAATAAGGCCAATTACAATACACTTTCCTTGCCCCTTTTCCCCTAACCCTGCACATTTAGGCACTGAAGATTGAGGTATTGTACGCTTTCTTTACCAGTGCTAAAAAATTGCTCAATTGGTCATTGAAGTTGCAAGAAAATGATGAAAGAAAAAACACCCTTGTTGCACAAATTTGTGTGCTTTCAGATAGTAATAAAAGGCTTCATGCATGAAGTCTTTTATTATTTTAGTGAGAAATTACCTCTTTCTCAAAAACTACGTTACTTCAGAGGGAGTCGTTTCTCACAATGTTTTATACTATCAACAGCTCTCCGTTGCTCGTTACCAAGTAAGTTTTTATGCTAATATATACTTTGAGTAATTACCAAACGTGTCCAGTGCCTTTAAGAGAAAATGCTGCAAATGAGATCAATCTACATGTACTCTTAGTGCTTGTTCAAATTAAAACAGTTCAAATGTTAAACTGTAGGCTTTTTTTACCTCTCAATTCAATCTTGTAAAATAAATTCTGGTCCAGTAAACTTGTTGAGCAACGAGCCCTGCAGTCTTGTGGATTTTCACCCCGAATCCGAGCCCTGCTTTTTACCAACATCTCCCCCTAACTCTAGGCACTGAAGAATGAAGTTTTGTTTGGTCTAAATCAGCAAATAAATGGCACTCCTCCCTCCCTGTAGTATTAAGTACAAAATATAGAACTTTCAACACAATACTTCTGTGGAAACAATAAATAAATTATTTGTGAAAAGTTTCTTATAACACACACTCACATTTTGTTTTCAAACTTTACATCATGTACATATTGTAATTTTAATAATTTGATCTTGTTAAAAGGTATAAATGAAATCAGCCTTGCAACCACGGGCAGCGCGGTGTATCAGTACTGCTCGTCACCACTGGGAATGAGGTTGAAATGTTACACACACGTCCCTGCATACATTTAGTTAAAAATTTAGTTGCCATTGTTTAATTTGGTTTGTTTAATCTCGATAATTGTACTTGCTTTTTTGAGTTTCTGATGACGGTGCTTCTTCTGGACAAGCCACCGACAGGTGATAAGCTTACAGAAGGTTCTCTGAAATGTCTTATTGAATATGGTATAGATGAATGGGTTGACCATACTTGAAGCCCACCCCAACCATTCGAAGATGGAGAAGAAAGTCGGGTCAATCGCGCACGCGCTGCACACGGCAGAGAAGAAGTTAGTTATGAAGAACGGAGTCCATCCGATGAGAAACACCACAAAGACCAGACCTAGAACTTTACTAGCTCGTCGCTCGGTGTTGATCTTTGCCCTGTAGCCTTTACGCGATGTCCCAGACGTTGACCTCCGCATCTCTACCATCGGCTTGTCCAAGTTGCTAGGAGAGCGGAGAATTCTCGGACTGCCGTTCAGAGTCGGTGTATCAGCCTTAAGGTTCAGCATTCTGTTGTTCATCATATTCAATTGTATCTCTTCATTCGCTAGCTTTTCGTAGATATCGGACGTGCTGCCATCATTGACATTGTTGCTGTCCGTGCATTGTTGGTAACATACATGTATCACAGCCTTGGAGAAAATGGATGAGCGATGTGAGCTCGTAGTTCCCGGAGAGGCATCAGACGGGTTCCTATTCTCGTTATTTGTGCCAAACGCTCTGGCTTTTTTGTTCAGAATATACGCCGTCCTCCCGTACGTGACGACCACAATCACGAGTGGGATAAAAAATGCGATGATTGATCCGTAAATACTGAATAACCTGTTGGTGAGGATGCAAACCTCCACGTCCAAGACTTCCGATGTTGACACAAACCCAAGAACAAAGATGGGGCTGCACAGTGCTATACTGATCAACCAAACGATGATGATCTTGCCGGGTGTTTGAAAGCGTGAGCGATGCTGCGTTGTGAAGGGGTTACAGATGGCAAGATAACGACCCACTGAGATGGTGCAGATGTGCATGATGGAGGAGGTACAACATAAGATGTCCAGAGAAACCCAGATGTTACACATTGCTGGTCCTAAAAGCCACACGCCTAAGAATAGAAAGTTGAAACTTGGGTTACAATTGGATAGCATTTTGGCCAGCCTACAGGATTGTATATTTTGACAAGGATTCTTCCTTTTGATTGGTTGAGAGCAAGTCATGTGACACAGTGTATGTCTTATTTTAACTGGAAAGCGTACACTACGCACTACATCTACACACATAGCAACCAATGTACTCAACCCATAGCAAACAATGTACTATACCCATAGCAACCAGTGTACTAAACCCATAGCAACCAATGTACTAAACCCATAGCAGCCAATGTACTCTACCCATTGCAACAAATGTACTCTACCCATAGCAACCAATGTACTATACCCATAGCAACAGCAGCTTCTTAATAACTAAACGGCTAGGCACGATATATGTTTAAGGTGTTATAAAGCAAATACTGACTGCTTTCACTTGTGATGTACATAGTTTGAAACTATGACTCTCTGTGATCCCGTAGCGGTAAGAATGTGCTGAGGATCATCCCAGGAGTCACTCGAAGCAGTCAATATGTATATTCTAAATTTCATGGTGCTTATTCAGTGACTCGTGGGGGTAGAATATTTTTCATAAGCACAATACTAATTTACTCACCAAATAAATACTTGACCAGAGCTATTGGCATCACTAAGAGCGCCACCATGAGGTCAGCGATGGCCATGGAGAACAGGAAGTAGTTTGTTGCGCTGTGAAGCGACCGCTCTGTCATAATGGCGAGACAGACTAAGAGGTTTCCGACTACTGAAACGAAGATCACCAGTAACAGGAACAATAAAATCCAGTTTTGGTTCAGGACTTGTATGTCTGTTGTCATTACTACCTCAGTCGTTGTTGCCGCTGTCTCAAGGGGTAGAGAGCCATTGGTGACCGATTGGTTGGTATTGAACGGCTCCGAGCTAGTCATGGTTGAGTTGACGCCCTCGAGTGACACCTGTTGTAATGAGAAATTATATTCTTTTATTTATTTTTGAATATTTAAGTTTGGTTGTGAAGTTAAGGATTATCAGAACAGTGAACTTAATCACTATACTAGCCAAGAACCTAATGGAGAGAAGACGAAGAAGGAAGATTCAGTTTTAGATGTGGGAGGAAAACCCCAGAGAATTATTCCAGGGAAAACCCATGCTATCAGGTAGGGACTGAAAGGGACGGAAAACACACGCAACCACGTAAAGACTAAAAAAAACAATGCACATAGTGCCCCTGGCGGGACTTGAACCAGGGTCCCAGAGGTGTTAGGCAAGGAAAGATACTACTACATGTACGCCAAACTCGGTCATGAAAGATTACAGCATTTAAACCAACCAATCAAAAGCTGTCTGATCAGCGGAGCCTGTCATTGACCAATCAGATGCAATATAAAGCTTCTTGGTAAAAAATCCCATGATACGTTTAACTTCACTGAATCTTTCTTAGAGTAGGGAAAAGAGTCAGCAAGCTGATTTTGTTAGCACAGAATAAAATTTATGTTTTGTTGAAACAGACAATTCAAAGTGAAAAAAACATAATTATAAAAACTGAACTGCTGACCGAAGCTGATGCACTGCAGTTCTTGGAAAAGGACGACAGTCCAAAAAATAATCTGTCTTCTGAAAGATGGCTCGTTTATTCCATAGAGTTTCACTGTTTAAGATGTGTCTCCAAAGTCCATGTAAACAGATCCACATAAAACAAAAACTGCTCTTGATAGAACAGGTGAGGTGATGTTGAGAAGTTGACTTGTATTTCTGTAAACAAATGTCTCTCTAGTTGATTCTACTCTTGTAGACATGTCCTTAGGTGTTCGAACATATCTCCATTGAAAAACAAGGTCTTTTTGTCGTTGAACCATTGGTGGAATATGATGTTATCAATTATAAGTTCCCTGGTCATATATAGCCCCATTGAGAGATCATGTTTCCCTTCAGGGTAATATCCAAATTGGGCGAGTTTGGTTTGTAATACCCCCCCTCTCTGTGAGCTGTAGTACAGGCCTTGTTTTTAAACCCGGTCTTGAACATCTGCCGACAAGAAATCTACGTGTTTGTTTCCACAACCAGCCATCCACAACCAGCCCAGGATAAATATATTTATGTGGGTAGTCTGTCTTACTGAAGTGTTTGCGCTGTACATCAGTGTACCTCGCTGGAGTACCGAGGCATGAAATGTCTCCTATAGTTGGTCATAAATCTGTCTATGCTTCACCTGATTGTCTTCTCTGGCTCTGTACATGGAGGTCTATAGCTGAAGTATCATGGAAAATCATCTACAGTTGGACATGAATCTGTCAACCATTTGACCTTTCAACCTGATTGTCTCCTCTTTTCTGTAGAATATCATCTATAGTTGGACTATCTGTTGACCATTTGACCTTTCAACCTGGTTGTCTACTCTCTCTTTCACTCAAGGAATATCATCTGTAGTTGGACATGAATCTGTTGACCGTTTGACCTCTCAACCTGATTGTCTCCTCTCTTTCTTTCTCTCTCTCTCTTTCTGTCTGTCTGTTCATGTGTTTGTCTCTGGAAGATCAGGTACTAACCCATGCAGTAGTAGTAGCTGTGTCAATTTGAAGAGGGGATTAACATTTCCCCAGCTTGCTAATTCCTCCAGGCTACACCCATACAAGCCAGATTGCCAACTATCAGTCTCCAATCTTAACCCCCTTGTTTGTCCTTGGATTATACTTGCTTTTTATCTCTCTATTACCTTCCATCAGGACCTATCATGATGGACATCCAGATGAAGTATTTCTCTTTCAATTGTTTGGGAATCAGTTACATAATTTGAGAATAAAGGATCCACTTAAAAGTTATATCTGATTACAATCGTTCTCATGAAAACAACAAGCATAATACAATGAAGCGCTGGAACCGTTATCAGGATGTATAATGTTAACGCAGAGTTTAGTCAACAACGTTTTAGGTTTGTCCAAACCATAGTAACAGGAGCTTCATCTTTGAGAGGGCAAGGTCGTTTTCATTTTGCAAAGGGCACTTCCATTGGGAAATCTTTATGTCAATGGGGACACTTTTGAAGGGGCACCAAGGCCAAGATCAGGGGGGGGGGGCAACAGAGGACATGTCCTCTGTGGCCTTCGTGTAAATCCAGGCCTGTAGTAAGATTAAATAGAGATCAAGTTTACTGTACACCTTTGATTACAAAAAGAGTGATCTTGTACACGTTAGGGCTTTTCTGGCAGGCGAGATACTGCCAAAATGAATCCCCTTAAGGTGATCCTTCTGCTGCTGCTTCCCAGGTTGTATCATAAACTTGTAAACTGTTATATGGCAGTTACAGGTTGAGTGGCTTCTGACTGGCACCCCTGAACAAAGATACTGACAAGAGCACAGTCACGTTAATCCGGAGGTCGCAGGTTCAAGTCCTGCTCTAGTAAAAGAAATTCTTTGTTCAACCCCAAAACAAATTGTTCCATGTCACACTTTAAATAATTAATCTTGTATGAAATGTCATAAATACAGGTTATATTGTATAGAATATTTGACGTTATAAAATAGCTGAGTGTTTGAAGTGGATTTTGAGGGAGGTGTACTCTACGTGAACGCTGTCTTATCTCAGCACAGAACCTGTTAATGTCTAATAGACTGTGTCAGCTGTTTCAATAATCTGCAGCGCTGCATCTACAAGGCCCAACAATCTCTGTCCCTAATGTAAGCCTCACCTTAAAGGTAGGGTAACAGATTGGTTTGTGTCAACGTAATGCTGCTTTATATATAGACGAAATTATCAAGAAAGCTACGATCAAAGTCACCTGTAAAAGTTTCAGCTAAATACAGTGTCTACTTTTTTTTCTTCTTTTTTTTTTCTTTTATGAGATATCGCCTAACTCACAAGGCCACGGACGGCCACTCAAGGTGAGGGCTACACATAACTGATTTGGGCTATCAACCCAAATCAATTGACACCAGGGGCACGTTGCCTCCTACTCCTGGGGCTGAAACAGGGTTACCCCCTTTACAGTCCATAAGGATGTAGGCATGGGTATCATCCACTAGGAGCCTGTCTGGTAGAGCAGAATGCACTACCTTCCCAACTTTTTCGAAGCAATCATGGTTAAGTGCCTTGCTCAAGGGCACAAGTGTCATGACTGGGTATCGAACCCACACTCTGCTGCTGAGAAAACAGAAAACAAACGATCACGATATTTTTACTTGAATGCCACATCCATCCACATTAAGCAAGAAGACAGGGGGTACCAGCAGCATTTGCAAAACGGACCCCAACCCTCAGACGAAATCATACATGGATCGTTTCACAGATTCAAATGTTTTAGGGTGAACCATTATCCAAACCATATTACTTGAGAAGGAAACCCTTTCTCAAAATAGTTTGCACTATCAACAGCTGCAGTGCTTCTCACCAAGTAAGCTTTTGTGTTTCTTAATTTTTGGAATATTTACCAATCTATGACCGTACCTTTGAATCAATTTTTGTTAACTGGTAATTCATCTGCAAAATCGTTGATATTCAGTGATGATAAAGTTGACTAATATCTAGCCAAGTGTCACGTATTCAAATAATTTGTTAATTTATAACGATCGATCCTTTCAGGTTGTCCAGGCGTTGTTGTTGTATAGTTTTAGTTTTCAGATGTCCGCGGGATCAATATGGACAAATTAATAAGTCCGTTTGTACATATATGTTTTATTCTTAAACTGTAAGAAAATTCTTGAACGTGTTATACAGGATTGGTAGAGCTGGCAAAATAGTCGTAGGCAGTGTTCATAGTTTGTGTGATCAACCACACATGAAATAATAAACATGTGCAAATTTTGGCTTATTCGGTTGTGTGAGTCGGGAGAAAATAGTGAAACACCAGGCACAGTTTTCAGCTTGAAGCACATTGCCCTTAATTTTGGTTGTAACAAGTGAAATCAGCTGTTAATTTTTTTTTTTTTTTTTTTTTTTAGGTTTTCAGATACAGTTTTCTCGAATATGACTTCATTTCAGAGGGAAATATTTCACAGGAAAAAAATTGTTCTTGTATGAACTTCATAATTAGTATTAGCGTTTAGACTAAAATTAAACAAAGATGATTTTCATCCTAACAATTCATGTATAATACCTTTAAACATAATGGGGAGACTGTTTCTTTTTCACATGCTGGACCATCTATTTGGAATGCTCTTCCACTGCTCTTCCAATGCTCTTCAGTCTTAGCTTTAAGTACCGTAATTAGCAGACTTCCTTTTCTATGCACCAGTAGTGTCTTTCTGACAGATATAGTGCCCTACAATGTCTATCAATTATTTGTGTATGTGTGTACTCCTTTTTTTGTATCACATAGAAATAAATTATATTAAAATATAAATGTGTTCCAACTTGTCTGTGCAGTTATGTTTGCACTTGCATTTTCTTGTACGCTCTATTGGAACTAAACTGGAGCTAAGACATTATATTTTATATTTGGAAAAAATATCATTCCATTGTGCAAAAACAGTCAAATACAAACTGTGATTTTTTTGTATTCAACTCAAAAACCTTTTGATTTCAGTATTTCAGCAAAATCGGAACTCAATACTTATTGAGGAAACATTGATTTCATCGGTCATGTGCAAATGATGATGTGTTTGTTTTTGTATCAAGTATTAAACCACAAGGGAAAATGGCTGGGTAGATTTTAAATAATTTGGGTTCAACAGAGAAAAGGGTTAGGATTGTGTTTATTTTATCAATTAAATAAAGTTATTTCGCGTTTTTTCCCCCCATAGTCACAAGTCGTCGGTCCAGTCGTGTGTTCTACTTCACAGTTTTGTTTGCACTCACATTTTCTTGTGCATTCTAAACTAATTATTTCATGTTGTGAGTTTGTCACGTTCTGTGGTGTCTTAATTTAACAACATTCCAGTTCACTAAAGGGTTTGTTTGTTAGGCTCATTGTAATTTTAGTTCAATATTTACATAGTAAATAATCAAGGACAGAGCAAATTACAAGCATGTGGTCATAGCTTTATTATACCAATCGATTCAAGGCACTGCGAAGAACATGTTTGCTTTTTTTTTTTTTGCTTAAAAAAAAAAATTAACTTTTATATTCAGTAATAGTTTGACGCAAAACACAAACACAGATCAAAGAATGCCTTCGTGAAATTAGCCGTCATTGGTTTGTTCTTTGAGCCGAGACTGTTTTTCCAGAAGTTATCAAACAAATTAAAAATAAGTTACATAAAAGAAAAATTATGAGAATGTTTTTGAAAATTAATGTGCTGGAGATACTTCTATTATTCGTTGGGGAAGGGTTAATGGATTAAAACCGAAATTGCTAAATATGAAAAAAAATAGTTAATTGTTGTGACATTGGGCGGTCAGGTTGGTGTAGTGGTATCTTTCCCCGCCTTCCACCTCTAGGACTCCAGTTCGAATACCGCCGGGGTACTATGTGGATTGGGTTTTCAGTCCCTACCTAATTGCCAAGATTTTCCCTGGAATAATTCTCTAGGGTTTTCCTCCCATATCTAAAACTGAAACTTCCTTCTTTGTCTTCTCTGGGTTTTTGACTAGTAAAGTGATTAAGTTGGCTTTTTCTGCGAGTCCTTGGCTTCACAGCCAAAATTAATAAATGATTTGAAATATTTCTGCTGGCATATTTCCAGATTGATAATTAAATATAAATTACCAATAAAAATGATAATTTCTAATAAAAACAAGACAAGCCAAAATGGATTACGGTCGGGGCCTTGAAAGATTGTTGTAATTCTATCTGCAGTCACGCTCTTGCTATACAATTGGAGC
Organism: Leptasterias polaris; assembly: GCA_037783415.1. NCBI lineage: Eukaryota > Metazoa > Echinodermata > Asteroidea > Forcipulatida > Asteriidae > Leptasterias > Leptasterias polaris. The sequence goes on along the minus strand of JAZGTN010000040.1, from coordinate 8,022,168 downwards.
TCCATTTATATTCTCGGACAGATCAATTTTCAAGTATTTAGCTCATGAGAATAAAAAGGTAAAATATGAAGTTCAGATACTGCTGAGAAAGAAGTGTATGAATGATGTTTGATGGTCACGTACGGTGTACATGTTTCTGCATGCATTACAGCCTTGCCAATCAGCTTCTTATCGGCCTTTTAACAGTTGGGAGGCAAGTGAGAACGAAATTGATCTTTATTGCTCGGACATAACTTGCATTCTTTGAAAAAGGATGCTGACTAAATTGATAATGAAAATAACCTAAAATCTGTTTTTCATTTGGTGAACAAAATGTATCATCTAATATTAAGGTGAAAAGCTTGCCTCTTGAAAAACAAGGGCAGAGGAGAAAACGTCTTGATGTTTTTGTCAAAGTTTATTTGGGATTCCAAGAAAATCTTGTATAGAGGGGGGGGGGGGCCAACTGATTTGATCTTTTTATGGTTAATTTTTGTTTTGTCTACAAGGAAGTCATTTTTCCTTAGTTTTATTTTGTTAAGGTTTTGTACAGGATTGGTAGAGCTGACAAAATAGCTGCAGACAGTGTTCATGTTTTGTGTGATCATCCATATAGATGAAACAACGAATCTGTGAAAATTTGGGCTTAATCCGTTGTGTGAGTCAGGAGAAAATAGTGAAAAACCAGGCACAATTTCAGAAGTTTATTTTGTAAGGTTTTCCGAGAAGTTTTTTCAAAAACAATTTAATTTTAGAGGGACATATTTCACAGAAAAAAACCCATTCTAGTATGAACTTCATAATAAGTAAGCTTTCAGACTGTACAAAGAAACAGCAAAGTTTTTGTATCCTTACCAATCCTGTTTAATAGCTTTAATTTCTTGCTGTTGAATAAAAGCAAGAATGTTTTCACTCGAACAAGGTACTTGTATAAAGGATCATAAAACAATACAGTTTTCTGCGGGGCCCATAAAAAATGTAAACAATATTCAATAATAGAAACATGTGTTATCATTATTGGCATTTCTTATGTATGTAGGGCACATCACCAGGTGTGTGCTACACTCACTCACTCGGTCGCCCACAGGCGGGCTCGAGTATGGCTTTTCCAAGTAAGTCGGTCTTGCATGAGGGAGGCCAGTTCGACTGTTGATTCTACACCGGTGTCCTTTTGCAGCACCCCGGTGTAAGTCATTTTTGATCTTCCTCGTCTCCTGTGTCCGTGAGTTGGTTTCCAGAGAATGACTTTGTGTGCCTCCAACTCCGGGTGCCTGTAACAGTGGCCTGCTAACTGCATCCGACGGGCTGCGTTTTTGTCTCCGACCCTAGGGAGGTCGCCATATAGGTCGTCATTTGTTACGTGGTCCTCCCAGGATACATTGAGCGCCACTCGGAGCATGCGTGTGTAGCACCCATTGAACGACTTCTCCATTGTGGGAGTTAGAGTGTGTGCTAACCCCTTGTTATTAGCCTACATGTACCTACCTCCCCCCACACAATGCAACTGCTTATTTAGCCTTGGGTTATACTGTCATAAGATGTTCTAAAAAGTCAGCACATTCATGTGATGAAGTTTCACAAACTAGTTTTATGTCAATTGAATTTTGCAGAACAGACGGTAGTAATCTCAAGCAATGACTAATTCTATGCCTTCGATCATAAATGTTGTTGATGTATTTACTGATATTAAACACAACATGAACAGCACATGTGCAGCACATGCTTTAAAGTGAGTGTATACCTTTGGTAAGCAGGGTTCTGCCCACGGTGGTCGGTGCCGGAAAACCCGACTGGCACTCATGATTCCCCGACAGGCACTCGCAGAATTTTTTCTTTTTCCGACCACCACACATTTTCCCTTTTTTTTAGCCCATTTCCTTCAAAATATTTTGAACAACGTGTAAAACAAATTATTTACCAGTAAACAGTTTTATCCAAAGTTTCGAGTAGCCTACTTCTTTGGTTTGAGTCTATTTTAATGATCCAGGATCGAGCATTCCTCCCGCCTGTACGATGTACAATATATCCAACGCACGAAACCCGCATTGATTTTGCAATGGTTTCCAGTCACGCTGATTATAGCTTTACGCTTGGAATAACATGATACAGTTTCATCATGTTGCGAACCCTATTCTACAGCATTTTATACAACGGAAATGAACTGCAGAGTAAGCACCATGCTATAGATGCTATAGAGTGAAGGATTCAAAAACATTTCAATCTGAGGAACGATTCCGCCATAAAATGTTTCTCAGATTGTGGATTCCAATTATGGATTCTTCTTCTTCAGGATTTCGACAATATCTCAAAAATGCTACCACCTTTTGAAAAGAAATTTTCACAATCGAGCAGTTCCAAAAACAAAAGGTATACTTTGCCTTTAAGGCACGTACGTACATAGACCGTCAACTATGTGCATAGAAATCCCAGGAAGTTGAAGTACTTTTGTCAACATCTGATGATGCTCAGCTCTGTTTTTACAACGTTTTCAAGACACGAACACTTCATCGGGCAATATTAAGGTAGAGTTTCAACCAAAACATCACCACCAGTCAACCAACATGACAGCTGGCCCCGACCACAATTCTCCCAGCTTATCACCAAGGAAGCGTTTGATTACAAAAATCGCTGATTGCAGCATCTCTCCCCCCCCCCCCCCCCGGCCCCCAACTTCAAAATCTGTTCGTCAAGAACATTTTGGAGGATATTTTGACATTTCTCCTCCTCCAAAACGATGACCAAGCTTGCAGCAACCAAAATGAAACATTTAAAACAATCTGGATTACAAAACGTAAAATCAAAGATTCGTGACAAACATGTCAAGGACGTCATATATGACAGAAATGAACCCCCTTTCAATGCACTCTTGGATCTTAACTCCATAAACCCTGACCATTGTGAATCTTGAATGAATCAACACACCAAAAGATCAATTCTCTCCAAAGAAAATAACTAAACACAGTCAACACCATTACATGTAGCTTGTTCTAATAGTTGAGTATGCTGCAACTAGTAGATTCTAAACAATTCTTTGTTCTTGTAAAAAGCGGATGACATTCAAAGATTGTAGCTTGAGATTCGGGCAGCATCAATGAAGTAGTTAGCAGGATTTAAAAGGTGGGGTCATAGATTTGTAAATACTCCAAAAATTAATGTACATAAAAACTTACTTGGTACAAAGCACTGCAGCTGTTGATATTATAAATTACTTTGAGAAATGATTCTCTTCAAAAAAATTCACCCAAAACATTTGAATCTGAGAAACAATTCATGCATGTTTCATTTCTCAGATTTCTGAGGGTTGGCATCTGTCATGTCTGTCCGCGACTGCTGCGGCCAGTGATGCGGTTGATGTCCACTGTCACTCGCTAAATGTGGATGGATTCTACATTCTTGTGAAAACACCGTGAATTTTGTTGTTGTTGCTGTTTTGCTGAAACTCTCGCATGTGACTTTTCTTGTATCTTTCCGCGTAATTTTGCCTGTATATCAGCAGTATGGTGACATAAACCAAATGAATGACCCTACCTTAAAAAGATTCACTCATGTAGTTTAGCCCAAAAGTAAGATTGTTTTTAGACTGTTATTTTTACTCACCAACTCTCAAGCTAAATCCCTGGACTGTGGATGCAGAAATCTCACCCGGTCGATAGTCATCATCCTAACATTACACTCGAGTTGGTGTCTCTTTGTTAAATCACCTTAGTTAATTAAGCCACCGGGATTGGCACCTGATGTTTCTGGAGGGTCCCCCTCTTCACGACGATGACCTTTTACGATTGATTATCTCAGAAGCGTTGTATTTATCATTAATGACTGAACATTGATTGTAAAAACCAAGATTTCTATTGATCAATCAGTTAGTTACCTTTAGCTGATTTTTCTATCCTATAATAGGATGTTGTGATAACTGTTTGCCGAGATTCCGGAAAGTAAAAAATAGATTAGAAGAAAGTTTCAAAATATTAGGCAAAGATTTTTTCCCAATTCACTCGTCAACAACAAGATTCCTCATGAAGCATCCACAGCTCCCAAACTTACTGGCACCAGCCGGATAAGGAATTGACACTACACAGTACATGACGTTCCATCAGCCTCATTTGGAGATATTATATGCGACCAGGTATCCGTGGTAACTAGCAAGGCGTCCTGTGTAGTGCTCCCTCGTTGCAAGCCAGACTACAACTGACACATAAAATCAACGGAACCTGTTTCTAAACATACCCTAGCTCCATAGGAAGTAATAGGTTTTGACCAGTGCGGAATAATTAACCTGTGTAGTGGATGTGTGCACGCTCCGCTAGACATTCTCAGCATTTGGTTATGGACGTATACAAAACAAATTGAGCGAAATGACAAGGTACTAATACAGTGGTGACCACTGTGGGCAGATGACATCACAGATTGTTTACTACTGGCTGAGGTCACTGCAGCTTTCCAACAACCTATGCCAGTGAATTGTTTATCTAATGTCTGACCATGTCTCATTGTTTTGCATCGATGTTGTCTTTTGTTTCAAGACTTCTGTGAAAGAGGTGGTTTCCGTGACATCCGAGCGATGAAATATATCTTGAGACTCCGAGCGATGAAATATATCTTGAGACTAAGGTGGTGTGTCTTTGGTCGTTTGTGTATTAGTTTCCTAACAGGATGTGAAAGGGCTGGTGCATCATTTGCGAGAGGAGATTTCTCTCTAGTTTTCATTTCTAAAGAATCATCATAAAAATTGAGTAAATGATCGTGTTTAGAAAAAAGAATTCTAAGTGTAATAACTGCGCCGCTAAGCATGGTACTCTTGAAACAAGAAATAAATCTCATTTCAAGAAAACTTTTCTTGTGTCACTACCAAAAACAATAAGCGGGTGTCCTACCAGGGCTATGTTTGGCCATGATTTAGTGACTAACTGTGTACATGTAGATTATTCGTGGAATACTCGGTCCAGGATTTAGCGATGATTGGGGTAGGTTTTAAAGTTAGGGTCAGGCTTTGGTAATAACCACCCCAACAAAATGATGTGTGTAATATCTATCCTAAAGCTAACATGTACTTGTTACAAAGGTGGTAAGGCCAAATTTAAAAAAATACCAGTTGATCGTCCTGATTTTTCCAAAAAGAGGAGGATGAGGGCCTTTTTATTTGTTATATATATTTTTTTTTCCAAGATGGCCGCCAAGTATTTCAATTCAAACAGGCCACCAATTCTTCAGTTTGAAATCACTGCTAACTTTCTTTATATCTATTTGTTGCATGAGGTAAGTTTACATCAAAAATAAAAATATATATGTCAAGGGTGGATTAAAAATACAAACGATTAAAAATACAAACAATTTTTTTATTTTTTTAAAGGAAAAATCGAAAATAAAAAAAAAATAAAAAAAAAGGATGCGTCCTCAAAAAAGGATGCGGGCGGGGACGATCAACTGGTATTTTTTTTTTACTTGGCCTAATGGTAGAAAGCATTCTGCGAAAATATTTTGTCTAAAATGCCCCGTTGATTAGAAATCAATTTAAAACATTTGAATCTGAGAAACGGTTCATGCGTATGAATCGTTTCTCAGATTTCTGAGGGTCGGTGTCCGATAGCAAATACAGCAGCCAGAGATTGGGTTGGTACCCGCTGTCACTCCGCTAAAGGTGGTTGGATTTGAAGTTCTTGTGAAAATGCTGTGACAATTCTGTTACTGCTTTCTCAACAAATAGACTCTGTACTCAGCTGAAACTTTCAAATGTATTTGATGTATCTTTCTTAATGACTTTGACAAAACCAATCTATGACCCTACCTTTTAAGAGAAACACAAATTACACACTTTGGCATTTGTACATTCTTATGTAAATTCATTTAATTGCTTGGTTTTCAATTATCTCAAAGTCAAATAATAAATATTCACAAAAACAAAAAATCATTGTCTTTTTAAAGTGGCTCTTAAAAGCTTCATTGGGTTACTCATCTCAGAGTTGTTAATTTTAATTCTTTTCAATTCAATTAATTAAAAAGTCTATCTCAATTTATTTCAGGAAGACCGCCGGCACGTTAAACCGGAGGTCGTTGGTTCAAATCCCGCTCTAGTCAATTTTTCTTTGTTCAACCAATTTTCTTTGTTCAACCCAAAATCATTTAAACATTTACCCAGTCAGTTTCCCTTGTGGTTTATTATTTGATATCAATTTATTTCAATGCCATTTGTCGTTGAATCTTTTGACCAGCAAAGTTTAAGGCCTAATGGACCGTTCAGAATAATCAGGTTTTGAAATTAATTTCCATATTTTTTTCCCTGAAATTGTGGGTGAATCGGTCAGTAGAAGTACATGTACATGTAACTGAAACTCGAATTTCAGTTTACAATTAAGGTAATAGAAAAAGAAAAAAATATTTTAAGGGGAAACATAGGTAATGGTCTCTGTCAGAACATCTGTTTTGTCTGTGCTGTCCACTGTTATCGGTCAACCTTGTTTCGATAGCCGACCTCTGTGCCTGATGCAGAGATGCCACTAATCTCCTCAACTAGCTGCATGCTGGAAGCCAGGAAAAGCTATTGTAAACTCCTGAGCTGGGAGAACGTTGATCTAAAATATCTGCTTCTGAGGCAGTACTTTGTTCTTCAGTGTATAAATAGTCTGTCAATATTTAAAAATCTAAATTTAGGTTGGTTGGGTCAAAACAAATTCCTTAAAAAAAATCAACATTTTTAAACATTGATTATATACTCTGAATGGCCTCTTATTGTTTGCTTTGATTGATGACTGGTTACATTTGTTTTGAGCATTCTTAAAATTCAACAAAATATATCAGAACAAGAAAAGTCCTGGTCACAGCTTATTACTGATTATGAAGTTTATACTAGAAACGTTTTTGTGGGGGGAAGATATTTCCTTCTGAGTTGATGTCATATTCAAGAAAACTGTATCTGAAAACCTAAAACAAAACGCAACAGCTGATTTCGGTTGTAACAACCAATATTAAGGAGAAGGTGTTCTCACGCTGAAAATTGTGCCTGGTTTTTCTCTATTTTCTCCCGACTCACACAACGGATTAAGCCCAAATGTTCACAGGTTCGTTGTTTCATGTGTATGTTTGATCACACAAAACGTGACTACTGTCTGTGACTATTTTGTCGGCTCTACCAGGAATCTGCTCACAGTAGTTGGTGCCGGGAAAACTGGCCCGGCACTCAGAATTCCCCAACCACCACTGGGAGAATTTTTCTCCATTTTCAACTACCACACCTTTTCAACATTTTTGAAGTAATCTTGCCTGTTTCCTGAGAAAGGTTTTCAACATAATGAAAAATTGTGTGTTTACCAAAAAAAAATGTTATCCGAAGCTGTAATTTTCATAATACAGCGAAAAATAATGGCATTGATCTTGCAATGGTTTCCAGTCACGCTGATCATAGCTTTACGGTTGGTATAACATAACACCAATTTCATGCACGTTGCGTACTTTATTCCATAGCGTTAATTTACAATAGAAAAATTACACAGCTGCTATTCCGTACAATTGTTTTTCCTGTGGCAGTAAAGGCCTCCATTTAATTCAATGTACAGAGTTTCATGAGTGAATCCAATCTAAGCACAATGAAAATTGCCTATTAAACCACGCCAGGGAAAAACAAATGTTGCCACTCAAGAAATCCTAGGCAGAGCACTACCAATCATATTTGTAAATACATTCAAGTGAAATGGATGTTTGGGGTAAGAGGGACCAGTCAGTATACTCAGCATACCACCCACACCTATCCTTTTAGAAGCATTAGCAATGCAGCAATGAACTGCCTTCTAGGTACATGATGATGTTGATGTTGATTCATTGACTTGGGTGTAGAGTCACATTATAATGCTCCTGACTGACTGTAATTTAGTCTTTCCACATGGTTACAAGATTTAAACAGACGCCTCCACCCCTGCTCCCTAGATTTATGAGCGGTCTCATTTATCACAAATTTATCTTTACCTTCAACTGGCCAAGGTGTTTTGCGTTTACGTTTTAATGGATAAATCAAGACATTACAAGTTTGGAGAAATTGATGATAATTTAGCAGCTGTTGGGATGACGTTTACAGACAAAGTCCAGTTTGAATAAACTGGAGGAGGTCTGTTTGATGTCCGGGGAAAGTTTAGAAATAACAAGACATGTTAGGAATGGTGATTTCAAGGACCAACTGTAACTTGTAAGTTGGTGAAATAGATTTATTAGGTCCAGCTGAATACAGTGTCCACTCGCTGAGAAAACAGTAAAAATTGAATCCGTCCACGTTTAGCGATGTGACAGTGGGTACCAAACGCGTTTCTGGCCGTATATATATATCATCGCTAAAGAACACCAACCCTCAGAAATCTGAGAAGCGTTTTATGCATGAATTGTTTATCAGATTCAAATGTTTTTGAGTGAAAAATTATCCAAACCGTATTACTTTGGAAGTGAATGCTTTCTCAAAATAGTTTATACTATCAACACTCAACAGCTGGGCCCACAAAATAGTTTATACTATCAACACTCAACAGCTGGGCCCACAAAATAGTTTATACTATCAACACTCAACAGCTGGGCCCACAAAATAGTTTATACTATCAACACTCAACAGCTGGGCCCACAAAATAGTTTATACTATCAACACTCAACAGCCGGTGGGCCCACAAAATAGTTTATACTATCAACACTCAACAGCTGGGCCCACAAAATAGTTTATACTATCAACACTCAACAGCTGGGCCCACAAAATAGTTTATACTATCAACACTCAACAGCTGGGCCCAATTTCATGGCTCTGCTTACCGCCGAATTCTGCGCTTGCGATCACCATTCTCCACTTATTGAGCAAGCGCTGAATTTCTGCACTAGCTGTGCATATGTAAAATGCCTTGTAACGTGGACTCTGCAAGCGCATATAAGCAAAAATTCCCAGCTAACCCGTGAATTACGCTTGACGTAAGCGCGGAATTCCCTGCTTCCGTAAGCGCCGATTCTTTGCTTACGGTAAGCAGAGCCATGAAATTGGGCCCTGTAGTGCTTCTCACCAAGTAAGTTTGTATGGTTATTAATTTTTGGAGTATTTACCAATCTATGACCGTACCTTTGAGTGATTCAACATGGGTCAGGACTGAGCCACATGTAGAATAGTTGCTCATTAGAACTTTAAAAAACCCAAGGAACACTGGAAATAATGGACAGGGTAAAACACTTCCAAACTGAATCTAAGGAAGTTTTCCCAGTGTTTCTTAAAGGTAGAGGCATAGATTTGTTTTTGTAAATGTAATGCTGGTTTATAGGCAAAATTACAAAGAAAGATACAATAAAAGTCACCTGTGAAAGTAGAAGAAAATAACCTGTCGTGGTATTTTCATCGAGAATGTCGAATCCATTTACGTTTAGCAAGGTGACAGCGGGTACCGACCGCATCACTGGTCGCAGCATTTGCAAACTGACACCACATAATTTTTAATCTCCAAAACTCGCCTTGAGGTGAGTTTTGGGAGAACACTTATCGTGGAAGAGTAGGGGTTAACCCCGGTGTTTCCGGTTCACAAAGCAAACGTTCTTGTTGACAGGTTTCCTCAGAAGCTTGCGAGCTACCGTGATTAAGTTCACTTTTGAGGCACTTTTGGATTCATTACCAGAAATATAACATAATAACAATCAACATTTCATTACAACTCCAGGCTATATAGTCCAAGACAACTCGACCCTTGTGTTTTTTAAAGTGTAACCAAGTTTGTCTGGAAAGGCTAAGTCTAGACGTAGAGTCCGCGTGTGTTGATTAGAATGGCCCAGGCGGACACCGGGTATCAGCTACATCTGAAGCCAGTGAATAACAAGGTTCCAGAGGAATCAATTTGCCCTGTAGTGTCACTTATGTTTAGTCCTTGTAATGATTAACGCCTACATCATTGTGCCTCAAAATAAAACAAATAAAACCTCCTCGGACTCAGAGAGAGTAAAAAAAAGTACATTACTGGATTGACGTCAGAAGGTCTGCTTTCACGTACATTGTAGCTGTCCAGAATTTGAAGATATTAAATGCAATTTAAGCGCAGTTGGCCTTCAATCCCTGTCCTTTAAAGGTATACCTTTGGTTTTTAGAACCGGTTGATTGTTTTAATCTTATTTAATATGTAAGGTGGTAGCGTCGTCTTTAAAATACTGCCAAAATTCTGGGGTAGTTATGTCTATGCAGGCAGAATAATCCATAATTGGAATACACAATCTGAGGAACGTTTCAATGCACTATAACTAACCTTTGGAAATTTCATTTCAAAAGGTGGTAGGGTCGTCTTTAAAATATCGCCCAAACTCTGGGGCAGTTACATGTATGTCTATGCAGGCAGAATAATCCGTAATTGGAATACACAATCTGAGGAGCGTTTCATGTGTGAAACGTTTCTCAGATTAAAATATCTTTGAATCCCTTTCGCTTAAACCACATTCCTTAGAAGGGAATCAGTCCTCAAAATGTTATCCATTAATCAGCAACTGCATTGCTTCATACTGAGTAAGTTTTTATGGGCATTAATTTTTAGAGTAATCACCAAAAGGTATACCCTAGTCCTTCCTTTAACTGTGATTTGAAGATTTTAGTAGGAAAATAAGAGTACCCCCCCCCCCTTGATTGGAGCTGCTATTGTGAGCATGTTGACTGGAGTCTATTTCAGTCATCGTCGTCGTTGTCCATTTGACGACGGTAAAGTAGGTCGGGTTTATTTGGATTACTCAAACCAACTGAAGAGGAAAGATCAAACCCAAGCCGGCATGTTGTTGATGCAGGTCTGAAGTGCATGTTGGTGCATGTCTCAGGCCACAAAATGATCTACGAAGGGGGAATTAAAAAAAAAAAATAAAAAATTGACCAGCGGGAACATAATTAATTTCTCTTAATGGCATTTCACAGACCCTTACCTTGGATTTCCTTTCAACTCATTTATTTTGTGAAACTCGACATCACTGAAACGACCCGGGCCCCATTTTCATAGAGCTTCTTGAGTGGAAAAAATTGCTTCACAAAATTTATGTGAAGGACGAACTCTTTGATTCCACAGGTAATGAAATAAATTATACCCCCAAAAAGTTGTTAAAAGAAAGCATTAATTACACAGAAAGCTGTATAAAAGGTAGAACCCATGTTGGGTTACAAACAAGTAAATTGTCACAAATGATAGTGGAAGGTACAGGATGGAATGGCTTCTGACTCATTGGCACCATGCCTAAACAAAGATATTGACAAAATAGGGAGACCACCAACTTTAGGGCTAGATAGCTGGGTTGGTAGAGCACAGCATGTTAATCCAAAGGTTGTAGGTTCAAGTCTCGCTGTAGTCAATTTGTCTTTGTTCAACTCAACAATTTTCCTGGTAACCTTTTTCTGGTATGCAAATTTGTTTAGCTTAGCTACTGTTTGGGCTTAAGCAGCTGTAGGAAATTTACCCTTGGCTTTTATTGCTGGAAACTGGACAATTCAATGTGGTCTAGTGGGAAGACATCTGCTCTAGCATGGCAATGGTTGTGGGTTCAAATCTCACCTGAGTGATATGCCTGTGGATTTTTCTCACGGGGCTTGGGAAAGTACTGAGTTTACAGTACTTAATAAGGGTTCGATATAGACCTTATGCACATGACGTCATTTGAGTAGGGCGCCCTCGCCTAGAGGTCAAAAGGAAGATGTTAATTGGCCAATCCTGTGCGCCGCGCGTACAAATCTGTGCGTTTCCATTGTTTCATCATCAGTTTACTTCTAAGATGGCGGCTTGGTGACGTCAATGCATAAGGTCTATTGACACTGTACTTCAGGCCAGAGGCCAGTGATTTTTGCATCGGGCCAGTATTAACTAATGACTGGACAAGTCCGACCGTCTTGTGTTTTTCTTCAAATGTTGATTTTCAGTCTGTTAAATACAATTCTGTTGATTATTGAAGAGTACTCACCCATTATACAAATGAGATAAATCCGCTCTTGCTGCTTGTTCAAATTAAAACAGTTTAAAATGTTAAACTGTATGGGCATTTTATTTTGGGGTTTTGGGGTGTTTTTTTTTTCAAACTGGTCTTATCAAAAAACAAAATCTGTAACCTTTTTGAGCAACAAGCCCTGTTGTGTTGAGGGCTTTCACCCCAAACTTGAGCCCTGGCTAAATACACATCAATGTAAGAGCAAAAACCAAATTATATGGACAATTCATTATAAGGTGTTTGGGGGGGGTGTTTGGGGGGGTTTCTGGTTTGTTTCCAAAAATATTCAAAGTTCTACAAATAGTTTCTTGAATAAAGTTACCTTCTTTATTTATGTGTAGTCTGCCTGTCTCCACTTTGGTGCATCCTCTAAGTTATCCTGTGTATCACCCTTGCCATCTTCAGATGCAAAGACAGATTTATTGTCATTTTAAATATCGAAGGTCTTGCCTTCACCAGGGCAATTCCATCGTAAACACTCTACACACTGACCTCAGCTTCTCAAAACTCTTTCGTTTGTGAGTAATTTCCTTAATGTTGATTATTTTGTTTCTGAAGGCTGCATTTAGTGTATCATTACCAAGCCACTGAAATCATTGGAAAGGTCAGATTTCTGGTACTGCTCGTCACTATGGCATGAAGAACTGTAGAGAAGAGTGTTCTGTTCGAAAACGTCGATACCGTCCTCCCACTCCTGTACCTACAAGTTCACTAGTTATCCCTTCTTATTTCCACACCATGCAAAGCGTCAAACACCACTTAAGAACCGTAGAGTTGCACACAAACAACCACAGTACGAAACACACCAGATGGTGGACTGTACTCTTACGGAAGAAGAAGAGTTGGCCCCCCAAAAAGTTAGATATTTTGTTAGACATTGTGTTGAGTAGAAGCATAGAGCAAGAAACAGAATAGAAGTTATCTCTTATTAGGGTTGGGATGCTCTGAAGACAATAACAGCAATACTGCAAGTTTTTTCTGCTAACTACAACTGTACATACAGGTGGTCACCTCCTTTCACCAAATGCACCCATCCATCTTAAGAAAATCTCACCCTAGGCAAAACTGAAAACAGTGTATTGTTCTGGAGGTGGTACTGGCCAAAAGAAAACATGGTAGGCGGGCCGTATCCTTGGTACATGCCCATCGGATATATTATCTTTCACACAATAAGTACTATAAACAAGACAGTTAATGTCTTTGCACAAGGTGTCTTGTCCGGCATGCGACAATCGCCCGCTAATCATAGGGTTGGTGGGGATTGGGTTGAAGAGGGGTGTCAACATACCACTGATTGTGTCTTGATTCGTGGTGTAGTCATGGGGGTAGGAGGCAGTAAAAAAGAACTTTCAGAGAAAACACCAAGAGAAACTCATTGTTCAATTAAGATCCATTACAAATCTTTAAAAACATCATGTGACCACTGGGAGAAGGCACTCGGGTCAAACTGGATACTATTTTTAACCCAAGTTAAGCTCAATGACTTAAGCTGTTTTCATATTGGGCTATTTTGAGGGGTTAACCAAACCACGCAAATGGGTTAGCTTGACCATTTTAAGTCCAGTGCAAACAGCCCAGGAAAATTTGCACCCAGGTAACTAAACGGAGTCCAAAGGGTGGTTTAACCGGCCACTTTCTGCCCAAGTAAAACTAACCTAGTCAAACTAACCGAGCCAAAAAGTCCAGTGCGAACGCATCGTACTTGGGAAACTGCCCAGTAAAATCTCTGATCATTATGCATACCTGGCAACTGTTCAGTTTAATTGGAATTTTCCAGATTTTTGAGATTACAGGCCGCAAAATATCAAAACATTCCTATTTCTGACAATGACAGCAATGAACAAAAATCAAAAGGTTCTGGTAAAATAGGGTGCCATTTGCTTGCGACGGTAGAGATTTTCTTACGGGGATGCAATGATTTGTGTACATTGTTTTAAATACATGCATAATTTGTATGTCTATATGTAATTTGCTTTACTCGCACGACTTCTTGCGTCACGATCTGTGAACTGGTGTTCCTATTTCTGAGGTTTCATTGTTTTTCAGGTATGCATTATGTAACTTGTCATTTCTCTTTGGATTCAATTAATGAGAAAACAGTATGGTTTGATTTATATAATTCTGTTATGACGTAATACACAGGCCTGCGAAGAGTTTTAATGTCAAAGAACAATATGGTTTGATTTATATTTTCTGTTATGACGTTAATACACAGGCCTGCGAAGAGTTTTAATGTCATGGGATCACAATCAACAAGCAAACGCTTCGCTCAAGCAAAAGCCGAGGCATTTTGTTGTCATAAAAGTGCACTTTCAAGGGGCACCAAGGCAATGACCAGGGGGGGGGGGGGGCGGAGGCAATTGCCTCCGTTCCCTCCGTGAATTGTCATGCCTTTAAAGATCCACAAAGATCACAAAGTGCTGCACAAAATTAAACCAATCAAACCGCTCAAAAAAGAAGAAGTAATAAACCACTCAACAAATTTGTGATCAACCCAAACATTATTTAGAATTTATTCAGTCAGTTTCCCTTGTGATTTATAGTTGAAATATTTGAAATAAAAGATCGCATCGCCTCAAGGTGATCCCTCTACTGCCGCTTCCCGGGTTGTATTGTAAACTTGGGTGTGATCCCTGGCTATACAGCAGTTACAGGTTGAATGTCTTCTGACTGGCACCCCCAAACAAAGATACAGTGAAAACAAAAATTGAGTTTAGTGTTTCATTCCTCAACATGACTGGGCAACCATTACTTTGCACGCTGCGAACCTCCCACAAAATTTGAATAATTATTAATATATCATATGAAAAGTAATAAATCAATATTCATGAATCAAGTGAACAAGTTGCCCACAATCGTTTGGCCGTACAAGGCTATTCAAAAATGTGTCGTTTACGGGCTCGTTCTAAGCCATTGGTGAAGCGTGGAGACCGCCAAAACAAATGTCAGTGACAATATGTTTGCGTAGGAAATGTTTTTTTGGCGCCAGCTTGATAACTGTGAATAAACTTGACAGCGACAGCGATCTTGACACACCTCCTTCCTCCCCTCCCCCCCCCTCCAGTCTCCTCCATGAAGAGCTTGACACACCTCCTTCCTCCCCTCCCCCCCCCCCCCTCCAGTCTCCTCCATGAATTCCTTGGCCATGAAGTACTTGATTATCCTAAACACTGCTTATTTGCTTTTTTAATAATAAAGTGTCCTCCAAATGATGATAAACTGTGAGACTCTAGATGCATCAGCATGACAATGGATGGTTTGTGATGCTAATTAGCATGACAATGAATGGTTTGTGATGCTAATTAGCATAACATTTTATGGGGGGCTTATTTACATGACAATCGTTGATTCGTGACATTATTCATTCCAGCGGTTATGAATCACGTCAAAGGAAGATTCCGAAAAGCTAAATAATGAGTTAATGGCTGTTGCCTCCAGAGGGGATGAGCAAGTGCAATTAGAGCGGGTACTACAGTAATTGCCCGTTTGTTTAGTTTAATTAATAAAGGAGTAATTAACAGTTGTGTGTTCTTAGTTTGCCGTTAAGAGGGTTGTGGTAAATGTTTTTGTAGCTAATTTTAGATAAGTTGGTTTGTCAATGATGAATCTGGGGGGACTAATTGTATGTCGATGATTTTTTTTTTTTGATTTTTTTTGTTTGTTTCACTTCTTAGACATGTTGTGAGACACTTATGTAAAAGGGATAGACTTTTTCGTTCAGTTCGTGTGAGTTTTACGCTAAATCAACTAATAGACCCCTTGCATATGACATCACAAGCTCAAACAGTGCCCTCCCTGAGATCAAAGAAAGACATATCATTGCGTGCGTGGCGCGTACGTGATTGCACGTTTGACCTCGGTGATGGCGGGCTATGCAAAGGGTGTGTTAACATATTTGACAACCCTCTCAATTGTTTTTTTTGCTCATAGTTGAGACTTTCTCTTCACCGAAATTGGTGAATCTTTATGATGCCATGATTGTGATTAGATCTTATCGGTTTCTTGTTGTTCTTGTTCTTTACTTGTAGGACACCAGAGCAGGTCCCCAGTGTCGTGTCCCTCCTGTCAGAGAGTTACAATCCACATGTCCGATACGGAGCAGCAATGGCTTTGGGAATCTCCTGCGCTGGGACTGGAAATAAGGTAGTCAATAATAATTACAATAATTTAAGATTTATATTGCGCCCCTTACATAAAAATGATCAAAAGCGCATAACGCGTTTTAAAATTCACAGAATGGAAGAAAACGATAAAGAAACAAGACTGGTCACCAGGCCAGTGCCCAAACCACAGTATTGCGATAGGTCTGTCCCGCCAACAGAGAACTAATAGTTACTTATTACATAAGCCTAACCCTGGTGGCATCGGTAATATTCCAATGTCACTCATCTAATCTCTTCATTGAGGGAGCTTTTCAACTTGTCTCGTTTTGGCTTTTTAAGCGAATTAATGTTCGATGTTGCTTGTGAAAAAGGTTTTTCAAAATGTAGCTTTAAAAATGGTTCTGAACAACGTACGTGTCTGAAATGGTTTAAGCTCTGAATGTTTGATCTGATCATTTATCCATTTAACAAGTATTTTATTCAACTGATTATTTTCTGAAGATTGTATTTATCATTTCAATGTAATTGATTACTTCTTTATATTGATCAGTTTTCTCTCTGATTTATATTGTGAAATTTATTCCATAATATATTGGTTTGTCAAAAAGGTTGTCTCATCTTAAAATAATAATATATCAGTCTTGTCTTGAATTTTTTTGTTCCCGGGTTGTAATAATCAACTCACCACAATGTTTTGATTATTGATTTATTTAGGATGTATTCATCATTCTGCTATTGGTTGTGTGTTTTTGATCATCCCATATTAATCACTTTTCCAATGTGTTGGTTTTTCACAATTTATTGGTACATATTTCCAATTTATTGATACATTTACAATTAATTGATAACATCACCATTCCTTGATTGTTTTCTGAATGATTGATTTGTTACGTGCACTTTACCATACCGTATTTATTATTTTCTCCAGGACTGATTGATCACTTTACCACCGATTATTTTCTCCAAGATGTATTGATCAGTGTACCATAAACTGTATTGAATACATTTTCCAAGATGTATTGATCACTTGACCATACTGTTTTGGTTATAACTTCCAAGATTTATTGATCATATTATCATACTGTATTGACTACAATCTCCAAGATGTATTGATCACTTAGCCATACTGTGTTGATTATTAATTCCAAGATTTATTGATCATTTTATCATATTGTATTGATTATTACCTCCAAGTAGTATCGATCACTTTACCTAATTGTATTGAATATTTTCTTCAGGATGTGCTGAATCTTCTAGAGCCAATGATCAATGATCCAGTGACTTATGTCAGGCAGGGAGCTCTTATTGCATCAGCGATGGTTCTTATACAACAGAATGAAAACACCTGTCCCAAGGTAAGCTTGACACCTGTTGATGAATTGATGCTTAACAGTTCGTTGTATATTTAGGGCCGTGAAATTCACAAGCTCCGTGCAATCATCTAATATTGCCTCTCTTGGCTGATTTTCCTCAGGGCATGTTTAAACACTCCTCACTGTGTTGATGTTGCCCGTTTAAACATGGCCACGTGATCTTCTCTTGACCAATCAGAACGGATGAATTGTCCCAAGTGTTTATGAAAAGAAGATAAAAACCAGCGTGTCTGTTTGTCTGCAGGTCGCGCATTTTCGTAATGTCTACACAAAGACGATCAGCGATAAACACGAGGATGTGATGGCTAAGTTTGGCGCCATCTTGGCTCAAGGGATTATTGATGCAGGTAAGATGATTAACGGCTTCATTTCCCACAAATATACATATGATAACTCTCACATTCATTCATAGGATATTTGAGCTTGTCATCGGTATTGATTGGTGACACTCATGTTATATCTGCAATTCTCTCCACCCTGTACCCGTTTTCTTCTGCTTTCATTTTCCATTTAACCCTCTGGTTACCAAATTGTTTTGACATATTTGTTATAGCGGTCCCCACCTGTGGAACAAACTCCCCACAGAAGTCCGTCAGTCTGATTTACCCAGTCAGTTTCCCTTGTGGTTTATTATTTGAGGTCTGATTCAGTGACGAAATTCAAGAAACTGTTGAAGACAGGGAGAGGGGTATATGAGTGCAGTTGACTAAAGTTGCCATTGGTAAAGAAGAGGGGGTATGAGTGCTGTCGACTTAAGTCCCCTATGGTGAGGAAAGGGGGTCAATGAAATTCGCCAATGTTGAGGAAAGGGTTAAATGTTAAGTGCAAATTTGGATGGATATTTTGCTCTTGTCAATGTTTTTTATCATTTATGTTAGCCACAATACGAGTGCACAGAACCAAGGCTGATATTTTATGGAGGCGATTGCCTCCATTCCCCCTTGTGTTTCCTTGGTGGCCATCAAATGTAATGTTTGAGCATAGAGGTTCCGTTTCTGTTCGGGAAAACTATATTTTTCCCTTACAAGAATGTAGTGCCATGACTGCAGATCAGCAGATTCTTGAACAATTGGTCTTTGTGTGTTAACCTCATCATAAGAAGTGCCTTGGGGAGTGGTGTTGATGATCGGCAACATGATTGTCATATCAGTCTTTTGATGTATACATTATTCCATCCAGAAAGGAAAATAGTTATTTCTATAAGTTTCACTTTTAACGAGGTGAATTCATCGTAGTGTCAAAACAAATATCTAGGAGTTAGTCTCAAGGCTGAAGCCCAAAGACGCTGTAGATAATGAGTCTGATTAACCATTTTTGAAAGTCCTACAAGAAAATATGCGTTCTTTAGAAGGTTTCCCTTTTTTTCATTTGTTTCCTCTTTTTTTTAAAATACAATCTGTTGTATGATTTACGTCAACAAGAACGACTTGGATGCTGTTAATTAGAAAGAAACTGTGCAAGGACTTACGCTGAAACTTTGTTAGTTTTAATTAAGGTGGTTATTGATTGGGTTATTGTGAACTGTCATTGAATTGAGTTGTTTCCAATTTTCTACAAACCTGGTTAAATGCTGGATCAAACTTTCAAGTTCATTCGTTTTTTTAGGCGGGGTGACTTTCCATGAGAATGGTATGGGTCATCAGCAAACTGGGACGTCTGTACGATGGTTAAGGGGCACTTAGGCCAAGAGAAAGGCAAAAGGAGGGTAATAGGGGGTCAAGAGAAGGGCAAGAGAGGGGTGAGAGAAGGGCAAGAGAGGGTTGAGAGAAGGGCAAGAGAGGGTTGAGAGAGGGGCGAAAGGGCAAGAGAGGGGCGAAAGGGCAAGAGAGGGGCGATAGGGCAAGAGAGGGGCGATAGAAGGGCATGAGAGGGGCAAGAAAAGACAAGACAGGGGCGAGAGCGGGGCGAGAAAAGAGCGAGAGAGGGGCAAGAGAGGGGCGGTAGAAGGGTGAGAGAGAGAGAGAGAGAGAGAGAGAGAGAGGGGTGAGAAAAAGGGGGAGGGGTGAAAGAAGGTTGGGAAATGAGCAAGAAGGGCAAGAGAGGTGAGAGAAGGGCAAGAGATGGGCAACAGAAGGGTGATAGAGGTGCAAGAGAAGGGTGAGAAGGGGTAAAAGAAGAGCGAGAGAAGTGGAAGAGATGGGTGAGAGCGGGGCGAGATAGGGGTGAGAGGGGTGCAAGAAAAGACGAGAGGGGCGAGATAGGGTTGAGAGAAGGGCAAGAGAAGCAGTCCTCTTTGGTTGTGTTTTTCTACCTGTTGCTATGATTACCTCAAGAGGAGTATTATACTTTTCTCCATTAATTGCCCGTCTGCTGTAAACACATTAAGGTTAGTATCATCTTGATTGTCATCAGCAAGTATCCGAGTAGAATCCTAATACTGGGATCCCAATAAAGGACAAGAGTTTATTGACGACGATGTCCGCTCGCCATAATTAGAAATTGGCCTATCCGTTAGACAAACAAGATCGCGTCTGTGAAAATGGTGTTACTATAGAAACAGCCTCCATCTAAGTTGACTTAGTGGCCGTTGATTTGTTTAGAAAGTGCAGGTGATTTTAGGTTAGGGTCGGCGTGAGTTTTTAATTAACTTAGGCAGGAATGCCAAGAGACAAGGTAATGTTGTAATAAAATGAACAACATTGGTTGGTTTAAAGGTTGGGTCACAGATTGTTTGAGTACTCCGAAAAGTAATGACCATAAAAACTTACTTGGCACTGTTTGAATATTCACTACTTTATGGAGACCAAGGACAACAAAAATAAAATAAAAAAATAAGAAGTCTCCATAGGGGAATTCTAAGGGCTGGGGTGCTCCACAAGGAATTTTGTGTTCATAGTATAATAATGGGAGGATGCTAAGTACAAGGACAAAGGAATGGAATGGAATGCTATAGTTTTTGAGAAATGGGTTTAACAAATAGTTTTGATCTCGCGAGTCCAAAACCTGATGTTTGAAAAGAGTGAAAACATACAATTTTTTTGCTTCAGTATCCGATGATCGATTTACCTAAAACTTTCACAGGTTTGTTATTTCATGTATATGTTGGGTCACATCAAGTGTGGATACTGGTCTTCGACAATTATCAATGTTGTCCTTGTGCTATAAGACCTTATTGCAACTCTTTTTTCCCCCCTGTTATCAATTCTCATAAGTACTATTTTCATAATTCAGTCTTTCACAACTCCTGTATTATTCTTGCTTCGTATTTTAACAGGTGGACGTAACATGACGATCAGCCTGCAGTCAGCGTCAGGCCACACCCACATGTCTTCTGTCGTAGGCATTCTGGTCTTTATACATTTCTGGTACTGGTTCCCCTTGGCTCATTTCATGTCCCTAGCATTCACTCCGACGACTGTGGTTGGTCTGAACACCGACTTGAAGGTACGTTGTGTAGAAAGTTATTTTTTCAAGTACATTTTGAAAGTACATTTTTTGTAACTTTTCTCCCTAACCATCTTAGTTATAGTTTAATTTTTATATGTTACTCTCAGTTTTCTGTTTTTGATTCGTGGCTTTTCTCAATTGTTGTGTATTTTACTATTTTACTATAGATAGTTCCCAGTAGACGCCATCTTTACGGGCAAATCACATTTTGGCTTGCAGGCGCGTCGAGCGCTCTAATTATTAACGCAGCCGCGTCGTTCACTAACCAATCATGCAATGAGTTTTGTGAAATGTGCGCGTGCTGCACGCCGTTCTCACGCGTAACGCATGACTGTGTGTTCCAAATTGCCCGTAAAGATGGCCGATTTACGTCATACTGCAACCTATCTATTTGATTGAATGTTTACAGGGCCCTTAGGGATAGCAGTAGTAAAATTGATAAAGCTACCTTGTCTAAATAAAACAGCAAATAAATAAATAAATTGAGAAGATGTGATGTGGAAGCTGTGACACTGTAGGAAACTTCAGCTGTAGTTTCCCAAACAAACTAATTAACATTCCAGTAATGGTGATTGAAAAGCATTAGTTTATAGAGAAAATCCATTCATTCGAGTTCGCAAACTCTCCCCACCGGGACAATTCACCTGCAATTCACCTGACGTCCATCTTAATTAAATTGATCTCTCCTAAGCAGATGCCAGTCTTGGAGATTCGTTCCAATGCCAAGCCATCACTTTATGCGTACGCACCCCCTCTGGAGACACCCAAAGAGAAGGAGAAGGAGAAGGTTGCTACTGCGGTGTTGTCTATCACCGCTAAGGCCAAGAAGCGAGAGCGCAAGGAGGCAGAATCAAAGATGGAAGTGGTACGTTATCTTGGCTCTCCATCTCACCACCTTAAAGCTCCTCCCTCAAAGCACCTCCCTCAAGCTGCTCCCCAAGCTCCTCCCTCCCAGCATCCTCCCAAGCTTCTCTCCAAGCTCCTCCCTCTCAGCATCTTCCCAAGCTTCTCTCCAAGCTCCTCCCTATAAGCTCCTCCCCAAGCTCCTTCCTAAGCTCCTCCTTCAAAGTTCTCCCCCAAGCTCATCCTTCAAAGCTTCTCTTAATCTTGTCCCCAAGCTCCTCCCTCCAAGATCCTCCCCAAGATCCTCCCTCAAAGCTCCTCCCTCAAAGCTCCTCCCTCAAAGCTCCCCCGTTAAAGCTCCCCCGTTAAAGCACCACCCCAAGCTCTTTCCTCAAAGCTCCTCCCGAGGCTACATCATAATGAGTTTATAATTTATTAGAATATAAAAATTATCACAAAATCCAAAGATAACTGAAACCCAGGAAATCTTAGTAATTAATTTAAGACACTGACTTTTTGTCTCTAAACTTCGCTCAACAATTTATTTTTGTTGTTGATAAATTTCCTTCTATTGATGTTTTCTTTAGGATGAACCAATCAAAGAGGAGGACAAGGAGGCTGACAAAGAGAAGAAAGAAAAAGAAGCCAAGAAGGAGTCTAAGGAGGCGGGTAAAGACATCAAAGATAAGAAAGAGGAGAAGATGGAAGAGGAAGTTGAGGTGGAGATCAAGAAGAAAGAGAAGAAAGTTGAGCCATCGTTTGAGATTTTGTCATCTCCTGCAAGAGTTATGGTCGCTCAGCTCAAAGTCTTAACAACTGTTGATGGGTCAAGATACGTCCCAGTCAAACAGGTTTGTTACATACATCTTACAAACTTTAATCTCCTTTCCTGTGATTTGGTTTTTGGTCTGATTTCACGAAGAGAGTTCAAAAACGATCAAAAGGAAATCTCAGGTCAAATAAAATAAGAATCCATGTATCCATCTATACAATATTGGGTTGAAAAAAAAAAAAATGACTAGAGTGGGATTTGAACCTGCAACCTCCGTATTAACGTACCTGCGCCCTACCAACTGAGCCATCTGGCCCTAATGTTGCCGGTCTCCCTATTTTGTCAATATCTTTTTTCGTTGGTGCTTTCGACCGCCAACGTTAGGGCTAGATACATGTAGCTCGGTTGGTAGAGTGCCAGCATGTTTATCCGAAGGATACAGGTTTTAAGTCAATTTTTCTGTGTTCAACACAAAATTAATTAAAAATTGCCCAGTCAGTTTCCCTTGTGGCTCATTACTTGATATTTATTTATTTTATAATATTGTAAACAATAGGTTTTGTAAGTCTGTTATGTAGGCAGTTTGAATGAATTCTTTAAAGGCACAGTACACGTTTGGTAACGACTCTGAAAATTAATGGCAATAAAAACGTACTTGGTGAGAAGTACAGCAGCTTTGGGTAGTATAATGCATTTTGAGAAACTTTTGACTTCGAAGTACTACGGTTATATGGAAAAATATATCACTTTTTATTCCCCAAAATTTAAATCTGAGAAGCGTTTCTGTCAGACACGCTTCTCAGACTGTGTATTCCTATGGGGAATATTCTTCCTGCGTGGAAATATTCGCTCCGGTTTTTCAGTGATATCTCAAAAACGTGACCACCTTTTGAAGTGGAATTTTCACAGGTTATTTTCATTGTATGTATCTACATTTATATAGGATTAAGACAATCAGTAGGCTCCAATTACCAAACGTATACAGCACCTTTAAGCAGCGGGTAGATGTTAATTTTTGGTTTTTCTGTTTTGGGTTTTTCTGTTGGTGTTTATCCAATCTTTCATATGCATTTATTTCTTATCTTGTTTATTACAGCTCTCTGATGGCGGAATAATTATGATGAAGGATACGGCTAAAGATGAACCTGAAGAGATCGTTCTTAATGTCCCAGGTCAGTCTCAGGAAAGAGCTTGTTATTAACCTTTTCAATACCCTTGCGCCGTGTAGTGCTTCCGTACCAATGTCGAGTTTACTCGACACAAAAAGCAGCGGCGTTTGAGAGCCTGTAATTATTTTGTTTGGCGCCCTCTGCTGTTGACCTTTATTTATATAGACGGGTAGCTTGTTTATCGAGCTTCACAATGGTGTGTATTGTATAGGGGGTCGCCATTACGATATTCCGAGAAAAATTACATTGCATGCAGCAGTACTTCCAGATTTCACGCTTCCGTTTTCCCGACAAAAAAACACCATCATGGCTGTTCGTGACCTGGAGGTTTTGGTTGAAATATTTGTCGTAAGTGACTCCGAATTGGACTCGGAAATATCTGAAGAAGAACCTAGTGAAGATTCAGATGAAACTCGTGATGTTTCGTCGCCAGGCACGTTCAATTATGACAACTATCTTGACGATATACCGGTAGTTGGACCGAGCACGGCACCCGTTCAACGTCGTAGGCTTGGGCGTGGACCCGGCGTGCCTCGACCCATTCGTGCCGATCGAGGTGACAAAGGACATAAAGATAATGTATACAAATTTGACATCATATAAAAGGTCATTTCATAAGCTACAAATTGTATGCATAAAGTTTTTCCACAAAAATATGTCTTCACACAGAAAATCAAGATTGAAAAAATGTGAACACTGCACGTTGCTTTTTTTGTGTGTGTGTGTGAAAAAATGCGGTACACAGCAGTGTGACCCCTATAAAAAATGCTGTATTGAAAGGGTTTACAGGGATGAGATTCTACCGCCCTTTGGCGGAATTCTGACTTTCAGACTTTGAAAAAACATCTTTTCTTTTCAGTTCTGACAATTAAAATTCTCCGACTTTGGCAAATTGACTTTTGAAACTTTCACTTTCCAACATTTTAATTAATTTTAAGAACTAGGTCGAATGAATTAAAAAATAAAAGGTATCCGATCTTATTTTTTTTAAAGAAAATAGAATTAGCTGTTTGCAGACTGCTTTACCAACCAAAGGGACGTATGGTACAAATGCAAAAATTTGTTTAATAATGGCTAGACGTTTCGGCCCTAGCAGAGTCTGTTTCGAAGGCTTAATGGCATTACAATACACATAAACAGGTGTACTGGTGTAACAGAAGCAGTCAAGTGGAAGAAATGAATAGAGAGAGAGAGACAGCACATTGAAGGGATGAACAACGAAAAAGGAGACTAAATTAAGCCTTCGAGAAAGACTCTGCAAGGGTCGAAACATTAGGAAATATACTTCTTCTTTTTTCTTCTTTTTTATAAGAATATGTTGACCAAAGATACCTCATATTTGCTAATGATTATACTTGCATTTTGCTAAATTTTGTTGCTTTTCTTTTTCCAGCTGGTGGACCCAAGGTGGAAGAGGAAGAAGAAGAACCAGAACCTCCTGAGCCATTTGAGTACACTGAGGAGGACACTCCACCCTCCAAGGTTTAAGACGAAAGCTTGTTAAGATGGGGGACGAGATTGTGGGGGAGGGGGGGGGGGTCAGTCACTAATGGTACAATGAAATTTTTTCTACACTTGGATGATGATCCAGAAACCAGCAGGGCCCAATAATATGAAGCTGTTTAGCAGAAAATACTGCTCGGCAAATTTCTTTGCTGAGCAAAAAAAAATGAGTGGGGCACCAGTCGCAACAGTTTAAACTTTGTTGATTGTTGGCTGGTAACCTGTTTCTGCTAAGAAGGATTTTCTGTGCTTAGCATATCTTTATGCTTGCAGGCTTTATGAAATTTGGGCACTGAGCCTAAATATCAGAGAGCTGCTTAGCAGAAGAAATTTGCTAAGCAAATCATGAGCAGGGAACCAGTCACATACTGTGTACTTTACATGGTATTTTTGGCTGGTAACCTAGTTCTGCTAAGCATGATTTATTTGTGCTTATGCACATTATCTGTGTGCATAATACATTTCTGAACGGAAGGTTAAAGCGTGTAAACATTTGACATCCTCTGATGAAGGTTTTGTCTTATTACTAGAGCCTCCGTAGATGATGTATAAGTGTCTGGGGGTCAATTAGGCTTACAATGATCTTAACAATTTGTGAATTGATAAAGTTTGAATCAAATTGAGAATACATGTAATCACTGGGGAGGGTCTCCAAAGTTGGACCGCCGGAACGTTTTCATTTGAACATTCAAAATAGTAATACGCGCATTAACTCGTATAGGATTGCTCCCGTAATTCGTCACAATGATGCGGTCTTGCGGAACGTCCAATGGATTCCGGGCTGTTGCCCACAGGAGTGCCTGACTTTTGGGAAGCTCCCTTCAAAACTTATCGTTCTTTAATTATTATTATAAGATAAAACACAGCATTGATGGTTATAAATAATCCATATTAATACATCGTCAGCTTTCTGAATTCCGATTGCGAGTCGCAGTTTGGTTCTGTTTATTTGGACGTTTTATAGTAAACCAATTTCCAGTTTGAATTTAAAGAAGAGTATTCCCTTCTTTATTTCATTATGAAGTCTATTTTTATTTCCACATTTTCATAAACAAAAAAATTCTCTGTCTTCTGCGAGTCAGAACATGGTTGGCCAATGTTACCGATGCTATCTATGTGGCCGTTAATTAACAATGGCTGTAGCATTTTTTTTTATAAATACTTTTGGCACCTTGTCTATCTGACTGCCGATGTCATAACTCGCTTTAATGTCCCAGTTTAGCCCAGATCGGGCTGCACTGGGATTACTTTTCCAAGTTTCCAAGACTATTTATCAGAAAATTGGGACATTTTGTTGAGAATTTGAAATAGTTTCCCCAGAATAAAAGTTGAAATTAAAGTGAATAAATCACACCTTAGAACTTCCAGGGGGTTCAGATTTAATGTAGGCATGTTCGAAACTGCTTCAAAAGATAAAATATTGACCAATTAGAAGTTGACGCTACATTTACTAACTTTTCTGCAATGCTTGGTTTACCTCAATGTTATCACTAGTCACTATCAGTGGATGGAGCAGGGTGGAGTGGGATTGGGCGGGGTTGGGGGTTGTCAGTGTTTCTGTTCTGATCCACCTGTTTTGTTATGTGATCAGATTAAGTCCCCTTTGTACCTGTCAGTCACATTAACATAATATTAACAGCTGTGAGTTTAAATAAATGAAATACACACAAATCACTGTTTGTTCTCTCATTTGTTACAGTGTTTTATTAAGTTCATAGAGGTCATGAAGCTCTTCAGGCTACGTGAAATCAAATTTAAAAAAAATACATATATGATATATGAATCAATGAAGCATAGTGAATATTATTAAGTGGACAATTTACTCCTCTGCAGTTATTACAATTTCTGAATATGTTATGATTATAACTACTTCAGCTATTATCGTTTGCAAATCACTGGCGAAGTGTTAAAGGTGTTTCTAAACGTTTGGCAAATCTGAGGATTTTAAAATTAATCGTTATTGGTACTTTTTGTAACTTCTTTCTATTGCTTCGAGTTGAAAGAATGTGTTTTCGGGCTGCAAAGGGGAGGATTGTCTTAGTTTTATTCGTGTTTTTAGTTTGGTCGGCCAGTTAGTTTGAAATGAGTTTTGATTTCAGCTTTTATGTAGAAGCCTAGCTTAGCAACTTCATTCTTCTAATAATTCATAACAGAAATATATTGGTGCTCTATATGCGGCATGGTGTTACCCCCTCCCCCATTGTGTCCTCAGTGTGCTTGGAATCTCATATCAGGAATTCTTATTCTTTAGAGGGGTACATTATTTTGTACAACAACTGGAAAAAAAGTGTGGTTAAGAATGGGAAAATTTTTTGGGGGGAACCCTCTGCCACATATCGGGCATAGTAGGCCTATATGAATTTATTTATAAATGGATAACATCTGGTCGTTTACCACTGTTCATCTACACAACATTGCGTCCTTTTCAATTTCTGCGTGTCTGTCTCTGCCCGCCGCGTTTTGGAGTGCGACCCCCAGGATAGGTGCGTCCACCCGGCGTGCGTCCCCCGATGTTTGTTGGTGTGCGTCCCCCGATGTTCGGTGGTGTGCGTCCACCCGGCGTTTGTCCCCCGAGCTTCGGTGGAGTACGGCCCCCTGGTAGAGTGCGTCCACCTGGTAGAGTGCGTCCACCTTGTCCTTGTGGAGTTTGCCGGCCTTGTTGCTGCTGCTGATTTTGCTCGCTGATGTCGATAAGCCAGTACTTGAACCAGCTGTAACGCCTGTACTTCCTGTAGTAGCGTAGGAGCTCAAAGCATCGCCAGATGGAGTTTTCTTTGTTGATCTCATCCACGT
The DNA here is from genome assembly GCA_037783415.1 of Leptasterias polaris. Taxonomy (NCBI): domain Eukaryota; kingdom Metazoa; phylum Echinodermata; class Asteroidea; order Forcipulatida; family Asteriidae; genus Leptasterias; species Leptasterias polaris. Next base: position 7,994,306 of record JAZGTN010000040.1, on the reverse strand, counting down.
TGGGATCAACTATGATGTCATAGAGGTTACGGAGCTCTTCCGGCTACATGAAATCAAGTTAGACAAAAGCATACGAAATATGAACAAAATGAAGCTAAGTCAACAACAAGAAAAAGGTTATCAAAAATGGATCAAGATACGGGCGTCTGGCGTTTAAATATTTTCACATTTTGAAGTTTGTGAGGCAGCCGTTGGACGGTTTTTGGCCCAATTTCATGAAGCATGTAAGCACAAAAAATGTCTAAGCACAGAAAAATATTGCTTAGCAGAAGCTGGTTACCAGCCAAAATTCCATAAAGTTTACACTGTTTTGACTGGTGCCCCACTTATTTTTTTCTAAGCATAGAAATTTCCTAAGCAGTATTTTTTACTTAACAGCTTCATGAAATTGGGCCCTGATGAAATGCAGGGGAGAAACATCACATCAAATCCAAATCTTCCAGGTGTCAAATAAAATAATATATCAAGCCCGTACCCAACACAATGATCTCGATCCACACAAACAAATAACCACAACAAACAAACAAACACGACCCGAACAAGCAGGTTACATAAGCCGTTTGTCGACCATTAGGGGAAAAGTATTGGTTTCGTTAGTTAATAATTGCCTTCTCATTTTTCAACAGATATCCCATATTTCAGTCGGTCCCACTATCTAGTTATTTACTTTTTCTGCCTCTTCCCGCCTTTGATTTTATCTTTTGTGTTTCCAACCTTTAAGGTCAAACCAACCCCTTCCCTCTACCCCTCTCCCCTTGTCACCCTCATCATTATTCAACCATTGCTTTTTATGTTTTCTTTCTGCCTCTCTCTCTCTCTCCCTCTTTTGTAAAAGAAATTGTTGCGTAAAATCCATTGTCAATACAAAATAACGCGTTATCTGAAAATGACCGAGTAAAGTCCGCTGGAGAAAATCTCAGGTGGTTGAACCCAGAACATCATTCCAAAACTGCAAAATTTTAGTTGGTAAATTGCAAAAAAAGTCTCGCAACAAGGGTGCGTCTAAATCTGAATCTGAATCCAAATTATATAGTTGGCGAAGCATCCTAATGGAAACACCATACCAACTTTTGTACCATACCAACTTTTGTAAAGAACACAATCAAGAAATCAACATTTTAGACGTGGGAGGAAAAGCCAAACGAGGAAAATCCCATGCAGTCTTGTGGGGAATGAAACCTTAATCCACTCCACATGCAAGACTTCGGTCCGGGAATCGAACCGGGGTCACACGGAGTTGAAAAGAAAGGTTCAGAAACCGCTGAGGCCAACCTGTCAAAAAAAAAGTAAATTAACTTCAGAGAAAAGAAAACCTGTTCTGAATACTTTGCAAAAGAGAGGAAAACATGAAAAATAGTCAAGATAAAACTTACCAGATTTTGGGCAAGTATGGCAACCTGTGAGTCTGTGAGTTGTTGTTCTGGCTCCTGGTTCCAGCGAGACCCATTGGCGAGGTAAGCAACCGATGCAAGGAGCAAAAGCACCGATAAGAAGGACCCGTGCTTCATGGTTGAAACCCGGTGTCTCGTAGATACTCAAACTATTAGTCAAACTCTTCAATCGCTGTAGAGATATAACTGCTATTAGTTCGGAAATCAAGAACACTCTAGCGTCGAACAACTCTGCTGAATATGCTGGTTAGTCCCCTTTATACAATCCTCGTTGTTCGTCCCTCCCTTTATACAATCCTCGTTAGTGCGTGCACTTCCTAAAAGGAAACGGGTTCTGGACGTAGATTACTGGTTTTAGTTTTAGTTCTGGGGGCACAAACTTGTCGAAGGAGGAGTTGTCTGGCCTACTTAGCAAGTTGACAGTCTACACTGCGACAGGTGAAGGTTGTATTATTTATGATCCTGGTAGATTTCCTTTGTTGGATTTTGTCTACGAAGTGAACATCCTTTCTACCAAGCCCATTGTAAGCTATACTCTTCCGGGGTTTGCCAAAGGTGACACTTTAAGGGGAGGTAGTTTTATGCCAATCCCTGTTCGATTACTTGTTTAGTATACCTGTATATTAGTCACTGCAATAAAATAAGTATTCTCTTTTAGTTGTCAATGTTGAGAAAACTATTAAAACCACACACCCTTTACCTCCGTGGAGATGGGAAAACACCCAGCAGAAGATTGAGGCTGATGGAGGGATGGACTTGATAAGGGCCTGTACATCTAATGCCCCCACCCCATCCACCCCATCCACCCCACACCCCATACGTTTCGTTCCAAAGATGGAGGGATGGACTTGGTAAGGGCCTGTGTACACCTAATGCACCCGTGAGGCACGGACATTAATTGGTGGCACGTGCCCCCCCCCCCCCCCCCTCCCCAGTTACGCCACTGCATTTAGCAAGCAGGTCGTTAAACAAATAATCTCTATTTGGTTATCCAATGTAATATCCAGCCAATAAGTTCGATCGAACCCAATGACGTCATCCTCTGAGCTATACCATGAATAACAATGACTAAAAACAAAATTTCCGTTTACTAATAAAACGCCATGTCCGGACTTTCCCTTCGCCACATTAATTGTCTGTGGTGAGTTTTGATATGAGTCAGTGACCTATTTAACCGCCCAAGTTGAGTTTCTGTCCCAACTACGATTATTAGGCTGGTCTACAATCCTGGTCATAACTCTAAGTAGTCTGCAAACCAGCTTGGGTATTTATTGATACTCAATAATTTTATGATAATATTTGGCCAAGGTTTTAACTAACACCCAACAATGTTTGCAATAAAGTAGGCCTAACATCTGTTACTATTCTGTTACTAATGATGCAATGGAAAAGTAACAGAAATGCGAGAACAACTACTGGAATCAGATGACAAGACAAACTCATTCTAAAATGGTCAGGATTCTCAAATGGGAACCAAACCACTGCGACTCGAAAGCCTATTAATTAAAGCTTTAAATGGGAAAAGAATCCTAAACAAATAAATCTTAAATGATAACACCATCGTGAGCGGGGAGTGGGGAGGGTAATATTTATTGTAAGGTTGCCCAGGCATTTTGGCCGGCAGGATTGTAGTTGCGGTAATTACAACTTCAGTGCAATGGCCGGTATAACTGGTCTGGCCCAACTACAAATGAGAGAATTGTAAATAAAGGTTGCACTTGCTATAACAATGGTAGATTGAAAACGCAAATGTGTTCACAGATTTGCACTTGATATAATAATCAAGATGGACATGGTGAAAAACTTCCCTTGAAATACCGTATACTTTGTCTGGAATAGTATTTGAGAAATAAATACAACAATTAGTTTAGATCTTGCGAGTCCGAAATCGGATGTTTGAAAACAGTGAAAACGGTGATGGTGTTCAGTGTTTTCAACAGGATACTGGTCTTTGACGATATTAATGTTGGTCACGTGCTTTAAGTTTGGACTAGTGACATAATAGTGCATGCATGCTGCAGAAACATTCTGTTTAATTCCATATAGGGCATAATATTATTGTTAATATGAAATTGTTAGAATTTAACTTGTCTTATTAAAGACGACTTCCTAAATCTAATATACGTAAAGGTTGCATGTGAAATAGTATACATGGATCATTGGTTTGTTAGTGGTTTTTGTTTTGTGTTAGTATGTTAATGATTTTTTATGACTGTCCCAAAAGAACCGGCGAGTTGCGACTACCGATAGAGGGCCTACCCTTACAAGTGACTGGTCCCTTCCTTTAAAAAACCCCATCTTAAATGATGATTTCAACGTTTTAAAAAGTGTTAAACAAAAACACTGGAGTACAGCTATTGAAAACAGTACATTTAAATGTTTAGACTGAAATTCACTCGTATATCGATTGAAACTGGTGATAACCGGCATAAGATTTGTCCCTAGTTCAATCGATTAAGGTGGATTTCAGTCTAAAACGTTAAGTAGGTTCAGTATAATATTACTATTTTTATTTAAATGAAGATGTGGGCGTGTTCCACTCCCCAAACGGTGGATGTCTGTGTTTTTACCAAATGTATATCATGACTTTTGTTAAATAAAGAAAATAGGCCAAGATTTACTAATAAACAGAAGTATCCATGGCCACACGGTGTTTGGGTTGTAAATGATGCAAAAGCATGAATTGCAGAAAGCTAACCAGGAATTACAAACCAGGGAAGCACTGAGTTTGTTGTCTAAAATAGCACCGGTATAGGCCAACGTGACGCAAACCCAGGCACCATGCAGCGCTGCTCAACATTAATTACGGCTTACTCTATCAGGAAACGGTAGCAAGTAATAAGACCTCACGGGCAAGGAGTGCCTTGCGTGGGCCTTTAAACAACAAACCTATCCCAAGTTTAAATAAAAACTAATAAAAAAACTCATCAAACCCAACCTTAATTCCCCACCGAATTCAATTCTATATAAACCGAGGTTTTCTAGAGAGATTAAAACACAATCCTTCTCGACTAGCTCCGGCAAGACTTGCTCCAAGGCACATTGCAAGAACCTCAGTGCACTATATACCCAGCAGGCGTGTTAGATAGGCCTATTTTTGTTTTAGATAATTTGGTATAAGACGAAGAAAAAGTTAATTGACAATGAGTTGTAAGATACTCCTTTTGGCCGTTGTGATCGTCTTCGTGACTGTCATCGCAACTGGAGGATGCTTGATGTTCTTTACCAACATCTTCGGATGGAAGGATAAAGGAGGAGAAGGTGCCATGATGAACACCACGGAAAGCATGCCCGACTACGAAGATGAAGTCATGTCTTCAGAAAGTGTTGCTATTGTAAGTATATAGGCTTCTTTTAATTATCATGAGTTTATAGTTCTTATGCACAAACGCCATCTTAAAAAGATACCGCAATGCATCTTGGAAAATCTTGTAGGCCATACAGCTAAAGAAATGTATCAACCTGCCAATATGGACGCCATGCTGTAGGCCTAGTTAACATGAAACTATGCCATGTTTTACAGTTGTGTGCCGCATTGCTTGGACTTGGATTTCACCCAGAATCATTTGCGCGCCGATCATGCACATGACACACATATGGACCATTAATACAATAATATTTTAGAAACTCAAAAAGCAGATTATGACAACAGATGTAAATCTACACAATTTTCCCTTTTTGTTACGCTTTTCAGCGAAAGAAAACAGGTCACGATCTACAACCCACGGTGTATAGGCCTGTATGCATCTGACCAATCTTTTTTAAAGTGTCACTATACCTATACTATTCAAGCAATTTAAATTTCTTAATAACTTCCAAGTAATGAATACTACTCGAACAAAGTTACAGACTATTTACCTCCCAGCCTCGTTTTGGTTACGTAGACTTTATACCTTTTATTTCAGCTGCCAACAGACGGAGATGAGATGATAGATGTCGACGGTCTGTTTCCCGACTCTATGCGTGATGATCTCAAGCTAGAATTAATCTTGAAGGCCTTGGAAATATTGAAGGTACAAAAAGAGATATTATGTATTATTAGTATTGTATAATTATTTCTTGGTAATTCTGAATTTAATCGCTGTAGCTCGCAAGCCTGAGGAAACCTACAAACAAGCTTGGTGCTTTGTGAACCAGAAACATGACTGGGTTAACCCCTATTCTGGGTTCTCAGTACGTTCATATTACCAACACGAGACCCCACGGCTGAATGCCCCAACTGAAGGACAAAGCGATTATGGTGCCAGAAGTGTTGCCCATGCCCGTGCTTGATCCGGGTCTTCGTGGTTATTTTTACGGTGAAGTTAATAAGCGGCAAATTTAAACGCTGCGTCGAAATTGAAAGCTCCTCAAACAGCCATTCGATTGTGTAAGCCATAATTATGTTCTTTTGCGTCATGTGATTAAAAAGGATAAACATTCAACTCAACAATTTACTCATATACAGCATTCAAATTTACGGCAGCTTTTTGCAGAAATCTGTAGTTGCGCTTACTCTGCTAAGTTGAATGTCGTGGCCGAGTGGTTAAGAGCACCGAACTCAAGCTCTGGTGTTTCTGATCAGCAGAGTGTGGGTTCGAATCCCAGTCGTGACACTTGTGTCCTTAAGCAAGACACTTAACCACATGCTTCGTCCTTCGGATGGGACGTAAAGCCGTTGGTCCCGTGCGTTGTGAATGCACGTAAAAGAACTCAGTGCACTTATCGAAAAGAGAAGGGGTTCGCCCCGGTGTTCCTGGTTGTGGCTGCTTAATGCGCCGTAGCACCTTGTAAACCCTTATAAGGTGCTAAATAATTGGGTCTCAGAATTCATCACTGCAATAACCTATCTTTCTGAAAGTATCAACCGCCGTGATCTAGATGGAATGGCGGTATATAAATACCTTGTTGTATGTATGTATGTATGTATGTATGTCAATTTTTGGTGTCGCTCAGAGGCAAAAAATATCTTTGGTTTTCGGAAGCGTTTGATTGTTTTAATCCTACATAAGTGTAGGTATATACAATAAAACTAACCTGTGAAAATTTCATTTCAAAAGGTGGTCGCGTTTTTGAGATATTGCCGAAAATCCGGAGCGAATTAGTCCACGCAGGAAGAACAATCCCTAATAGGAATACACAATCTGAGAAGCGTTTCTGACAGAAACGCTTCTCAGATTTAATTTTGGGGGCATAAAAACTGATATCTTTTGACATAAGCACAATTCTTCGAAGTGAAATGTTTCTCAAAATGCTTTAAACTATCGAAAGCTGCTGTAGGCTTCTAAACAATAATTTGTTAGTGCCAGTAATTTTGAGAGTGATTACCAAACGTATACCTAGAACGACCTAGTTTAATTGAATATAATGCTGAAAATAGAATTACCTGTTGCAAACTGCTTACCAACCAAAAGGACCTATGGTATAAATGCAAACAATATTAAATGGCCTGACGTTATGAATATAATGCTACGAATATAATGTTATGAATATAATGCTGCATAAATGTTGATTCCTCAAAGTGTAATTGGTATCAATTGAAGGTGAAAAATTGCTTGAATACGAATGTATAGGAGTTAAAATTAGGCTGTTTTAGTGTATGCTTTTTAAAGTTTGTTTTATAGAAAATGACAGTAAAAACCTTTTGATTCCAAAGTGAAAACCCGAGCATCAAACACATAAAACAAAATGCCAAGGACATCGTTGGTTTTTTTAGACCGATTTTATATAAGTGGCATTTTAGTTCTACCTAAAAAATGTTTTTTTATTCTAATAATTCTAGACCCTGAATGAAGACGACGTCCATAGATGGCTCCCTCGCCACGATGAGATGACGGATGAACTCAAATTGAAATTAATTCTCAAAGCCATCTTGCTACTAAAAGTAAGTTTTAAAGACATTTTATGTTGACAAAATCAATATGCTCTATACATAGTTACCGGTATTTGTTCTGTTTTGTGTGCATTTGGTGATGTTTTTGTTTAATACTACTACTGCTTCAATAAATTGAAAAGGTCTGAACTTGAACAATATATAAATCTTTGAATCGCAGGAAAAAAAATTGACGGCCACTTTTTCTGGTCACCTGGTTGCCGATTTGAAACTCACTTTGCTCCTAAAAGCCATCCACATTTTACAGGTAAGTTGGTGATAATATGATTTTTCATAATATTATACAATAAATTCATAAACGCTTGTTGTCGTCGTTGTTGTTGTTGTTGTTGTTCTTCTTCTTCTTCTTCTTCTTCTTCTTCTTACTCTTCTTGGCGTGGCGGTTTTGTCTCTTCTAGCAAGGGATACCTCGATTTCCTCCCCCTGTTATGTTTTATGTCTTACTGCTCCCACCCACAGTTTATTGTGTCCTCAACGTAACTATTCTGTAATTTTGTACACAATTATAATAGGCTTCAGTCGTTTTGAAATAAAGATGTCATTGAAAGTCAAAATTCTTCTTCTTCTTCTTCGTCTACTCCTCCTTCTTCTCGATATAGAAAGATAGATATACAGATTAAGGTTTAATAAAAAAACTGTCCTCGCAGCACAAGGATGAATTACAAAAACAAACAAAAAGTTTTGTTGTTGTTCTTCTTCTTCTACTCGTTTTTGTTCTTTCTCTTCTACTCTTCCCCATCCCCCTCCCCCTTCTTCTTCTCCTCTCCTTCTTTCGTTAATGTACGAAATAATGTTGTACTTATTACGGAGGATATGAAGAAACAGCTGAATGTAGGCCTACACAAACTGAACCGTCCAGCCCAACGAACGTAACTTTGCAGTTATTACCGAATAATAAATAATAATAATTTTCCCCATCATGTCCCTTCCCGTAGACTTGATTCCAAGTCTGTGATCGTGTTTTTTTTAGTCTACTTGGGTCTTTACAGTATTGCCTGAAATAGCGCCCTCTTGCGGATAAACCTCCGACATTAACCTGAGATTGCGAGTTAGGGTGTTCTTACACATGCCACTTACAGGGTACTTTTAACAATGGAACAATGGACCCCACAAGGTAATTTCAATAGGAACAATAAGCCATTTGCGAGTTACATTTGAATAATGTCTGGTACAATGACTTGTTTAGTCACAAGTTACCGCTTAAATTTGAATTCATCAGACTATCGAGACAGTTGCTATGTCACATGATTAGGGGCAAGCTTTTGCTTAGTTACGTAAGAGACGGTGAACACCCATACACAATTCTGAATGGATGTGTATGGCACAATAGTACCAGGGTTTGCTCATCTGGAGGTTGCTATACAAAAGCTTGCCCCGAACCATGTGACATAGCAACTGTCTCGATAGTCTGAGGAATTCAAATTTAAGCGGTAACTTGTGACTAAACAAGTCATTGTACCAGACATTATTCAAATTTAACTCGCAAATGGCTTATTGGGCCCCACAAGGGAATTCTTCGGAAAAGGGAATAATAGAACAACAATAGCAGTACCCCCACAAACCGGATTTGTACGGCTGTGTGCGTGTGATAGCCAATCTGCGGATGCTGCAGAGAAATAACCCTTATCTCAGACTTGAAATCAATTCTATCCTTCCCTTTGCTCCAATGTCTACAAATACATAAATACACACAAACTGATTGATGCAGCCATACTCTACGATGATTAAAGTTTCCACGTCCATGGCCACCCATTAATTAATAATCACCCCATGCGGTCTGAAACCAAGGAACCCGTCCAATAAGTAATTAAAAACATAGTTACCTATAACTAATTGTTTTTGTGGTTTTCTTTTTATTTCAGGACGTGAAAACAGTTATTGTTTTGGATATTGACCTGAAAGAACTAGAGTTGAGTCTAATTCTCAAGGCTCTTCACATTTTGAAGGTAATTTCCTGAATTAAATGTTGTAAAATGGAAAATATTCATTCCACTTGAAGGATGTAACCTAATTTGGTCTCAATTTAGGCAAGGCTCACTTTAAAAAACCCAATAATAATCTTGATTCGATGTCAGCGTAAGCCTTTCCTCAACACCAAGGCTCTCAGATACTGTTAATTTCAGATTTCAGTGTTTATATAAGGTGCATGTCTTGGATTTGTCGTATCTTCAAAGGCAGGGTCAAAGATTACTTTTTGGTCAACGTAAAGCTGATTTATAGAGCAAATTGTCAACGTATATACAGTATAAAAGTCACATGTGAAAGTTTCAGCTGAAATCAGTGTCTACTTGCTGAGAAAACAGCAAAAAACTGTAACGGTATTTTCATCAAGAACACCGAATCTATATATATTCACGTTTTAGCAAAGGTGACAGTGGGTACCAGTCGCATCGCTGGGCCCCATCCAGCATTCACAAACGGACACCACGGATCTCCAAAAGTTGCATGAAGGCAATTTCTGGAGATTCCAATTTCTTTCTGGTCATTACCAAAATGACCCTACCATGAAGGACCAACAAATCATGCAATTAAAGGTTTCGACCGCAAAGGGGCACTAATGTTTATCTTGTATGCAAGGGAAAATGAACAAACATGGCGGCGCCGTGACTAACGTCAGGCCTGTAGACCTTTCTATTGCAACGTCACAGCCCAGGTTTTTGCCAACCGAGGTTGGAAAACTATGGAAAGCAATAACTGCAAATCAAAAACAGATACCCATAGTTTGGAGCATTGAAAACAAATATTAAAAAATAGTGTTGAATTTGTTGGAAACAAATCAACCAATCGTGGAAGGTATTTCAGTTAATGAACCTTTACAGAAAATGTTGAATTCGGTCACAACATTTTTTAACACGATTGAATGTTTTGCTAACATTCGGCCGTCCATGCCAACCGGCGCACTTTTGTTAATATCAACAATGGAAAGGTCTATTAAAGGCACTGTACACGTTTGGTAATTACTCAAAATATAATTATATTAACATAAAAACTTACTTGGTAACGAGCAACGGAGAGCTGTTGATAGTATGAAACATTGTGAGAAACGACTCCCTCTGAAGTAACGTAGTTTTTGAGAAAGAGGTAATTTCTCACTAAAATAATAAAAGACTTCTGGCCAGAAGCCTTTTATTCCTATCTGAAAGCACACTAGTTTGTACAACAAGGGTGTCACTTTCATCATTTTCTTGCAACTTCAATGACCAATTGAGTCCAAATTTTCACAGGTTTGTTATTTTATGCATATGTTGGGATACACCAAGTGAGAATACTGGTCTTTGACAATTACAAAACGTGTTCAGTGCCTTTAAAGATAGGGGTCAGTTAGTTAGTAATAGCCGTCCTGAGGCAAGTCCCGGATATGGCTCCCCAACCACCATGAGTCTCCATAGATCTCTGTTGATTGCAAGTTGTCCTGCTGCTGTCATGGATGGTGTGTCAGCCTCTTCGCATAAGCCTTCGTTTTCAGGTCTACCTCTGGGTCTTCTTTTTGCATTTTGACCTCCAAAAGAATTTTGGGGTATCGGTCGTTGTCCATTCTTTTAACAAGACCCAAATACTTGTCGTTTTTTGTTGTTGTAATAATGGTTGTTGGAAGATCTCTATTGTAGTGAAGCAGCAAAGATATTTATCTACTTAGACGTTTATCTCCATTGTCATTTCCTGCTGGAGCCAGGGTGCAATTCACAGAGCTGCTTATACGCAGACAATTTTTATTGCTTCACAATTTTTGCTAAGCAAAACTAGGGTACCAGTCAAAGGTTCTGCATTTGGCATGGTACATTGGCTGTCCCTTAATCTGCTAAGCATAGTTGTTATTGTGCTTAGCTAATTTTTGTGTTTAAGCTATAGCTCTATGAAAGTTGGCCCAGATCTTAAAGAAGACATTTAAATTTCCGACAGGATTAATTTATAACTTTAAAAATGGCTAAAGCCTGTCTTTTTATTTTAATTTTTTCCCCTTTTGTTTGTTTGCGTTGTAGGTATACAGAGGAAATTTTAAAGATACAGTTTTCGAAACGAAGACAAATACACAGCTCAAACTTAAACTGATTCTGCTGGGAGCCACCCTTCTCAAGTCTCAAGACCAGCATACACATGACCGGCATACACATGACCGGCATGCACATGACAAGCATGCACATGGACGGCATACACGTGACGTCACACAAGACCTTCTGCCAATCAAAGTAGAGAACAGTCGTGGCAACAGCCAATCAGAGCCCAGCAGTGATGGGATCAGCTCCTGGCCAACGAAGAAGCACCATAGAAAAAACGGCCACTCAAAACCGACCGTGCGCGTGAGGATTGATAACGGCGGATTAATTCCCGCGACGTCACCGGAACCAACACCCGAGATTGGGCGGGAAACCCCCGGATCGAAAAAGACATTGGTGAAGTTCTTCAAGTGGTTGAAGAAAGTACTTCACGCGAAAGCTCATTAGGAAACTGTCAAGTCATTCGCTACAAATTTTGAAAAGGGGATTCTGGGTATTCTCAATTTTAGTGTGACGTAATCTCATTATTGTTATTGCTAGCTTTTTATAATGTTATTCGTTTGTTTATAGAACAGCGTTCACCCTTAACAGTGGATCCGCTGGCCGAAATGCTAGTTAAAACATCCGAGGGTCAGGACCAATCAAACTTCACCCCCTGAGTGGTCCTGCTGGCTAGTTCAGTGTTGGAAAGCGTACCTATTTACTATGAAATATGAAGTAGTTAAAAAGTCAGTTGACTAGAGTGAAACAGCAATCTAGTTGGTCCCTGCATGCTGGCTATTCACTGTAAAAGTTGAGGGCAAACTCTGTAGTTCTACTCAACTTAGATGATTTTTGTGTATAGACCGAAATAACAAATGTCATTAAAGGGAGTTTATACTTTTGGTAAATGTCAAAGACGAGTATCCTCACTTGGTGTATCCCATGAAACAACAAACCTGTGAAAGTTTAAGCTCAATCGGTCATTGCAATCACCAGAAAAAAGTGGGGGAAAACCTTAAGTTTTTTCACTGTTTTCAAACATCGAGTTTTCGACTCGTGAGATCAAAACTAATTGTTTTAATCATTTCTCAAAAACTATAGCATTTAAAGCAAAAATATTTCAAAGGGAGTTTCCCATCATGACCATCTTTATACCATGTAAGTTATGTGTGAATCTGTGAACATTTATATTTTTTACTCTAACCAATGTTACAAACACCCTTTAACAAAACATAAGTTCAAAATCAAGGAAAATGTGTATTAGAAATTGAGATAGATTATTCGTGACAGCATGGTCAAAGCAATGGTATGCAGGTATGTGTGCTTTATTAATTTGTTTTTGTTTGAGCTCAATAAATAAAAACGTTTTAGAGTTAATTTAAACAATTCAGATTCGTCTCATCCTTTCTTCTTATCCCCACGTGTACGATAGTTTGAAAAGAACATGGTGAATGGACTAAGCAAATATTTTAATATTCGATTGTCAAAGTATTGTGTTACAACCCCCAAGCCCCCACAAAAAGAGAACAAATTTAACCCATTGGTAGAATGTTTAAAGTGGGCGTGGCCAAAGAGAACATAATTTGGTTCAAGGGTTACACGAGGAAGCATTTTTTTTTTACACCTTTAGCGAGGGGTTTTGTACTGTAATACTGCCAATTCCTGTCTTGAGATGAGACTACAAACAATTATGCCTATAGAGGGTTAGGGTTAGGGTTAGGGTTAGGGTTAGGGTTAGGGTTAGGGTTAGGGTTAGGGTTAGGGTTAGGGTTAGGGTTAGGGTTAGGGTTAGGGTTAGACGATTGTAAATAATAACTTGTATTTGACTTCGGTGACAGCTCTTGATTTTACGGGAAAAACAGAGTAAGATTTGTCCACGACCCCGAAAATAATTTATTTGTGTTGTGGGCAGACTCTCGTGCGCCGTCGCGTCGTTTAAATTCAAACTCCCCTCTCGCGAACGCGCACGCCTTTTTTGCCGTTTCTGTACGCAGTTGTCCTATCCAGTCAGTATAATGGAGATCAATGGGTTAGGGTTAGGGTTAGGGTTAGGGTTAGACGTAGTCTCCTATCTCAAGACGGAATTGACAGTGTTACAGTACAAAACCCCTCGCTCCCTGCGGTGTAAAAAAAACAAAAAAAACGCTTACAGGAAATGCTTGACAAAAAGTACTAGTAGTCTGGAGCCCAAAGTTCGAACACGAATAACAGATTGATGTTGTCGAGGCTGCGTTCAGACAAGTCATGTGAAAGCAAAAATTTGTTTTGACACAAACCTCTTGCTGCTCAGTTGCTGAAATTCATTTCGTGAATGCATTTGGAGTCAAAATGTCCACCCCTCCCAAAGCAAAACGGCAGAAAACTGGAGAAGGAGCAGTCTCATCGTGGCCACGGTTCTCGGAGAGATTGGATGAAAAGGAGACGAAAGACTACTTCAAAGAAAAGGGTTACATTAGGGTAAGGCATTTATGTGCTGCATCTATTTCGTGAAAAATAATTTTTAGTTTTCATGTGACTTTTTATGTCACAAATGTGGCATAATTTTCCTTATGTGGTGACAAACTGAAATGTTTTTTTTCAAGCAATTATTATGAGACAGTATTTTTGCCCATAAGTTGTCAATTTTTTTCCTAAGACTTTAAAATAGTGGTGTTTTTGTTCCAGATCTTTTAAGCATGATAAGACTTAAGACTAAAAGAGTAAGAATAGTCTGAGTCTGAGTGTAAACTACAGTCTGTAGTTTGATTAGTTTAGGGATGTCAATGAAGCACTGACAAATGTCTTTGCCTTTAAATTATTAATAAAAAATCAAACTAGTAGTAGTACAGTACACTCAGTCAGTGTACTCTACTGACTGTACATGTACATATCGTAGGATGCCCTGTATTCAGGGCGTCCCTGAAATTGAGGCAAATCTTTTACCTCTCTGCGCGCGATGTATAAACAGTCCCTAGATACAATTTTTGTGGTTTGACTTGCCAAGCAAAGAGTCTCCTCTCATTTGACCAAAACTTAGAAACATGTAAAGGCTCCACTGGTTAGTTGCACTTGTAAATGCAAAAAGTTGTGGTATTTTAGGCATTTCTGCAAGGTACAAAAATATGTCATACTGTCGGGGCCATAAAAAAAAATTTCCCCACCGAAAAAGTTTCATCAAACACTTTTTCAATTCACAATTCACGATGATCAAATCATGTGACTGAACATTCTGCTGAGCATTCTGGGGGGAAAAATACAGAGGCTTAAAGAAGCCACGTGCCTTATATCATTTTCTAATAGTCTGGATAATTTTTTTTGTAACACTCTATCATTTTTGTTATTAATATTAAAATTTAAACATCAGCTTTGTGATTCGATTATCACTGTTTATTTATATGCTTTATTATAAATGTTAAGAAACATAAAAAGACACAAAACTAAATAAAAATAAGATTTCAAAGCCAATAATTTTTTTTATTTTATTTTAATTTTTTTAAGTTTTTGAAAAATACCATGGTTATTTTTAAAACTAAATAAAAAATATGTTGAATAAAATGAAGAAAACTGCTGGCTATAGAGTCATACACTAAGTCTCACAGAACACTTGTAGTCACTGCAGATGTTTCTTCCACGTATGGCTTCACCCGGACACCATACTTTCTTGTTTGCATCGAAAACAGGTCAAACTCAAAACAAATGGGACGCTATTGAAGTCATCGAAGATCGGTGCGTGGTGTGAAAGTTTCAATGTCCATCACGTTTTAATATATATATGTTTGCATATTTCTTATAAACAAAGGAAGGTAATTAGGGCATCAGTTGATTATGGAATATTTGTATTTTTTTTCAATTCAAAGAAAAAGGCATACACTGTACTACATCGAAAACCGGACAGGGGAGGATATAAGGCAAAGTATACCTTTGGTTTTTGAAACCGTTTGATTGTCTTCCTTCTAATGACTAAATGTAGATACATACAATAAAGCTAACCTGTGAAAATTTCATTTCAAAATGTGGTAGCGTTTTTGAAATATATCGCCGAAAATTTGGAGCGGTTATTATGTCCAGGCGGGAAAAACAATCTGTTACTGGAATACACAGTCTGTGAGAAACATTTCATGCCGATACGTTTCTCAGATTGAAATGTTTTTGTATATCATTCTCTTAAACCACATACATTATTTATCAGAAGGGAATCATTTCTCAAAATGTTAAATACATTATCAACAGCTGCAGTGCTTCTTACCAAGTGAGGTTTTACGGCCATTAATGTTTGGAGTATTTACCAAAAGGTATACCCTCCCTTTAATGCCAGTGGATGTTTTGCCGGCACCTGCTTTCTTTTCTGTTAAACTATAGACCATGTGACCTGTGACATCACATGTTTACAAAAGAGCCACAGAGCCTGGACTTCCTGCAGGCACATTTGTACACAGATCAATGGAAGAAAACAACAAATCTTATGTTTTATGGAGATTGCATAGTCTGATTTTTCTCAACTTTTGATATGAAGAAAGGGGGGACATCTCAAAAGCTGTACAGCTGTTGCTTTGTAAATTTTGAATTTATGTGAAAATTATGACACAAAATGTAAATTTTCCCATATAGCCTGTGTAGTATCTTGCCCGGCAGGAAATGCTTAAGAATGTACAAGGTCACCACTCTGTAAACAAATGTAACATGGTCTATATAAAAGCCCTTTAAAACGGCACTGAACATGGGCAGTTGACTGATCCCAAAACAAGGTGATGAAAACTTAAAAGGCGAGAGTATAACCTACTGGGCCACCTGGCAGTGGTGTAGTTCTTGTAAATTGAAACATTACATAATGTCAGACACTCATGTACTTTAAATAAAAGTTAGCCAGCGCTGGTAAGACATCCACTACCTTTTTTATAAATAAATAAAACCGCAAAAAGTCAAACCAGCCCCTTCCCTCTACCCCCTTGTCTCCTTCATTGTTCATTCCTTGCTTTTCTGCCTCTCTCTGATTGTTTTCTTCATTTATTTCCACTTGACCGCTTCTGTTTCGTCAGTATACCTGTTTATGTGTGTTGTGTTGTGTATGTGTGTTGTGTGTTTTCACCTTTTGCACTTTTCCTACTGGCTGTTGACGTCACTTTGCACAACATCCCAGTTTGGCTCAGTTTGAGCCGCTAGAGGGATTACCCTACCAAGTACCAAGTGTTGTCATTTAGCCTTCGAGAAAGACTCCGCTAGGGCTAAAACGTCAGGCCATAAATTTGTCCCTTTTTTTTCTTCATTTATACCATACTCCATCTGGTCTTTTTGGTTGGTAGGCAGTTTGCAACAGCTAATTTTGTTTTCTAAAATTATTGATATGTACTTTTAAAATCCTCATAATCTTGGTAGTTGAATTAAACGATTGGCCTATAATTTTATGTTTTTAGTAGACATCCACCACATTCTTTCCATCGACAATCTGGATTTCATTCAAACATTAGACCACCGCTGTAACTCGAGGAGTTAGAAATAATACATAGCTGGTTGACCTAATGACCTTTGGGCACTGAGGAAGAAAATAACAGGAAGCGGACTCTGACTTTGTTGATTTTTCGCTTTCCTTCCCAAGGCGGATTGTTTCATTTCTGATGAAGAGTTAAAGGCCATCAAGACTGAATTGAAACGGTACGAGAATGACGTCGTCCCAGACCTTCCACCAAAGATGGCATTCTATGAATCCAAAGGGGAGAAAGACTCCATTATCCGTCTTGAAAGAATGCTTGATTATGATGACTTCTTCAAGGTCAGTATGTCTTCAGCTTTATAGTGTCATAGATTGGTTTTTGTCAACGTTATGCTGATTTATAATTTGGTTTTTACCCTTACACCGATGTGTATTAGCACTGTATACTCGGTACTTGCCTGAGTTCTGTGAAAAAAATTGAAAGGCAAATCTGTTTTATAAGTCAAATTATAAAGATAATAAAAGTCACATGTGAAAGTTTCAGCTGAATATACAGTGTCTACTTGCTGAGAAAAACAACGAAGAACTGTCGCTGTATTTTCACAAGAATTTCTAATCCATCCATGTTATAGCGAAGTGACAGTGGGTACCAACCGCATCTTTTGCCGAACACCAGAAATCTCAGAATGTATTCATGCATGAATCGTTTCTCAGATTCAACTGTTTTTGGGGTGAGAAATGATCCAAACCATATTACTTTGAAGGGAACCCTTTCTCAGACTAGATCAGAAATAGATCAGACTATCAACAGCTGCAACTTGTCACCAAGTAAGTCTTTATGGTAATTAATTTTAGGGGTACCTACCTTTTAGATGGTGTTAATTTTTTATAGTTTTTTTTCTCATGATGATTCTCATTTAAATCCGCTAAATTGTGCTTACCCCTTTTCTGCTAACCACATTGTGTAGTATGTTCAAATTTTAAGTTTATTTATATTAGCTGATACATTTTTTATAATGGTTTATATATATATATAAAATTAGTAGGGTAGATGGCCTTAGCTTTCGATCCAAACTGGACCTTCTTCAGAGGCATTAACAAGTACAAACAAAAACATATCCATTTATAGCAAAAAGAGGAGCAAAGGATTAAAAGATAATAAGGATATGGTGAACAAAAAACAAGGAACAAGCAACTCAAAGGGATCACCACGAAGGGATACCACAACAGCAAAATAAGTTTATTACTACGACTAGTGGGGTCTGTTGAAACCGCTGGGTTGCAGACAGGAAAATCCTGATGACCGGTGATATATAAAATTAGTAGGGTAGATGGCCTTAGCTTTTGATCCAAACTGGACCATAATGGTTTATATATATATGTATATATATTTTTAGGATCTTGGTGAATCATCAGCTTTCAATGGCCTGGCAGACGTACTTCTGAATGAGGAATGCATTCCTAATAACGTCCAGTATTTCTCCAAACCACCAGGCGCCAAGTGCACCCCTCCGCACCAAGATGGAAAGTACTTCATGCATGACAGAGGTAAGTAACAATCTCTGAAGACCTTTATTGCATCATGAGGGATACAAATATTGTTTCTAGAGAATAGACAGGACAAACACAGAAACAATAAGATTCAAATATGTTACAAAAATACTGAATTTTGAAAATCCTATTTTAGGGATGTGAGTAGAGACATTAATCCTTTCCTTACCATAGGCGACTTTAGTCGTCTACACTCATACCCCCTCTTCCTTACCATTGGTGACTTTAATCATAGAGCAAGGACATCAACAAAGCTTACACACACACACAAGTGTGTAAATACCAGCAATCGTGGACCCTCCTTTGTTCAACTCTTTGTGATAGCAACCGTGAACCACAATGCTTTCCTTTGTGATAGCAACCGTGGACCTATTGTCCCTTTTGTTATAGGTCCATGGTTTGAATGTGGTTACCTACTCACACACACACACATGTGTGTAAATACCAGCAATCGTGGACCCTCCTTTGTTCAACTCTTTGTGATAGCAACCGTGGACCACAATGCTTTCCTTTGTGATAGCAACCGTGGACCTATTGTCCCTTTTGTTATAGGTCCATGGTTTGAATGTGGATACCTACCCACACAAACACTCAAGCCTGAGCACAAAGACCATTTGTAATAAAGCTGTAGTTTTGTCCATGTTCACCTTCCACACCCAAGCTTACCATCATTGGAAAGAGAAAGATCAGATTATTCAAATGACGGTAAAATAAAATAAGGTTGCTATTATGATTGGAGTGGAAAGGACCAAAATGCCTTACTTTCTATGTAGCGTCATATGGTTGTGTACAAAACAAAGTGTTTGAGATTATAGATCACACAGAGGAAAGAAAAATAAAGAACTTTGGCATTTATTGACCGATCTCAATGATTTTTGGATTATATGAAAGAGAATTTATTTTGCTGTAAAACAATATATTCAAGGTGATAATAGAGTTGGTAGAAATGGCCTTTGAATGAAAGCTTTTTGTTGTGTAAGAATATGTGTTTCATGCTTGAGTGATCAAACAATGAGATCACCAGTGGTTGTTTATGTCCAAGAAATTCGGTATCGAGAGGGTCAAAACAAAGAGGCATTGTTTCGAGGGAGGATTGGATCAATCGTTACTTATGTCAATCATATATCAGGCCAGTTTGGGAGTAATGTACTTATTCAGAAATGTTGCATTAATTCAATACTGTTTACATTTACATCTCTGTGTGTATGATGTCATTCCCCAGTAACCTTTGAAGTGGATTCGTGCACATGATCACTTGGTTGCGGTTATTTTTGCGTGTTTTTAGTTTACGGGACACGTGTTCCTGTGTTTTTTATCATCATTTTTAATAGTCTCAGCTGGTCTGTTTTCTAATGTTAATTGAATATTATCTATTTTGAATATTATCTATTTGTGTGTTTATTGTAGAATCTTAACTGTAGGATATTTTATAACAAACCCACCTATTTTTTTGTTAGTGGTTTAAATTTGTGCTTCTATTGTAAGGCTCAATAAGGAAGCTGTGATTCATAATGCGCTTCATAAATGCCGCTTATTATTATTTTTTTGAATCAATTTCTCACCAGGTATCACCTTCTGGTTGGCATTGGATGACGCCGATGCTGAGAATGGTTGTCTGTACTACGTCCCTCAGTCCGACCGCAAGGGAGAACTAGAACATCGTAAGACGGATGCGCTGGGATTCAGTCAAGCTCTAGTTGCCTATGAAGACTGGATGGAAGAGACCGAAGATGAAATGGCTGTCAACAAAGGTCAGTTCATGATGTTTTCTGAAGGATCATTGTTCTCACATCACATAAAGTGGAAGGACACCCGTCATATTTTACAATCGTTTTCCATTGTGAGACTTTGTTCCACTTTGATGATTATATAAACAAGCAGAGAGTAATAAGAACGGGCATGTAAGGAAGTGTCTCAAAACTTGGGCACGTTCTGGGCCAAAAAGAAAGTTCTCGCTTTTAATTTATTGGATCGCATTGTGTGTCAAACAGCATCCATCGTACAATCTAGACTGTTTCTAGATGTATATCAATTCCTACCTACAACCTCCCCCAGGTTCTTGTAGCCCCTCAACAGTTCGGGGCGAACTTTCATAAAAATAAAAATAAAATTATATATTTTGTTTTTCTTATTCTGATTTCTTGTGATATATATATATAGGAAGCCTGCTTGGGCACCATCCTTACATGGTTCACAGAGCTGGGGAGAACAAGTAAGTCAAGAGGTGATTGGAATGAAAGAATCTGAGACATGTTGAATTGAGACAAACTGTTTTACTTTGAAGTAAAGCAGTACAAACAGGCGTGTGGTTTCTCAGGTTTTTTTCCTGATTTTATGATGATTTTTTTTCAAAACTTCCACGAGCCTTTTCTTGAAGGGAAGTATAAAAGCAGTCACCAAAGGGAGAAATAAAAAATAGTCGACATTGTGTCCAAACCTTGTGTTGTTGTATTTCTGGGGATGCATTGAGTCTGTAAACCTCCTGCGTCACGCCACCATCAACCCCATGCAAAAAGGCGCGATGTTCCATCGTTTTGCCAACCAAAGTTTTAGAGCGCTTGCGCGATGTTTAATTTACATATTTCGTGGGAAGGGTCTATTGTAACACCTGGGGGTTCTGGGTCTAGAATAAGGGGGAAAGGAGGCCTGCAAGCCATTTACAGGAATAATAATAATAATAATAATAATAACCAGTTCTTATATAGCGCATTTCACAATAACGTCTCAATGCGCTTTACATTAGTGCCCTGGTCATTGGGCCAATAACATTCCTTTAATCTTTCTCAGCTCCCTGGGGAGTATACAGCCCGGGCTGCCGTGATGGCGCTCCGAAGGCTTTTTCAAACACAATATCAACCTCTACCCTTGCAGGTACCCATTTATACCCCTGGGTGAAGAGAAGCAATTATAGCAAAGTGTCTTGCTCAAGGACACAAGCGTCATGACCGGGACTCGAACCCACACCCCCGATGACTAAACCACCAGAACTTGAATCCGATGCTCTTAACCACTCGGCCATGACACTCTACGTGTTCACATTTAGCAAATCTCAGCCTTGTAAAAGGAAGAGGAGAGGAAAATGAATGCTATTACGGATGATGTGCTTGATAAGCAACAAGGTGTTGTCAGTAGTCAAAATTAACGGTGGCCAGTGAAAATATCTTCCGGCCACTCGAAGGGTGTGTACGGTACAACATTGGTGAGATTGAAACTAAGTAGGATTGGAAACTTTGCATGATGGGAGTATAATCAGGGCCCAATTTCAAAGAGCTGCTTAAGCAGACAAAATTGCTTAACAATTTGTTGCTTAGCAGAAATGAGCAGGATACCAGTTACAAATTCTACATGTGACATTGTAGTTTGGCTGGTAACCTTATTCTGGTAAGCATAGTTTTGTTGTGCTAAGCTACTTTTTGTGCTTAAGCAGCTCTATGAAATTGGGCCCAGGTGAAGGTTTTTTTCAGAACCAACACTACTCAGAAGAGATTTACACATGGTGCTACCGCAAACCTCACCTGACTAAGATTGAAAATATAAATGTTCACAGATTTGCACATAACTTACATGGTATAAAGATGGTCATGGTGGAAAACTTCCCTTAAAATAGTTTGGCTTGAAATGCTATAAAAACAAATTAAGAAATTAGTAAAACGATCAGTCTTTATCACGCGTGATAAAATCTGATGTTTGAAAACAGTGAACATATATAATGGGGTTTTTCACTGTTTTTTCATGACTCCGAAGACCGATTTAGCTTAAACTTTCACAGGTTTGTTATTTCATGTATATATGTTGGGTCACATCAAGTGTGGATATACTGGTCTTTGACAGTTAACAATGTTGTACAAATGCTTTAATAAACCAACAATTATAGAACGGTGGGACAGTGAAAAAATATTGCCCTCAAAATATTATTTAAACATTACGTAGAAGCATGGACAGTGTAGAAATGATTGAAGCCAGATGACGAACAGACGATACAATAGTTACTTTTTAACCCAGAATGATAAAGGCTGATCTGTTTTGAATTACAAAATTGTATTGGGCCATCAAATTTTCTGGAGGGCCAGTAGCTTTGTTTTTTACTGTCCCCGCTGGCTAGTAAGCAATTTGATTTAAATTCGACCCCTGGTTTGTTTATTTCCTAGTTACACTAACCCCTCAGATTCAAGATTGCTACATTTAGCTGTAGACAAATGAATACAACTGATTTCTTTGATATTTTCTCTCGATCAGATCTAAGGAAAGATGGCGTCCAGCTCTTGGACTCACATACTGGGCTAAGAGTGCAGTTAATGACAAGGAATTACAGGCTAAACATGCTGCCTACAACGCAAAACTCATGAATGAGCTTACCGATAAGGGACGCATCTAGAGTGTGACTGAAATATTAGGAGTGAGCCCTCTAGTGGTAAGATTATGCCAGTTGATGTTATTGAGAACTTAATCACGGTGTAACTGTCTTCCTTTCAAAATTCATTGCAGCTTTAGTCTGTGTACGACACTATAATAATAATAATAATAATAATAATAATTAAAGATTTGTATAGCGCACATATCTGCCTATAATGGCACCCAAGGCACACAAAGATACACTAGAAACAGTAATTAAATGAAATAATGACAAGTATGGACATGACAGTTAATCGTTGGATTCCTTCATGAGGTAGGTCTTCAGATTCTTGTGGAACAGTTCAATTGTTTTGCTAGATTTGATGTATGAAGGGAGTGCAGACTCAGATTGAGGATATTTTGGAATAGACTGGTGCCCGTGATGGGGTGTCCTACAACATAGTGATTTCAGCAGGACAAAAAGGAACCAATCATTGTTAAGTGACATATGAGTCTTTGATTTTATGAGAAAATAGAGTTAGCTGTTGCAAACTGCTTACCAATCAAAAGGGCCTATGGTATAAATGCAAAAAATGGTTAACAGTCCGACGTTTTGACCCTGACAGAGTCTTTCTCAAAGGTTAAATAATAATAAGAATAATAATTAGATTTATTGAGCGCCTCATGCTGAACCAACCCCGAGGCGCTTTACAACACTAAACATTTCTTAAAGAGTAAAAGGAGACAATAATTATTTATTTAAAGACAAGTACAGCGAACTCTATAAAATTAAAACAGATAAAAATAGCCATATGGTACATAATGCCAACTCAACACACACAAACACACACATGTTTGTGAATCCCGCTTACCGAGGACTTCTCTTTGTTCTCCCATTGTTTGGACTTAGTTTATTTAGAGACATCCCCATTGGTTTTGTACACGAAAACGAAGCGAGGACGTCCTCGCTCTGTCAAACACCCGGTTCCCTTTTGTTAAAGTCCTTGGTTTCATTGGGTAGACACGCTCACACACACACGTGTGTAAATACCGGCAATCGTGGACCCTCCTTTGTTCAACTCTTTGTGATAGCAACCGTGGACCACAATGCTTTCCTTTGTGATAGCAACCGTGGACCTATTGTCCCTTTTGTTATAGGTCCACGGTTTGAATGTGGATACCTACCCACACACCCAGGTGTGTAAACACCTGCAATCGGGGACCTCCTATTGTCCCTCTTTTGTTTATACTCTTTTTTGCAACAGCTCCAGTTGGTTTTGTACACGCTCTCCAACTGGGGACACCGGGGACCCTATTGTCCTCTTTTGTTATAGGTCCCCGGTTTGAATGTGTATACCTACTCACCCATACACACAACCTTACGGATCGGGTCTGTGGGGTCCTGCTATTAACTGGCGTAACAGAAGCAGTCAAGAGGAAAGACGTTAAAAGAGATGGAGAGAAAGAGGCAGAATGCGGACAGAAGAAGCTTGGGATGTACAATAAAAAAGGAGACAGGAGGAGGGGGGTTATTTATTTTATTTATTTTATTTATTCGGTTTAAAAACATCAACACGTAAAGTTCAGGAACTCATAATGGTTGATTTACAATAAAATTGAATAGTATAAACAAAATTGAACCAACAAATATACACTTAAGAACATATTATTTCACACACATAAAAATGTGATTGCAATACAATATACAACGGCTGGCTAGATGTGGCTAGACCAAGGCGAGATATGACAAAGAAATCGAAAAGAAAATAAATGACAAAAGAGAGAGAGAGAGAGAGAGAAAGAGAGAATAAGAAATAGTGAGAAGGAAAGAGAGAGGGACAAGAAAGGGAAGAGTAGAAAGAAAAAGAGAGGAGGTAGGGGGAGTGAGGGAAGGAAGAGAGAGGAAGAGAAAGGGAGAGAGAGGAAGGTAGAAAGAGAGAGAAGAGAGACAGGGAGAGAGTGAGGTATAGGGGGAGAGAGCGAGAGAGAGGAGAGAGGAGAGAGAAGAGAGAGAAAAGAGGAGGAGAGAGAAGGGGATAGAAGAGAGAGAGGGAGGAGAGAAAAGGAGAGACATGGAGAGGGAGAGAGGGAAAGGGGAGAGATCTTTAAAAGGCAAAATAAGAAACAAGGTAGATAAACGTAGCATTAGAACATTAATACATTTCTTATACACATCTACACAAGAGAAGGCGCACCGGAGCGTTCTGAGAAGACAACAATGGATTGGCCTGCAACGCATCGTCGCGTCCTCTCCGAAGGCCACGGTGCGCCTGCACATGATGGTCAACATTTCAGCATTTTCAAGAAATTTAGAGTAGCTAAAATGTACAGGCAATTTGGCAGTAAATAGCAAAATATAATCAATACCCTTCCCGACAATGTTGTGCAAAACATGTAAAGCTAATTGTTAAAGAGTTGGCACCTCTATTAATTAATGGCAAAACCCCCATTTCTTCAATATTCAGGATCAGAAAAATACAACTATAATAAAATATTGCACCTTGTAATGGTTCTAAAGAGTCACAACATGTGAAGCTAATTGCTAAGTTGACACCTCCATTAATGGAAGACCCGCATACCTTCAAATTATTTAACAAATCAGAAAATACGGCTATAATAAAGTATTGCACTTTGTACATGTATCAGGTCTAAAGATTCACAACATGTGAAGCTAATTGGCAGGAGAAGTTGACACCTCTATTAATGGGAAAAACCCGCAAATCTTCAATATTATGAATCATGTATTAGAAAATACAGCTTTAATGAAGTATTACACGTTGTTTCCGATCTAAAGAGTACCGGTACATGAAATACAATTCAATTTTTTGGAAGGTTAGAGGGAAGGGGGCTGGTTTGACCACGAGAGGTTGGAAACACAAAAGACAAAAGCAAAGGTTAGAAGAGGGAGGACAAGTATTTGGTGAATGGACATTAACTAATTGCTAATTAATTATTTTCTTCTTCGTTGTCATTTTTTGTCATTTAGCCTTTGAAAAAAAAAAGATATGTCCTGTGTGGACCATCATCAAACACCAAATCCTGAGTGGATTTAGGTTAAAGTAAGACATCAGACGGCTAACCATCAAAAAAAAAACTCAAACCAGTGGGGTACGCTGCAACTACAATTCAAGAACATAAAGGCCACCCAACTCATGAGGCTTGCATGAAACTGCTGCATACATGTAAACGCTTAAAGAGTTCCAGCAGAATGCAACAGTAGAATCGTCACCCCAAAGCTTCACAAAAGGAAATGGGCAAGTAAATGAACACCCCACCCCCCCAGTCACAATCAGAGAGAGAGAGAGAGAGCTGAAAAACATTGAACATTTGCCAACAATGAACAATCATGAACATTGGAAAGTCTTTCGGGTGATTGGCTTAATCAAGTAGAATTTGAGATTCTCATTGTCGTTGATTAATTGTGCTTGATTAATTAATATTGTAATATTGTGAGGAGAAAAGGTGTGCCTCAAAACAGACTTATCGGTCTAGACAAAATCTTGTGGAGAACAGTCTATCTAGTCCCTTGCTTAAACTCACTCATTAATTTGTACATAGTAGTGAATTGGTTTTCAATGAATTTACTCTTTCTTTGTTATTAAATTAGATCAATTTTGGAACACATAGAACCTGTTTCTCTGAAACTCATTTATCATGTGTTGTGTATAGGCCTTACTGCATAACTGGTAAAGTCAGCCAGGGGAAATCCAGTCCCATGGTGTGACACTCGGTACTGCTTGGCAAACCAACCATGCTTTGCGCGTGTGACTGTTATCAAACTAGAGTCCAGTCATTTGACTTTAAGCAAATGTTAACAAACTAGAGTCCAGTCATTTGAGTTTAAGCAAATGTTAACAAACTAGAGTCCAGTCATTTGAGTTTCAAGGCACTGTACACGTTTGGTAATTACTCAAAATATATATTAGCATAAAAACTTACTTGGTAACGAGCAACGGAGAGCTGTTGATAGTATAAAACATTGTGAGAAACGACTCCCTTTGAAGTAACGTAGTTTTTGAGAAAGAGGTAATTTCTCACTAAAATAATAAAAGACTTCTGGCCAGAAGCCTTTTATTCCTATCTGAAAGCACACTAATTTGTACAACAAGGGTGTTTTTTCTTTCATCATTTTCTTGCAACTTCAATGACCAATTGAGTCCAAATTTTCACAGGCTTGTTATTTTATGCATATGTTGGGATACACCAAGTGGGAATACTGGTCTTTGACAATTACCAAACGTGTTCAGTGCCTTTAAACAAAATTGAATGGCTGCTAATTTCTGAACCCATCAAAATTGATTGTTAGTCGTAAGACATTAATGCAAACCAAATATATATACCATTTGTTTATCGCAAAGTTTTACTAGCCTTATTAGACTCTTATGCAATATTATATAGCCAGCTGTTTCGTATATGTTTTTTGAAATATTTTGTTTAATTTACAAAATAACCTTTTAAAGGATGCAGAAAGTGGTTTTTAACATTTTGATAAGAGAAATGACACAGGATTTTAAACTACATTGTGCCAGTTTAAACCTTGCTCAATAGGTTTAGATAATTTTTCCCCATTTAGTCAATGTTCATCGTGTACTGCATTTTGTTGCATTTACAAAATTTGTAAAAGACTAGTATCATTTTCCTGTCGTATTCAATAATTTGTTTTAATCATTTAAATGTTTGTCTGGCAAGTGGTTTGCTTGTAGCCTGCTAGCATGCACGCTGACTTGTGATAATATCTTGAAAGTTAGTAAGAGCGCAGCACCAAAACAGTAGGAATTCTTAATTGATTATTAGTTTATTTTTAATCAAATAATAAACCACAAGGGAAACTGACTGGGTAAATGTTAAATGATTTTGGGTTGAACAAAGACAAATTGACTAGAGCGGGATTTGAACCAGCGACCTCCGGATTAACGTGCCTGCGCTCTACCAACTGAGCTATCTAGCCCTATGTTGGCGGTCTCCCTATTTTGTCAATATCTTTGTTTTGGGGTGCCAGTCAGAAGCCATTTATTTTTAAATTGGGTTATAATTGTTTTCATGGATTTCTTTCGATTTGGAAAGAATTTCTCTTATTCATTTGTATGTTTGAAACAAAGGGGGTGCTGTAGTATATTCCAGCACCCATAGTGGTCTAGTGGTAAGACATCTGCTTTAGAACGGCAAAGGTCATGGGTTCGAATCACAACCGAGTAATATGTGGATTTTGTTCACAGTACTCGGGAAAGTAGTTAGTATACAGTGCTTTACACACATCTGTATGGGTAAAACACAAGTAGTTGCACCCACATCCCAAAAGTGGAGGGTGATCTTTAACCCACAGCACTGAATTATTTGTTTCTGGATTATTTTTGCTTCTGTCAAATAAACAGTTAGGAGCAAATAAACAGTTAGGAGCTTTCAAATATTTGTTTTCTTATTTTTTTTCTGTATCGAGTAATAAACCATAAGTGAAACAAAGATATTGACAAAATAGGGAGACTGCCAACATAGGGCTGTTAGATAGCTCAGTTGGAAGAGCTAGAATGTTAATCTAGAGGTTGCAGGTTCAAGTTTTGCTTCAGTAAATTTTTCTTTGTTCAACCCCAAATTATTGATTTTTTTAATCAGTTTGTAGGTCTAATCAATGATAGGTTCCTGTCCTTTTGATTTATGTTTTTTTTTAACAATTCAGTTTTTTCACTCTATTATATATTTTTCTTGCTTGGAGTCTGAGAAAATGATATATCAAAAATAGTATTTAAAGATCAGTCATGAAATATGTATTTGTAATTATAAATTGTGAAAAATTATCAATACTTAAATTTATTCAAAGTTAAATTTTAGTCATAGTGTTCCAAAGTATGTTACTTATGCTAATAAATGTTCAAAACAGTAAATTTTTGTTTGATAGATTTATTTGTTTTCTTTGAATTAAACAAAATATTTGAAGAATTTTATTCAGATCGGAAAACTTATAATGTATAAGTTTGAAAATTTTGAAAAATAGTCACGGTGTAATGACTTAAACTGCTTTGTATTATCGTTGTATTTCAATTTTAAGACAGATTTTTACTTCATTAAAGGTCAATCTAAATAATATTATAACCATTTTGTTGTCGAAATATGTATTTATGTTTGTACATTTTAATAAATGGAAGTTTTCCAAAAACTGTGTGAACCAAGGCGCCAGAAGCTCCGAGGCTGACCCACAATCGAACCCCGTTAATAATTCCGCGAACATCATGTATATTTGACTCGCTTTACGCTTTTGAAACCCCCACCCTTTGGTCCTCGAAAAAGTTTACACTGGGGTTTTGTTTGAGCCAAGGTTAAACCAAGAGACAACGATGGTAATCCGGATCCGCAATATTGATTATTGACAATAACAAGTTTCTTCTGAATAACTGTGGGATTGGCTCGTTGAATTCAATAACCAACCAAACGGAACGTAAATAGCAATTACAACATTATTATATATTACCCAATCTGCAGTGCGTACAAGGTATCGCATTGAATACAGTGAATATAAGTAAGTTGGTGTCTGGCCCTCCGTAAAGACACGATACCAAAACCAGTCATGATGCTGAAATTGAAAGTCTATCTCCTCGGTCTTGCTCTGACTCTACTTACTGGAGAGAGTATTGGGTACATTCAGAGGGGGGCTAGGAAGAAGAAGGATAGTTGCTTCCCCCAGGGTTCAGGGACTACTCCAAACATTAAGGAGATCTTTCTGGGAAGATGTTTGGATTTTCAGGCCGAAACGGCGATACCAGATGCTTGTCCACCAAGGTTGGTGTTCTTTACTTATTTCTTGAACCTTTGAGAAAAGACTCTCTGCTTGAGTCAAGACTTCAGACTATTTGATTAACAGTTTAAATCTGAATCTTATTTACTTAGTCGGCAAAAGCATCTTACAGGAACATCAGGAACATCACACCAACAATTACGAAGTCATTTCAGCTTTTTAGACATGGGAGGAAAAGCTCTAAAGAAGGGAAAAACCCACGCAGTCGGGCAGGGACTGAAACCCCAATCCACTCCACGTGCAAGACTTCGGTCTGGCAATCGAACCGCCGGGGTCCAATGCACAGCGGTGGAAGGCATGGAAATAAACCCCTGAGCCAACCTGATAATTTTACTAAGAAAAAGGATTAAAAGGAAAACAATCTCGCCTATATAATTTTTGTCTACTTGAAGTCGGGTTGATGTTCGATTTGGATAGAATAGATAGATTGAAAGAAAACGTTGTATGTAGTTGTTGGTTTGCAGTACGAATTATGTGCCATTTAAACCAATGCCTACTGCTACAATACTCAAAGACATTTGACTATGGACTATGTAAGCTTTAACATCACATGTTTGCAGAAGAGCCACAGCTGAAAGGCTGGACTTTCTGCAGAAATGATTTTTACACAGCCAGATGGAAGAAAACATTAAATGTTATATTTTTTGTAGATTGCACAGTTTAATTTTTATCAACTTTTGATATGAAGAAAGGTTACACCCCTCCCTATGTTCCGAACCGAAACCCTATAATAATATGATCCGACACATCCCTATATTCCAACACCCCTATCCTTCCTTTATTTACTTTAATCCTAACCCTAATCCCTACTTCTAGAAACTATAGGCTCTCACAGGGGAGCCTTATAGTTTCTAGAAGTACCTAATCCCAATCTTATGCTTAATCTTAATCCTAATAGTAGTACTAATCCTAATCCTAACCCTGACCTAAGCCATAATCCTTACCCCTAACCCTTGCCCCAACTCTAACCCTAGGCCTAAATCATTTTTTTTTTTTTCATAGTGTCGTCAGACCATAGGGGTGTCTTATCAGAAAATAGAGCAGTCACCAAGGAAAGTGACCACATCTCAAAACTTGTTCAGCCCTAATTACTTGTTTGTGGTTGGGGGTTAAACCAGCCCCATCCCGGCCTCTACCCACCCCTGTGTCTCCTTACTTCATTGTTCATCCCTTGAACACGGTTGGAACGTCAGGCCACACACGAAACCTGTCTGCTTCCTTTTCATAATTTTTTTTTCTCCCTTACATTTTAGTCCAGTAAATTGCAACAAGTTATGGGATGACTTCAAAGATGCCATAGCGTACAAGGACCCATGTAAAATTCCCCTTGATGCTTATGATGTATTCATAAGCGACGTGCCGCATCAACTTCCAACTGACAAGGTAAGCACTAAATCTTAAGGGTATCATGTTATTTATTTTAAATATTATTATAGTTATTAATTAATATATTTTTCTGGTAACGAAACCAAGGAATGGACGCCTCAAAAAACCAAGGATGTGAACCGGACACACCGGGGTTAACCCCTACTCTTCCGCGATAAGTGTTCTGGGTGACGCGCACTACCACTAGTACATGTACATGGGACCTACAGCTTAATGTCCTATCCGAAGGACAAAGCAATTATGGTAAAGTTTCTTGCTCAAAAATATGACCGGGACTCGAACCCACACTCTGCTGAAACACCAGCGCTTCAGCCCAGTCTTCTTAACCGCTCATTAAAACTTGCACGACGATCATCTCATTATCGATATCTTTAAGAACTATTGTTAATATTATAAAGGGATCACAATATACCATGTAACTGAAGAGTCAACATGTCTATATGAAACACAATGTATCAATGGGTGCTTGCTTAAACACCTAGCCTATAGACGATGTGACCTCTGTTTACATTCAAACCGCCCTCTGTTGACAAGTCTATTGTCCATTCAAGTCGTGTTCCGCCGGGCAAAAATATGCGTAGTCATGGTAACCCAGCTAACACATTACGTTGCTACAACATTGCACAACGTTGTGATAAGGTTGCAATTTGGTCGATGGGCTGACAACGTTTTGACGACGTTGTATGAACGTCAGATCTTAACATGATTTTTAACCAATGTTGTACTTTGGTTGCATGTTGGTAGTTAATTATGCAACATTACCGAAAAGTTTTTCACCGAACGTTTTCACAACATTGTATTTAGGTATTATTACAACGTAGTATTTAAGTTAGGGCACCAACGTTGTGAAGAAGTTATTTTTTGGTCTCGTTAAAACGTAGTAATTATGTTGTGACATGCACGTTGTCTGCACGTTGCATTTTGGTTTTATCAAAACGTCATATTTACACTGTGGCAGTCACGTTGTCTTGACGTTGTATTTTGGTATTATTAAAACGTAGTTTTGCCGTTCTGGCAGTCACGTTGTCTACACGTTTTATTTTGGTTACATAACAACGTAGTAATTATGTTGTGACATGCACGTTGTCTGCACATTGCATTGTGGTATTATCAAAACGTCATATTTGTGTTGTGGCAGTCACGTTGTCTTCACGTTGTATTTTGGTATTATATAAACATAGTATTTGCGTTGTGGCAGTCACGTTGTCTTCACGTTGTATTTCGGTATTATATAAATATAGTATTTGCGTTGTGGCAGTCACGTTGTCTTCACGTTGTACTTTGGTAACAATAAAAACGTAATTATTAAGTTTCGGCTGTATGTTGTCTTGTTGTATTTTGGTATTGTCAGAACGTAATGTTTAAGTTTTTGT
The DNA here is from genome assembly GCA_037783415.1 of Leptasterias polaris. NCBI lineage: Eukaryota > Metazoa > Echinodermata > Asteroidea > Forcipulatida > Asteriidae > Leptasterias > Leptasterias polaris. The sequence continues at coordinate 7,962,230 of JAZGTN010000040.1, read as the reverse complement.
GTTTACGTTGTCACTACGTTGTATGTTTGTATTCATGTTGTGACAGCCACATTGTCTCAACCTTCAAACATACTATTGTGACCCTCACATCATTTGTAGGTCTTTTAGTTTTATCACAGTAGATATCTTTGTTTTTACCATCACGTAATTGTGGCAATAGTTTAATTACAATCATATTGAATATTTCAAGCAGCTCGTCGGGATGGTTTTGGAGGACTTTATCTAACAGAAGGCTTGTTTGACATTACAAACAATGTTTTTTCGCAATTTAGTTTTTTACATGTGTGTAGGGGAAAAGCGAATCAAACGTGTAACCTTGTGCAAGCAGACTATAAGATGAGACTAGTGTGACCATACACAAAGAACATTTTGATGGTTTTGTATATATAAGCATCATATAGAGTGTTTTTTAGAGGACATGCACAAAAAATATAGTAATACTGGAACGCACTCACAGTGTTCAAAAAGCTTTAGTTATAGTGTTTATCAAATTCTTCCCTTGTTAATGGAGAAAAACGTAGGGAAACTAGAGATTCAGAGTTTGTCATACCACAAACTCAAGGTGTTCGGTTCCGGTGGTGGGGGAATGATGAGCCGTTTTTCAATACACGCGGTTGGTATCGTAAAGAGTTTAATTTTTTCCCCTCAAATTTAGGACGAAAAGCAGTCAAAAGCATCACTTAAATGAAAATCAAAGCATCAAGTCTCCGCTGTAAGAAAACCAGTTAAAAATACCCAAGCGTTTTGAAGGAAAGCGGGATTTAAAAAAGCGTTCAACATTGAACGCCGTTTTCTCCGATTGTTACTTTTCACTGGGATCTACGTGTGTGTGGCGTCGGTGACGATTTGATTGTTACAGTCACATTGACAAAATGTGTCCCGAAAGTCACAGCATTCATGACTTGTCGTATGACTGTTTGCAATGGTTAATTGTCTCATACAATGTATACACTACATGAAACTTCGGAGTCTAGACACTATTGTGTACACCCATTGCATTTATTTGCACATTTGATATTTTAAAAGTTATAGGTCATTAATTGTCGCATGACTGCTTGCAATGGTTTATTGACTGATACAATTTAAACGCTACATAAAACTTTGGAGTCCAGGCACTATTTTGTACATTTAACCAGTACATACATTTGTACATTTGATAGTTTCACAGTACATTGACATTTATTGTATGATACATAATTATGACATGAATATAATTAGCAAATCTTGAGACCACCATATCTCGAAAAGTATAAGTCCGATCAACTGTTTTCGATTGTGTACTTGTGGGATACTGTAGATGTATTTGTTAGGCTAAAACATTGTGCGACGTCATCATGACGTCACCAGTGCCCAACGTAAAGTCAATACATTTCGCTCGCCACAATTTCTGTTCTATGGCCTGTGTGGTAAAAAAAACACCTCCATAAGACTGTGCGGCGTGGTATGCTACTTTATGTGTTCTCTGATGTTATAATGTAAGGAATTATGAAGTCACCCCCTGTTAGAGCACGCTCTATCAATCGTCTATTTTCAAACAAAATAAGTTTAATTTTGAAATCTACAGAATATGCTTGATCGAGTCAGAAGTTGTTTCCCATCCCATCCCGGAATACTGTGAGCTACGGTACTAATGTTTCAAGCTCGAAAACATTTTGCATCAATTTTTGATTTCACGTACTAACACAAAACGTTTTACTTTATTGCTTATTAATTTAGGACAAAAAGCGGTCATAAGCACCATGTATATGAAGTTCAAAGTAACAAGTTTCCACTGTAAGAAAACTAGTGACTTTTTGAAGGAAAGCGGTATTTTATAAAAGCCTTCAACGTTAGATGCCGTTTTCTACAATTGTTACTTTTTACTGTCTACGTGTGTGTCAGTTCGTGGAACCGGTGGGTGACGATTTGATAGCTTCACAGTTACCTTGACAAATGTGTCTCGAAAATAAAAACAATCATGATTTATCACATGGCTGCTTGCAATGGTTTATTGTCTGACACAATGTATGTACTAAATTAAACTTCGGAGTCTAGACACTATTGTGTACATTTTACCAGTACATTCATTGTACATTATTGATAGCTTCACAGTTACATTGACAATGTGTCTCGAAAGTAAACCTGTATGAATTGTCACATGACTGCTTGTAGCGGTTTAAATACCATTTGTTTTCAAAAAATAACAATGAATTTATCGTTCTTAGTTTCTGAGTTCTGGTTGTTAAGTCTCTGGTAGTAAATCATCCCTGACTGTCTAAATGTTGTTTTTGGGTGGGAGACAAGTGTCTCTGTATTCAGATACTCAGGCAATGGTTACAACAGAGCTAATGTTGATGTTTTTATGAAACTTCATGAAGGATTGAGGGGGAGTGGGTTTTGGAAAGGGGGGAGGGGGGGTTTGGTTTTCAGGGGAAGGGGTTGTTGGAACTCACTAAAAAGCAGCTCGTCGGGATGGTTTTGGAGGACATTATTATCTAACAGAAGGCTTAATTGACATTACAAACAATGTTTTTTTGCAATTTAGTTTTTTACATCGATTGTCATAGTTAGTACAATTAATTGGCACTTGAGGAGCATCCCTATCACATCTGCATCGATCAATCTAAACAGTACAACCGGTAATTGCATTTAATTAAACTTATTGTGTCAAGCAGTGCACATGGGAGAGAATCCAACCCCCCCCCCCACCCCACCACCACACACCACCACCGTACAGGGGCATTCAATTCCAAGCAGTTGACAGAATCTTCGACAGAAATATTGTCCACTGATGGTCTATCATCACTGAGGCCGTTTTGTTCCACGCTAAAAACTTCCTCAAAAGCCAAAACTTGTTCATCAATGTTTCAAAGACACTGTCAACGTTTTAAGAGTACTCTCGGGTACTATTAATTGTGTTTTGCATCACTTTATTAATTACAAAGACCTACGTTTCCGTTCAGATATCATGCGCTCATCTTGACGCATTGAGTAGCGCACGGAATGCTGCGGTCTATTAAAAATGATTATGACAACGTCATGACAACGTCATGACAACGTCATGACAACGTCATGACAACGTTATGACAATGTAAATATCACATATGCAAATTTTTAGATATTTACTATAGGGCTTAGAAGTTGTACAATTCATACAAGTTTTTTCAAGAAATTTATGAACATAGGTGCACTAATTTCTTATTGTATTTGTCTAGACTGTCAGAGGATTTTATGGATAAAATAAATGCAGTAACTAAAACATGAAATATAATTTCCAATATATAATTAAAATTAAACAACCCTTTAAAAAATATACACCCATGACTGCCAAATAAAAAAATTCGGTCTATATATATAGTACTTGCTGTACAATGTATAGTAGACACAGGTGCAGAGAAGTCAGGTAACGGCAACGTGTAGAAGAGACCTACTGGTAGTTTGTATTGTTGAAATTAAATTATCATGTTGACATACCAATTAACAGTATTGCGTAATTAACTGATGTAGTAAATAAAATAAATGATTGATCTGCTGTTGTGACAACGTTCAGGGTACCGGAAAAAAATACGTTGTGACAACGTTCTGGGTAACTGGAAAAAGTTACGTTGTGACAACATTCTTTTGAAAACAATTATTTACAACATGGCAACGTTGTGTATACATGCCTACAACGTGGTAATTTCGTTGCATCATTACGTTCTAAAGACGTACAGGGGAGTCGACAAAGGATTCGTTACATAGACAACGTTACATAGATAACGTTATAACAACCAAAAACACACACTCTGGCAACGTTGTTGTAACGTTATATATAAGTTGCCATAAGGTCACTTGGAACGTTTATTGTTACATTGCGTCTTTACGTTCAGAAGACGTATAGGGGAGTCGACAAAGTTTCGTTGTGACAACGTTATGTTAATAACGTCACCTACACCAAAGTCTGACTTCATTACAACGTTGTGAGAACGTCAAATTGTTAGCTGGGAATATTGCATGTACTTTCTAGCTGGCTGTCAAGTACACAAAGGTTTTGCCCGGCGACATGCGCGCGCATCATGTTATGATTTTCAAATGACGTCAGAGGTCACATCGTCTATACTCTTCCACGATGAGTGTTCTGTGTTATTTTACGTGCACTACCAATCCTAGCACACAGGACTTACAGCTTATTGTCCCATCCAAAGGACAAAGCCATAAATGGTGAAGTATCTACTTTTAAACCATCCCACTTGAAATTTTCTCTTCTATCTTCACTCAGACCATGTTTTGGTCCGGCACGGAAACAATTGTCCATGCTTATACTGCGGCTACCAATGACCTCTTGACCTTGGAGGATACCATGTTAGGATACATGACCAATGGTCTTCAGTGGTGTAGCTCGACAGATAAGAACTCCACTGGGTTGAACTTTGAGGAGTGTCCAGATTGGTGGGAGGAGGGATGTGCCGTAGCTTCCACTGCGTTTTACTCCGGCACTTCAGATGCGGTAAGAAATGCTTGCTTTCTTGATAACATGTGTATTTTGCAATAAGTCCGAGCCTAGTGAGAATATATCAAAAACTAAATCTTGAAAAAAGAAATTGTATTGGGCCCTAAATTTCACGATGTTATCTGTTCTACTGTTAAAGGAGCATGTTGCCTTCGGATTTGGGTGCTTTGGGGGTATACAAAAGCAATTGTTTTGAAATGAATATGGTTAGTTCACGAACCGACTAAGGAAAACCAAACAATTTCAAGGTATATATTTGTGTGGATCATTATATTCTACTTTTAAAATATCTTTCCATCCATTTTAATTTCATAACAAACGCTTTTTTGTAGCCCAAAGCACCCAATCCAAAGGCAGTGTGCCCCTTTAATAGTAATGGTGGAATATTTCAACTAAAGAGGACTTACCACAAAAAGTGCAATTTATAAAAGTGTATGCTTTACTGTCCAATTTGTCATGATCAAAAGAAACACTCATGTCAGTGTGATTCCTGCGAGTATAGTTTTCTTGGTTTTTGTTTTGAAATTATTTTCTTGAAATGAACTGGCCTCTCGATTCTTCAACAAGGTTTAAACTCTAATTGCATGTCAAAAAATAAGGTTTAGAAATGTAGATGCTGCACCCTCCATCAGGTTAACCCCAAGTACTCAACCACAACCCATTTTAAAGTTTACAAAAGCCCTCCAAACAAAATGCAATCACAATAACACGCTACACCTCTCCCACTTCCCCCCCCCCCCCAAATAAAAAAACGTCGGCCAACCATTAAAAACCATAAAATTGTCACAACAGTGGTTCCAAACCAAGCCCGGATTTCTTTTAAAAAACTAGTCACAGAAAAATCTCTTTGAAAACGTTTACTCAGCCTGTGTCTAAAATCCTTTGAAAGGTGTCCTTAGAAATTCTAACCCTTTCCCAAAAGTACTCTTAATTGCCAGTTCGTGGCAGACGTTTGTCAAACCCAGTCTTTGAAACCTCAGCGAAAACCAGTTACCTTCAAGGCCCTTTTATTTTGTGTTCTTTGAGGCTCTGGCATTTCATTGTGAAGTTTCTTTCCTGTTTTTATTTTTTTAGATCGCAATGCAAGCTACTGGAGTGATCACTCTTATGCTCGATGGCTCCCGAACAGATGGAGCTTTCCGGAACGACAGGTACTGAACGATGTTTTTTTTTTCTTCTCATAGCTAAGTTGATCTGAGCTCAACTGTGAAAGAAAATCTGCATTCCAGGTCCCCACTATTAAGTAGCCGCTGTGTTGGGACCTTTGTTCCCTGTGTTTGCTCCATGAAGAATGTTACTGCATCTAGATGAAATTTATCGTCTTTTTTAAAAGTAAATCTGAATATTCAAGGCAATGATAGCCCCCTACCCCCAATCAGACGCATAGCCCACCAATCAAATGACAAGGATGTATAAGTGTGGTATATAATATATATTATTCCCATGTTCAAAATGATCTTAAATCTGTTAACACTTACTCATATCAAAGCATTTAAATTGTTGTGTTTTCTTTTATATAATATCATTAAAAAGAACCAGAACAAACTATTTAAGTAAATGATAATCAAATTATACAATTCTTTCTTTTTGAAAAGAGTTTCTGACTCCTTTGTTTTAAAGTCTGGTTGTTTTCATATTTATTTTTCTGTATGTAGCTACTTTGCTCTACATGAGTTCCCTAATTTGGTCCCAAGCAAGGTGTCTCGAGCTGATGTGATCATTGTCAAGCCATTCAATAAGCCACTATTGTAAGTTTTTCAAAATTGTATTTCAAAAATTGTTTAAAAAAAAATTCCTTTTTGAGACAAATTTTGTGCAAAAAAATGTAACAATTTTAACAATGTGATTTAAGGTTTGCTGATTTGGGATAATTTGTGATAACTCACTGAAAGCTTTCACAAACTAATCTCTCATTTGATTTGTGTTGACATACATGATTTTGAAACAATTTTGTTGTATTTTCCATTCAGTAGCTATTGTGTGATTTTGAATGTATTTTTATGAAATTGCTACTGTTTGCCTTACCTTGCTTCTTTTTGTCAATGTTTTTAAATATGTGTAGAAAAGTATTGTATTTTATTGTTGCTATCGGGAATATTACAATCCAATTGTATTGAGGTTGCAAATGTTATATTCTTTATAATTTGTTTTAAGAGTTGTCCAAGACTCTGGAAAATTAGGTGAAATTTGGCTTATTATTAAACTCACTTCCCCCCCCCCCCCCATTTCTTGTTTGTATATCCAGAGCAGCGCCATGAGCGCCGCTTGCGGCGGATACCGGCGCTTTATAAGTTTCCATTATTATTATTATAATGCACACTTATTTTGTTTATCTTATTAGGCCTATCTTGTTTACTGTTTTCATTTCAAGAACATTCCAAAGAAATGCTTTATTAAATGCTTTGATTTGATTTAAACAAATAAAACATTTTTTAAAACTATTTTTCACCAGTGAAACTTGTGGGATTGGCTCTGTTGCATACCTGGAGAAACTGTTCGATGGCATTGATGTTGAGTTTACATGCACAGATGAAGACAAGTAAGTTAAAGGAACACATTGCTTTCAAATCTCGTAAAAACATTTCTGTTTGGAATTGCTCCTTATCCTTTTCAAGAGTTGTTCATGCACAAAAACACCTAGTGTTTTTGTAAATAGTGAGTAATAATTAAAAAAACATAACTTTGCCTCTTGAAATACAACCAGCGGAACATACGGTCGGCCATTTTGTGGAGTAGAAATATTTGCTCCTTCAAAATGGCAGACTGTGTTCTGTTTGTATTTTTGTTTGGCCTTATTTAATATCTGTAAATAGAATTCTAAATCCGTGATGTTTTCACTAACTTTACGAGCTATTGATTACACAATTTTCTTTTGTGGATAATAATACATCAATAATAATGTCCTCAAATATTGCGTTTTTGTTTTATCAACAGTCGAGCCTATCACATTCAGTGTTCCCACGACCCGACCAATGAGAATTGTGTAAGGCTGCAAACAAATTCTGGCAACCTGATTGGTCCACACCATCTTGTGTCTTACTGGTCAGCTGTTGTCGTCATGGTAATGTATTGGATATAGATGCAATCTGTCAGTACGTACCGGGACTAACAGAACAATAGAGGGCATAGTTCATATTATGGTTACACACCTTTGTTCCGACACCCCTATATTCCAATACCCCAACTGTATTTCCCAAACCTTAACCCTAACCCTAACCCTAGCGTGTACATTATTATGAGATTTTCGGAACATAGGGGTGTCGGAGTATAGAGCAGTCACAGTTCATTTAGTCCATGTGCCTCATGGAAGCCTTTTTAAGAGATTTCTTTCATGTGGGGTGTGTATCTGAATGTCAGTGCAACAAAGTTGTAATATGAGTCATAGTCATGATGAAAGGTAGAGTCATCGTTTGGTTTTTACGATGAAAGTCTCCTGTAAAAGTTTCAGCTGAATACAGTGTCTACTTGCTGAGAAAACAGCAAAAAGTTGTCAAGGTATTTTCATGAGAACGTTTAATTCATTCTTGTTTAGCGAGGCAACAGCGGGTACCAACCGCATCTCTGGCCGCAACATTCACAAACGGGCACCAACCCTCAGAAATCTGAGAAACAAATCATGTATGAATCGCTTCTCAGATTCAAATTTGTTCGATTTATAATCAATAGGGGCATTTCAGACGGAACAATTTCGCATGATGCTTACTACTGTACCATTACCATCTTTATAACAGGAAGCTTTCGGATAAAAAAAAATATATAAATTTCTGAATCATTACCAAAGTATAAGTATCAGCAACAAAGTGGTATCTTTGGTTAAAATCCAAGAAACGCCACAGTGACTCAGAATAAATTGCAAGTTTTTAAATGTGCAAGACTTTATGACCTTTATGACTTGTTCCAATTGATAATATATAATATTTTAAGGTTTTAAAAATGCTTTTTTATTGAATATATTTGGTGATTGGGGGGGGGGGGTATTGTGTTTTCAATTCTTAGGACTACTAATTAAATAATTAACCATCATTCAAATAAAGTTTCAGGACACAGAACGATGCAGAAAACAATGGATTTTTTATTATTCAATCAATGCAAGGTTCTCTCAAACCTCCCAATTATAATTTATGACCATAATGTACTATCGTTTATTTTTTTTTCTTCAGAAAAAAGGGACATTTAGTACATGATTTAAGGCCATGACACATGCTGGGGAAAAGCTTATTTTATACTTTGATATTATTAACCATTTAAAAATACTTTGTTTTATTATGTCAAGAGGTTTTGAACTTTTTAGAGTATTTATAGTGAAATTAAAAAGATTTACAGATCAGGCCTAGCCCGTTTACTGATCAACATTAAGGTTTACAAATACGGCCTCGCCCAATTGCTGATCAGCTATAAGATTTACAGATCAGGCCTAGCCCGTTTACTGATCAACATTAAGGTTTACAGATTAGGCCTCGCCCAATTGCTGATCAGCTGTAAGATTTACAGATCAGGCCTAGCCCGTTTACTGATCAACATTAAGGTTTACAAATACGGCCTCGCCCAATTGCTGATCAGCTATAAGATTTACAGATCAGGCCTAGCCCGTTTACTGATCAACATTAAGGTTTACAGATTAGGCCTCGCCCAATTGCTGATCAGCTGTAAGATTTACAGATCAGGCCTCGCCCGTTTACTGATCAACATTAAGGTTTACAAATACGGCCTCGCCCAATTGCTGATCAGCTGTAAGATTTAAAGATCAGGCCTAGCCCATTTACTGATCAACATTAAGGTTTACAAATACGGCCTCGCCCAATTGCTGATCAGCTGTAAGATTTACAGATCAGGCCTAGCCCGTTTACTGATCAACATTAAGGTTTACAGATTAGGCCTCGCCCAATTGCTGATCAGCTATAAGATTTACAGATCAGGCCTAGTCCGTTTACTGATCAACATTAAGGTTTACAAATACGGCCTCGCCCAATTGCTGATCAGCTGTAAGATTTACAGATCAGGCCTAGCCCAGTTACTGATCAACATTAAGGTTTACAAATACGGCCTCACCCAATTGCTGATCAGCTGTAAGATTTACAGATCAGGCCTAGTCCGTTTACTGATCAACATTAAGGTTTACAGATTAGGCCTTAAGCCCATTTGCTGATCATCGTTAAGTCAGGATTTGCCGATCAGCTGTAAGATTTACAGATCAGTCCTAGCCCAATTGCTGATATAATCAGCATTAAAATTTACAGATTTAAGCCTTACCCTGTTGCTGATGAGTAGTAAGGTTGATGCCATTTAGCTGCTAAACATTTTAATTTGCCAAGCAAGTTACCAGCCAAAATGCCATGTAGGCCCTAATATATATTTATTTATATATACTGTGACTGGTTCCCAGCTTAATTTAGCTTAGCAAATAAATTTAAGCTTAATTCTTGGCTTCACTACTCTATGAAATTGGGGACCAGGTCTAGACAATTTATATTTTTACAAAATGGTCAATTTCAAAAATTGATTTTTTAAAATTCATTATATGTTGTGAATTTTAACAAAAAATCTATGACAATATATATTTTTTTAATAAATAAAATTGCTGTGATGTAGAGAATAGAAACTTAATATTAAAACAAAAGCAGTAACTAAAATGTTGTCAGAGACTTAGTGTACTCATAATTGTGTTTTACAAATTGTGACAAAAATTTAAGACAAAAAGATTGACGTGTTTAGAGTGGTCCCTTGATGCGATACTTATTTATAAAAGCTATAAATCAGAAGTTAATATAAAAACTAATCATAACCAGAACAACGTATTGTCTTAACTATTCAAAAACAAAAATGCCCCAAATGTGCGCATAATTATCTCAAAAAGAATAGAAAAATAAACCAAGCAGGCTTTATGTGTACAAATATTTACACTGATGTATGTCCATGGACAGGTTTCATTAAAAAAGAAAAATAATCTTCACAAAAATTGAATTTTCCTCCTCATCACTTGTTAAGTATTCTTTGCTCTGTCAAAAGTAGTTACCAGATTTTACAGAAGGTAACTTCCTTAGTGACATTTTCACAATCTCTTCAGATAAAAAATAGTAAAGGAACCAAAATAGATACCAGGTTTTAAAGAAGGTGGAACCCTTCTTGGTGGTATTGCACAATGTGTTCAGAAAAAATAATCAAGGAACCAAAATGTATACCAGGTTTTACAGAGGGTGGAACCTTTCTTGGTGAAATTTTCATAATCAAGAATGGTAATTACAACAACAAAATATATTATTTTACAGTTTATTTCGTTGAGAAAATCAGTCAACAGACTTTTTGTTGAGAAAAAAAAAGGATTTCATTTCCAAGAAACACAGAAGCAACATTTAAGAACAGATTTCTTTTACCGAGTTTCTTCTTGCAGTGCCCAAATTCCCTCCGGATGTACCCCTATGATTACCATACATTAAATGATTGCCATTCTAGTGTAGAAATCATTGTTAAGATGAAGACATCAAACTGTAATATCTATCACTACCAAGTGTGAAGTGAAATGATGTGATATGTAAAAAGCAGCCTAAGAAAGGGCCATGTCACACAGGGCACTGTTTACAGGCAACTTAGAGGCAAACCAACTGCACTGCATGCAAAAGTAGCACTTTTAAGCAGCGTCATACTATTCCTAAGAAAGCTATTTTAAAAGGTATTATTGGCCTACAGGATTGGTAAGGATAAAAACATTGTTTAATTTCAGTCGGAAAAGGTAGCTGTGAAATATTTCCTTCTGAAATAGTCATATTTAAGAAAACTGAATCTGAAAACCTGAAGAAAAAAACAAACTGATTTCGGCTGTTACAACCAGAATTAAATGTATTTACATGCTGAAAATTTTGCCTGGTTTTTCCACTATATTCTCCTGACTCACACAGCAGATTAAACCAACGTTTTCACAGGTTTTTTATTTCATGTATATGGATGATCACACAAAACATGAACACTGTCTGTGACTATTTTGTAAGCTCTACCAATCTGGTATAGTATCTTCAACATTGTGTTAGGTTAATGCTGTTTTATCTTTTAAAATTGCCTGGAACTGGTTGCTTGTAAATTGCCTAACGTACCATGGCAAATTAACAGGCTACCAGGCAATCTCAAAGAGGAAAAGAAACCATCCTCACATAATTGTCTTGGGGACTGTAAGATTCTGTTAGCAAAAAAATGTCTGTTGTACTACCAAAGTGTTCCTTTTGAATGGCAGTGCATTTGGTTGCCCTCATAGTTGCCTGTAAAAATATTGCCCGGTATGACAGGAACTGCGGTGCTGAAGCCTGCAGTAGAAGAACAGTGCTGATGAGATTTACATTGTTAATTCGGCCAGTCAATATATTAAGTACAACACACCTTGATCACAGAGCCGCCATCTTGGTTTTTTTTCTCCCATTGATATCAATGTAACCAAACCAAGGCCGGAAGTGAAAATAGGCTGGCCCCCTTTTTGGTGGAATGAGATTCTGTATTCCTTATCCCTCATGCACAAAGGAAACAAGTCAAGATGGTGGTGGCCTGATTTTCATAGTATGAAGTGTTAAATCAAAATGGATGCTTGTTAAAATGCAGCATATAGCTCACGAGTCATTGCCACCGAGACTCCCCAGATTGAAACCCTTTCATTCCAAAATGGGAGAGTTTATCTTGTCAGAAAATTCATGAGCTGATAGTTGTACATTTACTTGACCCTGAAACACCAAAGCATTCACAGAGCCTTCCTGAATTCTTCAGAATCCCTCAGTACTGTAACACTAAAAACCTGTGACTCCAATACAATTGGTACACCCGACCCCCAAATCCATCAAACTCAGGCCAAACCTTTTTGGATGGTATTCCTGGCTCCATGCTAAGCATGGGTGGTTTGGTAGTGCAGTACTCAGGTCACACTGTTTGCCAGAAGCGAGAAATATGACGATATTTACACAAAATAACTACAATTTAATTTCATGATGGAAGACGAAATGGAAATTATCAAGAAATATATAACTTTAAGATGAAATAAAATTAGTGTGGGGGCTTGTCAAGGCCATTTATTGTCTCGATTGCATGGATTCATTAATTCTACACTTCTACAATAATTTCTTTCATTTTATACATGCGCTTATATTCTATGTTTTTCTTAAAACAAGCCCAATTTCTAACTTTTTCTCGGAGAATATTGCCCGGCAAATTTATCTGACAAGCACAAAATAAGAAGGGAGCCAGTCATGATCAAAATACAAAACTAAGCAGTTTAGCTGGTTCCTCCTCACCCCCTGTATAAATGGGCTGAACATCTGTATCAGTCGGCTCAAGCATGTTTGGACTTTGGATACACACTTTGCTTCAAATGTTTGGGCTCCATTTTTTTCAATATGGGCAGTGACCTTTGACATTGAAATTTAAATATTGTACCGCATAGTGGGAGAGATATGTCTGGTGATATATAAATATGGTAATATGAATATACATTTGTGACATTATGTACAAGTTCTTTTTGTTTTTTAAAATTCTTAAAGGGAGGGTATACCTTTGGTAATTACTCCAAAAATTAATGACCATGAAAACTGACTTGGTAAAGATAACTGGAGCGCTTTGTACGTTACAAAACATTGTTAGAAACGACCGCCTTTGAAGTAATGTAGTTCTAGAGAAAGAGGTAATTTTTCACCCACAAATTTGAATCCGAAAAGGGCTTCAGGTATGATGCCTTTCTCAGGCATCTGAAAGCATACAATTCTATGCAATAAGGATGTTTTTTCTTTCATTGTTTTCTTGCAACTTCAATGAATAATAGACACAATCGGCGACTGCAGTCATGTGACCCATAGTGGGTATACAACGTAAACAAACCAAGCAAGCAACGCGCAGTGTGAATGGAAATGTATGGCTGCTTCCGAGTGCTACTGTCGTAAAGCGGCAAGCAGCCATGCTTTTCCATACTCACTGTGCATTACTTGCTTGGTTTGTTTACCTTGTATACCCACTATGAGTCACGTGCTGCAGTCGCCGATTGTATTGAGCCCAAATTTTCACAGGTTTGTTATTTTATGCATAGGTTGAGATACACCAAGTGAGGATAGTGGTCTTTGGCAATAACCAAAAGTATACCCTGCCTCTGTGACTCGGAAGAGCTCAAAGGGCTTGGAATTCACACTGAACTGCAGGTTAGGGTCTGGGTTATTTTAGCAGCGGGCCAATAAATGTACAGCCAGACAAGTCAGGCGGTCTTGTGCTTTTTCAATTCACTGTGTGGTATCTTTAATTGAAAAAAATTGTGTTCAATTCAAATGTTGACTTTGAGTCCGATAAATATCAGCTCTGTTGAGAATGAAAGTTCACTTAACCCGTAAGACAAAAGGGATAAATCTTTTGTAAGTGCTTCTTGTAATCTTCTTATGTTAAACTCTGTTTTTGTTATGACTCTGGTCTTTTCTGATCTTTTTCTCCATTTGATTTTGGTCTTGTAAACATAATTCTAGTCTAGTAAACATTCTGAGCTACAAGCCCTGAAGTTTCGTGGATTCCCCTGAATTCGAGCCCTGGCTCATACCGATTCAGCCAAAAATTGGCAGACAGTTTTGTTTCATAAAGAGACAGTGTGGATTAAATAAGAAAACACGTATGGAGGGCAGAAGAAAGAATTTGACATCATTAATGAATTCTTGATGCTCAGTGCTAGCATTCAGTCCCAGGATTGTACAAGACCTAGATTAAAGAGAGGCTTCAATGTCAAATTGAGTTTTGTGATGCACTCATTTTTCAATAGATACAGTCCTCATGAAAGTCGGGAAAAAATTACAAGTCTCTAACCTCGCGTTAAAAGCATTTTTGGATTTTGACAAAAAAACTGCAATTGAAGGGTTCCAAACACAGTGAAATTGTACACCATTTTAACTTGAGGATAGATATCCTTCTAAGTTTTTTCCCCCCATTTTTCATATGTCCTGTTTCTATTGGAAAATGAGTAAATCACAAAACTGAATTTGACCTAGGACCCCTCTTTAAGGATGTTGTTGCAAGGATTCTCAACCAAAGACAAGAATTTCACTTGCTCTCTTTAAAAAACCTGACAATCATAACAGCTGAAGAGGACAACGCTATGGAATTCTGCTTTCAAAAAATAAATTCATATAAAAACTGCATAATATATTAAGCCATAAGGAGTAGTACTAATATACACAATATAAACAAATGATCTTAGGACCTTTAAGTTATTTCATATACATCTTTACAATTCAAGTACCATTCCATAAAGCTGTTCACACAAAAAATGCTTAGCTTGGACAAATCTCCCTTAGCAGAAACAGGTTACCACCAAAAATACCATGTAATGTGAATTGTTTGTCACTGGTTCCCTGCTCACCTTCTTTTCTGCTTAACGGCTTTATGAATCCGGATACTTACTAAATGTTTCTGTAGTGGATTATAAAAACCAAACCTCACGAGGGGAACTTTGAACTCCATACTCAATCTACCCAACCATAAGGTTAATCAATATCCAACGAGTTGTTGGACTATGATTATGGTGATATCCTTAGCCCCATACCTCACTAGGGGAACTTCAGAATCTATTTTCAATCTACCCAACCATAAGGTTACTCAACATCCAACAAATTGTTGGACTCTGATTAGGGTGGTGTGGCTAGCCCAATACCTCACTAGGGGAACTTCAGAATCCATACTCAATCTACCCAACCATGAGGTAACTCAACATCCAACAAATTGTTGGACTCTGATTACAGTGGTGTGGCTAGCCCCATACCTCACTAGGGGAACTTCAGAATCCATATTCAATCTACCCAACCATAAGATTACTCGACATCCAACAACTTGTTGGACTCTGATTAGGGTGGTGTGGCTAGCCCAATACCTCACTAGGGGAACTTCAGAATCCATATTCAATCTACCCAACCATAAGGTTACTCAACATCCAACAAATTGTTGGACTCTGATTAGGGTGGTGTGGCTAGCCCAATACCTCACTAGGGGAACTTCAGAATCCATACTCAATCTACCCAACCATGAGGTAACTCAACATCCAACAAATTGTTGGACTCTGATTACAGTGGTGTGGCTAGCCCCATACCTCACTAGGGGAACTTCAGAATCCATATTCAATCTACCCAACCATAAGATTACTCGACATCCAACAACTTGTTGGACTCTGATTAGGGTGGTGTGGCTAGCCCAATACCTCACTAGGGGAACTTCAGAATCCATATTCAATCTACCCAACCATAAGGTTACTCAACATCCAACAAATTGTTGGACTCTGATTAGGGTGGTGTGGCTAGCCCAATACCTCACTAGGGGAACTTCAGAATCCATACTCAATCTACCCAACCATGAGGTAACTCAACATCCAACAAATTGTTGGACTCTGATTACAGTGGTGTGGCTAGCCCCATACCTCACTAGGGGAACTTCAGAATCCACACTCAATCTACCCAACCATGAGGTAACTCAACATCCAACAACTTGTTGGACTCTGATTAGGGTGGTGTGGCTAGCCCCATACCTCACTAGGGGAACTTCAGAATCCATACTCAATCTACCCAACCATAAGGTTACTCGACATCCAACAAATTGTTGGACTCTGATTAAAGTGGTGTGGCTAGCCCCATACCTCACTAGGGGAACTTCAGAATCCACACTCAATCTACCCAACCATGAGGTAACTCAACATCCAACAAATTGTTGGACTCTGATTACAGTGGTGTGGCTAGCCCCATACCTCACTAGGGGAACTTCAGAATCCATATTCAATCTACCCAACCATGAGGTAACTCAACATCCAACTAATTGATGGACTATGATTTTGTCGGCATCCCTATAAAATCAGGCTCAATCTACCAACCAAGCCGTTACATTGTTACAATCATGGTATCCCTAGCCCCATAATCAGTTAGGTAGTGAAATCTACAGAATGATAGAATTAAACAGAACCAGCTGTTTTGACTTTGATAGGTTCCTGGGCCCAATTTCACATCTCTGCTTACTGCGCAATTCTGCACTCACTGTGCCCTGTAAAAGCACATGATTCTATGGACCGTAAGCGCGGAATTCCGCAGTAAGCTGAGCCATAAAATTGGGCCCTTGGCCCAATTTCATTGCGCTGCTTATTAAGTACAAAAAGTAGTGAAGCACAACAAAATTATGCTTACCAAATCAAGGTTACCAGCCAAAATACCATGTCACATGTACAATCTGTGACTGGTACCACGCTTATTTTTGCTCAGCAGAAATGCTTAAGCACAATTTTCTGCTTAAGCAGCACCATGAAATTGCTCAGGTGGTTAGGATATGACAATCTTACAGTATTATAGTAATGCATCTCTGATAACAAGAAGCAGGTATCACTCAACTTTGTGAAAATTGAAGCTGTCGGGAACTGTGTCCTAACATTTTATGAACAAAAGCATAAAAGCGAAGGCTTTTATGAGGTTTTTATGTACAGGTTGTACCTGGCAGTTAATCTGGTAGTTCTATTCAGTAATGTCTGAGCATTGTATACAGTGTAATTTACTTCTCTCATTGACCTGGGTCATACATGAGTTGACCTAGGTCATGCGTGAAACATGTGATCTGGTATTGTAGATCCAGAGTGAAACACAAGTAACAAGACCATGGAATTATTTATATCATTTACAATTTCCCTTTATCAATCCTGAGCTGTCCGAGGTCAAAGGTTGAATTTAAGGTCAGAGTTCACAGACCAGTGTCAGTTATACCAATATTTGATCATTGCTTGACGGACCCATGTCATTTCGGGACTGGACGCTCTACTTTCGTTTATACTCATACTGGATGCTGACCGACAGATGGACGTCTGTGGACTGAGAGGGCTGGAGACCATCTCTTGGATTTCAGGACTTGAAGCTGACCGGCTAGACACGACGGACGAACTACGACTAATACCGCAGAAGCATTTCCTACTGACGGGCAGCGTGCTGCCTAAGAGCTTCAACAGGGTCTCATACTGGCGCTTGCGGCCGTTTTCCAGCGGTTGCTTACTAATGATGGTGTTGTTGTTGTTGTTGTTCTGTTGCATGTCTGTGGTGTAACAGGCAACCAAATCCCGGTTAGTGGTTAGTAAATGAAATGTTAACTGTAACCATGACAACTGATAACAACAACAAGATGCAATGATGAATAATGCATGAGAACCCAGTGGCTGTGGCTCGTGTAGCCATGTCAGAGGACTGAGAGCCAAAGTCATTGCTTTAGAACACTGTTTACATAAACCGTATTATCTCAAGGCAGCCATCTTGATTGACAAATCCACACGACCATACCAATCATTTGGCGCTCAATCTGGGGCATGTTGTACCCCCGTCTATTGTGTCTTCATTGTGTGCTTGGAATCTCAGGATTTCTTAAGAGGATTTTAAGGGGGGGTATTTCTGTACACGAGAAAATAGTGTGTTAAGGTATGGGAGCATGGGGGGGGGGGGGGGGGGTACCCTCTGCCCCATATTAATGGGCATGGTATAATGCTTAAAACAAAAATAGTCTGGTTGCCTTTATCTGTCAATGTCATAACCATACCTCAACACAGGGTATCTGACTTAAAATGGCTACCATGTGAAATAGGCCATAAACAATTAATGTCAAAATAATCACCATGGTGATCATCATGCAGATTAGTAAAGCAATGTATTACAGTTACAGCCATTGTTAGGCCATGTCTGAATATCTGTGCAAGTCTCGCTCGTATTCGAACTTCCAGGACCAAGTTGGTCCCAACCATATTGAATTTTACATTGGCACGATTCTGTTTGTTCAAATAGTTCAACGTAGTTTATGGCTTTAAAAAATATATCATATTGTTGGAGAAATTAAATTTAGACATGAAATATAGGAAGGTGAAATGCATTTAATAATTTGAGCTGCGTTTCAAAATAAGAAACCTGGTTTAAATTTTGTTTAAAATTTGGTTAATTTTAACAAACAAGATAAACAAATTGCGATAGGTATTTTATAATTTTGAAGAATTTTGTATAAATAGAATTTAAAGAGAAGATTCGATTTCATAGAAATGTATAGTCTTCATTCGTGAGAATTGCAGTCTATTTTACCGCTTCAGCAATGGCTACGGATGGAAAGCTCCAAAGGCCTATTCTCCAATGTTGCTGCTGCTTCAGCCGAAAGCCATAGCCATAAACCGTAGCAATAGCCAAAATCTGTAGCAATAGTCATAGCCGTAGCCAATAGCCATAGCCATAGCCATAATCCAAAGTCGCTTGATTCAGACACAGCCTTAGATTAATAAACATCCAATAAAGACGCACATGCAACTTGCAACTCAACATAAAAGAACATAGCATCATTTCCAACCTCAAATCTATGGTAACTTCTTACTAACAACATTCCTGAATAAGCCATTTGCGGGTTAGATTTGAATCATGTTTGGTACAATGTCTTGCTTACTCACAAGTTACCATCTAACTTTGAATTCTTCAGACTGTAGAGACAGTTGTTATGTCAAATGGTTTGGGGCAAGCTTTTGTATAGCAACCTCCAGTACCATTGTGTCATACACATTCATTCAGTGTATGGGTGTTCACCATTTCTTCCATAACTACGCAAAAGCTTGCCCCTAATCATGTGACATAGCAACTGTCTCTATAGTCTGAGGAATTCAAATTTAAGTGTTCACTTGTGACTAAACAAGTCATTGTACCAGACATCTATTCAAGTCTGACTCACAAATGGCTTATTCAGCAGCATAGGTATCTCAAAGTCTGTTCAATTTTTCATGATGTGCAGCCATTTTGTTTCTTTCCCTTCAATCCAATCAATGTAACCAAACCGAGGCTAGAAGGGTGAATTAGTCTGGTCCCTATGATAAGGTCTGGGTGCTTACACAATTAAAGCGACTTGTTTCAGTACAGTTTTGAAGCTTTATTTATTGTTACTGTTCATCTGATTTAGCTATAAGGTAGCTTCGGTCATTGTGTACATAATGAAGTTAAGTTGACACTGTGTCATTCACACAGTGTAACAGATAAATGCTAACTGCCAATCAAACAAAACAAATCATCCATATTTTTTTCTTTCTTCAAATATGATTCATAATCCATGCCTGAGGAAATAATAATCAAACATAACTTTTAAATGTAAATATAAAAGGAAATAAAAACACAGTCAGAAGAAGCTAGATAAAATTACAAGATCGAGAAAACAGTGAGTGAACATTTCAATTTGAATCTGTTGCCTGGAATCAAAAAGTGTAATCAAATCTGTTTTGACAAGTTAGCAATCTGAGACAGATTGTGTTGACCGGCGATACTTGATAGAGCAAAAAAAACCACGACCATATTATTTGATTGACAGAGTAAAGGCAGAATTAAGTTAACAAAAAACATCTATAACTGTATCTTCAACTAGCTATGTGTTTTTCTAGCAGTTTTCCGTGAATAAACGGACCAATGTATAAGATTGAAAGATTCAAAATATTTTATGTCATGATAAAAAGCATGACATTTTTCTGTGTATATAAGGAGAATAAATTCAAGCTTTTAAATAAAGCAAGCTTTTATAAACAGTGACATAAAATGTTGACAACATGCAACAATTTCACTTGTTGGAGAAACATCATCGTTTCTCAGATTCAAATGTTTTTGGGTGACAAATTATCCAAACCATATTACTTCAAAGAGAATCCTTTCTCAAAGTAGTGTCTACTATCAACAGATGCAGGGCTTTTCACCAAGTAAGTTTTTATGGTGATAAATTGAGTATTTACCAAACTATGACCTAACCTTAAAAAAAAGAGAGGAAATAACAGACAATTTTATGACCTGTTATATTTTTTACAATCATTGAAGGACTTGTGACTTTGAGGTTATAAGGTGCTTTAAGAGTTATTCAAAAAAATGATACTTTTATCAATTTTTTAGGATTGGTAGAGCAGACAAAACAGTCGCAGACATTGTCATGTTTTGTGTAATCAACCATAAATATGAAATAAAAAAACTGTGAAAATTTGTGGGCTTAACCCGTTGTGTGAGTAAGGAGAAAATAACAAAAACCATGCAAAATTTTCAGCATGTAACAACCGAAATCAACTGTTAGGGTTTTTTAGGTTTTCTGATACAGTTTTCTCGAATATGATTTCACTTCAGAGGGAAATATTTCACAGAAAAAAAACTGTTCTAGTATGAACTTCATAATCAGTATGCTTTCAGACTAAAATTTAACAATTGATGAACTTTATCCTTGCCAGTCCTGTTGAATACTTTTAAGACTTTTGTGGTGTCTTCCCTGTATATAAATATTTGACTTTTGATGATTTGTTTATGCTTGGAAGGGGGGAGGGAAAACAAAGCAAAGCAATGTTGATATATATTTCTTTTGGATCATTTGTAAATATTTGTCACATATTTCAACTTGGATTGAGCCGTACCCTGACCCATAAAACAATCTTGCTGTAATTTTACTTACAAATTCAAAGACGTACACATGGAGAAAATATGAATTCAAAATGACTTTTACATAAAACAAAATCCATGCAAAGGTAACAAAAATGAACAATAAAATAATCAAAACATTTGAGCAAATGATGCAAATAAGGAGACTTTAAAATCAAGATTCTTGGGCTTAAAGCACATCGTCACTTTAACACTAGGATAAGATGTATGCAGGTTCACCATTTGCAAAAACATATTACAAATTGAACTCTTTAAATTTTTTATTTAAGACTTGTAATTTTCTTTTGTAACATCCGTGTGTCAATGATCAATGTTTTAAGGCATACTAACAATTTAACAAAAATATATTTATTTAAATATTTAAGACAGAAATTACAAAAGAAAAACATCAACTTTTCTCACCAGTATATAACAAAAAAGACACTGGTTAGTGTAAAGATTCTTCAAAAAATAAAATCAACACGTTTTCTGAAGACAAAATAAATCCACTTTTTACTGGATACAATTTGGACAGGATGAAAAGCAACAGTCCGGTTTGTTAGCATACATCGAATCCCTTGACATTGCATCAACTGAATTACAACAGTTATAGTGCCACGGTGAAGTAAGGTTGCTGGTGACAACAACAACAACAACAACAACAACAATGGAGACAGAGTTAGCAGAAGTATCAGGGTAGGTTGAGATAAGAAAATAGAAACACGTCTCAGGTCAGGTCGTTACTCTGATAAAATTCTTCAGTCTGGCATGTATTATTTTGGGGGATCTCATCAGAACTGTTAATTGAGAATTTTCAGATTCTCCAGCGAAAAATGGACTTCAAATGAAAATAGCATACTTATTGGATAAATAAAAGTAAAAAATAAATAAAAAAACAAAACAAACAACAATACTTGTTAAAAAGTCTATGTGGAAAATACTCATCCAAGTGATAATTTAATGTCAAACCAGATTGTATAATTTGTGATAGTTTTTTTTCTCCAGTTTTTGGGGATCAAAAAAATATTGTTTCCACTTTGTTTTCTAAGGAGACCTATGATTCATCACACTGACACAAAAATAATTAATTAGAACAGTTTCTTTTTTAGCTCACAAACACGGCCAATGCTACCAGTAAAAAAACCAAACACAATTTCTGCAAACACAAACAAGGGGCGGGAAAAACCTTTTGGCAATGGTATTTTAGTTGGCAGGATTTCTCACAAGTGTACACAAACTTTTTACATTATTACTCACACTTCTTGAATAAAGAAACATAATGTTATATTTCATAATGTATTCAGTAATGAATACCAGCATAAATTAGGGCACTTGGGACCCTACTCACATCACCAGCATATTGTCAGCAGTGGGGGTGGGGGGGGGGGGGGTCTAAATGGTCAGTTTTTACTGTATGGAATGACCTATTTAACATCTTATTACACATGCTTGTGATTATTTTTATCCAAATCAAAGGGAATTAGACAGAGTTCTCCCAAGGATTTTTTTCAAAACTGTGAGGCATTCTTGAACCAAGTTTTGGAAGTTTGGCCCGAGCACGCTGAATTGAAACTAAGTCCTCAGAATTTGGTTATTCTTGGTGTTTTATCTTTGGTTTTGAAAGCCTTATACTGTGCAATCTGGCGCATTTTAAATGGCTTGTGCATGGGGAGAACACTGACGTTGGAACGTCTGTGAATTATTACTATTTTTTTTTATAAACAAACAATTTTAAATTCTCATTCTTGTTATCGGCCAGAACTAAAGTAATGGAGAAATTTTAAATCATACTCGACTCTTTTCATGAGGGGTTTTTGCCGTGAGTATGAAAACCCACCATGCAAACTAACAATCCAACATGGTGGTGGTGGTGTGAGTAGGTCACCCATGGTAACTGTTGTCATCAGGTGATGTAATCTCATTCATGTGACTCACTCATGCGAATCCACCTTGTCAGGTCCTCGATGTCGATGAGTTTCGAGTCCTGCTCCATTTGTAAATCATCTCTTCTTATTAATAACTGTACAAGTTCCTCATTAAGACCTGAGGGTGGAAAAACACAAGAAAGACAAATCACTCGATGAGTCTAATTTACCATAATTGCTTTGTCCTTTGGTTAGGTTATTATATTAAGCCATAGGTCCTGTGTACAAGGATTGGTAGAGTGCATGTAAAAGAACCCAAAACACTTATCCTGGAAGAGTAGGGGTTAAAACCCTGGTGTTTATAGTTCACACAGCAAGCACCCTTGTTTACAGGCATTCCTCAGGCTTGCGAGATACAGTGATTAAGTTTTTTTTCAATACCTGAAATATGTAATATAATATAATATGTAGCAGTGGCACATAATAAAAAAAAGTATGACAGAAAAAATATCAAAATTATCATCCCTATAATAAATTGCCTATGGTACAGTCCAACAGTAGAGGTCGGCAGCGCCATAATGAAGGTGCAGCCAGCTGATGCACATAATGTCTGCCGCCCTCAAGGGCAAACTGTGACACATGTCAACTGTCAAACCATAATTGATTTACAGGCTGGAAAATCTTGAGCGGCATAAATTATTCTTGAAGAGGGCAACGTTTAACTCAGCCTTTTTTTTTTCTTCACAGTTCTACACAGCCTCTTGCGAGATACTGCCATAGCTTATCATCAGCGATTGTAACAGAAAAAAAATAAAACTTGTTAATTTGTCATCGAGGGATGAAACAGTCCCGTTGCTTAATGAGACAATTTTGTTTTCTTAAAGCCTCGCCGATTAGAAACCAATCAAATTTGGATCTTAAGTGTCGCATTTATGCCTATTCCTGCAGCGAGAGAGAGAGAGAGAGACACGCTCTCACTAATGATCAAGAAGAGTGATAACGAATCCACAATGAACAGACGTACAAAGTCACTTTGCAGAATAAATATCTGCAGGCAATGTATGATATTCACACACAAATGAAAAAAACCCCAAGAAGCAGGGTCATCCAAACAAATTAAGAATTCCCGGTGGACTGTCCCAGACTCTCTATCTCTCATCACCGCTTCTACTATTGCCAAGGTTTTTATGTTTGCTGTTGTTGTTATTTTATGCATGATCGCTTGGGAGGTGATTTTAAGATGGAGGATGAACCAAATAATTATATCTGCACTTTGGTTTAAAGAGAACGTTTACCTTTTGTTTTTGGAACAGTTCGATTTTTTTGATCCTATATAAATGTAGATACATACAATAAAACTAACCTGTGAAAATTTCATTTCAAAAGGTGGTAGCCTTTTGAGATATTGCTTGAAAATGCAATAGTTTTTGAGAAATGAGTAAAACAATAGGTTTTGATCTTGCAAGTCCAAAACTCATTGTTTGATAACAGTGAATACATTAAAAGATTTTTTCCACTGTTTTTTTTTCCGGGACTCCAAAGACAGATTGAGCTTAAACTTTCACAGAAAAGCTATTTCATGTACATGTATATGTTGGGTCACATCAAGTGTGGTTACTGTCTTTGACAATTACCAATGTGGCGTATGTGTTTTAAATGATATACACAAATCCAAACAGTAGGTAAAAATGAGTAATTTCAAAATTGTCAAGAAAGTTTTGTCTCCACTAAAATAAAAATCATCTTCACCAAAAAAAAAATTCAATGGAATGGTCCAGCTGTTTTTGTTGTTGGGTTTTTTATAGGAGGGGGGGGGTTTGCAAAAACGAATTGAAATCTAACGAACTTAACAGAAATGAATTGAAATGAGATAAACTGGCTCAAAATTGAATTTAGTTGAATTGAATTAAATAAATGAAATCAGGTTTAAGGGATTTTCTAAGCTGAATAGAAAAATCTATTTAGTACTTTAGTACAGCACCATGAAAATAATAATTTGGGCGATGACAGAGTGAGTTTGGGGGTGTGGGGGGGGGGGGGGGGGCTATAAGGGTACAAGGGAGGAAAGCAGGTTAAGGGAACACTAATAAAGAAATAGAATTACTTTCACATTTATGTAATGCTTTATGTGGCTCAGTGAGTCTGTCTTTAAATTGTGAGCAACAGGTGAGATGATGTTAACATTTTCTACTTTCTTCTCTTCAAGTAGATGATGTATAATCAACTGTGGAAATTTAAAGTCAATCTAAACCCAGTACATCAGGCAAAGCCCTTTTACTCTTCCAAAATGCTTTACATGTCACACAGGATCTTAAAGGTCTCATACAGGATTGGTAAAAATAAAAAAACATCATTTGTTCAATTTCCATCTGAACTCTATTCTGATTATGAAATTCAAACTAGAATTTTATTTTTTCTGTGAAATCTTTCCCTCTACAAAGAAGTCATACTCAAGAAAACTGTAACTGAAAACTTGTTAAAAAATCCAACAGCTGCTTTTGGTTGTTGCAACATAAATTAAGGACATTGTGTTTGCAAGCTGAAAATTGTTCATGGTTTTTCCCCCACTATTTTCTCCCGACTCACACAACAGACTATGCCCAAATTTTCACAGGTTATTTCATGTATATGGTTGATCACACAAAACATGAACACTGAGACTAGTTTGTCAGCTCTACAAATCCTGTATACTACCTTAAAGTAGTAATTAGTAAGTTTCATACTTTAGTTGCCAAGACTGGAATACAGGCTGGGGTGGGGGGGGGGGGGGGCTGGTGATTGGAACACCTTTGTCCTAACAATGTCTCAAAACATAAGATTTTTCAACAACACTTTCCAATTCGTATCTTTCCTGGGTTTCAAAGGTACTTACAATTCCAAAGAGGATAGATTCTTTAAACCGTTCATCAGAAAGAAAAACAAATATCTAAAAACCATTCTCCTCAAAGTAATTTCCCGTCAAAATCCAAACCTGCAAGAGTAACGGACTTTGAAGTGTGAAACCAGATCTATAACCCGCCCCCTCCATGTTTGACTGTCACTCCAGCTTTTAGTCAGCTCCTCAGTATTCAAGTGGTGGCCGTAGAAATACGTCAAGATCAACAGTGAGGGGTTCAGAATGCAAACAGACAAAAATCTTAAGACAACACTACGTGATTTCGAGGCCTCAAGTATTTTGTTTTTTTATCGCTGCGGCCAAGAAAGAAAAAAACAGTCAGGCCATGTCAAAATTTTTAAATAGTTTTACGTTTCTGCCACACGACTAATAAAACATGTTGTGAGCTATTTCCTTTAATCAACTATCCCCGTCTTTTTTTTCTCTGAAAAACAAACAATGATGCCCTGGAATTTACACGTTTGAATCCAAGCCAATTTAAATATTTTTTTCAGCTCAAATGGGTGAGAGTCACTGTTGACAAAAAAAAAGATCTGAAATTTAGGTCAAGGTCTTAGGAGGTACATCTATTGAAATAATGACATTTCCACCTTTTGGGAAACCCTGGAGTTACAGATTCCAATGAGCTTTTGGGAACAGTATCCTCAGAGCTTAGATAAGTCAATTAAAGAGCAGGATTTCTTTATATCTGAAAAAATTACAGCATTTTTCTTTGAAAAGTCTGAATTCAGACAAAAATCTGAAATTTCTTATTCCTTTTAAAAAACACAAATTCACATCATGTCATATTATCGTGTTAAAAACTCAACAACTCTCTCTTTATACATGGCCAAACTCAATTTCGCATGGACTGACTTTCAAACTTTAAGAACAGTTCACTAACCGTGAAATCAACACTACTCTCTATTCTCTTCACAACATTAAGGAAGAAGACTCTAACTAAATTATTCCCACTCTCTCGGCAAAAAAACCTCAAGACTTACTTTCGATCTGCGAGTGAAGGTCGTTGACCACAAACTGTAGCTTACTGACGGACATGTTCTTAAGTGCTCGTTGGGTGAATTTCTTGCCGTATAACCTGTCTGAGATACCAAACATTCCTGATACACCTGCCTGAAATGTCAACAATTATCAAATAAATATAAACTTCTTAAAGGTACAGGACTGTCAATGGGAGACTTTGGAAATGTTAGATGGCAACAGACTTCCCTGGAAAATTCTATCATTTTTTAATTTTAAATTTTTTTTTTTTGGGGGGGGAAATGTTGGCATGTCCAGAATAACACTAATAATGAAAATTTACCCAGTATGTCTGTTGCCACTCATCATTTCAAAGTCTCCATTTACTAACATTTGGGTGTTGCATTAAGATAAAGAGGAGCATTTTGAAGATTCAGATCAATCTCTAGCCAAAGACACCTAGGGTTAGAGTTAGTAAACTAGAGTTAGCTTCCAAGACTACTTTTACTAAACAGATTGGGATGTAAACATGAACTAGAGTTAGCTTCCGAGACTACTTTAGCTAAGCAGAATGTGATGTAACAATTAACTAGAGTTAGCTTCCAAGAATACTTTTGCTAAGCAGATTGGGATGTAACAACGAACTAGAGTTAGCTTCCGAGACTACTTTAGCTAAGCAGAATGTGATGTAACAATGAGCTAGAGTTAGCTTCCAAGAATACTTTTGCTAAGCAGATTGGGATGTAACAACGAACTAGAGTTAGCTTCCGAGACTACTTTAGCTAAGCAGAATGTGATGTAACAATGAGCTAGAGTTAGCTTCCAAGAATACTTTTGCTAAGCAGATTGGGATGTAACAATGAACTAGAGTTAGCTTCCGAGACTACTTTACTAAGCAGAATGTGATGTAACAATGAACTAGAGTTAGCTTCCAAGACTACTTTTGCTAAACAGATTGGGATGAAACAATAAAAATAACCATAGCAAGATCTACGATTTCAGGCAGTTTGGAAAAGAGAAATTTATGAACTTGCATACTGGGCTGGCTGGGTTTCTATCGCCCCCAAAGTGACTTTTAATTGTATTGTGATGTTGTTTTGATGAACCTTAACAGTCCTAAAATCCGGTTCAGGAAGCTGTCTGACTTAGTAGGATAAGATAATGCAGGCCAAAATAATATTTGATTATCATTGGGTCAGCCATGCCAATGGGTGTTTTGTTACATTTGGGTGTTTTGTTACTGTGTTTGGTTCTTGGAAAAGAGTAGGAACATTTTATTATGACCAACAAGTACACATGGTGTAGGCACATATAGACTTTTCAGGGCTATTTAATAAAACAATTTTTCAAATTTGTCAAATTTGGAAAAAAGACTAACATAGGAAGAATATCTGGCTGTATAGGATTTGGTACTGCACCCCCAAACTACCCACTCTTTGCATGAGCCCAGGCATACCAATCTTATGTATATATGTTAGAGTTAGTAAAAACAGTGATCCGGAGATGAAGGTTCAAGTCCTGCTCTAGTCAATTTTTCTTTGTTCAACACAAAATTCTTAAAAATTTTCCCAGTCACTTTCCCTTGCGGTTTATTACATGATAGCAAGCAAACATCTTAATAAAAGAGTGAGTAAATTTGACATTATTAACAGTAGGCACGGTCTTATGAAAGGGTTGTTAAAGATGTTAGACTTGTGTTAGTCCACCTCTCACCAATTCAGTTACCGGTGACTTTTTTCTTTGCTGCCGCTCGAACTCCATCTGCATCCTGGCAAGAGGTTCTGCTCTTGCCAGAGCGATGCGGGCTTCATCTTGGAGACGAGCCTGTTTCGTTTCAAAATCTTCCTCGTCTTCAAAGGTGACTGATGGTGCCTGAAATAAGGAACAACCATTAAAGGGTGAAGGTTCAGAAATAATTTTACAGTTTTTTATATTTTTTGTATCAAGGTAGGGGTAGAGCCTGTTTGTAGGTGAGATGAAAACTAATGACTTGAAGAATTCAAACTGCAAAACTTGACTTACAAAACAAAAGGACAAGGTTTTAGGGAGTGAAAGAAACAGAGTTTTCTTGTATTTTCTTATTTTCTTCCTTGTATCTTGAAGTGTTTACTTACTTGTAAGGGAACCTCTCAAAAGTTGGAACAGTAGGATAGTTCTGATTGGATCAAATAAATATTCCAGCGCGCACACATGGACTGTTTTGTTGAACTGTCGCAATGTTCCATTTCAACGTTCAAAATACTAATGTGCGTAGTCAGTCAGGCATGTAGGATTGCTTCTGTACTTCAGCACATTGATGAGGTCCTGCAAGGTGACAGCGGGTACTAACCACATCTCTGGCTGCGAACAGACCCAAATCCTCAGAAATCTGAGAAACGATTCACGCACAAATCAATTCTCAAATTCAAATGTTTTGGGGTGAAAAAATTATCCAAACCATAATACTTCAACTGGAATTCTTTCTCAAAATAGTTTATACCGTCAACAGCTGCAGTGCTTCTTACCAAGTATAGATAGTTCCCAGTAGACGCCATCTTTACAGGCAAATCGCATTTTGGCTTGCAGGCGCGCCAAGCGCTCAAATTATTAACGCAGCCGCGTCATTCACTAACCAATCATGCAATGAGTTCGGTGAAATGTGCGCGTGCTGCACGCCGTTCTTACGCGTAATGCATGACTGTGTGTTCCAAATTGCCCGTAAAGATGGCCGACTTACGTCATACTGCAACCTATCTATATTTGTATGGTCATTAGTGTTTAGAGTATTTACAAATCTATGACCCAACATATATCTTTAAGCCAGGAGGGCAGGGGTAAGTCACCAATCTTACCTTTGGTGATGTAGCACTCGTACTACTACTCTCTCTACTCAGTCTGATTCCAGCTCCTCCTAACCTAGTCGCCCCCGTCACTCTCCCGAACCGATTAGTTATATGACTCTCCTTCCTCGTACCCTGCTCCGCGGCTAAAATCCTTGGACTGTCCTCCTCCAGATCGGAACCGTCGGCAGGCTCGTTAACAAAACAGATCTGCAAGTTCATACCACTCTGGAGCCTGGTGGATAACTTATCTTTACTCTTTCCGTAGATGTCTCCTTCGGCCTCGTCGTCCGTGCCCATGGCTAGTTTGCGTAAAATTGCTTGGCGGGAGTGTTTTTGTGTCTGAGGAGTGAACAAATTTAACTTCAAAGTTTATTGGATTCAAAATACAAAATCAGCAAAAGTAGAAACTTCTATTCAGACTTTTTGTCTCTGAGGAATGAAAAGTTGACTTCAAAGTTTCTTGGATTCAAAATTCAAAAACAGCAAAAGCAAAACATGTCTGTAACAAATTACTGACATTAAAAAAACTGCAAAGGTTTACTTACCCTTTTAGCGTTTGTTAAAGAAAGAAAAACTTTTAAAGCAAAACACACAACCTAAAATACATTCTGAACAATATACATCTTGTGGGTTCGAATCCCGGTCATGGCAGATGTGTCCTTGAGCAAGATGCTTTACTATAATTGCTTTTCTTCACCCAGGGGTATATATGGGCACCAGTGAGGGTAGAAGTTGATTTTTGGTTTGAAAAAGCCTTCAGAGCGCCAGGCAGTTCAGGGCTGAATACTCCTCAGGGAGCTGAGAAAGATTACAGGAATGTTATTGGCCCAATGACCAGGGCACTAATGTAAAGCGCATTGATACATTGTAAAAATGCACTATACAAGAACTAGTTATTTTCTTTTATATATAAAGCTTACAGAATCCAATATACAGCTACTGTCCGGTCTATTTCTTTGAGATTTGTTTCCTCTGTGGTACCAACAGAGATCTGGAAACCTTCCAGCGTTAATCACAACATTTAGAAGTATTAGGCCTTGCACTTATGCTTTTTGTTAAGTAGCCAACCAGGCTAGTAAACTGTGCATTTTACTTGCCCCAGTAAGTTTTAGTAGCCCAGATTTTAAACATGTATTGTCATTCTTAATTTTCATAAATGTATCTTTCGGATGTACTATTAATGGTTAGCAATCGCAACCAGTTTAATGGTCAAATGAAGTTACGTTCACACACTCAAAAATAAATGTACCCAGTCAGTTTCCCTTGTGGTTTATTATTTGATATCGAAAATAAATTAACACATTCTTAAAATGTCTTCTTCACATCTAAAAAGGAAGAAATGTGAGCATTATAATCAAGTAGGTTGCACAGTTTTTAGTAGCCCACAGGGCTAGTTGAGAAGTGGTGTTTATTAGCCTGTAGCAGTTTTATACTAGAAAGTCTACTCTGGGCTAGTGTTAAGGGTGAGCTCTGAAGTAGTAAATACGTGCACATGACTTGGCTTTTCACAACTCCCTTCCAAGATCTCACCTGTTTATAACTTTGTTGTTCTTCCTCTTTCTCCATCTTCGCTAAATGTTTCTCTAATGACTCCCAATCCAATACAGGCATGGTAGGCTCAACACACACTATGTCCTGTTCTTTACTACAAGGTATAACGACACCTCCATGGACAGGTTTGTTAACCTGCGAGTCTCTGCAGTCAGCACTAGCGCACCTTTGTAGTTTACTGTGAGTCACTTGGTGACTTCCTAATGTCCTATTAGGGGAGGAAACAGTTCTCAGTGCCTCATCCTGGCATTCAACGTTCCGTTTCTTATCCCCACTTTGTGAGTTTGTTTTACGCTTTGTTCCTCCAGTCAGCTCACATCGCTCCAACGACACATTGTTTGCATTGGGATCGGACTCTACACTGTAGTTCTTGTTTGGATCAGGAATGCTTTGTTTGTCTTGCATAGTTCTTGGGTTGGTCTCCTTGCCTTGGAGCATGCATTTACTTCTTAAGTCATCAGCGAGGAGGGCCAGAGTGGGTACCTCAAGGAACAGTTCTGAGTCCTCCTGTCTCCGAGTCTCCTTGTCACAGATATCCCACTCTGGTGTCGTTGCGCAGCTTGAACTTTCAAGCTCGCTGTCGTTTGGGTCAGAGTCTTCACAGTCCGCCACATCTCCCGTCATCCCGTCATCCTCGTCCATGGCAGCTGCAAACTCCTCGGCTAAGCTGAGACGGTTCTTTTTCTTATCGGAGACTTCCGGGGAGGATTCGTAGGCATGATGGTTGTCATCAAGCTCCACGCTGCTCCCGAGTTCCTGTAGCATGGCCTGCTGTGCCTTTGAGCGCTGAGCCGATGTCATGTTGACAAGGCTGTTATCTGTTCATCAGTATAAAATTAAAAAAATGAAACGTAAACAGAGACGGTTGATTAAAATGTCAATAAAACTAAACCCTGGTTATTGGAAAGCAGGGAGAGAGGTGCAGAGTACAAGTAATTAAATTGGTCATAGGTTGGACAAATATCCCGAAACTGTTTGGGGGAAATGAAAAGCTCATGTCAATGCAATCCTGACACGTGTTTTAAATGCAATGGTATTTAATTTTGTTTAACAAAAATAAAGACAGTCAAATTAAATCCCGCCCCTTTATTCCAAATACTCAGAGCTGCATGACCTAAACTACAGCTCCTGTCAAAAGAAAGAAAGAAAAAAAAAAGGGCATCATAAACTAACATTAAACAGATATAAAAAATGCAAACAATTGTTAATGGTCTCATGTTTTGACCCTAGCAGAGTCTTCCTCAAAGACTAGAATAAAAGTTGTTCACAATAAATGGTATCTTTTGCTATATATATATATTTTTTTTGGGGGGGGGTAAATCAAATGAATTTTCCTTTGAGGTAAAATTATTCTCAGCACCAACAACAAAACGAAAATCCTTTTCATATATTGTGTTTTCTCATAATCATAATCTTTCTGATCATTCATAATAATTGTTAAACTTGATTTACGAATGAAACCAAAGGTGACTCCTTGATCTCAAAGTCAGGAAGAATAGTTCCATGATTTATTTTCAGAAAGCATTCATTTAAGCATGATCTTTTTGATAACAACTATTAGAGCTGCCAACATTAGCATCTTGCAACCAGGGAGATTTTGTACAACAATCATGGAGATATTTATAATAACATTCAACATGATAGGGAGAAAGTTTCCATAATCAGGGAGATTGTCAAATTTGTTCATCATAACATGGAAAGATTGGTTTATTTTCAGGGAACTTTCCGCAGAATCAGGGAGAGTTAGAAGCTCTGTACTATCCTCATCTCTTAGAAATATACCGATGGTTTAAATTTGAACAGTTTTGAAGTTCTAAATATATTTTGCTAAGAAAGTAAGGACACCTCACATTCGACAATACATTTGATACAATCCAACCTCTACCCTTAGGGAAAAACAATCTAGTAATTTGAAGTTTATTGTCTATGTGTTCTAATCCTTTAAACCTTGACAGTGACCCACAGTATAAGTGCGAAGAGCAGGTGGTATTTCTTCATAAACCCTTTCCGCTACTCAAACGCCTGATGTCGCCTTGCATCGCATCATTTCAAGAAAGAAACTGTCTTCCTAGATCAAGCGTCCATGAAGGACAACGGCTTTATTTTATTACACACGTATTGGTTTAAGAGTGTCTCAATGGAATGACCTTATTGTGACCTTGGGCATGACCTTGACATCTAGGTCAACTTTTAAAGCACAGTTATGCAATATTCATAGATAGATAGATAGATAGATAGAGTAAATAGATAGAGATAGCTGGGTAAATGGTATCCCTAGTAAGTGTTCAAAACTCCATGTGCATTGGTTACTTTTTAAGGTACTAGTGTTCAGTACTAGAGTTTTGGTACTTTTGCATTGGTTACTTTTTAAAGGTACTGGTGTGTGAGCTCTAGAGTTTTGGTACTTTTGCATTGGTTACTTTTTAAGGTACTAGTGTTCAGTACTAGAGTTTTGGTATTTTTGCATTGGTTACTTTTTAAAGGTAGTGGTGTTTGGGTACTAGAGTAGAGTTTAGGAACTTTTGTTTGATACTAACATGTTACAAGCACAAAGGTTCTAGTGTGCAGGTACTTGTGTATGTTACTAGTGACAAAGATCCTTTTTGAGCTAGACAGAGTCCAATGCTATGCAGAACGACTAAAATATTCCCCTACAATATGTTATTGTCATTATTAATTAACTTTTCATGAACCAATAACATACTTTAAAAAACATCATTGCAGATGAAGGTTAAAAGTTCAAAAAGACTCAGCTGAAAAATAAAATGGAAGGAACATTTTGTTCATATTAAAATTAATAAAAGAAAACACCTGGTGGGATGCTGACATTTATCCTCAACTCATCAACTTGTCAACAGTAGCAAGTTTTCTATTTTGATAGTCTAGAATTCACTTTAAAAAACATGCCCTCAAGCATTTATACACACTTACACTTTGTGGGGCGTTTTGGATTAATCCAATCAAGTTAGTGCCAATATTAGTTACGTCAAACACAAGTTTAAAAAAAACAAAAACTGCAAGGTATTTACTTTACTACGACATGAGTGAACATGCAACATAATCCACTCATGACATCACATCGCCGTGGCAACCGGCGTTTAGAACATCTCGTGCTTCCTCGGCGTGTTGACGCGCCTTAAAACAAAAGATCCGGTCCGCATATGTTCACTTCACATT
Source organism: Leptasterias polaris (assembly GCA_037783415.1). Classification (NCBI taxonomy): domain Eukaryota; kingdom Metazoa; phylum Echinodermata; class Asteroidea; order Forcipulatida; family Asteriidae; genus Leptasterias; species Leptasterias polaris. The sequence continues at coordinate 7,928,085 of JAZGTN010000040.1, read as the reverse complement.
AATATATCATCAGATTAGGCAATGGACTACAACACAAGAATCGTGACTTTCCCAGGGGTCAAAAACCTCTAGCTATTTTGCCTGTGAATTGAAGGGGAGAGAGGGGGGCGGGTGACGGGGGTCGGAGGTCATGTAAACCACTGCTACTTGTACTAGTGCAATCATCACCAAAACATAACTTCGTTGCTGATATCTGAGCTTTGTAAACCTCAACCAGTGGCGACACTACAGGGGGGGGGGGAGCAGTTACTTTTCTTCCCCCCCCCCCCCACTCCCAACCTTCACTTTTTTCCCGATGGCCGAAATTGAATTTAATCCCTAACCATTGCACCCGATACTAACGCAATGATGTATGCACTACACCAGCTCAAGAATAAAGCTGGTGTAAGTCCGTCATTGTGGTAAGTCTATGCTTGCAGCAGTACAAAATTACATAAATAAATTAATGTTCCCCCCCTTATATTTAAGCTTCCCCCTCCCCCAGGTTAACAGTCTGGTGCTGCATCTGACCTCTGGATAATTTGATACATATTCAACTCATAAAAATAACTGTATGGGAAAAGAAAGAAGCCCAAGATGTCAATTTGCTTCAATTTCTCAAGATAAGCCTTCAGTTTGGCAAAAAAGTTCTCAATCTTATTATTTAAGATTATTGAACTATTCTGTGTGCTTTCTGCCTCTCACTCTCTCTATTCTGTGTGCTTTCTGCCTCTCACTCTCTCTATTCTGTGTGCTTTCTGCCTCTCACTCTCTCTATTCTGTGTGCTTTCTGCCTCTCACTCTCTCTATTCTGTGTGCTTTCTGCCTCTCACTCTCTCTATTCTGTGTGCTTTCTGCCTCTCACTCTCTCTATTCTGTGTGCTTTCTGCCTCTCACTCTCTCTATTCTGTGTGCTTTCTGCCTCTCACTCTCTCTATTCATTTCTTTCAACTTGACTGCTTCTGTTACTCCAGTATACCTGTTTAGGTGTGTTGTGTTGTCATTTAGCCTTCGAGAAAGACTCTGCTAGGGTCAAAACATCAGGTCATTATCTATTTTGTGCAATCTTATTATTTGATAAAAGCCTAAAATTTATCACATGGGACACATTAGAATGAATATCAGTACTTCATTTTGAATCCTACTGCAAGCCTGACGCTTCATTTTGAAATAGCAAGGGCACCAAGGGGTTATCCCCATGAGGAAAATTGTCAATTTCTATTGGAACATTTTAGGGGGCACCGAGGCAATGACCAGGGGCAACGAAGAGTTTTGCCTCTGTGAAGTATCAGGCCCGCTACTGACTTCAAAAATACTATGGTTCCGATTTCAAATCATATGCTCCTTTCAAAGGAGCATTTGACATACATTACATCATGAATAATGAACAATAATGAACAATAATGAACAATAATGAGTAAAGGTAACAAGCAGTGTTTATGTATAACCCTATAATATGTTTAAAAATAAAACAATAATAAAGGGAAGAAAAGTTTAAAATAGAAAAGCATAATCTTCTTTTTGTGTATGTTTGTTTTGTTTTTCCCAAATAATGCGTTCCATAGAATATATAAAACAAAACAACACTAGAGAGAAGAAAAGTATTATCGCAAAAAACAAAATAGTATAAAATAGTGCATCCATTAAACTTTTTTCTTTTAAAGAAACAAATCTTCTTGTTTGTTAGTTTGTTTGTTTGTTTGTTTTGTTTTCCCATAAATCAAGCATTCCATGTATTTCCGTAGATACAACTGTAAAATTTGGCTGGAGATTTAGGGACAGATCTTGAGATTTCTCCTGTCACATGTAGGTCATGCATTCCCAAGCATCTTCCCTACTTGTTGAAGGTTATCAGATCATGCTGTGTTTAACATCTACTAAAAGACAAATACCAGGGTATGTACCGAACGGCAGAGAGGGAACGCTGGAGTGGATAAACACTTCATCACAAAAACCTGTTTATAAATAGACTAACCTGGATCTGCTGGGACCCAGTCCAGAGAAGTCCCCTGCTGGTGAGTTTTCCCGTCGACTCTTTGTCCGCTGGGTCTCTTTACGTGGTTCCTCTCCCCTTCCCTCCAGCTCACATCTCTGGCTGCTCCCGTCCGGTTACCATTGGCATCCTTGTCATCATCATCATCATCATCCTCCTCATCGGCGTTGTGGCCGCCTCCTCCTCCTCCGTTGCTATGGTGATGATCTGGGTCAGTCTCTGTAGAGGGATGCGGTGGGGATGTCTTCAGCTTTCCTTGTCTGAATCGTCTCCAGGCACGCTGGATCCTGTGGGGCAATCCATCAGACACGTCAATATCGATGGGGGGAGAGAAATATGCAGGCCTTACCTCCAACGACCCCTTTCCAATGAAGACTTGGTCTTCTCCTTTTCGTCAGCTAAGGGAGAGAGAACTTGCTTTTTTTTGGCTCTCTGTTTGCCTTGGGGTGGATGGGGGCAGAAATTCTTTAATCCATGCAGATGTTTTGAGGATGAGTTTTATCGGGCAGCTGTGGTGTGTTTCATTGCTTGCCTTTGGGAAGTTGGCAGTGGGGGGTAAAGAGGGGCGCAGTTGTATTCATCGACTAACCTCTAAGAGCTTGGGTTTTGTCACTCGGACGGGATTGCTAAAATGTGTTATTCCTGGAGGTGTTAACAAAAATTGGTTTTTCCACCGTCTGGGATGATTTTAAAGAATGCGTTTAGTATTTCCTTGAAAGGTGTGCAGTACTTTTTGCTGTAGGGCTAGCAGACAAAGAATCATTTGGTGGAGACTCAAATAGTGATTGTCAAACAAAAAAAGGTGTTACTTGCAATTTGAATTGAAAAAAGGTACACAAACCAAAACCAAATAAACAATTAGATTCAAGTAATTAGCATTTACGAAGAGAATAGACGGCAACATCTATGTTATTACATATCATTCCACTGAGATTTGGTTCAACTCTGAAGTGATAGAAGCTACAGAGAGAAAATCAAAACCATTTGATATATCTTCTTTGTTGAGATCACACAATCTATTCAATATGTATCTTTGACCTGTATTGTGTTTGTAACACGAACGCTTTTGACCAGGGGGTTTGGTTGGCGCAGTGGTATCTTTCCTCACCTTCCGCCTCTGGGACCCCGGTTCGAATCCCGCCGGGGGGCACTATGTGGATTGGGTTTTCACACTATGTGGTTTGGGTTTTCAGTCCCTGCCTGATGTGGGTTTTCTCTGGAATAATTCTCAGTTTTTTTTCCCCTCCCACATCTAAAACTGAAACTTCCTTCTACTTTGTCTTCTCTCCATGGGGTTCTTGGCTTGTATAGTGAATGAGTTCGCTTTTCTGAGAGTCCTCGGCTTCGCAACCAGAATGAGTAAATGAATTAGCTTGGTGTGTTATATATTTGGCAGCATGCTGTATACTCCCAAGGAAGCTGAGGTGGATTAAGGATGAAATAAATGGTCCAGTGACCAGGGTGTTGAAGCACCATGAGAGTCCCCGAGTGACAGATTTGAGCACTACATAAGAAGCCACTATTATTATTGTTCTTACTTGTGCCATCTGGGTTTTGCAGAGTACAACTGAACTGTTTGTATTGATTTTTATAAAAGTGTTTAACTTTCTTGTAATGCAAGCTGGCTTTAAAGTAGGTAAACATATTGAACAAACACTAAACAAAATACTGCTATAGTAAAATTAATTAATTTAATAATTTATTGAATTTATATTGCGCTCTCTCCAGGACCAGCCTGTTTCGAGGTTGCATAAGACACAAACAAATTCCAGTAAGAAAATTAAACAAGAAAAGTATAAGCAAAAACACATCGGTAAAAATAAGCAAAAAAAAACTTTAAAAAAAAATCGAAATAAACTTTGAAAGCATTCCTTCCTGAAATTAGCCCCTGGGCTAAAGAAATATTTGTGGTCAGTAAACCTGACTTATTCCTGTTATCAGCTGACTTGAGGTATCCAGCATTTTGATGAGCAGCGCCAAGAGTGTAGTTAATCAACAAACAACTGTATATTTCATGATGAATTCACTTTGCTTGATGAGTGAAATTCATCAGTATTCACACTGATACATGACGACTTTTTTCCCTGTTAATGAATCTCACGTGTCGTACCCCGTGAGCTTGACAGCTTTTGTGACCACAAATGGGCACTTTCACTCGGCACATACAATAGGGACTTGTGAGGAAGGCTTGCCATAATGGCTGAGAGTTTAGCCCCAGGGGTTTTAGGGTGGATTGGCTGGTGAAGTCCCCTATGGTGTGGAGGTGGTTCAAAGAATTAGCAACTGTGTGACCATGGGTTTGCATGATGTACTGTAATTTTGTATTCAAGTTGAAATACGTAGACTAAAAATACGTTTGACTAAAGGCAAATGTTTTTCATTTAACTTTTGTTGCAGTGAAGTCTTATACAAGTACATGTATGACATGTTTGAAGTAAAAACAATTTTTTTTTGAATTATTATCATTGTTTAATTTTGTAATTCAATTCTAAATTCATATCTTAGTCTAGCTTTAAAAGGCGGGGGGGGGGGGGGGGGGGGGGGGAGTAATATAGGAGTAGCTATTTTGTGTTTCTTGTTAACTAATAATCCTCCTACAAATGATAAATGATGCCATCAGCTTAAACAATGACCTTAACAAGATCAATGACCTTACAGAGGTCACTGCGCTTACTGAGCTCTACAGAAGGCACATCACTGGCTATGCTGGTTGTCTAGCATATTGTACAAACCAGACCTAACACTGTGCTGTAAAAACAAGCACCGCTGATGCCCTGCGACTCTGATTAATTACCCCATTGGGATATACCTCTACCCTGATTGGCACCCTCTTCTCCCAATCCTCTTCTCCCAATCTATGGTCCCTAATCAGGGAAAACCCTTGGGTAAAATAACAAACTACCCCAATTGGTATACACCTCTACCCTGGCTGGCACCCTCTTCACCCAATCTATGGTTCCTAATCAAGGAAAACCCTTGGGTAAAGTAACAAACTACCCCAGTTGGTATATACCTCTACCCTGATTGGCACCCTCTTCTCCCAATCTATGGTCCCTAATTGGGGAAACCTTGAATAAGACAACAATCAAACTACTCCAAACGGGATATGCATCTACCCTGATGAGACCCTGCTTCACCCCATGAGGATCCCAATGTCCCCAATCAAGACCCCCCTTGGGTGACCTCAAAGTGATGTACTTTCCCTGTATAAGGCCAGTGACCGTAATCTCAATAAGTCTACACATCTCAGTTGGGACAAACGATCAAAGACCTTTGATGTACGAGGTAGAAAGAGAGCGAAGACAAGATGAATGCCCTTGATCAAGAGCCTGAGACTTCTTCAACTGAGTTGGAGGAGGTCTTCTATATTACATCCTTCAAACCATCAATCAATGAGACTACGTTGCCATGGTACAATAGAACTCTCAGGAGTGTTTGACCTGCGCGTTGACCCAATCTAGAATTCGGTCATTAATAGGACAGGCGGTAGTGAGACTCAAATTCGACTCTAACCTCTCACTATCGAGCACTCTCAGTGGTGGAGTGGCGAAAAATGACTGCTCAGATCTACTGCATCAGAAATCATAGGTTCATGTCCTACTCTTGTTGCCTGTTAGTTATTCTCACTAGATTCTCAGTACATTCAATCAAATAAAACTAAATCAAATTCACAAATGGCAAATCAAAATAATGCTGATCATGATCTATATACTGGTGAAGCATCTTTTCTCTTTAATGAGAACTACACTTGTAAGAAGTTGAATCTCACAGGTACACCTTGTCTTTATCTCTTTTGAAGAGGCACTGACTCTAAAAGAGCACGTTGGTTTATTCTCAACGCTTCTACTCGTTTGCACTAATCAATGTTCGCAGACTGATTACATCTCTGCTAAGATCCCATCTCTTCTAAGACAAGCCAATCACCCAACCATTATTGTTCTCCCATCCAAACACTAACATTTTGAATGTCAACAACCTGGAGGTTCATGATCCAAGATATACAGGTGTAACTAATCAGTTTTTGCTTTGTTTATTGATTTCATGACTTTTGGAGAAATTTGCTGATTTATAATAGACTGTGCAAGTCTCGCGCGTATCGGAGTGAGAAAACACGTCAAGCGAAGAACATATTTTTTCTGCAATCAAATCATTGTTTTAAAATTGGATCTATGAAAAAAAACAGACCAACAAAAATAATCATTACAATTTGTATAAAATGAGTTTTAGCTTTCATAATATACACATAAATCATTTGTTAATTTTTGTTGAAACAAACTAAAAACTCTGGGACAAGGATGCTTATTTGATCTTAACTTTTTAGGAACCCCTTTTGTAAATCCACGCCTGAGTACGTGCAACCACTAAAAGCAGACGTTTAAACGCAGACGCGCGATGATCGCACGGGCGTAGAATTATTGCGTGACGCAGTTTAAAGAGGACGCTGACGTCTCAACAACCGTAGACTGCAATGAAAAGGCTCAGCGTTTGACAATTACAGCGTCTGGTGATTATCATCGCGCGACCAAAACAAATTTGGTGATCGGAGGTGGGCACAAATTCTTAATTTTTTGCAAGAAACCAGAAGCAGAGGTCAAGTTTAATTCTTGGGTTTTCTTCGTTGTATTGTTGAATTGATTTTACTTTCATATTTTTTATCACTTAGTATTACATTCCCAACAACATATTAAATTTTCATTGTCATAAAGTACGTTAAACTAAAATAATAGACGAAACAAAATCTTGCCAACGTAAAACTCCATATGGTTGGAACCACAATGGTCCCGGAAGTTCGATTACGTGCGAGACTTGCACAGTCTATTGCAGAATCCCGTAATAACCCAAGAATTGATTGCGCGTAGTAGATTACCAACACAAGAAAGGCGACATTGATTAGAACGCAATGCCAATCAAACGTTTCAGGTTTGCTAATTATGAAATTAGATGTACTAAAGGGTTACACGACTATGTTCTGACACCCACATATATTCTGCCCCCCCCCCATGTTCCGACACCTCTTTGTTCCGCAATACCTTTGTTTCAATACTCCTTTGTTCCAACCCCCTATGTTCTGATACCTGTATGTTCCCCTATGTTCCAACACCCATATGTTCCGACACCCCTATGTTCCGACACCCCAATGTTTCAACACTCCTATGTTCCGACACCCCTAATATGTTCCGACACCCCTAATATGTTCCGACACCCCTATGTTCCAACACCCTGGTGTTCTGACCCCCCTTAAGTGTTTTCCTAAACCCTAATTCTAACCCTAACTCTAGAGTGTAGATAATGATAGAGCTACACCCAGCTACATAAACATCTTCTTGATATAAGGCACCGTCATTATCCTCTCCATTCTGCTGCCTCAACCCAACTCGTTGTCCCTAAATCATGAACTACACACTATGACGTTCGCGCCATCTCACATTGCACAAGAAACATTCATTCTCTCAACACATTTCAAACACAAGTTAAGACACTTCTGTTTTACTGCAAGTTATCACCACTCATATTATTGTGTGTAAGTTTCTGTAGAGTGCTTTGAACTGTTCTGTAGGGCCTTGAATAATATTGAGTAAGGATTTGCACTTTATAAGTTAGTATATTAATATTATTATAGGGTTGTCGATACATAGGGGTGTGGAAACATAGAGCAGTCACCTTACTAAGGAGCTCTGTTGGTGGAAGGTTGGATAGAAGGAGACATAAACAAGTTTCTGATGTTAAATTCATTGACAAAAACTATTTGTGAGAGCTGCGTGAAAACCGATCGGTAACCAGAAACCGTTTGTGAAGTGGGAACATCTCTTGAAAAATAATATTCTCAAAAAATACTGCCTTCATTTCATTTTCAAGTAATTTTAATCTGGGGTTGAACAAAGAAAAATTTACTATAAAGCGGGATTTGAACCAACGACCTCCAGATTAAGATGTTAGCGCTCTACCAACTAAGCTATCTAGCCCTATGTTGGCGGTCTCCCTATTTTTTCAATATCCTCATTCGAGAGTACCAGTCGGAAGCCATACAACCGTTAACAGCTATGTGGCCAGGGATCACACCCAAGTTTATAATTTTATAACTTTATAAACATTATTCTACTTCAATGTTTTGAATTTTTGAAAGAATTCCATTGACATACTGAGGTACTTTGTAGAATCCGCCGTCTTGAAATCCAGCCTAACCGAGCCAACAACTCTGGTCTGGTTTGGTTAGAACAGCTGTGTGACCTCTATTGAACCAAAAACACGAAAAACACCTAACTGATAACCGAAGCTCAAACATGTTTCTGGCCAGGGTCGCCAAAACGCACCCCAGGCATCTTTTCATTTTTTTTTGGTAAATCAATGGGATCCGTGTTTCAGATTGGACACAACATTGTAAAGGTCTTTTTCATCTATAATGAGCTCTATAAATATAAGAACTCACTAAGAAAGTTACAGGACTTACTGTCATTTCATCTTTTATTCCTTGACAGAATTAAAAGATATTTACCAGATTCAAAGTCAACATTAGAACATAATTCTTTTGTTAATTTCAGATAAATACACAAAGAGGTAAATTATTAAATTAAAAACCAAAAGACAGCTGGACTTGTCCGGTCCTGAGTTTACTGGCCCAAAGCTACAATCACTGGCGTTGGGCCTACGGTCCATTGTAAAACTAGTCTTGATAGGCGACGTTCATTTTGTTTAACGTAGTGCGATATCGCAACACGAATTTCTGTCCGTAACACGAATTACTGGAGAAGAGATATCTGTATCACACGAACATCTGGATCTGTTTCGATCCAGATTTATAGACTTGCCCAGTCCTTCTGAGTCAGCAAACAGTCAATGTAGCGCCCTCTCCCGTTGGCTAATACAAAAGACAGCGTCGCCAATCAAGACTAGTGTAAAACTGAAGCCCTGTTAAGATTCCTCAGAACAAAACCAAGATGGTTGTGTATATTAAGGTGCTTTGAAAGTCTTGGGGGGGAAATGGTTTGTTTACAAACCAATGTGGAACATATCTTAGTGGAACACTTACGTGATTACATGGGTAGTGAACCGTTGGAGTTTATTCCGACGCACACAGTGATTATCTTCGAACTCTAGCTCTAACTTGTGACTGCAGGAGAAAGGAAACAAAAGCGGAAATATAATGAATTTACAGTTTTAGTACCTCCCCCAAAAATAATAAAATTATAATAAAAAAAATCCACCCTAAAATCAAGGTTGACAAATATCTAGAATCAATTGCTTGAACCTGTGAAAATGTGGCTGGAAACGGCTTGTACCAGAATGCCCATACCAACTCAAAAAGGATACAAGATCTGACCTACATCCATTCAAACAAAAGGTCAAAGTAAAGGTTTCGTTCTAAATTTATATTTTCCAATATTTTCCATGTTAACATAGTACCTACAGACCCATTGCACAACGCGCAGCGCGCATACACGCGCCTCTCCTGTCCGCCATTTTGGGTGTCAAAGAGTGCACAAAAGGATGGTACTTGTGTTTACGCACATGCGCGTGTAAACACGTGTACCATCCTTTTGTGCATGTTTTGACACCCAAAATGGCAGACAGGAGACGCGCGTGCAAGTGCGCTGCGCGTTGTGCATTGGGTCTATACATGTATGTCTAAAACAAAACAAAATTTCTGTTCCATATAAATAAAAAAAAAATGAAACTTTTACAAAAGAAATGTGTAAAACAATCAACAATATTAGCTATGTCTGTGTATATTGTGATGATTATGCAGAAATGAATGGTTTCTAAAGGGTTAAGAAATTAAAGCATAATTGATCGCGAAATTTTGTTATTCTGCTAAGCCCATAAAAATGACTTGTCTAAGTAGTATTTAAAGAAGGCAACAACAGTCGAGACTTAGGCACAGACCTCTCACATAGGAAGTTGTACCTCTTGAACTTTTCCAATAAAATTTCACAATTTGCCCAGAAAGGCAGACTACACTGTAGTACTTTCTTTTAACCCCAATATTAAAAACCTAGACCTCCCACATGTAAACATGCTCAATCTAAAATATACCGCTACCGGAAATGTTAAAGACCACAGTCTGATGACTTAAAATACAATGTTAAAATTATCTAGGTTACAATAAAAAAACACTCATATATTTGCAGATAAAAAGTGTTTCAACTTTCTTCTTATCAAATTTGATGCCTGACTGTAGCTTCAATGCATGTTCCACGATATGGAGTTCATTATGTGTGGTCAAAAGTAGCCTCATGTGTAAGAGCGAGAAAAAAATGTGAACAAAAGTTTAATCTAGCCAGAGGATGAAATCTTGTTACCATGGAAACATCCTCATTCTGAGAACAATTCTGCCTCACCACCTGCAGGAACACCTTTCCTAATGTGACACAAAAAAGTGACTTTTTGACCCATGAAGGAAAAGAATTGTAAGGCAGACAGCGAACAGCAATCTGCACGTTGAAAAACTAGAAAGGGCTCAAGTGAAAACACTTGAGATCGATATATACTTAGAGGAATTGTACGTCTGCGATTTCAATGTCTGCAATATGACGATTGAGAGAGACTTTTGGGTTATTGATGACGGAATGTTACCAAGGAGTGTGACTCAGTGTTAGAAAAATGTATCATCGTGCCTCAAGACATATGATTAATTCTGGTACGAATGTTGGACATTCGAATGTTGTTTATTAAATTTGAAGTTTGACTTCAGAGACTTAGCATCTGTCTTTAAAAAAGAATGAAATGAAAATATTCATATCATGTTTCAAAGTAACACTTATTATCCTTTGCTGTGGTTGGTTCATCCCAATCTAATGAATATTCATTTTAAAATGAATATTCATGAAAAAGTTTGTAACCCAAGGCTGTTCTTTACTCTGATTTGTGGATATTAAATTCACATCATTTGAATATTTATTTTTATGAATATTCATCAAATAGCATGGCTCAAATGTTGGGTGAAACGAGGGGGGGAGGGGGGAGAACCACAACTAGCTTATAGCTCAAAACTTTTTCAAAGACCAGAGTCAAAATGGAAAAGACTTCCTGACATAGTTTAACATGCAATTAACTTTTTCTTTGAACAAACACTAAGACATGTATTAGAGAAGATTGATCTCATTTGTCTTTATGCGTATTTTAGTCTACTTCAGTACTAAATGGAATTGAAAGGTATTTTATCAGACTCAAAGTCAACATTCGAAAATAATTTGTTTTTGTTCAAGACATTACACAGTGGGGTATTATTGTTCATTTTAAAACACAAGACCGCAGGACTTGTCAGGTTATTAGTTTCCTGGCCTGAACACTAAAACTACTGGCCTCGGGCGATCAATTTAGCGTAAAATTTGAGTCTTGCATAGTTTTATACTACTCGGAATGGCAAACCTCAAACTGAAACCCTTTAAATATTCAGATTACAAATGTGCCCAAAACAGGCATTCTGATGGATGTTAAGACACTTAACCATTATTGCCAAGACACTTAACCATTATTGCTTCGTCCTTTGGATGGGACGTAAAGCCGTTGGTCCCGTGTGTTGTGTAATGCACGTACAAGAACCCAGTGCACTTATCGAAAAGACAAGGGGTTCGCCCCGGTGTTCCTGGTTTGATTGGCTGCATATTGAGCCACAGCACCTTGTAAACCATTACATGGTGCTATGTAAAGGAATAGGTCTCATACTTCAAAAAGTAGCTCCACATACCTTGCAGGAAAATACTGACTGTTGAACCGCCTTGAGTGTCACTGAGTGACAGATATGCGCGCTATACAAGAAGCCGTTATTATTATTATTATAATTTAACCAGCATTCTGAAGATGAGCAGATTAAGCTGTTCCAAACATCTAGACAAATTCTAAATTTCAGTTCTTCTCAGAACCAACAGTTCTTTACAAGAGAGATTGTTACAAGGTTGTCAACCGCAAACTTGTATTTTCCTCATTATCCCTGGACCATGCAAAGCTGAAAACTTACTTTCTTAAAGAGGGACTCCATTGTCAAATTCAGTTTTGTAATTCACTCATTTTCCAATAGATAGAGTCTTAATGAAAATGGGTACAAGACTTACAAGTTTTTAGCCTCACACATTAAAATGGTATGAAATGCCTCAATCTGTGTTTGATACTACTCAAGTGCAATTTTTTCAAAATCCAAAATGGTTCAATGACGCCACATTTCAATTATATAGGCCTACTCTGTACATTTTTCCACAAAGAATTGTCAGTTCATTCCTGAATTTTGATGATATTCAATCAAAACAGCATTGAATTTGACCTTTAGACTGGCGCAAAAATTCCCCCTTTGAAATGTACAGACCCTATGTGGTTTTTGCTGTGCTATGACGTCATGTTTCAAAATTTCTGTCTGAAAGAGTATTTTAATAAAATGACATTTCACACCATTTAAACGTGAGGTTAGAGACTTTTACATGTAATTCCCCCCTCCCCGCTTTCATGAGGACTCTATCTATTGGAAAATGGTTGCATCACAAAACTTAATTTAACCTTGGAGATCCTCTTTAATACCACTTTGGTACCCCTGTGCTGTCAATTGATTCAAAAACTTCCAGGAATTTGATTTCCTCAAAGGAAAAAACTGTTTGCTTAAAAAAGAAAATTCAATATCCCCAGAAACTAATCTTGACAGAGAGAGAGTAGCAGGTATGCATGTAAGTAGCTGTCTTAAAATAACCCTTATAAGATTGCATGGTTGTGAGACAATCGGAAATTGTCATCAGCCTTTGACATGTAGTGTTGTCTCAAGAAATTTGATTCTGTATTCCGACTACGAGAGACGCCGAAGGCCAACGGTGCAAAAGTATCTATAGTACCCCTGTGGGGGTTAATGGCGCGTGCCAAATGGTAACAGCTTACAGACGACAGATAGGCAATGGTTGATACCATTATATCCAATAGGAGTGATCCTCAGTGGAAAGTTCACAAATCCCACACCAAATGCAACTCATATTTGTTTTCATTATTTACTTAGGATTATGCCGGAAGGTGTACCAGTTTTAATCGAAATCTAGGCATCTTCCGTCATATAAAAAATTGAACTAATTTTTACTTTTTTTTTTTTCAATTTGTGATAAAAATCAAGCACCCCTAGTACCACAGTCCTTCTACCATACCATAGCTGCTTCTTATTGAATTGTATGGTAACTTTGCTGTACTTCTACCATGGCAACCCTTAGGCCAAATTACTCCACAATTTCATTAGTAAGATTCGCCATCGGCGAAAAAGAGTTCTATAAATACTGCCTGCAGGTAAAAGCCGGTCACCGATTAGCCGAGAGGGGCTCGTCCTCGCAGCGTAGTAATCTCCTGACCGCCTTTTTTTTCCTTCTCCCTTTCCTGTGGTTGGTTTCTGCGTGTTGCCCGACCACGTTTAATTACGTCTTGGTTTTCATGTCCTCTCACTTGGAGATGAAGACAAACGGTAATTCAGCAATTAGATACTACGTGCACGTGTGATTGATCAAATTTGGGGGACGTTTTCTTACGGTATCGAATTGAAATAAATCTCATTAAAAGATTTGCCAGCTATATTCCACACCAAAAAAAAAGAAGGTTTGATCTGATTATGGAAACAAACTGTGGCCTTTAGAAGGGTGAACATTTAAAAACGGAGCAAGACAAATATTGACGTTTTGTCGCACAAATACACACAGTGTTAAGGGTAAGATTTCCAATATGAATTTGATGGTGGTTTAATATCTCTAAATTAGCCTTCTTTTACCAGTGATCTAAGCGCAAATCTAATAACTTGCTGATCTGCGCCAATAGCTCTATCAATTTAACAACAAATAATTAGTGACCACGCTACTTGTGTTTCACATGAACATTGAAACTGAAGAGTTAATTAACATCTATATGTACAGGTGTATTTTAATTAATTGCCTGGATTTAGTAACAACCCAGTAGACATTAAAGGCAGGCTATTGGTTATTGTCAAAGACCAGTACCTAAACTTAGTGTGCTCTAACAAATGCATATAATAACAAACCTGTGAAAAGTTGGTGCTTAACTGGTCATCAAAGTTGCAAGAAAATCATGACAGAAAAACCCTCATTTGTTGTATATAACTGTGTGCTTTCAGATGCCTGAGAAAGGCTTAATGTCTGAAGCCTTTCTCAGATTCAAATCTTAGGGTTAAAAATTGCCCCTTTCTCTAAAAAATACATTACTTCAAAGGGTGTCGTTTTTAATAATGTTTTATAATATCAACTGCTCGCCTGCGCTCTTTACCAAGTAATTTTTTATGGTCATAAAATTTTGGAGAAATTACTAAAGATATACACTCCCTTTAAGAGGATTTTACCTGTTTCCGTCTCCATTTGTATCGACCCAAATCGTTCATACGGGTTGAATGCACAGTTTAATCAACACACAGTTAATTATTTTTTACTGGTCTCCAAACATGTATTGTATCTGTACATATTGATTACTCCATTAGTCGTATAAACACTCTACATTCATTCCATTTGTATTTCGCGACTACAACAGGCATGATATTTGGTCCTTCAAAAATATTAGGAACACTTTATCGAGTACAAGTGCAGACCTTAGGTGTATGCTTTAATAAACTTTTCAGGCAATTTAATCCCCCAAAAATCGAAAATCAAACAGTTGTATTGATATATAAAATATAAATATATACTTGTTTATGTGTGTTGTGTTATCCTTTAGCCTTCGAGAAAGACTCTGCTAGGGCCAAAATGTCAGACCATTAATAATTCTTTCCATTGATGTAAAAAAAAAAAAAATAAAAAATCCTTTAATAATAAATAGTTCACAGGCTCTTCAACATGACTCGACACAATTGAGTTCAATGCCTCATGTTCAAAATGGCTGCCCTCGTGACAAGATCACATGATTAGCCATTAATAATAAAAGGAACTGAAGAGTCTTCAAGACTCTGCTGCATCAAACCTGGAGGTCCACTTGACCTTACCCAAGATGGAATAAATAAATAAAAAAAGAAAGCAACGAAGTGCACTGTCAGTGATGAAATGTTGGCTCACTTCATGAATTATTATCAAAACTGCTTGTAACCACAATCATCTGGATGGAACTGGATGAAACTGGTTCAGAAAGTGTAATTTACTTCATGAAGTCACTTCAGTCGGTAGTTTTCAACACATCATTCATGCCATAATTCTGCTCTCGACCCCCCCAAAAGTTAAAGGTATAGACCTTATGCATATGACGTCATTTGAGTAGGGCGCCCTCACCTAGAGGTCTAAAGGAAGATGCTCATTGGCCAGTCTTGTGCGCCGCGCGTACAAATCTGCGCGTACAAATCTGCGCGTTTCCATTGTTTCATCATCAGTTTACCTCTAAGATGGCGGCTTGGTGACGTCAATGCATAAGGTCTATTATACAGGATTGGTAGAGCTGACAAAATACTTGCAGACAGTGCTCATGTTTTGAGTCATCAACCACATACACTAAATAACAAACCTGTGACAATTTTGCTTTAATAGGTTGTGCGAGTCAGGAGAAAATTGTGAAAAACCATTCACAGTTTTCAGTAATCAGCGGTTTCATTTTTAAAAGTTTTTCAGATACAGTTTTCTCAAATATGATTTCATTTCAGAGGGAAACATTTCACAGAAAAAATGTTTCTAGTACGAACTTTATATTTAGTAAGCTTTCAGACAACGTTGTTTTTTATCAGTCCTGTATAATACCTTTAAAATAATTCACTCTGACTGAGTCTGGTTATCTTTGTTTTTGTGAATGACAGACAAGTCATGTGCCTTCATAAAAATTCATGTCTGACGGCAAAGTGGAGCATGTTTAATGTTAGTCACGTTCAGCTACTGCGGTGCCCAATTTTTAAATGTGCACATGCATTACAAATGGCATGCCAAGTACCTGCAAACCTGATTTTCAAAGTGCACAGAAATTAGTCCATTATCCTCCTCTTTCAAAAGTGCAACTTACATTGAACCAAAATGAAAATTTTTGTGTATGTCCGCCCTAATGTTTGAACAACACTCTAGACAAGGAAGTTTTGTCATTGGTATAAACCCGATGATAAATTCGAGAAGCTTAAGAACCTTTCAAACCCTAAGGCACACACATAACAGAAATTGTAGAGGGCATAAAAAAAACAAAAAAACCGAGACCCTTTTGTATGTAACAGAATGAACAATTTGGGGGGGTTGAACAAAGAAATCCAAAGGTCGCAAATCTAAATCCCACTCTAGTCAAATTTTCTCTGTCAACCCAAAACTATTTAACAAATTTCCTCCTAACTTTCAAATTAACTCTGGCTTCTGAGGACTGGCAACCCCGAACAAAGATATTGACAAAATAGGTAGATGGCCAACATTAGGATAAGGCCTAGATAGCTCAGTATGTAGAGCGCCGGCACGTTAGTCTAGTCTAGTCAATGTTCTTTTTACAACCAATAATTGTTGAAAAATTTACCAAGTCAGTTTCCCTCTTGTCTTATTACTCGATAAAAATGAAATTTGCTCAAAAGATTTGATGAAAAAGTTGCTCATATTCAAACAAAGGCTTTACTAGGATTTCATATAAAACATCAGTTTTATATTTGCTTTGAGTTGGTATTGGCTTCAATTAATAATATTAATTTATTGAATTTATATTGCGCCCTCTCCAGGACCAGCCTGTTCGAGGGTGCATAACAATAAAAAACACCAGTCAGAAAACTACACAAGAAAAGTTTAAGCAAAAACACTCCGGTAAAAATAAGCAAAATTGAAATCGAGATGAAAAAAACACCACAATACAGGGGAAGGGTTTGATCCATAAGTTTAGATCAGCGAATACGTTAGCATCAGTGTTCAGCTAACAGGAGGAATCGATATGATTTGCATCATTACCCAACAGGAAGAAATTCATCTGTGTGTCATCATGAGATCGAAGCCAAGGAAAAAGGTGACAGTTTCTGGAATATTTATGACTGCATTTAAATTCTGGACCATCTAGGCTGGCCCCCGGACCAACTAGCATAAATGAGTAGATAAAATAAAGCTGTGTGGATAGCAATACATTAAGTTTGTTCTAACGTAGATTTATTTTAATTGAAAATATTCCCAGGTCAAAAACAAAACAAGCGGTAAAGTTGAGTTAAGTACATAAAGCTTGCTCTAATGTGGATTTATATTAATTGAAAATATATCTGGAACTAAAACAAAACAAGTGGTAAAATGGAGTTGCAGTGAACGACTTTTATATATATCTGAAGATCAAAGATTCTTATTCCCAACTTTGATACGATTTTCATTTATAATTCCAGCATCTGAGTTCAATTTGAAAATCTTAAGGGGGCACTGTCGTCCGGGATCATAGTCTGCTTGTGGACACGAAAACATAAACTCTAACCCAGTTACAACACATGCGCGCTGACCGTCACTTCACCGGTAACCATGATAACCATGATAACTTGTTTTAAATGAAATCCTCTGAAGATCATGGTCTATTCTCAGGATTTTGCTACCTGTATATTTTTCTTAGTTCATAACTAATTTTCTTTCATGTTTTCCCCCTTTTATTCTTGATGGCCCTTTTAATAATTAATAAGCAGGGACAGATTTGGACTGATATTTTTCGCGCCCCCTTGACCAACAAAATGAGTTATCAGATTGTACCTCTGTTGTTGCGATGTAACCAAATCAAATCACTCTGTGTCGACCGCTTTTTCAACATTGATTTTAAAATCACTGATTTTGAAATCATTTTCCTCAGTAAAGAGACAACTTAAAAAAATAAACTTAAACTTAAACCAAACCAAATTGCCAAGAGTTCTTTTTTGAACCCCCTATTGATGTCCCTGCCCCCCCCCCATTTGAAATCTTGAGTGTTGATATTAAAAATAAACACAAAAATAATGTTCATTTTATATGCTTTAGTGTGAATTTTTAATAAAACAAAACAAAACATTTTTCCAGTTATGACAGATTATCTTACAAAGAATAGTAAATGGCATAATAAGGGTGCTGAAAAGGGCTTGTCTAAGAGAAACACAAACAGAAACTACAGTTTTAATTGGCAAAGAGTGCCCCCCTAGAAAGAAAAATGGTTCACCCCTTGTGCCCCGCTATAATTTTACCCCTTGTTTCGGCGCTGATTACAAAAGAATTCAGCTTTAAAATGTGACTTTTAATATGCACTTCCTGCCTCAATCTCAAGGGTCTGAGGGTGGGAGGAGAGGATGAGAAATACAAGGTACATGGTTGCCATGGTGATTAATCAGATCAATTCTGTTTCTCTTTCTTTGTGATAAAGTGAACAACAAGAACCTACGCATGACACCTCTAATTTGTGAACAATTTACAATCGTATTGAGACTGACACAACTGTCTCCAAGTTTGGCAAATTATTGACAATGAACGTCTTTTTTTTTTTTTTTTTTTTTTTAAACTTACTTAGACAAAATGAAAGAGTATGATTTCTGTGTTTTTATCAACAGCTTCTGGATTTTTAAAGTACAGGGGGAAAAAAATGACAACATCCGAGGAAGAACCTGAATTTCTTATGCCTGATGTGGATTTCAAATTAAAGAAATGTGAACTGATGAAAAATGAACATCAATGGTCTATTTAGAAATTTGTACACATTTTTCAGTGTTAAACAATTTCTCTGGAAATGTGACGTTGTGTATATTTGAAATAAGTTGATTATTTCACAGGTTGTTTCAGTACATATGGTAGGCCTCATATAATATGAAGAAAGGTCTGAGTCTGGATGCACATGGGTCTCGGAGGGCACATCTTTTTTAATGAATAAAAAATAAATAAAAAATGTGCCCTTCCCTAGATGGCCTCTCTGCTTGCAATTTGTCCAAAGTATAAAAATAAATAAACAAATAAATAAATAAATAAAGAGGTTTAACCAAGTCCAACAGTGAATGTTTCATGACACATGTTCATCAATTCCGAAAAAAAAAATACAAGTGGAGGTAGTTCGTGCAGATATCAGAATGCAAAGTCGGCATTTGTATGTTGTTTGTAAATTTCATAAATTTCGTTATTCATAAAATCAGATGACAAAATCATTCACATCTTGGAATTCTGGCGCATCTGTGATTACCATACTGACCTTACCTTCCTGCGAAGGTTCTTCTTTTTCAACATATGCGCAAAAAAACCCGACCCTGCGTATTGATCAACTCTCTCTTCTGCCCTCAACCTATGCAAAAAAAACGACGGCCGGAAAGTTCAGTAGCACCTCCTCAGTCTATCAGTCCTAACTGGCAAAACATATGCACTGCTAGCCTGGCTCTAAGTGGGTCAGTAGATGGTGCGGCTCGATATCATCCATCCATTAATTCCCTGTTAAGATTAGATTTCTCAAACAATAAGAAGGGGGGGGGGAGTCTCGGGTAGATATAAGAAGAGCAAAAAGTCCGCTGCTGCATTCCTCAATGGGGCCTTTCCTGTTTCTGTCAATTGACCCGCTATTGATTCCAAAACTCCCCATCTGCAATTTAGATATTTCCGCTTTATTTGGAAAACCGCCATATTTCCCCCCCCATGTACATTTTTATGAAACATGAATCAGTTTTGAAAAATGAAATTGTAAGCTTTTGTTTTTGTTTTAAATCAATTTTGTGATTCTCAAATTTCAAGCATGTTCTAAATACAAAATGTACACGTAACAAATACATAAATTGTTATGGAAACTTTAAAAGGAGGGCATTTTTAGATGCAATTCCGGTTTTAAACAACACAATTCAATTACAAATTACAGACCCAGTTTGTAGTCAAATCTGTTACATCAAAATGCGCATACATGTACCTGAATACACGCAAAATCCCTGTCTTAACCAAGCAAATAAAGTTTGCTGGTTTGGTGGGGTTTTTCACCCCTTCTTTCTTCTTCTTCTTTTATGAAGGTTCGCCCCCAACAAGGTAAAAAAAATCACTCTTGGTGAGGGGCTACAAGAAGAAAATATCTTAGATGAAAATAACTCTGAAGGTAGGAAGTTGATATTTCTCTTAAAACAGTCTAGATTTTTTGATGGAGGGAAACATGCACCAGGCAATGAGTTCCAAAGATATGCAGTACGTGGAATAAAGCTGTTGGAATGGCTCTCTGTTCTACATCTCAGCAAAGCAAGAGTGTATGGGTGAGAAGAAGCAGAAAGTCTAGTCTCACGCTCAAACATCCCGATAGGAGGAACACACTGGTGGCACATTTACCATGAACATTTCTGCAGAGAAGACAGAGGCTGGCTACAGACCTACGGTTGGAAAGAGGTTGTTTGACAATTCAGCTGAAAGCTAATGCACTTTAAAGATAAACTACATGTATGCTTGCCTGCTAGGCATTGTCCTGGTATACAAACAGTGTGTCACCATCTTTACATTGCGTATGGATTTTTTCCCTTCTCACAGAACCCTCTCAACCAAACGATGATTTACGTCTTTAAAATACAAAACCATCACTTAACAAGCATTGAACACTGACTCTTAAATCCATTGCGTTGATTCGGTGTTAAGCAGTTAATCAATGGCATATATTACAGATTGTATGACGGTCAACTCTCAGCCTGAAAAACCCATTGACACAATTAAAACACTTGAGTTGTGCATATTGATTCGCTCTGAATACAATTGATGAATATTATACAGGAGGTTCTGTCATAGAATGGACCTTACAGCCATAAATTTTTTTTTTTCCCCGGTCAAGTTCTTTCTTTTAAAAAAGTGCCTCCCATGATTTGTTTTATTGAATGCCCACAGTTTAAAAATGTTTTTATAAATATTTTTTTTCTTCATGTGGATTTTATGTCTTTCGTTATGGTTTGCAGGTTTTCTGGTACTTCATGTATTTGAACAATAGCTAAGTTATTCTGTTTTTGAAATTACTACTTGCATTTAAAACCTTACCCTTTCAATGCTTTATTTTTTATTTTTAGATTTTTTGTTTTCTGATTGCTTTTCAGTTACTTTTCAGTTTAGTTTGGTTCCGTGTTTAATTACTTGAGAGCATGGATTCTTCCTCTAAAATAATTAATGTCTTTAGTTAATAAATGATAAATTAACTGATTCGAAACTAATTATTCAAGTACTAAACCACAAAAAAAAAACTGACTGGGGCGACAGCCAACATAGGGCTAGGTAGCAAAGTTGGTAGAGCGAGCGCTGGCACGTTAATCTGGAGGTCGCAGGTTCAAGTCCCGCTGTAGTCAATTGCTCTTTGTTCAACCCAAAATTACACTACTAATATTCAGTCACTCTTGTTTCTCACCAATAAGGCAAACTTTAAAAGGGACCCACATACTATGCAATATGCAAATTAGGCTTCTAATATGTGCGTATTAAACTCCGTTTTACCAAACAATGCGTGAAGGGTCTACAGACTAAAAGCTCAAGTATGAATGACAAGAGATATTAGCAGTTCAAGGTAGAACATTATTAAGGTCAACTCCGTTATGCACAATTGTCTCTGGACAAACAAACACTTATTCTCATTGCATTCTAAAGACAATCTCAGCACAAAGGCCTTCCATACACCATGGCAACCCATCGTCATCGAATTGTTCTTCACATGTGTCACAATTATGCTCCTCAAGGATTAACATGGAGGGAAAAATGAGCATCATAAGCCAATAATGAGAATGGTCATTAAAAGTGATTAAGTTTTCTACAAAAATAATTTTTTTTTATTACCTTTTAAATTTTTACTTTTTTGAAAGATAATTTGTGATCTGAAAGAATTTGTCAATTTTAAACTCTTATTGTAAATTTCAAACTTGATCTTGTGCAGGGAGTTCTGCAAGGATTCCTGTCTAAATGTAATTTTTCTGACAAATAGGCCTAGTGGTATTTTTTTGCTTTTTACTAATTTATGTGTGTTTTTATTGTGATTTTCCTATGTGTTTAGCATTTTATCACTGTCCTTCATTGCTTAATTATTTCAAGATTGTTATGCACTTGAGTACATTGTATGGAATGGACACAATATAAATAAATGTATTATTATTAAAAGATTAATTTGTCTCTAATAATAGAAATTTAATTTCATTCTTGAAAAACAAAAAAATCATTATGGATGTCAACCTGGAATGGTTCAATTAATTCACAGGTATGAAAACTCACTTACATAGACCTTAAATAAAACTCACATCGACCAAAAATACAATTTTTTTTTCCAGCGGTCGAAAAATAAAAAAAATTCTGCCAGAGGAAATTTAGAATAAGACAGGAGACCTCTTAGGCCAAGCATAACTCTTGATCAATTGTATGCTCTAATTCCGCCCATTACATTTTAAGAGCTTTGTGTACGTAGAGGTGAATCAGCCAGCTCACACAGCCACTTTGAACACCTTTAGGCCAAGGGAGCACAGAGGTTTAATTGAGCTTTGAGTGGGTAGGGGGGTGACGTTAGAAAAGGTCGGGGGGCCATAATGCGTACACCCGTAACGCTTCATTCATGACGAGACACGAACATCGGGATTAAAACCTCAGACATCATGTGACTTAAAATTGATCATAAATTACTACATTTCTGGATCATTGGAGGTTTGGGCCCAAAATGTGTATAGCTGGAAAACTTGATGTGACTGTTCAACATCGAAAGCTGAACAATTGGGCCTAAATGTATTATACAGGAGTGATATAGCTGACAACATAATTACAGACAGTGTTCATGTTTTGTGTGATCAACCATATACATGAAAACAAAACAAACTGTGAACACTTGAGCTTAAGCGTTTGTGAGTCATCAGGAGAAAATAGTGAAAAACCATTCAAAATTTTCAGTTGTAACAACCAAAATCAGCTGTTACTTTTTCTTCTTCTAAGTTTTCAGATTACAGTTTTCTTGAATATGACTTCATTTCAGAGGGAAAGTTTTCATAGTAAAAAATTGGTTCAAGTATGAACTTCCCATTCAGTAAGCTTCAGACAAAAATTAAACACAGATAAATGTTTCTCCTTACCAGTCGTGTATAATAACTTTAATGATAAAGACACATAACCACCCCGTCAATTAAATGTTCATTCATTGGAAAGAACAATAAATAGCTAAGAGGAAAGCAAACAATTATTATAGTAGTAGAGTTTGCCCCTCAGCTTTCCCTCTGCCCCTCCTATTTATTGTGGTACAGCCTGCCCCTCGCATCAACCACACCCCCTGGCAGATAATGGATCAGTCATTGTAGCTGATTCTTTTGTTAAGGCCACCAACAAGTACATGTGGGAGGTAAGGGAGGTAAATTCAAAATGACCACATGCACCAAATCTGCTGGATGCTGTGCTTGAACAAGGCAAAGTGACAAATGTGGAAGGCATTGGAAATGTGTGGATAGCTGCAGGATTTTGCCTTGGCATGACCAGCTCTGTGGTGTAACTGGAAAAATATGTACTGCCCATAAAGCAAGCTCCTTGCTCCATATCATGTAAGTACAAAGCACAGACAATGTACTTAAACATAACAATTTACAAAGCACAACAAATTTGTGCTTACCAGAGTAAGAACCACCCAAAATATTATCAAACTGTGCAATCTGTGACTGGTATCCTGCTCATTTTTGCTAAGCAATTGTTAAGCAATATCTGCTGCTTAAGCAGCTCTATGAAAATGGGCTCTGGTAATTTGACACCCCCCCCACCAAAAAAAAAAATACATTATTTGTATAAATAAAATAAATAAATAATAATAATAACATTTTAACTATTTTTTATTTCATAGAATATTGTTTAGCTTTCTGTTGTCACTCCTCTATAACTCTAATAAATGCAGCATTACACAATTCCAAATCATTCTGTGTATGAATTTGTAGAAGCAGTAGAAGTAGAATCGGGTCCCAATATTGATACTAATAGACTATGCAAGTCCTGCAGATGTTTGAACATTAGGCCCATTAAAGCACGCGCCCTGAAACATTAAAGCAATGTTGCAAGGCAACCCACAGTTCCTAAGTGTTTGAATAATGTTGGAGACTTGCAGGGTCTCTTGTAGACTAAGGCGAAATTAAAAAGAAAACATGTTTTCAGGAG
Organism: Leptasterias polaris; assembly: GCA_037783415.1. Classification (NCBI taxonomy): domain Eukaryota; kingdom Metazoa; phylum Echinodermata; class Asteroidea; order Forcipulatida; family Asteriidae; genus Leptasterias; species Leptasterias polaris. The sequence goes on along the minus strand of JAZGTN010000040.1, from coordinate 7,904,151 downwards.
TTTTTTGGGTTTTTTTCAAAAATGGCCGCCCGACTTATTTTTCAAGACAACCCCAGCCGGGCTATTTTTCAAGATGGTTGCCAGCTTTTTTTGGTGTGCTTTTTCGGTGCTAAAGTTTAAAAATACGATCTCATTTATTCTAAAACCTATTATTTTCGATAAAAAAAAATAAAATAAAAAAGGAGGCGGCCTCTAAAAAGGAAGCGGGCGGGGATGCTGAACATGTGTTTTTAAAAATTTTGCCTAACTGACCAAATAAATAAAGTCTTTATTCCGTAGAGTTCTAACTCGTTTGAAACACATTACATTAATTTGCATATTGTCTGGTATAATCTGAATGACAATGGAACAATAATCGATTCATTACAGATTAAAACCACATTGCTGATAAAATGATCTTGAACCCGGCCACTCAGCAAACATTTATATTAGATTTAGTCCGAGTTTTCTGCTAAAACTAGCAGCTTTCTCGGCAGCCTAATAACACTTCAAGGCCATCCTACCATTCAATTATTTTAATTACAAATTAGTTACCGATGTAGAAACGAATATGAAGTGGATAGGAAAATGTCACTCCCCATAGTTTATTTAATTCAGGGCACGGCTGACTATCCAGAAAAAACATGCACAACCATTAAAGAGTCAGAATTTCTACGCCAATAATTTGACCCAGTTGATTTCATGTGGTTGTAATAAGGGAATGGTGACTGACTTGGGTGGTGTCTGTATTTGCGGTTATGGCTACAGTTATGGCTACAGCTTCTGGCCGTTGTCATGCTTGGTATTTGGGTAATTCATCCTCCTGGAACTTCTGCGAAGGAACTTTTTACAAGGAGGTCAGGAGAATTGTGCACTGGTTTTGGTTAAGTTTTGACTATAAATTATCCTTAAAAACTTTATGAGATTTCAGTCTTTGAGAGATTGTGGTAAATTATTTATATTTCATTGTTCTTGGGGGAAAAAAAAAAAAGTGTTTGTAGACTGTAGATGAAATGCATGGAATTTTGAATTGGTTATTATTACCCTTTTTTGGCCTCTGTGCTATAGGTACTAAAACATGAGTATGATCAGCTTTGAATACATGGTTAGACTTGTAGAATATGGTTAGTCTTGTAGAATGGTTAGACTTGTAGAATGGTGTTCATTGGTGTATTTTGGCAACACTTTGTTGAAGAAACCCAACCTCGAGTTGTAATCATGCTGGTAACACTACTGCTTCTAGAATAGTCTCCACAAACGAAGCATGCAGCTCTTCTTTGCGCCATTTCCATGCATTGAAGTATAAGACGTCCTTAGCATTTTACACCCCTAGCTGTAGCTCTGCCAATTTGGATACCGCCTTACTTTAGAATGCCCGGCAAATTTATCCACCATTTAAACTAAAGGGAAAATTCAGCATTGGTTTTGGAAGAGTTTTTGATGCCCGAAGAACACAATTTTTTTTAACAACATTTTTATAGAAATTTTTTCCGTAAACATTAAACCATAAATTTGAGATTGTTATGCTTAAACGGAAAACATTCAAATGAAGATTAAATCAACGAACCTCATTAAAAGAATTGAAAATAACATTTTAAAAACTAAAACACAAATCAACAAAACTAGACATGCCATGGACCTTGATTGTTTGCAACCTTCAAAAAAATGAAAAACATAACATTTTGAGCCACGGGACGGCCTGGTGGTAAAAGCGAAGCAAAAGGAGACTAATATTTCCCCAATTTCCAGCTAAAGGCAACCCCAACTTTAACGTAAACCAAACTACGTAATTCTTCCTTTTTTCCCCGCAATCAAACATTACCACCTGTCGCCCGTGATACCTATCCCTCAGTGAAATCCTGGCTTTTGTACCCACTTCTTATTTTGACACGTCTGCATGTTTTCTCTAAACCTTGTATCAATATTTACCACGGGAAAGTCATCTTCAGTTTGTAGGAAAACACCCACAGGTTACGATCAAACCGGAGACGCTTGCACGTTTTGTTTTCTTATTCCCACCCCCACATGCTCCCGATATTTTTCATGTTCTGGAACCTTTTAAAAGAGAAGACAATTTTATCAAAACATCCCAAGGTCTGTTTGAAGAAAATCTTTCATATATAGTGATTTTGTGAAGAAAAACCCCCCCGACCTGTCAAATAGGTCAAACTTCATGGCTTTACTGATCTCTCCAGCACTTTTTGTACTGTAGTGAAATTCATCATGGTTCGTATCCAGGCCTGATGCTTCACGGAGGCAATGAAGGTGATTACCTCCACTGCCCTTGGTCATTGCCTTGGTGCCCCTTGAAATGTTCCAATAGAAATTTACAAAAAGTGCCCTTTACCAAAGAGAAAACGTCCTTGCCTTAAAAAAAGAAAAGGGCATCAGGCCTGGTTATCTCAGTGCTTACTGTATTAACATGTTCTATGTAGTTTTTTTCTGCTCACTTAATAACCGTATATGCTTACCATGTTTACTGTAGAGAGTAGAGCTTACCATGTTTACTGTTTATAGAGAGTAAAGCTTACCTAACTGCTTACAAGAATGCTTGGATAGTGCTGTTTTGCTTACCTCATCTCTTTGCATAATTTTTTTCTTTCTGTAGAGCTTTCAAAACACTTGCTAAATACCACATGTACTGTAATGTAGTTGCATGAACAGTATTCGCTCAGTCCCAGTGCCTCATCCATAGGCGCTGGGACGGTCTGATGTATACACATGCTTATTGGACCATTCCCCTTCACCTCTTTCTGTTTACGAAAGATTCAACTGTCAATAATAATGTAGCTCTATTTTGTAAATCCCTTGCAAATAATCATTGCCACTCTTTGCCTCGTATTAAAAATAGGGATTGATCACAACTTTCTTGTTATACTTTGGTTCCATTATCCATGGAGCCTCAATGCTTTATCATATCGTGTGTGTACATGTACATGTTGTGATTGTGCGCATTGTGCCGACTTCAGTACAATCATTCTCATCATGCATCACTACATCCTGAACAAGAACTTGCACAAGCTCATCAGCCCATCTTAGTGGTCTTATATGAGACAGGTGGGGGGGGGGGGAGGCAAGTGAATGTACAGTAGTGCTTACAGTTGCCCAGACGTAAAAATATCACCCTCCATAAAGTGTGATAAATGACCTTTTTATCACCACACCTGTTGTTCTTTTACACACAACCTATCAGACAAGGCCCCCATCCCCCCACTACTGTGCAACACTAAATATTATGAAAATATGAAAGACATACTCAAAATTGAAAAACTGTCATTGGTTACTGGCTCGTCTTCATGAATATCTGTTTTAAATGTCAACAAAAAAGCAGAAATAATATAGACAACTGTTCATACACTTCTATCACTTCTTTTGACAAAACCTCTAGAGAACGGTACAAAGTAAAGCTTTGCCTGAACTATCCAAACAAGGCACTGAGGTCTAAGGAAACACTCTTACACTTTGAAGTCCCTTTAGTGTCCACTTTACACTGGTTTGTCTTTATGTAAAGTGATGGGCTACAGAGATGTTTTAAGATTCTCTTGGGTGTCCTTTCAATGGACAGGTTGTGCAAGACTTGTTACGAACATATGACAACTGTAGAAACTGATATGAGAAATACTTCACCGAGAGTCTGTAAACTGTAAGACCTTTACGATAATGTTGTCACAAACCAAAATGTATATTGCACTGTATCGTGGCGTGGCTGAGCAGACAAGCGCACCGAACTCAAGCTCTGGTGTTTAGATTCGGCAGAGTGTGTGGTTGGTGTCCCGGTCGTGACACTTGTGTACTTAAGCAAGACACCTAGTTTAACATTATTTCTTCATCCTTCGCCAAAGGTCCCTTAAAAGAACCCAGTTACAGTTGTTGTATACATGTAAGAGAAGGGGTTTTCCCCGGTGTTTCTGGCAGTGGCTTCCAAGTGTGCTGCAGCACCTTGTAGACCCTTATAATAAGGTGCTACATTAACCCTCTTGCTGTCTGACCATTCAATACCATTCACTGTGGTTTTGAATGATAGATAAGCTATGCCAGCCTTGCAATATGATACCATGAGGGAATGCATGTACACAGTACACAGTTAGTTCTGTGCACAGTTGTGCCACCATACACAATTATGGCAGTTGAATGGTTTCAAATGGTTGGTCAACTCACTTGAAAATGTTGCGAACAGTAGGAGGGTTAATGGGTCTCATAATTCATAAAAACTTCAAAACCTGTCTTTAAAGTGTTTCTCTTTGCTTCAGCTCCTTGAGCACCTTACTGGTGGATACATGCGCTATATGAGACTCCTACATGTATATTACAAAAAGTTGCACAATCAAATTCAGTCTTTACAACACTCATCAAGGGACATCCCAGTATGGACTCCCAGCTGATTCCTGTTTACACAATCTCAGAAGTTGCCCAAATATTTCTCCAGATGGTAGCGAAACAGCAACTGTTCCTCCTCCTCACCCAGTCTCAAGAATGTTCTTCTTATTTCTTAAAAACTATGACCACAGGAGGAAGAGGAAAGGGATGCAGGGGATCTCCGAAAATAAACTGGATGAGAATTCTAGGTTGCTGTATAACATGTATAAGGATTAATCCGAGATGTCTTTTGGACTCAGGTCAATGGTCTCACTGGATGACCTTTGCTTTTAATCAGTCTCCACAATGTGATTTCCCAAGACTGTACCATCTCGCTAAGAATAAGATTGTTCAAACACTTCTGTGAATGATGATTACAGCTGTTCATGTAATTTCTGCGCGAACACAAATTGCAGATTGGATCCGAGTTTGAAAGGACGAGGCAATTTCTCCTTGTTGCAGAGTTTCAACTTTGAGATGTGTAATTTTTATTTTTTTTGCATACAAGTGTAGATTACTGCAGGCGTGACCTTTGGCCCTTAGAAAAAAAGTAGGACAATTTTATTGAGAACAAGAGCTGACCACTTACGTTTGCCACCACTGCTGAGGTCAAACAATGGAAACGGCACGCGTTTACGCGCCGTGCACAACACTCAGCCAATGATAGGTCTTCATTGACCTCAGTGAGGGCGCTGTTTGGACTTGTGACGTTATAGTCAAGGGGCCTATACATTGTACATGCGTACAGGATTTGATATACTTTTCAGGCTATTTAGTAATGATTCCCCTGAGGGCAAAACAAAATCGGAAATCAGATTAAAGTATGAAGAATATCAAGCCTGCTACTGTTTCACAGGCATGCATTCTTTCCAATTTACTGCCATATTACACTCCTCCACGTTTTCCTTCGGTCGACACTTGACATCACTTACTTGAATGTTCCCTGTGCAACCAAAGTTCTGGGTCAAGAAGCATTCATTGTAACTGGGCCAACGATTTTGAACAATCTTCCTGCTGTCATTAGGGAACCTGTTACTTTATCTTAATTTCAAAAAGCTCTTAAGACTCACCTATCCATGTTAATTTCTTTTACGTGATCTTGATGATCTTGGTGGAACACTTTGCGCCTTATAAAATGTAATTGTTATGTTATGCTATGTATACAATATCTGACTGGGTAGATGTGGTCATGTGGTGGACAGGACCATAACAGAAGGAGCAAACTAACTTTTAAAGACAACCCCCCCCCCCCCCAAAAAAAGAAATTGTACTCGTCTTTAAGTAACAGCCTATGGTGTCGCCCTTAAATCAACTGGCTCTGACCTTGTGTTGTTTCAAACCTGATAAAAAAAAATCTGCTTAACTTCTGGGTCTCAATAAGTAAAGATGACTTACTTTTCAATGAGAAGTTCTCCTTCCTCTACCTGTCTCTGTGTCCTTGCTGCTCGCCACTCCTCCTCCTGTCAAAGGTCAAAGATCAAAGGTCGACACAATTAAAGCTACACCAGCTACATGACATGCTTACAACCAAACCCTTTGATAATCTTGTCCCCTCCGTTATTGAGAGTACTTCTGAGATTGTTTGAAGTGAGTGGACTGTGCTGCCGGAAAAATGCTTTGCCCGATTCCCTGTGTGCACTAACCAGTTCAGCATTGTAACAGCAAAAGGGCACAGACTATTTTCCTGTGCAGCCTCAGTTTGGATTTCAGCCAAATGTCTGAATTGATGGATTTGATAGTGGCTTAGGCCGAATTGATGGCACCTTACTGGTACCCTGCATACTTTTTTGCTAAGCAGGAAACTGTTAAGCAATATTTTTCTGCTTATAAGCAGCTCTTTGAAATTGTGCCCAGATCACTACAATTGCCTAATGCTGCAGCCAGCAGCCATAGCCATTAACCACAGTCTTACTGCTAAGCCATAACAAGATGGCTGTCATCGTAATACCATCCCTTTAAAAGTGAAACATGTGATGACTGGTTTATCCAGTTAATAACTGGGCGTATTAATGTCAAAAGGTATTGACTGAGGCCTTACGATCAGAAGGGGGGAACATTCCCATTGACAACGCCGTCCTAAGCAGCTGTTTTATACTTCATATTTCTTTACATTTCTCCATGTGTCAATTTCTTGACGTATTGATTTGTAGTGGTGCATATTTCACATTTTCCAGCTCTACCAGGATCTAGTTCATGAGATTAGTTTCACTTGATGTGTACCCTCTTAACGCCTGGGTCTGCTCTGCTGTGTGTTGACTGTGACACTATGGCGAGGTCAAACTGATATTAAATAGGAGTAGAGATAATTCGGGCCACTCCAATGAGGCTCCGACATCTTCAAAGTACCCTTCGATTGGACAATTGAATTAGGGGTCACCTTGGACCATCTTAGTTCTAGTAATATGAAGTTATTTGAATCTATTATGACTGAAGTAAAACTGGAATTGGCTTATTAGCTTGAAGGTCATTATCTTGGGGAATGAAAAAATAAGGGCAATTTTTTCTTTTGTACACCATGTACATTTAATTCCCTTTGTTGGACCATCGAGGATTGTTTTGTTCTCTATATGATGCTGTTCTTAAAATGTGAGGCGCCTGAAATCAGCATGGTTCCTGTTTTAAATATGAGATTTAGTGGTCAAACCGCCACTGTGTCTACAGGGAACTTGACTTACAGCTGCAATGTGATTTTATAGCAGTCTATGCAGACAATGCTGCTGTTATTTTTTTTTTTTTTTGGGGGGGGTATCATGTGGAATATGCTTAAAACTCATTTTTGCTAATCAGGAACCAGTCAAAGGGCATAAACATGTGTATTTTGGCTGGCTACCTGTTACAATTCCTTAAGTAAGACAGTCTGCTCAGTACATTTGTGCGCTCAAGTGTAAGCTCTATAAAATTGGCCCCAGATGACATCTGAAGGTACCTCCGCCTCATTATAATAAACTCAAGATGTACACACCCGCCTCCTCTCCATCTTCCATTATCACTCGTAGAGACGTAGAGACAACATGTCTTGCACCATGAGTAGGAGATGGGGGGGGGGGGGGGCTTGTGTTATTAAACCAGTGGGGATCAGGTATCTTCGTCATGGCAGGCATAGCAGAGGTGTTAGTTCGTGGAACGTGACGTGTAAACACAGACGGCTTGGGATATTTACATGAAGTCGGGGCGAGGTGTCAGAGATATGTTCATTTTCTTTCAAGCTAATGATTTCTTGAGGGAACTTGAATGTTTGCGAGTGATCTCGGGATAGGGGGAATTGTTTTTCGAAACCTTAGGCGAGAATTTGGGAATGAAACCCTCGGGCTTGCGCAGTAATGAAAGATTGTTTTCCACTCGTGGTAAGGTTGTTTTCGAAATAGTGTAACCGTTCGGTAATCTCTATTTCTTGGGGTAGTTTTCTCTGTAATTTAAAAACGTTGTTTCCCTGAGTCTTGACTCTGCAGAAATGTTTTCACTGGGAAGTCGATTTATCCATGTGAACTGTGCAAAATATTTGAAGTGTGCATAATACAAACTGTGCATAATATAAATTGTGCATCCATGTTTTCAGTTTTTTATGGTTGAGGCTAGAAGCAGTCGCTGAATTTGATTTCTTAAAGGGATACACTGCCTTCAAATCTATCAGAATTGTGCTGTTTGGAATTGCTCTTTATCCTTTTCAAGAGTTGTTCATGCACAAAAACACCTACACTTTTTTGTAAATAGTGAGTAATAATAAAAAAAACATAACTTTGCCTCTTGAAATACAACCAGTGGAACATACCGTCGGCCACTTTGTGGAGTCAACATTTTTATTCTACAAAGTAGCGGACCGTGTTCTGTCATGAACTTGCACAAAAACCACACTATTTCAATTGATATTTTTAATTTTATGTGAATCATTATATTCCACTTTTAAAATATATTTCAAACCAATTTCAAAACAAACAGTTTCTATTGCCAAAAGTGCCCAATCCAAAGGCAACGTGCCCCTCTAAGACTGTCTCTTTGAACATTTTGTTGATCAAAGTTCAATTGAGATGATTCCCTTCAAAATTCTTGTCATTTTGTGACATGACACATCGTGAAAATGACCTTTTCTGTAGATCATAGAGGGCGCATTGTCTAGTGAATCCTCCATATTGGCAGTGAGGTAAATAAGGAATGGTCAAAGTATCCTGCAGATATTGGATACCCAGAGTCGATGATGACCATCTTGTCTTGTCTTTTTTTTTCCTTCTCTGTGATAAAAGCACAGCCTACCCACACACTGTCCTCAAAGTCCGACATGAATAATTCAGCTCCAATTCCCCGACTCTCAATTCCATCTTTGCAGTTGGAGGTCAATATCTCTGTACTCCCACTACTCTTGAAATATAGCTCTCCCTTTTTCCGAGAAAGTACACGCAGGTTAAGTAGGAAATGAAACTGATGCTCGCAAAGCGAGAAACAAAATCTAGGTTTAAAGGTAGGGTCAGAGATTAATTTTGTCAACGTATTGCTGATTTATAGGCAAAACTATAAAGAAAGTTACAATAAAAGTTACATGTGAAAGTTTCAGAATACAGCGCTGAGAAAACAGCAAAAAATCTGTCCAGGTATTTTCACAAGAACATTGAATCCATGCACATTTTAGCAAGGTGAAAGCGGGTACCAACCGCACCTCTGACCGCAGCGTTCACATTACGGACACCAAACCTTTAAAAAATGAAAAACTATATCATGCACGAATCGTTTCTCAGATTCAAATGTTTTTGGTGAAAAATTATCAAAACCATATTACTTTAAAAGGAATCCTTTCTCAAATTAGGTTATACTATCAACAGCTGCAGTGCTTCTCACCAAGTAAGATTTTATGGTCATACATCTTTTTGGAGTAGTTACCAATCTATGACCCTACCTTTAAAGGTTTGCAGTGTACAGTACTTGCGATTCTAGCGTCTATCTATGAGACAAAATCTCTATATCTTTACGATTCTCTTAGGGCTGGGGAGGGGGAGGGGTTTGTGTTATATTATACGGAAACTCTGCATAAATATTAAGATAGCCTCTTGTAGATGGGCAAGAGTTGACAGATGAATGAGGCAAATGTCCTAGTGGTAGGTGGCTGCCTACTTAATTAAATGATGGACGCCAAAAAATAGCTCACAAATAAGAGGAAAGAAAGAAAAAAAAGCATCTGAGTTAAGTGCTTTTGCGATGACAGGTTCCAGTCAAACTCTTTTGGAAAGTGAGTCAGAACTAAATGTAGATCGTGATTGTACTGGAAGAACTTAGATATCGAAACTGGTCAAAATGAGAAAGGCAACAATCGAAACCAGCAAGACTGGTCGTCGCATGTTTGAACGAGAGGAAATACTAGTAGCAGCAATAAATAATTAATCCTCCTACAGTTTGACCATTCGATATAATCCACCATGGTTTTGAATTTGTTTTCAAAACCATAGTGGATTATATCGAATGGTTAATATGCCAGCCTGCAATTTGATATCAAGTGGTGAATGTATGTACATATATACCCAGTCCACAATCAACCCTCCCACTGTCTAACCATTCAATATAATCCACTATACAGGTTTTGAATACTGGTTAAACTATGCAAACCTGCAATATGATATCAAATCGTGAATGCATCCCTGCATTACACAGTCAACCCTCCTACTGTGGTTTTAAATAATAGATAAACTATGCCAGCCTCCAATGATATCATGTGGTGAAGGCATCCTACACAATAAACACATTGTGTACAAGTTAGTTCTCTGGGCACAGATGTGCCACCACACACAACCCTTGCAGTTGAATGATTTCAAATGGTTGGTTCACTCGCTGGCCAATTTCACCAAGCGTATAGGAGTAAATTTTCACCGACAATGACATACCTTGTTAAACTGATCGTAGAGAATTTCCACATATTTCTTGCGTGCAATGAAACCTCTGAAGTACGACTGAATACATATAGCAGCTTTCTCTTGATTGGACAAACTGTCAGCCTGTAGGGAAATAAGAAATAAATCTTTAATATCTAGACATGAACTTAGTTTTACCCACATAAATTAAGTTGATAAAGTATATCATTTTGGTGTTTCACCCTTCACCTATGTGTGAGATAGCAAGCAATCTATATTACACATGAACCTGTACATGTAAGCTTACATGTACAAACTTGCTAAGCACATAACATATTTGCTAAGAAGAAAGATATTACCAGCAGTTCCATCTGATGTGTGGACTGACAGAATACCCACTGATGTCAATTTATGTTTGTCAAATAAAATTTGCTACGCCGTTTTCTGTTAAGGAAACCCATAAAATTGAATCAATGTATAATGTAGGACTACCTCACGACATAAAACTATTCATAGCTGATAAATTCTGGTAGAGTCAAAAACAAGAGGGGAGTCGATGCTGTTTGAAGTCAACTCCTCTCAGAGAATTGTTTTTTTCACATGAGGAGCACCAAACAGTAAATCATTCCGTGAGTACAACCATAAACAACCGTCACATGACACAACCAACGCACAGAGGCACTTAGTCCAGATCCCACACGTCCTACAAATTGTTGTTGAGAATGCAGTTCCACGTTTCTAACTTGGGTCATTCTACAAACAAAATGCCTAACATTAAAACCATCACTGACTAACACTTTAAAGATGGGGTCACAGATTGGTAAATACTCCACAAATTAATGGCCATAAAATTTCGTTGGTTAGTTAGCACTGCAGCTGTTGATAGTGTACATTATTTTGAAAAAGGATTCCTTTCGAACTTTCAAAGTTATATCGTTTAGATATTTTCGACCCCCCCAAAATGTTAATGTGAGAAACGATTCACACATGAAGGTTGTCTGAAAATTCACATTTTTACCGTGTCCACACCTGAAGGCTGTGACCAGAGATGCGGTTGGTATCGCACTGTCACCTTGCTAAATGTGGATGAAGTCAATTTTATTGATGGAAATACCATGACAGTTTTTGTGTGTGTATTCAGCTGAAACTTTCACAGACGACTTTTACTGTATCTTTCTTGATAATTTTGCCTATATATCAGCATTACGTCCACAAAAACCAATCTATGACCCTACTTTTAACAACAGCAGAGAACTCTGCCAATAATTGTCTCACATACAATTCTTCAAATTACGACTCTGTCCTAAGACATAAACAAACAAATAAATTACAGAGCCAAACAGTCGACCTTTAAGTCAGGAATTAGATGTGGATGAAAAAAGAAAAAGAAAAAAAAAACAGGTAGAGAATTTTATTGATGGTGTTCTAGTTCTAGTGAATATAGCGTAAACAGGTAGAGAATTTTATTGATGGTGTTCTAGTTCTAGTGAATATAGCGTAAACAATTTGTAGCTGAACACAAACTGACAGGCCCCTATATTGTGGCATGTACACAAAATGGTTAGCTTTTCCTAAAGGCCACTGACGACATCCACACTAAATATCCTGATACGACATATTGTCAAAAATCACAAATTAAATTTTTGACACAAATTATTAATAATTTCACTATTACTGTTAACATTTTAAGCGAGTTTCAATACCTTAAACCTATTGATTTTGCAATTACACTAATTAGTATAGACAACCTGTCACTAGATTTGCCATTTGCATTTCACGAAGCGACCTATCCGGAAGCATAGTATTTTCAAGAACTGACCTATCTCAATAGGTCTCAATTTGCATTGCTTTGTACACGAGCGCTCTGTGGGCAAAACTAAATTATTTCATTTTCACAAAGTGACCTAAATGTGTTTAAGAATCAATTACTATTTAAAATAGCTGCAGTAATGAAAACACATTGACAGTTCTGTACAAATAAAGTAGTCAGCTTTATTTTTGTTCTTAAAAAAAATCATCAAAAGAGTCAGCAGACCCCAAAACAGCAGTTTGAAAACTAGTACAACTTCAATCGTGATTTTCTTCAAACACATTTTTTTTTTACTGTCACTAGAAAGGTCACTTCATGGTATGAGCCACAATATATTTTAAAAAAATGGAATCAACTAAAATCCACAAGTATCCACAGGACAAAGTCAATAAAATTTCACCGAAACAACGAAAATCCACACAAGTATCCACAATACTCAATAAAATTGCACTGCAGAAACAAAATAAAATCCACAAGTATCCACACCATACTCAATAAAATCGCCAGGAAACAACTAAAATCCACAAATTGTATCAACACACATAAATTTATTTATCTGACAATCCATCATTTTTTTTCTTTAACTGGGATTGGGAACACAGCTGTTCTCAGAAGAGGTAGAGAATTATAGTAGCAAGCTTTGTACATGCCCGCTGTATGTGAAATTTCGCTGTAATTTCGAAAATGAGATTTTTTTTCTGAGAAACGAGAAGTGCCGCAGAAATATAATATTCCCAAATGTTTCCATTATGGGTAATATTTCAACTTAAAGGTGTGATACAGCTGTGGTGTTATTGTCAGGAAATTGTCCGTACTTTTTCATGAAATAATTACACACAGTTTTCTAAAGGTCGATGGTCTAGTGGTAAGACTATTCTGTTTTAGAATGACAAAGGTTGTGGGTTCGAATTCCCCCCCTGGCTTCTAAAATGTTGAATGGCTTCTGACTGGCAGCCCCTCCCCCACACCCACCCCGAATAAAGATATTGACAAAATAGGGAGAAAGCCAACGTTAGGGCTAGATACCTCAGTTGGTAGAGCGCCTGCACGTTAAACTGTAGGTTGCATGTTCAAAGTCCCGCTGTCGTCATGTTTTAATAGTTCAACCCAAAATGAATCGAGATAAGGTGCAATTGGTAATGTTGTGGAAAACTACATGATATGGTTACTCTCTCAGAATAACAGACATGCAAGATAACGGGAAAACAGACATGCTAGAGGAAACCGAGTCCTGTAACCAGCTGCTCAAATGAGTAGATGGTTCGGGGAAAGCCCATTCACATATCACGGGCATGGAGAACATTCCAGTCAGACTAACGGCAATCTTTATGAGATTTTCATCACTCCTCACAAGACCACTGAAGATTTGGGTGAAAATAATTAAATCTACCCGAATGTGATTAGGTGAAGACGACAACCACAAAGAAATCAATATGTTCTGGAATAAGCAACTTCAGACAGACAAACATCCCCCCCACCCTTCCCCCCCACTAGCTGCCTCAAACATCCAGAAAATTGTGATGACATTTACAGCTTGGAGATTTAACGCATCTTGCTGTGATATGTGCAGTACTTAAATTAAAGGAATGGTCATCGTTGGATTTTTGAAATGAACATTCCTTCCAATCCTCATTTTATCAAGGAAAACGGACAATAAACCATCAGTTTTAGAAGAGAGTACATTAATCTGAAACCTACCGGTTGTTGAAAAAAAACCTAAAAACATAAAGGACTGATAAACCAGTGGTTTGGCAAATACTAAAATCAATCTTCTAGTTTTCATGAAATATCTTTTGAAAATGAAACCGACTGATTGAAACAAGAGCAATCAATTTATATTTTCCCTTCATGTTACAATGCTCGCTTCTCAAGCCAGGCATGAAATTGATAAAAGACATGTCTACAGGGGCAAAGGAAATGAAACTACATTTACATAAAAGGTTCTCACAGATGATAGCATTTGTCTGGACAGGCATCTCCAAAGACCTCGTAATAAGGTTGGATTCAAACAAGATTTCTCAGAGAATTCAGCATTTCAATGGAAGTTGTTTTGCAAAATGATTGGTACCATATGGGTTTTGAGGCATTGCATGGTGATGTATCAATGAATATTCAGTTTGGGGGTAACACCATGTGTATACATCTACTTTGCTGTATAGATTTGTTCTTTGAATACTTGCTATTTATTCTACTGCCACAGAGTAAATTTCGGAATTCAGGAGACTTCTTTACTTAGTTCTGAAAAGAAGTGTCCAGAATTGGTCCAGTTTGCTACCATTTGACATATGAGATAAAAGACTGATCAGATGTCTATCCCCATTCTATCGGCTTGCTATTCTAGAATGACCAATAGTGACCACTCCCAGTAGTGTAGCTAGCCTGATGATTGTCCAACAAGCCGGTCGAACTGTATTACAAGAACCTGGACATTTGAAAGTACAAACAGTCTCATCTGAAATAAGATATGTGTGGGTGTTTTATTCCGATATCCTCCGCATCTTACTTATTTTCATCTCAATATAAAATGCTTTTATTTGCTTTCAATCAGACTATTTTTGGTACCGTATTATGTAATATATTCTTGCAAGTTACCTGATATATATTTTTGGTTAGGATTTCTTCTGGATTCCCTAGAGATTTTTTATCCTGAGTATGACAACAGCAACTGAGTAAATACACTTGTTATTTATATTTCCATTTCTCTATCGATTTTCACTTGCTGGGTCTTTTAGAAAAATAGATGTTTTGTGGATGGTTGTACAGTTGTTAAAATACAACATCTGTCTGTATCATCGTCGTCGTGACTTGAAGATGCTCATGGGAGAGTCTTAAAACTGAAATGGCTCGGCTTGGCATGGGAATAGGATCGTCTTTCTGGCTGATCCGTCTTACCCTATGAATGTCTGTTAAACAGTGCCTGGGAAGATAGTGACCATTTTTGAAAGTATTTTTTTCTCTTGGTTTTTATAAATTAAAAGATAATGATAATTCTCAATAATTAATAAAAAAAAACTCATGTAAATCTAAGAAGATATATTTAGATTTAGAATGATTTTCTCTAAAAACTATAAATATAGATAAATGTCCAATGAATCACCTATTATTAAAAAAACAAACTTCAAATCAAATTTTCTAAATGTGTTAATATTTGAAGTTGTAACTAATAATTGGACATGGGGAACAACCATGATGACACGTTTATGTAATTATTATAGAATATAGATTTACATCTTTTTGTTTCCTTGGAGTTTAATATGTAAACAAAAAACATGTCAAAGCCAAATGAACATGATCTTTGAGAAACATACATCGTAGACATCCAATCTAGATTCAGTATTATTTATGGCTACAGGGCAATGCTGTAGAGTGACACGCCAACAGCACCCAGACCAAACCGTGCCACATCTAAGTTCATAATTGAACTGCATGCATACTGCCTAGCTAGTTATGAACACAGCGGCCCCCTAAAGGTAGTCAGCGATCAGATTGCAGAAGCGTGTCGTGCGAGAGGCCAAGCATTTAGTATGAAAACTGCCACCATAGCATGATGATCAATGTACCAATGTGAGATTGGACTTCATCTAGATGTGGGTCAGTTAGATAGTGTTTGCTATTCAGTCGTGGCGTTCGTAGGCTGAAATCTAGAATGGCTGTAGCCTACATATTCATTCCACCTGCCTAATGCTCGGCGTTGCTCTCGTATTCAAATTTAGCTGCACTTGCTAGAAAATACGTCTAGTGACAGTGCACTTTTTATCAACTCAAGCAGACATTGTGGATTTTAGATAAAAAGAGAGAAACATTAAAGATTGTATACAGGATTGTTAAGGACAAGAAACGTTGTTGTTTAATTTTAATCTGAAAGCTTACTGATTATGAAGTTCACAGAAGAACCTTTTTTTCTGTGAGATATTTCCCTCTGAAATGAAGTCATATTCGAGAAAACTGTACCTGAAAACCTATATCAAAATTACATGCTGAAAATAGTACATGGTTTTTCACCATTTTCTCCTCGCTCACACAGCGGGTTAAGCCCCAATTTTCACAGGTTATTTCAAGTATATGTTTGATCACACCAACACCCTTAAAGTTGACAATTCTTTATGAAAATTATACAGTTTTTAGTACTGTGAATGTACAATGAACACCTTAAATCCATAAAACACACCAACAATAATGCAGTTTGTTCCGCTGTCTAAAACTCTGCCTTTTTTGTTGTTGCTCACAGTGAGTAAACAGAGCTGTGAAATTTGGTCCATGTCATACAACCCAGAGCAAGTTGTTTGACAGCATCCTCTTTGAGTCGTATTGCAACATCCATTCCTCATCAGCATGCGGCTACAACATCTTAATCTGCTTCTCATTACCATAAACTCCTTCAATTCTATCAAATGTCTAGCCCAATAGATGAATAAACAGATCTTGAAAGGTAATACGAAAACCAGGCTTGGTAGAGCTGACAAAATAAATAGTCGCAGACAGTGTCAGGGTTTGCCCTTACATTTTTCAGTGACTAGTCAGCAGGAACAGTTGGCTTGTCTATTCATGGGTTTTATACTGTAGGTTTGTGACAAGTCCACATTCATATTACTTATGGGCGAGTTTCAAAACCGAACTAGCCAGCCCAACCACTTGAAAAGATTTTTCACTGGTCCTAAGGTATTTTAACTGTTAAGGGAGACTGCCGAGTGTTCATGTTTTGTGTATTAATCAACAGTAAATGAAATAACAAAACTGTGAAAATTAGTCTACTGAATTTCTTGACTTGTACAATTCGTAATCATAAACGTTAAACCAATGTTTGTATGAGAGAGATTGGCTGTTGCCAGCATGGTGTTTATATATCCCCTTGTGGGAGCTTTGCTTATTTCCCTTGTTGGGAAGATCATCAAAATAAACAAACAAACAAACATAAAGTTGTCAGAACATAGAGCAGTCACCATACAAGGTCACTTGAGACATGAAAAATGACGACTTTTTATCCAGGACCCTGTTTTCTAGGATCACTAATCTTGTTTTCTTATCAAGATGCAGATGATCGGCTAATCAAGTAGGGTCTGTATACCACTAATGATACATAACTGATGTAGCCTGGGGACTAATTGCTAGAAATATCTGGCCAGTGGAGACAGATTTGACTAAGCCCAGACACAGTCTAGACCTCAGACAGATTCTCTCATTAATTTTAATTTATGGATTACAAATACACATATTAGACCAGAGCCAGCATCATTCATTAATTTTAAATCACTCTGTATGAAATGAAAAAAAAAATTAAAAAAAAGGTTGTTTCATAAACTTTAAATTACCTGAGTGAGTTGGAAACTCAAGGATGATAATGTCTTCACATCAACATGAAGCTACTCTAAACATACCTTTAAGATTCCAGGGATTTCCAGACAACGCCAATAATCTGATCTTGTTAACAGCAATTTATTAGTACAGTCTCTTCAGACCATTTGACACTGACGGTAAAAACAAGCCTCCCTTGTTAATATTTAGGAGTTTGTAAAAGAGACCTCAATGTGAAAAGAAATTGTTGTTTTATAAACTTTAAATTACCTCAGTGAGTTGAAACTGACGGATGATAATGTCTTCACTTCACCAAATATAGCTTTGTAATTCCAGAAAACGCCAATAATCTGACTGCCTTTTTAGTCTGATCTTAGTACAGCCTCTTTAGACTATTTCAAACTGAGGGTAAAAGCAAGCCTCCCTTGTTAATATTTAGGAGTTTTCGAAAGAGACCTCAATGTAAAAAAAATGTGTTTCACAAACTTCAAAATACCTCAGTGAGTTAAAACTCACAGATGATGTATTCACTTCACCAATCACTTCACCAAAAATATAGCTTTATAATAATATTATTCCGGACAACGCCAACAATCTGACTGCTTTTCAGTCCGATCTCCTTAAGAGCAAGTCAGTACAGCCATTTGAGACCATTTCACACTGACAGTAAAAACAAATCTTCCTTGTTAATATTCATGGGCTTGTGAGGTAGACCTCATTGTTGGTTTCTGTTCTAGATTCCATGCTAGATTTTCTCCCTTCAATGTTTTCCCTTAACAGTGGTCCACTGGCCGAATGTCGGTTAAAACACATGAGGACCAGTGAGAATTCTCTCCAACTATTCCTGCTGGCTAGTTTCTTGCTGAACTCCCGTCGCTACATGTAAACCACTTCATAAAAATTCAAATTACAAGTCCCATGCAATGGTGAACGAAAAACCTTAAAATATAAACCAGTGAAGAAGCTGACGGACCCGTGAAATGACAAGCTAACTGGTCCAGCTGGCTAGTCAATGAAAGAGTTAAAGGCAAACCCTGCCCTTGTCAGTAAATATTGTAAAAAGTCCAATCCACAAAAAAATAACTAGTAAAATTTGTTTCTTCTTCATAATGATGATGATTAGGGATCCTTACTGCAATTCTGTGAAACCATTTCTATTTGAAAAATACCAACTAGTGGTAGAGTGGCTGTTTACCCTTTGGCAACAAAGTACGGATAATGTATGCCCTAAAATACCTCCACATATAATTTGTGAAACCAGCGGTTCAATGACATCAACAGATGGACTTCACTAATGGATAAATGTACTCCGTGGAGATAAAAAGGTTTTAGAAATCTTTAACTATTTTTCTCAAGGATCCCTCCAGGCGTATTACATCGCTGTATCTTTTCTGCCATTTTGAGGGTGAAATTACCCCATCAGTATGGTGCAAATTCGTCTTGTTTGGCTTGTATTTCTTTTAATAGCATAGCATAGTTTTTATTGTCTTGTACAGCTAGTATTTCTTTTAATAGCATAGCATGCCAGTGGTAAGTGCAGTTTGAATCTCTTAAGGCTAATGGACAGGACAGACATATTTCTAGAACTTGTGGCGCTAGCCGTTCGTTTTTTTCTTTTTCGAAAAAATAACAAACTCCAAAACAACACAGAAATTCAATAAAAGTTCATAAAAAGATGATAATAATAATTTCAATAATAAATCAAACTTATTAGGCACCTTACGCAGAGCCTCAAAATAATAATAATAATAAATAAATTAAATAAATAAATAAGTAAATAAATGAATAAATTAATAAATAAAAAAATAAAAAAATAAAAAAAACACAAATATTAATAGTAATAAAAAAGAAATAATAAAACTAATGAAAATAAAATAAACAAAATATTAAACAAATAAATAAATAACATAAATATAGAAGTAAATACATAAGTAAATAACTAAATAACTAAACAAACAACGTAAAAACTTTACAAGCATTGTGAATTGATTCTAAAGCATGTTATTACATTATCATTATTACCAATTAGAATGGTCTCGTTATAGACAGTTTAGTGTGCTGCAATGTTTGCACATTCATAATGGCCTGATGTTTGACCCTAGCAGAGTCTTTCTCAAAGGCTAAATGACTACACACCGCAAACGAGTGTATTAGTGTAACGAAGCAGTCAGGTGGAAAAGGAGTGGATAGAAGTAATATCAGTTAGGAAATAGGGGTGGGGTGGGGGTTAGAAGTATAGACTAATCAAAGTGGCTTCTTATATAGTGCTCAAATCCCTCACCCGGTGATGCTCATGGCGCTCGAACATTATTATATATTTTCCTGCCAGGTATGTGGAGCTATGTATGAGACCTTTTTCCTTTACATAATGGAATGGTTTACAAGGTGATGTGGCGCAATATGCAGCCAATCAAACCAGGAACATTGGGGCGAACCCCTTCTCTTTACTGTGTACTGGGTTCTTTTAAGTCATTAAGTGCATTACACAACATCCTAAGGATGAAGCAACAATGGTTAAGTGTCTTGCTTGAGGACACAAGTGTCATGACCAGGACTTGAACCCACACTCAGAAACACCAAAGCTTGAGTCTGGTGTGCTTGACCGCTCAGCCATGACACACCACAGATGGCTGGCACAACCACAAACACAGGGGATTAATCATCACTGGAATCCTCAGTAGTAATTTATTATTAACACCTAAAATGGATCCATGTGTGGTTTAATCCTCTTAATGTCTATTAACTTATAGCAAGACAAGTTCTCAAAGAACAAATCTACCTAGCAAGTAGATATACACATGGTGTTACCGCAAACCAACCTCACCATGCAATGCCTCAAAACCCATATAGTCTATTAAGTAAATTCTGAAGTGCGTCTAAAACAAGTGAACTTGACATCTAATCTAACAGTACCAGACCATGAACAAAGGTTTCTTAAAGTGGACCGATGATGATGCAGTCATGAGGACTCATTGAATATCAACTTGAATGAAAACACTCAAACTAATTTGTTTATTTTGTGTTTAGTTTTTGGGTCATAATAAGTGTGAAGTTTTGCTCCCTGTAATTTTGTTGAAATTTGATCGGAAAAACTAGTACCCCCTTTCTTCGATTTTTAAAATCGTGTTTTTCACGCCATTGGCAGCGCCCTGAATGGTTCCCAGTAAACACCCATAAATATGCCACAACACGGACTGGATGAAGGTTATTTATCTTCGTTGCAATGCATTTACCTTAAATTCAGTTAGCAAGTTATAAACAAAATCAGTAATTTTGAAAACACTCTGTGAATGTACCTTTAATGTGAAAATATCTTACGGTTTGTTTCACCATCTCTACCACTACTCTGACATATTCAATGCTTGAGCGCAGCCCCAGCGTGGTTGGGGTCAGGTATATTCATGTCACGTAGAGGCAACACTGTGATCAATCTCATTAACCAGTCAAGAGAAAAATACTCATCCAGCTGCTAAGACATTCTCTGTGTTGCTTGAAACAGTGTCTGAGATGCAAATATCGGATGCGTACGATATGAGTATAACATAGCAGAATGTAATCACAAGGTTAAATCTGGACTGTTCCATTTCACGAGGCAGAAAATGCATCCTATATTTGTTTTTTATATACCTCACACATACATCCTTGTCATTTCATATTTGTCCTAACATTCATGATCGATTTCAAAAACAAAATAAAACAAAGTTTTGAACAATTTATTTGAACAATAAGGTATTTTAATGGCTGGAGAGCTGTTTAAGCCCGGTTGGCTGAAGAGATTTCAGCGTTCAAAGCCATTAGCGCACACATTTAAACGCAAGCTTAAGCGTGCACTAATAACGCCAAACGCAGTCAATACATACAATACTCATTATAAAATATATTAGTATACTCAAAAGCACAGCTGCCAAGGATCCCAAGCATCCTATATTTATCAGTATAGGACTCCTATATTAAATGTTTGAGTATCGAAACAGTATACATGGCAAGTATAAATGATGTGTATTCCACCAATCAAATGACAAGGATCTATAAGTGCGTTATATAAACAGAAATATTGACAGAAATATTGACATATACAATACAACTTATAATATCTCCATCTGAAATTCTACCATGTGACTCTCATCCATGCCCTGCAATCAATCTGATAACACATTAGCATAAGATAAGCACAGTATGAACAAGCACAAATTCCCTCATCAAAACCATAAACCATTAATCCGGGTTTCCTTGAAAACGTGACCAACTGAAATTTCCACAGATTGGCTGAATGGCATGTCGAATGCAAACTGAAGGATTGGAGTGACTAGTCTCTTCCTCAAGTCAATAATGTACAACACCTTGCAATAACAGAATCTGAAATATCAGCCATTCAGGATGCTGGTGTCCACCCTCTCTCAAAAGTTGAAATTCATTTTTGATAACTTCAAATTATGTACATGCAGGGAATGTTTTCACTGAATTTGTTTGTGCACACTGAAATCGTTAACCCTTTAGAGACCATATCGGCCGCAAGCGGCTTGTACCAAAACGCCCATAGTGGGCCGCAAAGTTTAACCTACTTCTACACACATATAAAGAGGTCAAAGTAAAGGTCATGGCCACATATGCAATTTTCCGATGTACACATGTAGTATGTTGACATAGTATCCCAATTTCTAAAACAAGAAACTAAATATTCCCTTTCATTTTATTTATGTTGAGATTTTTACTGACAAAATTTCAATAAAGAAACTAACAATATTAGCAATGTCTGGGCGTTTTTTTGATAATTAAACGGAAATTAATGGTCTCTAAAGGGTTAAGTAGCAAATGACAGGTTTTGGGAAGCAACTGCAGGGCTTGAAGTTTACACTGGTCGCCAGGGCCCAATTTCATAGAGCTGCTTAACGGCCGATTCTGTGCTTTACGTACAAGTTTCTATTTCATAGCGCTGCTAACCGTAAGCACACGAAAAGGCATGCTAACCTTCCGGTGCTTACTGCACGAAAATGAATGACGTAACAATGCAAAACCATTGTGAACGTGCAAGATGGCCGCCGTATTTTTTTGCTAACCTGTGAAATACGCTAAGGCTTAAGCAAATTTTTCTGCTACAGTTAGCACGAAAATTTGCTTACCGTTAAGCAGCGCTATGAAATTGGGCCCAGGCCTGTAGTTTTGGCGGTGGGCCAGTAAACTTTTGATTGGACAAAGTCCAGTAGACTTGTGCTTTTAATTGAATTAATGAAGGATAATATCTCACTGTGTAACACTTTGAACAGAAAATAATACGTTCAAATGTTGACTTGGAGTCTGATAAAATACCTATTAATTCTATCTGTCTATTGGGTAATGACAGAATGAAGTATACCTAGTACCCATAAAACACAAATGAGATACATTTTCTCTAACATGTCTTAGCACTTGTTAAACTGGGTCAGGCAGGTTTTTTAAAATTGTGATTCTGCGAGGGTAGAGGTTGATATTGTGTTTGAAAAAGCCTTCTGAGCGCACAGCAGCTCGGGCTGTATACTCCCCAGGGAGCTGAGAAAGATTAAAGGAATGTTATTGGCCCAATGACCAGGGCACTAATGTAAAGCGCATTGAGACATTATTGTAAAATGCGCTATATAAGAACCGGTTATTATTATTATTATTATTCTGACCCAGTAAACATTTTGAGACACAATTAAGCCCTGCGGTATTGTGGATTTCGTGGCATGTCGTGGCCGAGCGGATAAGAGCACTGGACTCAAGCTCTGGTGTTTCAGATCAGCAGAGTGTGGGTTTGAGTCCCGGTCGTGACACTTGTGTCCTTAAGCAAGACACTTAACCATTATTGCTTCGTCCTTCGGATGGGACGTAAAGCCGTTGGTCCCGTGTGTTGTGTAATGCACGTAAAAGAACCCAGCGCACTTATCGAAAAGAGAAGGGGTTCGCCCCAGTGTTCCTGGTTTGATTGGGTGCATATTGCGCCACAGCACCTTGTAAACCGATACATGGTGCTATGTAAAGGAATAGGTCTCAAACTTAAAAATGTAGCTACACATATATACCTTGCAGGACTGACTGTTGAAGCGCCTTAAGCGACGGATATGAGCGCTATATAAGAAGCCACTATTATTATTATTTCCCCCTCAAATTCAAGCCCTGAACTGATTCATTTTGCCAATCATTTTGCTGTGCTATACAAAGGAAATGAATCACTTGGTGAATGTAGTTTAATATGTAACGGAATGCAACATCAATTCCTGCATTTACCATCATGCATTATGCATACTAAAGCCCCAACCTACACTGATTCAATATTGATACAGAGAGAATGATTTTTCAAGGATCTCTGAAGATCTTCCTACGCACTCCCCGAGTTTCTTCAACCATAGCGAAAGGGCCGCGTAATCCGCAAGAAGTGACGGGATCTTCGGAGGCACTCTTTAATACGAAAAGTGGATTTATTCCGACCTTTTGAGTTGCTATATGAAAAGGAAGTAGCATTAATATGATTATCTTGGGATCAAGTTTCTAGAACATGCAACAAGCGATCACTTTTTGAGTCTTACAAATGATTAGAATATTCGTTTCTTCATACCAGTAAAATAAATTAAGTTAATGCAAAAAGGATTTAACCCAAAGTTGCTGTATGTTGTTTAGGGTAACTGCATAACTCATGGGTCCTGTAGGTGGCAAAACGTTTCTGTATTTGGCTTGTACGTATTGCAGTTCAGGGCTTAAACTTGAGGAGAAATATCCACAAGACAGTAGCTCAACAATTTTACTGGATCAGAAAATTTGTAACGAGACCCAAATCAAAACGAGAAAAAAAGTATCCACAGTGTTAAACAATTACTGTTTTATTTAAACAAGCACTAAGACATGATTCATCTCATGTGTCACATGGGTAGAGTATACTGCAACACTCAACAGAATTCAAAGATTTTTATCGAACATATTTTTTGAAATTAAAGATAACAGTGAGGTATTGTTTGACACAAGACAGCCGGAATTGTCGGGTCGAAAGTTTACTGGCCCAATGCTAAAATCATTGGCCTCGGGCCTGTTGTGCAGTGTAAATTTTGAGCCCTGCAGTGTGTTTGTAAAGAGTGCCAAACGATAGGGCGTGAACAGAACACCTTTTCTTCGTGATCTCAGCAGGAAACAAAAGACTGTCATAGCTGATGGATCTTGTGTCATTCAGCAAATTGGAAACTTTTCTGATGGTCCATAAGGTCTCAGATTATGGTCCCAGTCCTTGAGGTTCTTGCGAAATGTCTTTATTGATAAATTTCATTGCAAAAGTATGCAAAAGTGCATTTCTCGATGCGATGTGTGTTGGCTAGCTTACTATGGCATGGGAGCCATGCATGTGGCAGTCCCTACCTGACTGCGTGGGTTTTCCTCGCATATCTAAAAACTGAACATTTCTTCATGTTTCCTACTCATCCTGTTATTGGCCTTAAATTGTGCAGTTGGATGTGTAATGATAGAATACATAAACCAGTAAAGATACTGTCTTGTTTTGCTTCTCATAGGAATTCCTTCATTGGTAGTAGCACACATTTTCACAAGTACACAGTACGTGTTATTGTTTTAATACATACTGGTACCTTATGAAGACCGATGAGGAAAAAAGAAAAAAGAAAAAAGGTCTCTAAAAGGGAAATCTAAAGACTGGGATGCCCCAGAAGGAATTTTGAGTACAAAGTATACAAAGGAAATAGCAAAAGATGTCTCAACAGGGATGTAAATAAGAATATGTTTCTAACACCATGTGACTCTTGTCTTCTGGAGAAAAACCAAACAGACAAACAGTATCATGTTGTATACAGTGTACATAGAGAACCCATAGTAGACACTCTCCTATATGATAAAAATGTTCATATAATAGCTTTTTTATGCTGCCAAGTGCTATAAACTAATTATTCCTGCACTTTCCTTTCAGAGATCCTCTTGAGTCTTCACAAAGCAAGGTTCATACTTGGTAAAACAATCCAATCTTGACCTGAGATTGGGAGGCTTTTCAGTTTGCTTCAAGACATCCCCTATCGACAAGAAGAGTAAGCCCCATGATTTTCTTGCATCACTTGATTGAGCCTCACATATACAAAAGTCATTAAAGTGTCGTGTCTTGTTATGGTCCATCAAGAGTTCTGTACACCATGGTGGGGAGGGGGGCTTTTGAGGCGAGTGGTGGAACGCAGATGGGGGGGGGGGGGGGGGGGAGGGCTTTTGAGGCGAGTGGTGGAACGCAGATGGGGTATGAACTTAACTATATGTTGTGTTTACCAATTTGATTTGTAATTTATGCCGGCTAAGGAAAATGAGGGAAGTTGAATAATGGATGAGGGGGCAGGTGATGGAATGCGGATCGGAATTGAACCGAACTACATTTCTTTTTGGTTTACAAGTCATATTAAACAGGATGTGTGGGATGAGGAGCCAGGAGAATGAGGAGGAATTGCATCAAAGATGCCTCAGGGATTTCTTGATTGGGGACCTCATGGTATCCTAATTGTTGGGAACCGGTTTCAATCAGGAGAACATCTCAAACAATTTGTGTACCAATGGGGCAGACCAACATGGCCCAAGGTCTTGGCACTTCTTACTGCTCGATTCTTGGCTCAATTGATCATCTTCTCCACTGCAGATGTTGGCTCAGAAATTTAGTTATTTTAATTCTTTGGACAATAGACCATGTGACCTGTGACATCACATGTTTACAAAAGAGCCACAGAGACTGGACTTCCTGCAGGCACAGTTTGTACGCAGCTCAGTGGAAGAAAACAATAAATCTTATATTTTATGGAGATTGCACTGGCTGATTTTTCTCAACTTTTGATATGAAGAAAGGGGGGACATCTCAAAAGCTGTACAGCAGTTGCTTTTGTAATTACAGAATTTATGTGAAAATTACGACACAAAATGTAAATTTTCCCATATGGTCTGTGTAGTATCTCGCCCCTCAGGAAATGCATTAGAATGTACAAGGTCACCATTTCTGTAGGCAAAGATTACATGGTCTATACAATATACGAGCAGTGGCCATCCAGGGAAAGGCAAAAGTCAAAAACTGTCATCAAAAAAGATGTGTCCTCTCAAATGTTATCTTGTAAGCAACAGATTTTTAATTAACAGATTCATAGTCAACATAAAGAAAGATTTCATTTTAACACCAGAGTTTAAAAGGGCTTAACAAAATCATACTTTTAAGAAAGTGGGAGGGGCCAAGTATTACATCTTTGTTCTTAGTTTGTTTTTAGTTTTTTTTCATGGGTAACTTCACCTTTGAAAAATTGTCATTGTATTTTAGTTTTTTCCTTTTTGGATTTTTAGTCAGGCTGTATGATAAAATTTCCTGCTGTCAGTTGACTTTTTTTAACCCATTTTCTGACCTCTCCACAAGTGACAACACTTTGTAAAAAAATCCAAAAAGGAAAAAACAAAAATACAATGACAATTTTTCAAAGATGAAGTTACCCATGAAAAAAGACTAAAAACAAACTAAGAACAAAGATACAACAATCCAGGCCTTGCAATTCAGCTTGTTTTAAAGTAGCCCACCGGGCTGGCAAGCTGCTTGTTTTACTTGCCCCAAGGAAGGTTTAGTTGCGTAAATTTCAAACATGTATTGTCAAAACTTTATCTTCTGATGTATTAATGGTAGCGATCAAAACCAGTTTATTGTTCAAATGAAATTACATGCACTCACTCAAACATAAGTTAAAACACTTTTAACATTTATTTTGTTAAGAAATATGACCATTATATAAAAAAGTAGGTGGGACAGCTTTTAGTAGCCCACAGGGCAAGTTGAGAAGTGGTGTTTCCTAGCCCATGGCAGTTTTTACCAGACAATGTATGCCAGGGCTAGTGTTAAGGGTGAGCTGTGTTCTGAAGCTTGCCCACTTTGTTGTAGCTCCCCCCCTTTCAGTTTTACTTATCAGATACAAAAACAAAATAGATACAAATTTATAATCCACAGGCATGACATTTGGTCCATGGAAAACAAGTAGGAACATTTTTATAGATTACAAGGGCTGACCTACATGTACACAAGGTGTAGGCTCTAATATACTTTTCAGGCCTTAATAATAATAAAAAATCTGATTTTTCAAAGGCAAAACATATCGGAAATTAGACTAAAGTAGGAAGAATATCGTGCATGAATCCAGTACGGAACCTTGAATCTCCATCAGTAACATGTGGACTCTCTAGTATACATACCTGTATCTTGAGAGGAATATGTACTAATCAATGATGCTGCAGATTCTTAAAAAGTTACATCCTCATCTTATGGCTATGTTTCATCACTTTCTTCAAGATATCCAAGATTAAGACAGATTAAAGAAGAAGGGTCAGCAAAGAGAGATGGAGTAATGATATCTACACTGATGGTTTCATCTCATACTCTCTATAAGCAACCACATAAGATGTCCTTAAGTGTCAACAATTCCTTGGTTTCGTTCGTCGTGACGATCACACACTCACTTTTGTATCCTTCAAGAAAACTTTCATCATCATTTCAAAACATCCGAGATGACAAAACAGAGCTTCCTTGTTCCAATTAAAGAAACTGATGTTCGAAAGATAAACTTGATGCAAGTTGCAACCCCGGAAGAAAAAAAACCAGAAAATGTTGTGACTTTGCCGTAGATCGCAGCTATGTTGTGCAACATTACCAACTCACTGTCTTCTTTCTATTACACATTTGACATCAAGCCTGACTCATGTACGTACGTCATACTATTAAGGATATGCAGACACACGCACGCACACACACACGTAGAGACCTTATACCATGGATGCCTCTCTGTGTGTACTATAGGCCTCCTCATGTAGTGAATGGAGGCAGTCGCCGTAGTGATCTGTATCCGTGCCAACTACCCATGAGTTTCCTTTACACTGCCTGCTGCATTTAACATCACTCAAGCCAAGCCGGCTCTCTCTCTGTTGTGTGTGCATGAAATGTATTCAGTCACACGGATCACCATAAAAGGTCATAAGGGCGGGGCTTACTGCGGCCAATTAGAGGAGCTTAATCTGAATATGTAGGAGGTTTAGTTAACAGGTACATTCGGAGTGATGGAATGGGAATGTACATGCCATGCTAAAAAATAACGAGACAACTAAAAACAAAATCCATCTTTCTGACCTCGGATTTTGCTTTACAAAAAAGAAATAAATTTAAATAGAATAGTTATTGGTTTGTACTGAATGTAAAACTGAATTACCAGGGTTGAGAGTCATTGCTGGCAAACAAGTCTGAAACTACATGTTGGATCCAAATTTTAGGACATGGGGCCTACATGTATCTTGAAATGATGGCTTTTCTACCTTTTGGTAACCCTTAGGGAAGATTTGGAATTCAAAGGGCTTTTAGGAACAGTGTCCTAACTAAGCACTAGTGAAGTAGATCAAAGGGCAGTCTTTCTTTTATGTGGAAAAATGGAAGGCCTTTTTTTTATTCACCAGGCTGACATAAAAAGTCTGAATTCAGACAAAAGTGTGACAAATCTCATCCCTGATTACAGATCCTCAAATTAAACAGGATCTTAATTTTCAGTGGCCACTTTAATTGGAAATATAGATGAGGACTTTCGGAGGATATAATAAGACTTGGTAATATTCTGTGTGGGATGAGGAGGTTAACAGGATTCCTGTGCAAGATCTATGTATTCATAACCGTTTAAATAATGCCAAAGGTGGCCGGGTTGGTTTAGTGGCATCTTTCCTCGCCTTCCACCTCTAGGACCCTGGTTCGAATCCCGTCGTGGGGCACTATTTGGGTTTTCAGTTTGTACCTGACTGCGTGGGTTTTCACATGGAATAATTCTCTGGGATTTCCCTCCCACATCTAAAACTGACACTTCCTTTCTTGTCTTCTTAAGAACTCAAGGCTAGTATAGTGATTAAGTTCGCTTTTATGGAGAGTCCTTAGCTTATGAAATAAATGACCAGAATTAATCAATGAAATAATACAAATTCAATTCTTGCTGGTTGAAATCAATCTCAATTCTACTCATCACAATGTGCACGAATAACATTTCATGTGGCTAGTAGAATAATTTGTGTCAGTTGTTGATAATTATTCATGAGTTGGAGAAATGTCAGGTGTGGTAGCCCCCTACTGTCTTCAAAATGTCAAAGGTATTCAGCACTGTATATTATAATGCAGAGTAACATTCACATGTGTCTGCTTGTTGGAATAGTGCATTCGTCTGTCTCTGTTACTCAGTGTTTACTTAATTAATGCTGCTAATTAACGCGAGGCATTAATGCATTGACGGAGTGACTAAGTCTCATTAAGGACGAATAAAGACCCCCCCCCCCTGCAAACGAAGGACACTCACAATGTTCTCATGGGGGAGGACAAATTTAATTGTAGTTCTCAATTTCCTTGAATTGGCATTCCCTTCTGTAAAAATAAAGTACCACAAAATTAAATTCTTGTTGCCATTTAAAGGTGTTATATATGATTTGTAGAGCTGACAAAATGATCGCAGACAGTGTTCATGTTATGTTTTGTGTGATCAACCATATACTCAAAATAACAAACCTGTGAAAATTTGGGCCTTGTACGTTGTTTGAGTCAGGAGAAATATAGAGGAACAAGCACAATTTTCAGCATGTAATCAACTTTGTCCGTACCTTTGGTTGTAAGTAAGGTCTTCAGATACAGTTTTCTTGAATATGACTTCATTTCAGCATGTTCACTGAAAATTATTTTACAGAAAAAAATGTTCAAGTATGGTCTTCATAATCAGTAAGCTTTCAGATGAAAAATTCAATGATGAATGTTTTTATCCTTGCCTATCCTGTATCACCTTTAATGGGCCAATGACAAGAACTGTTCCTCATACGAACTGTGCTTTACTGATAACAAGTACACGTATTTGACCAAATGTATCTAGTTACTGTGGTCGAATACATGAAGAAGGTAGAAAAACTATCCTGTATCACCTTTAATGGGCCAATGACAAGAACTGTTCCTCATACGAACTGTGCTTTACTGATAACAAGTACACCTATTTGACCAAATGTATCTAGTTACTGTGGTCGAATACATGAAGAAGGTAGAAAAATAAGACTGTAGAACAGGGAGATGAGGGGGTGGTTGGGTTTATAAGGGCAGATGAGAGGAAACAAAATGTAATAAAGGAGTGGGTAAGACAATCTTAGCAAAGACCTGTACACAAAAATTGTTCATAAACAGCAACAAATTGTTGTTTTTTATGTTGTTCTTTCAACAATTTCTCATCTATTTCAATATATCAATTTTGACAGTTTAGTTAGGTGTTTCTTAAAGATGTTCTGGCCCGACTTTGTCCCAAATTCATCGAATCATGTACAAGAATTGTTTGTATCCTCCAAGCTAGGAAAAATTCGGTTTGGGGAGAAGTACTCAATCCAAATAAAATTTGGACTTGTAAGAATGCAGAGTTGCTAATAAAATTTGGACTTGTAAGAATGCAGAGTTGCTACTGCATGATGTGTTGTACATGTATATCTTAACATACACTGTACATGAATTTTTACATTACAATACTCTAAAGTTCAAATCTATCCAGAACGTACTATATTAATCCATCAAATTTAGCAAAACAAAAACTGGGTTGGGTTTTAGAGAACTTGGGGTGGTCATAGTGAAAGAACATACATGTTTGGTTGTACATGATGCTTTTTTTAAAGCTCCCTTGTCAACACATCTACATCATTAATGTCTTGACGTACATGTAG
The DNA here is from genome assembly GCA_037783415.1 of Leptasterias polaris. Lineage (NCBI taxonomy): Eukaryota > Metazoa > Echinodermata > Asteroidea > Forcipulatida > Asteriidae > Leptasterias > Leptasterias polaris. Next base: position 7,873,167 of record JAZGTN010000040.1, on the reverse strand, counting down.
GTGATGACATCTTATTTATATAATAAGATTGATGCACCATCATGCTCAGCTTGTGAGAAAAGAAAACGCAGACTGTAATCTTCCACCTTCCTCTAACCATAAACTACAAACTAGCTGCGCATAAATCACAGCAATTTGCCATATAAGAGATAATAATGGCTGAATAATTGTCAAATGCGACTGTTTGTCTGCAGTTTTAGAAACCATGGGTACCGGGCCGGATGAGTGGAGCTAAACATTAGCAAGGATTTCATGATGTCACATCTAAAGCAAAATAAAAAGCCAGACGAGACAATCAGTGCAGTGTAGACTCGCAGAGACCGAGGGTTGCTTGGTAATTAATTAAAATCTTCATTATTGTCTCAGACGCCCAATCATGATAGCTTCATTTATTTTACTTTATTAATGCTGACAGATTCCACCGATAATGAGCTGGGGAAAAGAAGAACAAAAATCAAATCTGGAATCCCCAATTCTCCAGTAATGTTCTAAGATGAGAGTTTATGATGGTTTATTACTTGATGACCTCCAAACTTCACCCAATGAAATTATCAAAATCTCTTACACTGTAAAGTATTGTAAAACTCCTATTGAAAAGTACCTTTTTTTTTCTCATAATATTATTATTACTATAATTAGTTACAGATTTAAAACCAGACTTTGTTGCTAAGGATGTAAACATTCCTGCATGTTCATACTCCAACACAGAAATATAATTTTAATAACAAATTTCAAACTGTAAACCTACTGTTAGTTTATTTCCATTTACATGTAGTTGAAGACTACCATGTACTCAACTTTGAATATCAGTTATTCTCTTTTAACTGTCAAATTCAGTTTTGTAATGCACTCATTTTTCAATAGATAGAATCCTCATGAATGTCGGACAAAAATTTTGAGTCTCTAACCTCACGCTGAAATAGTGTAAAATGTGATTTCATCTGATACTCTTTAATAGTGATATTTGAAACATCATCGAACGCAAAAACATATGGGTATGTACCACACTAAGAGGAATTTGTTGTGCCAGTCAAAAAGTCAAATCCAATGCTGTTTTAGTTGAAAATCATTAAAATTCAGGAATGAACTAAAACTTCTCCATGCAAAAACGTACAGACGATATTATCTGAAATATGATGTAATCAAACGATTTTTAAATTTTTGACAAAAATTGCATTCTAAGTGGCATTTGACACCATTTTAACTAGAGGTTAGAGACTTCTACATGTAAGTAACCCCCCAATTCATGAGGACTCCATCTATTGGAAAATGAGTGGATCACAAAACTGAACTTGATCTTGAACCCCTCTTTAAATAATATGCACTGACCTACACTGGCTGTGTCCGTGTATTCAATATTCATTTCCCATTCAAGCTTAAAACACAAGAAACAAAAAACTCCAGGATGCATAACTTGAGCATTTGCGATTTTTTCTAGACCATACAAGTTGCTCCAAATAACTCTCTTTCTTCATGTCTTACCATGACAACCATTTGAAGGGAGGGAGAAAGAGGAAAATGGAGAGAGTGAATTTTGCTGAATAACCGCCCGTTTTCTCCCAGACAATCTGGCACCACACGACAATAACGCAGGGATGTTAGTTCCCTTCAACAAAAGATAAAAATCTTGATAATTATTTTACAATTTAGAGAGGACCGACGTCCTTCATTCCGTGAGCAACTCTTCTCAGTTCTCATCTATCGACTGGACGCAGGAAGAAGAAAAAAAATCCACGTTGGTTATTATCGGGAACTATCAAGGTCTGAGATCAGCAGAACAACAAGCCAATATTGTCGGCATGACATCAAAGGGTGCCGACAGTCAAATCAAACCTTGGTAAAATTGTCCTCTATTGTTGTCGGTGACGACATTGTGGAGCCGCAAACTTACTACGTAATTTCTACCTTGTTTAAGGTAAAAACATAGCCAAAGCAGGCAAATATCAGGTTAAAAAGCACACTTCTTGGAGGAAAAATAGAGGAATTTTACAAACTACCCGAGGATAGTAATTATTGCCAATTTCTTTCTGCTCTTTCCAGCTGGGGTCTATTAATGGTTTTTGTCATGTACTGTATTACGTCTTAAAAATCTGTCTTGCGTAAAAGCTTCATGAAAGTCATTGCTTAGAGAAAGATATGAGACTAGGATTAACGATTTAGAAGGCAGTTTGAAATGATGGCATTTTCACTTTTTGGTAACCAATGAAGTTAACGATTTCAACGAGCTTCTAGTAACAGTATCATCCTCAAGGAGTAAATCAAAGAGCAGGGTTTCTTCATAAGACAGTTGTGCATTTACGTTTATTTTCCTAAACAGTTAACTGAAACTTGTGACTTCCGATTAAACACGATTTGGGGTTAAATAAAGAAATATTTACTTGAGCGGGATTTGAACCAATGAACTCCGGATCAATGTGCCGGCGCTCTACCAACTGAGCTATCTAGCCCTATGTTGGCAGTCTCTCTATTTTGCTAATATCTTTATTGGGGGGGGGGGGGGTGGGGATGCCATTTTAACCTTTTCCATGAGCCCAAGTGTATAAAGAGCAGATGTCAACACACTTTCATGGATTAAAAGTAGAGCGCTGTAACCCAGTCTTTGAAGTCACAACAGCAATGGGGCTCATACAAAGCAAAGTGTAGAACAAATTGAAAGGGATTGACAATGATGTAATTTGTAGGGGATTAAGATAATACAAATTCCACCAAAGAAATGGATATATCAATCATTCTCCCCGGATAGTGTCAGGGGCTCCCATTTTAGAGAAAACGAATGTCTCATTTGTTTTTACCTGTGTTGGCTTTATTAAACCGTTATATTTGGAAACAGATTTCAACGTTTATTTGCAATCAAACGCTTAACCAGTTGACCGGTTTAACGCCCCAATCCTACTTTATATCTGAAGAAAACAACAGCTATTTTTTTCTCGCCAAGCAGCATAGAAACGTGAATTCAAGTCAGAAATGTCCTCTCCCTGCAAAATCGTACACAAATTATATACTGTACACACAACTGACTTGTAACTTAGTAGCTGCATATAGATAGTTCCCAGTAGACGCCATCTTTACGGGCAAATCGCATTTTGGCTTGCAAGCGCGTTAAGCGCTCAAATTATTAATGCAGCCGCGTCATTCACTAACCAATCATGCAATGAGTTTGGTGAAATGTGCGCGTGCTGCACGCCGTTCTCACGCGTAACGCATGACTGTGTGTTCCAAATTGCCCGTAAAGATGGCCGATTTACGTCATACTGCAACCTATCTATAAAGAAGTCACTGATTAAACTATTGGATTAGTTTTACGACACATGTTTCTTGAAACCCTTCATTTCAAATGGTAAGGTTTGTAAAGAAAAACAGCTTCATGAGTGCTTGTAAAGACAATGGAAATTATCAAAACAAATTAAAATTTAATTTCAAATCTAAACGCTTTTTATTTGGCATTTATCACCTTTACAAATCATATCTTGAGAAATCAGTATTTTCTGCCTGAAATAACATATTTTTGTATGAATTAAAAAAAAAAAATTTATAGCAAAAGTACTCTTTCTATACTCTTGTTTTATTTGTGGCTTCAGGTTCAAAAATAAGACAATCTGTTGTTTTCAGAACCAAAACTCAAACTGTTACTGCAAACTGCAAACCTTACTGGATTGTATCTCCACCATGTAAAGTTTCAAATCCTACTCGTGTACAAGTACATGGTGTTACTGCAAGCCTTACTGGATTGTATCTCCACCATGTAAAGTTTCAAATCCTACTGTACGTGTTACCACAAACCTTACAAGATTGTAATTCTCTACGCAAGTTTAAAAACCTGCATGTAAACAAGAAAAGACTCCTATAAAATGCGAGAAAACCATTGTTGTGCGCTAAAGTTCCCTCAAAACAAAATAAACTAAATATTCCTTCAACCATTGTTGTGAACCAAACATTTCTTCATCCTCTCATCCCTCAAGAAAGATGTCATTGAAAAGTCAAAGTCAAGAAAGACCGTCTTCATAGCTTCTAAAATCTCTCACTGAAATATACCTCTTGCATGATGAACAGTAAAAGTGACCCACAGAATTGGACCATTATTCATAGTATAGTGCACATAACAATCAGCTCGATAGTGTCGAGATATTTCTCTTTGATAAAACCAGCGTGACAAACTTACTTGATGAAGCATCTGTATGTATTCCCAGACAGACGAGGACATCTTGCCTTCCCAGAGTGACCGAGATAACTTAATCAAGACCTGCTATAACCTTCCAATACTCCTACTAAAATCAACAGAGATTACATTCAGAATGTACCACAAGTGCTTGGGTAGACTTCCTTCATGTCTGGTCCCCAGCCTTGGGACCTTAAAGGTAGGGTCATAGTCTGGTAAATAATATTCAAAAAATTAATGACCAAGAAATCTTACTGGGGGAGAAGCACTGCAGCTGTTGATAGTAAAAATTACTTTGAGAAAGGATCCCTTTCTATATGGTTTCGATAACTTTTCACCCACAAACATCTGAATCTAAGATTTCACTCATGCATGAGTCGTTTCTCAGATTTCTAAGGGTTGGTGTCCGTTTTTTGAATGCTGCAGCCAGAGATGCGGTTGGTACCCGCTGTCACCTTGCTAAATTTGGATGGATTTGACATTCTTGTGAAAATACCATGACAGTTTGTTGCTGTTTTCTCAGCAAGTAGACACAGCATTTAGCCAAAACTTTCACATGTGACTTTTATTGTATCTTTCTTGATAATTTTGCCAATAAATCAGCATTCCGTTGACACAAACCAATCTATGGTCCTACCTTTAAGTAGGATGAGAAACAACGAAACCAAAAGAGCACAGCTCTCTAACACCTGGCGTTCACAGCAGGGTTGGTCTGGAGGGTGAGACGGCTTTTAAAGGGGTGGCACAACATTTGTTTGGGAAGAGTTCACACCCGACTGTCTAGCTTCGCGATAATTTCATCAAAATACAAAGTTCCTCACAGTTTTAGAAATCAGCTTGTACCACTTTCACATTTTGATTTGTACTTTATTAAGATTGAGTGAAAACTTGAATCTTTAAACGAGACAGGAATAGTTTCCAGGACAACTGGTACTGCCATTATTTTTGTCTATATGTTTGCTATTTTATGGATCCATAATTTGTTTTAGTAGGACCATAACTTTTGCAGTTTAACTATTTTATTTTGACTTTACTTTAGAGTATTTTTAAATGTGTTTAAATTTTATTTATTTTATTTTAAATGTGTTGTATGTTTGTAACTTGTTATTTTGCCAATCAGGAATTGAATGAAATAAACAAACAAAATAAAAACTTCTCTTACATGTACCTACATCACAGGGAAAGTGATCTGATTCCATTTTCCATGCCCACAGGATCATTTTAGGATTTTGTTTTCTTTTTCTAATGATTTCCAAATTTTTTACAAAGTCTTTAAGAGGAGTGAAAGGTTTTCTTGACATGTGCAATGGATGTGAAACTAGTGGGCAGCGGTATTGAGCTACAAATCAGTAGGATATCAAGCTGTGTGAGGTAGTTTTGTCTGAGTAGTGCATAGGGGTCTTATTACTGCTGGGTTTCACCTCAAAGTATTTGACCTTCGCATTGATGGCTAGACTTGCTTCAAGTCAGGCATGGTAGTAAGGTGTTTAGTAAGTGGGGCAGCCATTTAGTTACAATCCCTGCGCTGGTAGTGGCGCTAAAGTAAAAATCTTGACAACAGTATCTATCAACTGCGTCAGTAGTTGGGAGGGGTATACCACCCCTCCATAGAAAATACGGGTTTTTGACAGTAATTAGCTCTGTACTTGCTCGTATGAATATTGTGTTCTTTGCAGCGGTCGTATATACATGTATGTAGCATGAGACTTCCACTATAGGAGCTTACAAAACTAATGAAATTTTCCATCTTTACCTACGTTTCTTAACAGATCTCATTGGCTAAAGTATATTTTTAAGAAGACTTAACAAGATCCAGAGTCGCCACTGCCACTTGGTTTGGGCTATTTTAGTTTAAAATATTCATCAAGTCTGAATTCTTGAATCTGCCAAACATGGGGCGCAGCCATGGCCAGCTGACCCCTCCCCCACCCTTGCTACTTGCCTGCTTCAAGTAGCAACTATATAATATTCCCAATCATTACCAATATGTCTAGAAAGCTGTCAAATGAAATAAGAAGCGCTGCAGTCTCACTTTCAAAACCTTTCATCTTGACTCTCATTTTGTAGAATCGGGCCACACTAAGACGTTCGTCTTAAAGGGACAATCAACCCTACAGCAGTAAGACTAAAAAAGCTTCTTGTTGGATCTTCATCTGTTGACTTGAGTAAAAGGTCAGGTACTTGAGAGGAGGATATCCGGGGAGATTCAGTGAACGACTTCTTGATTGGCTTTCGAGTAACAGGAGTAAGTTGCGAGGAGATTCAGCGAGGATTTCCCCAAACACTTAGGGAGAATGGTATCAAAACATGCCGAACATCTTGATATGTTTACAAGACCCAGGGTAATGTTTGAATATCTTCCTTAGTTACCTACGAATCCAGGAGCTTTTAAAATGACACATGTCGCATCTTGAGGATATGGGATGATTTGTAACCATGGTTACAAGGCTTATCTTAGCTCTCCTGGGATTTCAAGGAAGTTGAGATAAACATTTTTGGAAGTGTATTCAATAGATTTTGAATATATGGGCAATCAATCACATGACTGTTAATTGATACTATTTGTGGTGTGGCGTGGCAAAGTCATCAGAATGTGGGTTCGAATCCCAGTCATGAAATGGAATAGGCAACTAGAAGGTTACGTGAGGTAATTTTTTCCCTACTCTTATGAGGCCTCTGTCTATTGGAAAATGAGTGCATCCCAAAACTGAATTTGATAACTCAAAGCTACTGCCTGATCCTTAAAGAAATCACCAGAAAGCCTGAGCCAACACAGCAATTTCACAGATTGCAATTCTGACAATAAGCTGGTTTAATTTCATTATTGTCCAATTGCCCGTCCAAATCCCCCTAGCCCCACCCCCCCTCCAGTCTAACCGATCTCCGCTCCTACCAAGCTATTCAATTACTTCATCATCATCCAGACGCAGCGTTACCGGTCAAACCCCCCTTCCTTTCCTCCCATGTGGATTTGCGATCTTTCTAACTATCCCGCATCGATCAGATCAAGGATTGCGGCACGAGTATTACGGTATTGATTCCATTATCATCACGGCCCAATTGACAGCATTTACGGACCACAACGACGAGTCTTTGTTGGCTGTTTTGTTTTCATTGTAGTCCCCCGTGATACCCGTGATTGATCCGAAGGGGTATTATTTCAACGATGGCGGCATGCTCTAATTGGTCCTTGTCGGGACCCGCTCAAAGAAGATTTGATCAACCGCCGACAACTGCCTTACAATATGTTTGGTGGAAATGCTGGAGGGCAGTCATATAATATGAACCAGTGTATAACTCAGCGTTACTCAATAAGACAAGATTTGGCTGAATGGTGGAATTCTTACAGTTGAGCCCATAAATAATTGAAAGTCGTGTACCCGAAAAGAGGCAATATTATTTTATAATTTCACATTATGGAGCTACAATACGATAACATCAATGAGGTTTTATTATTGAGCATATGCCTCAATTTGAAAGATATATACTTGAAAAACATCCAATGTTTTCCTGTAATTTTCTTCGGATGGCAGCTTTTATTTGAGCCAAACATCGGTTGGAAGTCGCGTACACGTACCTACAAATAATTAAAGAATGTTGTTTTTCCATTTCAGGTCTTTAAAAGCTTTTACAATTTTTTTTAATTTAATATTTATATAAAATTGGGTTTACAAAAGTTTAAAATTTCAAAGTGTTATTGATTTAAAAAAATCTTTACATCAAAGAAAAAAATGCAAAGAATAATTTTGCAGAAGTCTTGATGAAAACAGGGGAAATTTACATTTAAGTTGAAATTTTGAGAGAAAATATGTTACATACAACCAAAATTGCTTAATGCTATTGGTAATTTTGTTTTCTTAAAAACTAAAGAAATAATAAGTAAACTTTTTACACAGTTGAACTCAAAATAAGAATTTTCTTTCCAGATTCTGTCTCTAATTGCACAAAATATGAGTTTTCTTGCCGGATGTGAGTGTCTTTTTTTTTTCCTAGAGAAAAGTGCAACTGAAATAACATAGCTGAGAAAAAAAAAATCACAAAACACACCACGCACAATACGATGCCTAAAAAAATTCCAATTAAGTTAATCCCGCCTAAAATCGTCATGGCAACACTCTCATCAAAAAAACGATGGAATCTATGAAAACACTATTTTTAAATTAAACACAGAAGACCCTGAATGGCAAATATTGCTCGTAGCCTCAGACCCACGCGCTATTTCCTGTTTTGTGATTCAGCATAAGTGTTATTGTGAATAATTAAGCACCATGCTTCGGTTGAGATTAATAGGATCTTTATACAGAATCTTCGATTTATTCCATACATTTGTCTCCGAATTTCTCATTAATCATCTCCAAATAGTATCTCCGACGTTTTATTTTGACGGATCATTAAATAACAGAGCGACAAATTGTGATATATACTAAACACCAAAGCCACTGTGAGAAAGGAAACGATTTAAGAGTTATTTGTCTATGGGCGACAGAAATTTACAAAGGTTCTGTCGTTTTGTAATACTTTGATAGCCTCTACCTTTGAAACCTTCTGTACAGGTGCAGGCAGACCAAGGGAGGATGGACATCAAAGGAATTAGGGTATCAAAACAGTCATTTGATATTAATTTGTTCAATGAACTTTCCTTACAAGCATGTGTGTATGGGGACTCTTTGGTTAAAGAGGGGGGCAGAGGGGTCGATTTGCCTGAAATTTAATACAGTAAGAAAGTACCAATTTCTAACATCATCTTTTTTTTGCTTTCTGTGGTCAATTTGTTTTCTTCTTGCTGTGCATGAAATTTCCCCATTGTTATGCCCGAATTAGTAGGGAAGTTGCCCCCCCCCCCCTCCAACCTGGTCGTACGCTCCTTACAGGTAAATAACAAAATCATTACCACAGGGAAAAAATTTAATCGCAGATAAAAACAACTAACCCCCATAAATTCAAGAAGTACATGCACCCTTCAATAGTTTTGTGTTGTTGTCTTAATTTGAAAATATCGTAAATCAGTTCCACTTAAAATTTCATGTACACCTGCTGTAGACAATTAGGAGAAAAGCTAAGTACCAAATATCACATTTCCTTTTTAACTCCCAAATAAATTTATATTAAAAACTCAATATAAAAAACCCAAAAGACTAAATTAATTTGTCTTGATTTAGAAATAGGTCAGACTCCATTTAATTCCATTTCGTAAATAAACTTGTGCCACGCCGGAGGGTGAAAAGGACATAATACGCTCTATTAAATACCTCCACCACCGTCCCCCCTTACCCCTAGGGGTTGAAAATCTCCACATTACCACACCATCCCTTCATATCCCTCATCCAATAAAGCCTCATTAATTTGACTAAAGCGTAGAGCACCTCCCAGTGATAGATGAGCGCTAATACTTGATTTTCCGGCATGGTGTTTAGGATGCTTAAAATGAGCTTAATGCATGACAGTAGACTGGTGAGGAGAACTCCCAAATACTGGGTCAGAAATTGTCTTATCTTTTCTTGTTCATACCTCTCTAAGAATTCATCTTAAAGGACATTTGTACGTTTATTCATTCCGATTGGTCGAGAGGACATCATGTGGCCATGTTTAAACGTGTGATATAAAAACGGCTAGAAGTGTTTAAAAACAGTTTGCACAACGCGGAACGCACGTTCGGACATGATACGCGCCCTTCCATTTTGGGAGTCAAACTGTCACAAGAATCATAGAGTTGACTCCCAAACTGGAAGGGCGCGCATCTTGCCTGAACGTGCGTTCCGCGTTGTGCAAGGGGTCTAGAAATTTAGCGCAGAATCGAAGTGAGCTGCAGACGACCGAAGGGGCAAAACTGTCCGATTTGTTCCCAACTTTTTACAGGTTTTTGTCTATATTTTCAATGGGAAGATATTTATTAATGGGAATCAAAGTGTGTTGAATCGGTTTTAAACTAGCGGTTTAAACCCGCCGAGGCCTGGTTCTTGATAATTTTACTGAGACGAAGTCGAGGTAAAATTATCAAGAACCAGGCCTCGGCGGGTTTAAACCGCTAGTTTAAAACCTCTTCACCACACATTGATTCCCTTAATGAATAACACTCAAAGATTTCAGCTGAAATTTGTTGATTGGTTGGTCTATTTGTTTTACAACCATCTTTGTCGTCTTGGCTCCAAGACCAAAGGTGAGAGTCATTGCTGACAAAAAAGTCTGAAAGTTAGGAGATCCAAATTTTAGGCGGTATATTGAAAGGATGGCATTTCCACTTTTTGGTAAATAACCCCTCGGGTTTAGTTTTCACAGAGCTTTTAGGGAAAGTGCCCTCAGTACTAGAGAAGTAAACCAAAGAGTGGTATTTCTTTATATGGAAGAATTATAACACCTGATTTTTCTTCGAAAGGCTGACTTAACAAATCTGAGTTCAGATAAAAGTCTGATAAAAAATGTTCAACGCACACTTTACACGTAGTGTATTTAATGAATAAACCCTCCATGGACCAGCCATCATCAGAAAGTGATTTCCCTTGTGAAGCTTTATAGTAAATTGCTACACAGAATGTCTCAGTTGTTATTAAAAAAATAAATAAAATAAAAAATAACTAATTGATACTCATTACTAGCATACAGCTGATAAATAAATCATATTCAGTCAAAATATTTTGCTATGATATCAATTGCTTTATCAATGATATCAATAGAGTATACATTCATTGATAACATGAACTACATGTAAAATATGTGATTTTTGAACTACATGAACTATGTGTTCATTTAAAAGCATTCATAAACTCCACTGCCTACTCCTTAGTAACTCCCCTTCCATGCTCTTGTTTGAGTTTGCATTTGAAAATATTCCAGACATCCGAAGCATCTCGATGCTGAGACAAATGTTTAGAGAACACATGTCTAATCTTGTAGAACAGGTAATGCGATGATGTCTTTCCTTTGTGGCCATAGCAACAGACATGTGGTCTTGCAACTTCCAAAATAATTTTTCACATGACATGTTCGGAGCCACAACACGAGAACAGCGAAAATCCCCACTTAATGCAGTGTTAGCGTCTTTCAAACAAAATTAAATCAATATTTTGATTTTGGCCGGGCTTCTGTGCCGAACATGTCAAATGGAGAAGAAATAGGAAGCCAGGTTGGATTGGGGTCACTGGAGCGTAGTTGTATGTCTTATCCCATCGTCTACCCATCAATAGGAGAGAAAAAAAAGGGAAGAGATTCCATCACTTGAGATGGTCAATCTACAGGCATCTTTGGGTATACCTTCAATGAAATCAGTAATTCTTGTCAACCATGAAGGAATCGCAGAGAGGCAAGGAGGCTGATGCTGGCGCCGCATTGTCTCCATCGACGAGCGACACTGACACGGCAACTGCCTAAGATGGATTTAATTCTCAACGACCCTTTTCCTCGGTCTCCCTGTGTTTATCCTTCTATCACAAACGCTACTCTCTTTTTTTCTCTTCTTTTTTTCTCTTCTTCTCTCCTTCGCCACTTTCCCATTGATATTTATTCATATTGCTCGTATGTTCTCCAGTCTACTTTCTCTTCCTCGCACCGTCCGTCCATCTATCTATCAGTGGATGCCATCTTAATGTCCCCATCTCAGTTGCCAAACCCTCAGGAGCTCTTCTTACTCTTTGTTTCTCCGTATGTTACTTAGCCTGGAGGGTCGAAGTAACACGCTGCTTTTCTTTGGGTTAGATATCTCTTAATGGTTCTCAATTGCTCCTTGCATTTCAAAATGCAAAGAATTTGGCATTAATCTACATACATGTCGTTTATTTGGCTCCTTCTTCGAGGGCGTTTGAACCTTTTCAATACACACATACCCTGACACCTTTCAATGGGAGGATCTGGCAAAGTTGCTAAATCACAATTTGACATTGTTGTGCAGGCCTTGTGATTTTACCTTTTTGAAAAGTAGCCCACCGGGCTAGTAAACTGCATTTTACGCCCCCCCCCCCCCCCCCCAGGAAGTTTTAGTAGCAAAGATTTCAAAGATGTATTGTCGTAAATGTATGTTGTTAATGTTGACGTACTTTAACTCAAGTATAACTTAAAAGTTTAAAACAAAATTTGTCATTAACAAACTTGTACATAGGTTACCTAGGAACTTTGTTTAGTAGCCCACAGGGCAAGTTGAGAAGTGGCCCTTACTATATTTAAAACCTTTACCAGGTTTCACTAGACTATGTACACAATGTTCACAATGTACATGTACTAGACAGTTTTAGGGGTGAGCCCTGCAGGTTAGTGAATGTAACAATTTAGTAATTTCTTTGCTGTTACAATACACAATGTATACCCTTTTTTCTTCTAAAATCAATATATTTCTGGGATGGACTTTGTCTTCCAAGAAGCGATCATGTGTACCTATGTGAACATCCTATGCAGCGAACGTGCCTCAGACACGTGTTATCTTCACTTATCAAGGAATGTTACATATGCAGGACGTGCTAAACATTGACGGCACAGAAACTCTGCCGTGTTTGCCATGAACTACATAAAAACAACTCATCATGCAGTCTCCTCATGTGCCACACCTTCTTGAGAATATTAAGGCGACTCATAAAAAAGAAAACGTCGGGGGATCAACTTTTGGAGGGAAATGCTAAGATTTTGAAAGCTTTAAGATTCTCTGAAGAGGTGTAAAAATGGGCAAGAAAGTCCCCCGAGAGGGGAAGGGAAAAACTGAGGAGAGGACAACAAAAAATCTGAAAAGAAAGGGATTTGAAAGCTGCGTTGCACCGCTGGGAAAACCGACAAATAAAAAAACCATCACAATAAAGTCCTTGAACACAGTTATTGGTCGTCATAAATTCAAGTGCATTTGTCTGCAGAAGTAATATTCACGATACAGTGATTCATGGACTTCTCGTGGAGGAACGCTCAAGTTTTAGCTTCAAACTCATTTACAATAGGAGAAGTCTTACCCACGAGACAAACTCTGTGAGGATGCTTTTTAAACTGACCTATGAATATGAGTCACATAGAACATGCAACAGTGCCAGGCCTGGCATTTCATCTTTGATAGGGCAAGGTCATTTTCATTTTGCAAATATTACTTCCCAGGGAAAATGTTAAAGTAAATGGGAAACTTTTAAAGGGGCAAGACTAGGGCAATGGAGACCATGGCCTCCGTGTCCTTCATGTAATTCCAGGCATGTGATACTTCATCTAGTATCGATCAAAATGACCCCCAATATTGTTAGTATAATAATAACCTACAACAGGAAAGCAATGAGTGACACTGTGTGACAGAAATAATACTTTCTTTTCTTATTAAAATGAAAAAGTAGCATGATGGACGATTATCTCGGGGCATCTCTACATGACCCAAAAATATCTACAATTACAAAATATTAAAGGTAAATAATGGACAGGTTCTCCAAAATAATCATAACAAACTACCTCAAGAGAGCAATGAGTTCAAAAACATGATTTTCCTTTTTTTTAAAGTAGCCCTATAGATGCTCATTTTGGAGCATCTCTGCATGACCACCTTGCTTCCCCAGCCCCCCCCCATGGTAACCTTATCTTTTGTTAGTCCGCAGTGGAATATGAACTCACTTCTAGGTATAGCCCCTGAAAAGGTCAAGTCTGGTCCTGAATGCATAATGTTGTAACCCCGGGCAATGTAACATAATCATAGGTTCATCGCTCGCATCACCTCCAAGGATGTCAATACACTACTGAATAATTACGACGAGGGGGGAGAGAGAGGAAGGAGAAGAGGTTCCAGAGGTTCCAGAGGTTCCAGAGGTTTGACGGAATAATGTCGTAAATAAACCACAGAAAAACTCTCTCAGAGACTGCTTTGAAACGTAAGAAGATTTACTTTGTATTTGGAGAGTCAGGCGAGATTAAACATGGTCCTGGAACTATGTCTTGAGACTTTCTTCAACTTGGAATACTTCCAAGAAAATGATGTTTCGTTCTGATCATAATTTCTTTTATTTCTCCAAGCTTCATACCGTCTCTCGTACCAGTGTGTACTGACCCTCCTTTGTTCAACGCTTTCATAGACTTCGTTTTTTCCCTTTGTGATAGCCATTGTTGACCTATTGTCCCTTTTGTTATAGTTTCTTGGTCTGAATACACTCAAAACCTTATTCCTTTCTTTTCTCAAAACCAAAAGTTGTAAAAACAGGTCTATAAGACAATGTCAGAACAAGTAAAAAATGGTGCAAAACCAAGTAGTCTTGCATATATTTTTGCATTGGTTTTTACTTGCAATCATCATTGTTATAATGGGTAAAAATGTCGGCTCTGAAAAGAACAAGTCTTTATACCCCCATGTTTTCACCAACTTTTTCATAGAGCTGCCTTAGCACACAAAATTATGCTTAACAGAATAACAGGGCTTGAATTTTACACTGGATGGCAGGCCTGGGGCCAGTGGTTTTAGCACCGGGCCAGTAAACTTCTGACCGGACAAGTCCGGGGATCTTGGGTTTTGTTAAATTGAATAATGATACCCATCTGTGTAATATCTTGTGTTCCAGTGTTCAAATGTTGAGTTTCACTAGTCTGATACCAAGTATTTTATAATTCTGTTGAATATCAAAATATACACACTCTAAACAAGATAAAGGTTTACTTGTTGGACTGTATAAAAAGCTACTTTCTCACTTATATTCTGGTTTTGTAAAATAAGTTCTCGTCCGGTAAACATTTTGAGCTACAAGCCATTTTGAGCTCTCATGGAATTGTGTCCAAAATTCAAGCCCTAAATAAGCTTTACCATGTTTACCAGTCAAAAAACATTCCACATGCAGCTTCTGTGACTGGTATCCTGCTTCTTTTTGCTTAGCAGAAAAATCATTAAGCAATATTTGCTGCTTAAGCAGCTCTATGAAATCGGGCCCAGGACACGATATAATGAAGGTTGTTACCACAAAAAAAACTTGTACGCTAATCAGAAGGTCCCCTGTTCGAGTCCCTGGAACTTTTCTCTGAGAAAAACAAGATTAACTACATGTACGTACCTGTGGGAGAACAGTCTTGGCAAGGCCGGGGTCCAGTGCCTGCAAGTAAAGAAGTAAATCCATCGTAAGTAAACAGTCTACGATCACGGATAGTCTCAAGCTAGAAAACTATTAGCCAGGCTCTCGACAATGGCTCAGACAGACGACCAATCGGCTAATTCTAAAAAAAACAGGATATGTACGGCCAATTGGTGATAAAGGATGCAGAGCATGGAGCACGGCTGAATGGATGGATGGGTCTACATGTAGAACCAGACTGATTGCATTGGATGCCAAGGTATTTCCTTCTCCAATCGCTAGCATGGAAAGAGGATCACTCTACGGAATATTAAGCTTCTTGTGCATCTACATGTATTTGGCAACTTTTTATTATTTTCCGAATAAGCTTTTTAAAAAAGATTTTGTGAAAGATTATAAGTCATTTGAAATATTCATGAAGTTCTCTTCACTTTTAATCATATTTGCAAATGCACCGTTTAGATGTATGCAAATGCCAGCAAATCACAAACCTATGACATTTTAAAATTAGTACTAATTTTTGTCAGAAATTTATTAACTTGTTTCCTCTCACTGAAAATAAAACAACAAAACATCTTTTGTAAATCATGTTCCAGATTTCTTGCATTTAAAACCTCAATTTTTCTACTCGTCAACAACTTGATTTATAACGGATCAGACAAACAATTTTTTCCAGACAATTAGGAAAGATGGCAATTTTTCTGGCTCATTGGTAATGCAACGCTTGCCCTGTTTTTATCCGAACTGGGAGACCAAGCCGAGAATGAAGCTGGCGACAGGTTGTCGTCACGGTTGCCTGGACGACCAAACCCTTCCAAACCATCAACATTATCACATTCGATGCGGGAATTCAGTCGAAATGTATGGAGTTCAAACTATGGATTCCGTGCCGTAAGGGGGTTAATGTAGTATTTTGAATGCTTAGGAGTTTCAATTAAGAGTATTGTTATTGCTCTGGATGGCCCCCAGAATTCATTTCAATATTCTTGATAATCTGTAAAATGAGGCTCATACATGTATTTCTTTTTCCTTTTTTTTGCATTGGAATCTTAAAATATAATTAAATTATTATTTCTTAAGTAATTAACTTAGAGGTACGGTCATACCTTGATAATGACGAACAAAATTTGGTAATTTTTTTCTCTGAAAGGTTACTTTTTATAAAGATGGTAATGGTAGTAAGCATCCTGCGAAATTATTAATCTGAAAAGCCCCCCGTTGATTAGAAATCAATAAAGGTACATGTATGTTGACAAATTTAAATCTCCAAAACTCGCCTCAAAGCAACTTTTGAAGATTCAGTTTGGTGTCTGTTTGAGAATGCTGGGGGCCAGAGATGCGGTTGGTACCCGTTGTCACCTCACTAAACATGGATGGGTTTGACATTCTTGTGAAAATACCGTGACAATTTGTTTACTGTTTCCTCAACAAGTAGACACTGTATTCAGCTGAAATTTCCACAGGTGACTTTTAGGGAATAACAGTGTGGGGAGCCGGTCTTCACTGTGTGGTAATGACCTTGGTTGGTAGCTGGCCGCTGTTAATGGACCTCGCCTTCGGCTCGGTCCATTAACAGCGGCCAGCCACCAACCCGGTTAATGCCATTAATAAATACCTTTAACGAAGAAAAAGGGTAATAATCATCAGAATTTGTAACTTTTCTTTTGCCGTTTATTTTGGAAATGTTCCACTCATGTTCAGGGGCCATTCTTTAGGATGTTCAACTTTTGCGTGGCTCCTTTGCACATAATTAACTATATGTGCATATTTTGAAGAACCAGACTATGCGCTTTTAAAGTAACAGCACCATAAATAGAAACACTTTGGTTGGTGTACGGCTTTATGCTTTGCATTACCTTGGTTTCATGCGCGTACCAGCTACCTTAAAATGATACATTGTCTGCGCGTTTACGCATACGCATGGTATGCGCGTACGCGGCACCATCTGTCCTTGTCAAAATAACCAAAAACAATACGCGCAAAGAAAACAGTTTTGATAGTTTCCACACAACATGCAAGCACGGTGCAATTATAACTTTTACACAACATTGTGCTTGTTTAGGGGCCATTTATTTGCTAGTTTACAGAGCAGGTCTTCATATCACATGTTAATACACCCCCACGTGACCAGTCTTCTACCAATCAGAATGCACAAACTCTCTGAGGTATTTATTAATGTATCTTTATTGATAATTTTGCCTATAAATCGATATTTTGTTGACAAAAACCAATCTATGACCTTACCTACATAGACTCAAACCGCTACTTGAGCGAATTTTTTTATAACAAGAATGCTATTTAAACTTGTGTTACATTTAAAATGTAATTTGGATATTTGTGTACACTAAAAAAAAAATTGTAATTATCGATAACAAAACTTGGCTCCAACCTCAAAGTTTTGAAAAACTAGAAAACTTTGACAGTATGCGTCAAAATGACATTATTTTGATGTGTGGGATGTTGCTTTGTTGTACCTCCACGCTGCAACAAAGCGGCAATTTACAAAATGGAGCTCCCACATACGGTGTAACATGAGTGATGACAAAACAGAGCTTTTCGCGAATCTTTCTGAAAAGCACCAGAGAAGTGTCTTTGGAATTTTTTTTTTTTTTTTTTACACAATTAAAATGTGTTTAATCTCATTTGAACTCAATTTCCTTATTGATTGAAAACATTTAAAACTTATTTCAGCAAAGTTCACTTGTTTCCCCTTTCATCCATCCCAGTAGGTCTTTAAATCCACTTAAAGATGAAGATTTCGATGTCTGAAAAATCTTCAACATCTTTAGACGAAACTAATCCAGTATGTGACTTTATTTTGCCACCTCAGGGAAGACAGGTAATAGGAGAGCTGAAGCTATTTACTGACAAGTGTCAACTTTCCAGCCAGATAGAAAAAATTGCCTCCATGAAAGGAAAAAATCAATAGCGAAAAAATCAAATAGAGTTTGATCAAAAGAGCAGAATATCATTTTTCAGTCTTTGAGATATAGGGCGATGAATGTCATATAATCACACTGATGGATGGACCAAAACAATTTTTCAGAATTCCAACATAATTCATCGAATTAGAAAAGGTTTCCACAAATAATTTGCAATATCCATGTTTTACATTTGATCGGCTTTAATGTGATTATACAAATTGAAGCCAAAATAGTTAAGGGTGTTCATTTGACTCTGGAAAGAGGCAGACCAAAAGATCCATGTAGGCCCATTCAAGCTGAATTATGTCAACAACAACAAAATCCAACAATGCCTAGTTCACAGCCTCCTGCCATATTTTGTCTTCCATCTTTTACCCCCAAAAAGAAACCCATAAATAAATGGTTCAAGTACAGCCCGACCTTCCCCCAACCTTAAGTTTCCATTTTTACAAAAAAATTTTTATTTTAACTATTATTCAGTATAATTATTCAGATTAAGGCAAGTCTTTTTCAATCTTCACTCAGTATCTCTGGATGAAATAATCAGAGTCTCTTACACTATCCGCTGGCTTGGATTCATCTCAATCTATGATCACCCAAGCGGAAGACATTTCCGGTCTCCGTCCTGCACCCAACCTCATTCATACAGACAGGACAAATCTTCACATAGTGACAGGCACCCACATGGGGGATATATAAATCAATGGGGGCTCTGTTACTTTGGCGCCGTACTAATTTAGAGCATTCAAGGATGCGGTTGTCGTGCCGATGGTTTCTGCGGGATGAGATGGTTTCTAAGGTGGTAAATGTCACAGGCAAAGTTTCTTTTCTCCCTCAATGTCAGGGGCGGACTCTAAGGGCCGAGGCCAGAAGACACATTTTCTGAAAACTGACGGCGGTAATTTCAATTCATCATGTCATTAAAGGTACATGTTTGGTAATCACTCTTAAAATTAATGGCAATAAAAACTTATTGGTTAGACGCCTACAGCAGCTTTCGATATATCTCAAAAACGCGACCACCTTTTGAAGTGAAATTTTCACAGGTTAGTTTTGTTGTATAATATGTTAACATTTATATAAAGTGTAGGATTAAAACAATCAAACGCTTCACCATTGATATGCTTTGCCTTTAAAAATATCGTTTGTTATTTTTTTATTTATGGGCGAGGTCACTTGTGATAAAACATGTTTGTTCTGTTTAGCAAATAATTCTCATTGTCGTTAATTTTTTTTGGAAATACACAATTATTTTTGATTCATGTATTTTGACATAGTTCATCAGTTTAATAAATTAGACAGTAATTGTATTACAAATTCTTCTATAAAATTTTCTATACCAAAGAAATCACTTTCCATGTATACAAATTAAAAAAATTATATTTGTTTTTGTATATGCCTTTCAAAGAAAACAAATACTTGTCGACTAATTGTTTATTCATGGTTTATATAAAACAAGAAATGGTTGAACAGCCTGGATTATATTTTTTATCGTTGGCAGGGGTCTGGTTGTGCACCTCTCTCAATAACAGTTTTTATTTTGAAAGCCACTGTTCCAACTTTTATTCTTTGTAAAAATGTCCAAAGATTTGAAATAAATAAAAAGATTAAATTACAAAATAACATGAAATCTACATGAAAAGAAATAATAAACTAAAAAAGACTTGCAAAAAATTGCACAAAAATCATGCTAAAAATAAAGCTCCCATGTCAGATGAAGACGTCAAGGGAAATTTTAGAAAGTATAAATAAATAAACAGACCATGTCGTTTGAATATAAACTATGTCTTCTTTTAAAATGTTCCGCACTTATCAACCAAAGTCAACATGGGACACAAGTAGACTGTGTACAGACCATGTGACCTCTGTCATCACATGTTCACAAAAGAGCCACAGAGCCTGGACTTCCTGCAGGCACGATTTGTACACAGCTCAATGGAAGAAAACATCACATAATTTTATGGATACTGCACGTGTGATTTTTATCAGCTTTTTATATGAAGAAAAGGGGCACATCTCTAAAAATAAATGTGGAAATCATGACACAAAATATAAAATTTCCACATAACCAGTGTAGTATCTTGCCTTCCAGCAAGGCCCTGGAATGTACAAACAAAGTCACTGTTTTTGTAAACAAAGATTACATGGTCCAAAAAAATACTGACAGACAGAAATATTGAGTCTTCAAAAACAGATACTCATCACAATACCAGACCTAGTCTCCGCCTCGCATATTGTGCACTGAGCCTGCACGAATAAAACCGCCCATAATTTAATAATGAGTTGAGTTAGCTAGGTGTTGCAGATGATGGATGGGCAGATAAGGGTGAGTGTACTTTTTTTCCTGACGTCGTTGTGTCCTCCCATGTTCATCAATGATTATCCTTGAGTTTACGGTTGCTAATGAGACATCAAAGGAAAGGCATTTACATCATGAGTGGTGTTCAATACAGAGCAAATGACAAGTTCAACTACGAAGTTCGCTTGGGGGGAGTCAATAAAAACATTTTTTTTAAATTTAAATGCAGATTTGACAATATGTTTCATTAGTGATGCATGCTGCTTATTGAGTCTGCATAATGTTAATACAATGCCAAAAGGGCTTTGCATAATGTAAAATACATGCAGTACATGTATGTACAATAAGTACATGTAAATATTGGAATGCATGAGTGCATTTTCACAGAATATAATCACCACGTCAAATCTATACTATTTGTGCCACGAAAAAATGCATTCAGTATTTGTTTTATATAAACAAATCTAACAAACGCCTATCCTTGTCACTAGACATTTTGTTCACAATAAACACAAAATGACATGGAAACCTCTCCAACTCATACTCTGAACAATGTAAACGACTCCATAGAGACACCAATCTTGTCCACCATAAACACGACCTTGTTTCGTTGAACAAACAAGCAGGAATGATTCATTTTGAAATGACACTGCAAAGCACAGCTGCGAAGCGTCCTATATCTTTTAATATAGGACTCCTCTTGGAGCAGTTAATACATGGCAAAATAAAGTATGACATGTGACGCGTGTTCCACCAATCGAATGACAAGGATCTTTGTGTGTGATATATAAGAAATATTAACGCTAAATATCAGGATTGTGCTGAACCTAATCAGTAAACCAATACCTGAGTTGTTGAATTATCGAAACATATTTTGCGATGGAGTGATGAAGCCTCTTCTATTTTCTTCCAAGAATGATCTTCATCAGTAAATAATCAATGGGTTCTCATATCCCTTCCTCCCCAATCCACTGTTGATGTATGAAGGAACCAACGGAGTGAACGAAGCCAAGACACGAGGTGCCAACAACTGTTCACATTACATGTCAGACGAGTCACAGAGTGTAAAAAAGCCAGTCTTCACCACCATGTCTACATCCATCCATCTACGTCTTGTAAACACTGTAATATAATTCTCTCGCAGTCAGATGGTGATTGCAATGGTCATTATTACAAGTGGGTCGGTCTGGCCACAGTTTAATAGTCCAACTGCGGACTTGCACCTGCTTCGGCTCCACATTTTAATGCAAGGTGCTAGAGTAGACCTTTAAAGGGGCAACCCAGTTTCTTGAAAATAGTTTTACTAGAGCAAGACCAAAATTGTGAAAAAGGGATTAAGCTTGAAGTCTATGGTATTTGAGGCATTGCATGGTGAGGTATCAATGTTTATTTGGTTTGCGGTAACACCATTTGCAAGGTTGATTTTGTTCTTTGAGAACTTGTCTTGCTATTTATTCTACTGCCGCAGAGTAGATTATTCGGAATTCGGGGGACTTCTCAGTTCTGAAAAGAACTGTCCTGCTTATTAACTACTACCTGCAGGAGGTAGGAAATTGGCCTGGACTTCTACTTTCGCTTTGTGGATCAAGGGGACTTCTCGTTATTAACTACACTGCCGCGGAGCGAGTTCTTAATTGGTCTCAACGTTTCGACTAGCTTGCTCTAGTCATCGTCAGCTTGAAGTCATCGTGAAACATATTGAAATCTGATTTAAGGTTTGCATGTACATGTACATGTAGTCTTCATGTAGAGTACATCAAGGATGTACACATCATGAAGGCCTGGTTATCAATTTTAAGTGAAGGGACAGCTAGAAATAAAAGTGACCCTCCTACTGGCAGGTTCTATCTCGTTATTGACTTCCAATAACAGACATGCACCAAACTAAAAACAGGAATTTCATCCTGGAAGGGTCAAGGCTGTTTTCATATTTCCAAGGGTACATGTAGGGCCAATATTACTCAGGGATGTGATAGGCTGTAGAAAAAAAAACCTGAACCCCCGAGCGCAAAGCGCGAAAGCTTGTGAGCTCGAAAACTTACGAGCATGAAGCCCACTAATAACATTTATCATTGGTTTTAAAAGCCCTATTCTGCAATCTGGGGCCTTATATATGGTTTTAATTAAATTTGTTAATGAACTTGATCTTAAGTTGAAAAAAAATATATAAAAACCTGGATTTCTTTCTTGGAGGGCCAAAAAACGGATTTCCGGTTAAAAACGGAGAAATCACATCCCTGATTTAATCATCAAGTCACCATCTTAGAGGTAAACCGATGACAGGCACATATATAAAAGCGCGGCGCATAGGATTGGCCAAAGAACGGCCTCATTTTGACCTCTAAACCAGGAAACCCTACACAAATGATGTCATGTGCTTATGCTTCTCTGTCTCAACAAAATACAAACCTTGTTCTCTCAAATCATCAACAGACCCTAAACCCCCAAAATGCTCAGGTTTCAGTTACTACCACTGAAATCTATAAACATAACATTTCAAGTCTACAATCTACTCTAAAAATCTCACTCAAAATATGTTTTGTTCAGTGGACCATTCTGCTCTTTGGTTACGAAAATTGATGTTCATTTCTGATATAGCCTGAGATTAAACACACAATGATTGGACCAAGTTAAAGCTTTAATAGCACTTTTTAAGAGTGAAATTTGAAACATGACAATATTGCATTTCAACAACTACATTAATGGTTCTTTACGCTCCTAGAAGGAATATTTTGTCAGTCAAAATGTCAAACTCACTTGTTTTGATCAAATATCATTGAAATTCAGGAATGAACCAAAACATCCCTGTACAAAAATTGACAGACCATGTTTTCTCAGAATGATGTCATCGGATGTTTTGGATGTTGACAAATTTTGTTGAAAAATTTTGCCCCAGAAGGTAATTGAATGCAATAGCAAATTTACATTATTTTAATGTGAGGTTAGAGATTTGTAATTTCTCCCCTCCCACATAAGGACTTTGTCTATTGGAATATCACAAAATTGAATTTGACAAATCCCTTCCTCTGTTTAAGCCAGTTATTCCAATCAATTGGTGTAACAAAGAAACAATCCAATTCCATTAGAATAATTCAATTTAAAAACATTGATTAACTTCTCAGATTCTACACGATCCATACTAAATACCCACACACAAATTATGCAAATGTTGTGTGTACAACAATCATAGATGATAAAGCAAAGTGTGATGTCACACTACGGGGCCCAATTTCATGGCTCTGCTTACCGTAAGCAAAGAATCGACGCTTACGGAAGCAGGGAGTTCCGCACTTATGCAAGCGTATTTCACAGGTTAGCAGGGAATTTTTGCTTGTGTGCGTGCGTAGTCCACGTTACTAGGCATTCTACGCTTACACAGCTACATGTAGTGCAGAAATTCAGCGATTGCTCGGTAAGCGGAGAATGGTGATCGCAAGCGCATAATTCGGCGGTAAGCAGAGCCATAAAATTGGGCCCAGATTACTCATGGCAATATTGACAACTCATCGATGAATCTTAGTGCTTTGTGAAATCGCGCCCAGGCCATCAAGGCAACTGCCTCCATTGCCTAATTTATTTACTGGCACTTTATGTATTAATTCATTTATTTAGTCATTGATTTATCTTATTAAAAAAATATTTTATTCTATTATTTATTTATTTATTATGTGTCTGTTTGGTGTGTTTTTGGGGTTTGTTTGTTTTGTTTTTGTGTTTTGTTTTCTTTTCTTTTCTTTGGGGGGTGTCTGTTAAAAACTTAGGAAACATCTAAAAAGTAAAATATTAAATTCTAATGGAAATATTCAACGTGCACCAAGGCAATGACCAGGGCATAAAGGCAATGGCCTCCATGACGTATCAGGGTTGCTTCCGATCGCTGTTCATCTTGTAAATTACGCTAAAAACGGCAAAATTCCATGAAAATCAGCCGAAACAAGGAAGGGTTTTGGATGTGCTGCAGTTTGGGTAAAAAATTATGTGACTTTGTAAAACAAAACAACACACAAAAAAGGTAGGCTCATACATGTACAGTGTACTGTGTGTGCACTGTACATACTTACATACTGTACTGTACGTACATGATCTGAAATTGTCTGCAGCCGATATTCATGAACTGTAAGTTGCACCCTGCACAGTCCGGACTATGCTGGAGGGTTTAATGAATAATTTCGTCAAATGAGAAAATTATTCCTGGGCAGCCATATTCATAGTTTCATTTTGCACATTGATGACAAGGTTTATATGCATTGCTCAATGCTCGCTTAGTGGAGTCTTTCTCACCATTGTTGTGTCAGACTTTTAGAAAAATTATTTAGAAATCAGGTATACCGTAAATAAGCAAATGAGGGATTTTTTACACAGTTTTACTTTTACCAACGCTCCATAGTAAGATTTGCATATATCCCCTGAACAAATTATCAAAAACAAACAAAAAAACATTCCCCTAAAAAAAAAAAGTATTTGAAAATTTAACTCATCCTGTTACACGTAGATCACACTTTAAAAATGTACAGTAATTCTCACAGGAATAATTGCCATTAAAGCGTAAATTTCCAGCTTTCTTTGTTCCGCTTGTTTCCCTGGTTGCACTTCAAAATGCTCAAGTTCGCCGTATTTTTTACCACTTGGGGTGTATGTGACCCAAATTCACAAGATGCAAAGCAAATAAACAAACCTATTTTTTTAATATTGTTGTTATAATTTGTTTTTACCCTTACACCGATGTAGTCGTGGGTTTGAATCCCACCCGAGTGATTTGCTTGTAATTTTCTTTTTAAATTGCATTAAAAAAGAATTTTGACGCCTTTGTTCTTGTCCTTTTTTATGCCTTTGTAGGTTTTTATTGTCTGGATTGCCTTAAGAATTTTTTAAGATAGTGATTATTTTCGCTTTTAGGTTATCCGCAGGCTTGTTCTCTCTCTATTAGCCAATTTACTTTATTAGTTCTTTGTATGAACTATATTAAAATAAATGAGAAAAAAAAGTCTACTTGTATCTGATGGAATTGTAATTTTCTATTAATTCCTCGTATTTTTAACCACGTGAGGGCGCTTTCAATGGCAAATTTTCTCTGCATCATAAAAACAGTTTTATCTTATTTTGACCACCTGTACATGTGTATGTTGTTTTCTTTTATCAATGGCCGAAAAGATAATGACAACAATGAGAAGCCAGTTGTTTGACTTTTTTAGCATCATGTAAATTTGGTTCACACACGCCCTCGTACGGTCAAAAACACTGCGAATTGATCGATACTTTCCAGGAGGGACCAAGAAAGGGGTATGAAGGCAGTAGAGCACTGTAGCCCAGATAGCTCTACTACTACACAATAAATAACTCACCACATACACTGTACGATGTTTCTCTTCGTGGGATACTACGTTTCACTGATTGTAACAATGGAAGGGTCTGCCCTTAATGTTTTTAGAGACAGGCCAGCAGGACCAGTTAGCTTGTTATTTCACTAGTCTTTTATTTTTTTCACTAGACAATATTTCAAATGAAATAGGGAAGCTTTTCAACACAGTGAACTAGTCAGCCGTACCACTTGGAGAGATTTTTGACTGATCCTCGGGTGTTTTAACTGGCATTTGGCCAGCAGGGCACTGTTAAGGGAGAACGCTGAATGGGTCAAAGCAATGACTAAGAGCCAGGAGGAATTAGCCCTTCATGAAGAATTCAAGACTGGATCTCCAGACCATGGAGCACACATCATCATCTCTCAGTAAAACCTAACGATTATCCCTCAATCAACATCCCCATCCCCCTCCCCCCCTCCGCCACCTTGTCCTTGATAAACAGACAAGGTTAACCGAATCTCCCACACTTGACTTTCCTAATTGGTAATCATGCAATAACTTTATGATAATCCGGTTGGTAAACGAGGGTCCCTATTACAACCACGGCGCCAGCCCAAGGTCAACCAATCAAATCACATCTGTTTGCATTGTGTAAAATGTACGGACATCCGCGGAGTTGCAGTTTTATTAGCAGCACAAACTAGCAAGCACAAACATGTTTGTAGAGAAATGAATGCATTTTGTTGTTGTTGCTTAACTGAACACATTTGTCATACTTTAGAAAGGTCTTCTTTTGTGTCTATTATGCCAGGGGGAGAAAAATACCTAAAACTCATGGCAGTTGTATTGGAAATTATCAAGGCTTTGTGGTAGGTTTATATGTAATCAATATTTGCTATTATTAGCTGTAATGAATGACACTATTAGCTCCAGGCATAATGTTGGTATGAAAAGAAAATGAAATCTCGCAATTATATATGAAATCTTACCTCGCTATATAACATAAGTTGTACATATTTTTCTTCAGTTCTTCTGACATCACTTTAATTCCTTCCTTATACAAACTAATCTGTTATTAAAGGCAAAGTATACCTTTGGTTTTTGGAAGCATTTGATTGTTTTAAGGCTATTAGTATACAAATGTTGGTGTATACAATCAAACTAACCTGTGAAAAGTTCATTTCAAAAGGTGATCGTGTTTTTTTAGATATCGCCGAAAATCCGGAGCGAATATGTCCATGCAGGAAGAAAATCCCTAATAAGTAATAGGAATACACAATCTGAGAAGCACTTCTGTAAGAAACGTTTCTCAGATTCAAATTTTGGGGACATAAAAACTGATATATTTTTACCTAAACACAAAACTTCAAAGTGAATGGTTTCTCAAAATGCTTTTAAAAAGACTATCGAAAGCTGCTGTAGGCTTCTAGCCAATAGGTTTTTATTGCTATTGAATTTAATAGTATTACCTTCCCTTTAACTCATTACCTTCCCTTTAAGTGCATTGAATAGCTTCTTGATACTTTTCGATATGCATTTAAGTAAAGCGATAATGAAATGTAACAAAAAGGGGTTAGCAAATATCAAGTTATAAACCACAAGGGAAACTGACAGGGTAGATTTTAAACAATTTGGGGTTGAACAAACAAAAATTTACTAGAGCGGGATTTGAACCAACGACCTCCATTTTAATGTGCACACGCTCTACCAACTGAGCTATCTAGCCCTAATGTTGGCGGTCTCCCTAGATCTTTGTTCGGGGGTACCAGTCAGAAGCCGTTCAACATGCTGTGTAGCCAGGGATCACACCAAAGTGTACGGTAGAACCTGTACTGGGAAGCAGCAGCCAGGGGATCACTTTAAGGGAATTAGCTGTTTGCAAACTGCTTACCGACCAAAGTGACCTATGCAGTGGTTTTTTAAGGTGAAAAAGTGTAATGGCTTCACATTTCGACCCTAGCAAAGTCTTTCTCAAATGCTAAAATAATTCGCTCTACATAGATTCACTTCCACTGGCATGACTGGGAAAATCTTAATGTCTAATTCAGGGGGGGGGGGGGGGGGGGGCGCGGACACGATATTGTGCAATTCTTCCCCCCCCCCCCCCCCCCCCCCATGCTGTGTGTGAACGTACCATTACAAAAATAGGGGTGTTTAATTTTTACACTAACACGAATGAATTAAATTAGATAAAAGTAAGGCAGTATTTTACCAATTATATATGTATAGTTTGTTTGTCAGGTTTTTGGAGTGGAATAAAATGCAAATATTTGACAAATATCTAGACAAGACTATTTTGAAAATGCATTCGTCCCTCCAACATTAGGCGCATGGCCAGGCAACAGCACCATACCGTTAATCAATGTATAATATTGCTTTGAACGAAAATTTTGACACCCCTAAAACAGTGTCACAAAACGCGACGAAATTGAAAAATTGAACCATTCTCTCCTGAGATTTTTCAAGTTCTTGTTTAAATATATAGTTTTCTAACATTGTGAATTTTTTTTTTAAATCCACCCATTCTACCCAATCGATTTTTATGATTTTCAAAATGTAACGTTTGAATTAAATAGTAACTTCCGTTATCGGTTTCATGTGTGGACCAGTCGGCGTCCGGAGTTTGTGTGTGGTATACCGAGCAGTCAGGGTGACACACAAAGGCTGCGTTTCCTGGTATGATGCCTGGGTCCCAGCCTGCTGCGACCTGACTGCATGAATAGAGATCAATGACTGCATGCACGTAAGGCATGCTCATGAATGAGACGAGTATCAACGTTGATGGCGCCTTTTTCTTTTTCCGTGTCCGCCCCCCCCCCCACCCCCCCTGGTCTAATTGAAATAATTTGAAGGGTTACCTAAACAAATGCCCCATGCCCCTGGTCATTGCCTTGGTGCCCCTTGAAAAATGCTCCAGTACAAATTAAAATTTCCTTCATATATAGGTGTCTATTACACAAGAAAAAACACCCATGCCCTGTGTAGGCCAGGAGACCAGAAGTATCAAAGCACATACATGTTACCCCCGTCTCTGTAGCGTTCACAGCCATTGTGAAATTCCAGGCACATAAGTTGACACAAACTTTGAGATAACAAAAAAATCAAAATTTATTTTCCCAGATCAAACATGCCACCAAAGTGCTGATTATCTGGAGAAGACAAATCTGTCAGAATAAATATTTGTTGAGTTCTGGTGCTTAATATAGGAATTTTGCAAACTAGAAGATTTCAGAAATTTTGAGTATCATTATGGTCCTCAACCTGACCCTAACAAACGTCCAACAAATGAGTATCAAGAATGAGTGAAAAGATGTTACAGTAATTTGACCAATGCCACAGATGCTGTACCATCAGCCACAGGAGGCCTACGTACATGTAGGCTACTCCCCACAGATTTACACTCAATCACTGCAGCGATACACTGCACAGCACGGCACGGCACGGCACGGCGACTAGACTGCGACATCCGTCCATCCAGGTGTTTCTACAAGTTGTGTGTAATCATTTGGACAAAATTCTTTACTGGCGCCGTCGGTACGTCATCACACCAATCGAGCATCTGTGTGTGGCAGGAAGACGTTACATTCAAGTCTGCACTCTTCCTCCGAGCGACTTTAAATAAAGTTACAAAATGACCTTGAAATCTTGACCTAGAAATTATATTGCGACAATAGTCAGGGTTTGCCCTTTACTGTTACTTCACTAAACAACCAGTTTTTCTTCACTAGTCCATATTTGAAATGAGACGGGGATGCTAGTAAACACTGAACTAGCCAGCTGGACCACTGTGTTTTAAATGGCATTTGACCAGCAGACCACTGTTAAAGGAATGCTACTTGCATACAATATATCAATACTTCAGCATCCAGTGCATGATTCCTTTTGTACAATGTTTAGTTAAGAAAAATGCTCGTCAGTGATTTCACTCGTCAGGCTCAGTGTTTTAAGGAGGCTGTGCACAATTTTTTTTTCTTAAAGGCCGTACATAGTCCCCAGCTTCAAGAGTTTAGAGCAGCCCCAGCCTGTTTCTGTTTTTTTTTCTCTTTATAGTACTGTGGTTTTCGCAGTTATTTTTACGGCAAATAAGCGTCAAATTTAAACGTTTCGTCAGGCTCAGTGTTTTAAGGAGGCTGTGCACAATTTTTTTTTCTTAAAGGCCGTACATAGTCCCCAGCTTCAAGAGTTTAGAGCAGCCCCAGCCTGTTTCTGTTTTTTTTTCTCTTTATAGTACTGTGGTTTTCGCAGTTATTTTTACGGCAAATAAGCGTCAAATTTAAACGTTTCGTCAGGCTCAGTGTTTTAAGGAGGCTGTGCACAATTTTTTTTTCTTAAAGGCCGTACATAGTCCCCAGCTTCAAGAGTTTAGAGCAGCCCCAGCCTGTTTCTGTTTTTTTTTCTCTTTATAGTACTGTGGTTTTCGCAGTTATTTTTACGGCAAATAAGCGTCAAATTTAAACGTTTCGTCAGGCTCAGTGTTTTAAGGAGGCTGTGCACAATTTTTTTTTCTTAAAGGCCGTACATAGTCCCCAGCTTCAAGAGTTTAGAGCAGCCCCAGCCTGTTTCTGTTTTTTTTTCTCTTTATAGTACTGTGGTTTTCGCAGTTATTTTTACGGCAAATAAGCGTCAAATTTAAACGTTTCGTCAGGCTCAGTGTTTTAAGGAGGCTGTGCACAATTTTTTTTTCTTAAAGGCCGTACATAGTCCCCAGCTTCAAGAGTTTAGAGCAGCCCCAGCCTGTTTCTGTTTTTTTTTCTCTTTATAGTACTGTGGTTTTCGCAGTTATTTTTACGGCAAATAAGCGTCAAATTTAAACGTTTCGTCAGGCTCAGTGTTTTAAGGAGGCTGTGCACAATTTTGTTTTCTTAAAGGCCGTACATAGTCCCCAGCTTCAAGAGTTTAGAGCAGCCCCAGCCTGTTTCTGTTTTTTTTTCTCTTTATAGTACTGTGGTTTTCGCAGTTATTTTTACGGCAAATAAGCGTCAAATTTAAACGTTTCGTCAGGCTCAGTGTTTTAAGGAGGCTGTGCACAATTTTTTTTTTTTAAAGGCCGTACATAGTCCCCAGCTTCAAGAGTTTAGAGCAGCCCCAGCCTGTTTCTGTTTTTTTTCCCTCTTTATAGTCCTGTGGTTTTCGCAGTTATTTTTACGGCAAATAAGTGTCAAATTTAAACGTTGCGTCTAATGTTTTCAAGTTGTTTACTTCTTAGTTTTTTAACTGTATCAGCAAATTTGTGTAGATTATTGTCTTGACGTCAATGCACAGACAGGGATTAAACTCAAACAAGCTTTGCTTTTTTTGTAAAACAAACCACAAAACTATTTGTACTTCTTTATTTATAACATCTTTCTTTGTACTTTTAAAGTATTATGAACATGTACATGTACATTGTTTTACCTCATATCAATCTACATGTATTACTCTTAGTAACAGGTTTCACTGTATTTAGAGGCCATTAATGTTTAAAGATTGGGATCTTTTGTTGAATTTGGTTTGACCCAAATACCCACCTAAATCTTTTGTATAGTCTGACAGACTATCTTTATGGAGATTTATGTACAATGTAATGCTTCACATGCAAAGTACAAGTAATGATTCAAATGAAGCAGATGTTTTAGATCAATGCTCTCTCACCTCTTGAGTTTTCAATGGCTTTTCCTGGCTACCAACATGCAACTTTGTGGTTGAAAACAGAAGAGGAATTTTTTAACATCTCCCCATCAGGCACAGAGGTTGGCTATCGAAACCAGGTTGACCAATAACAATGGACAGCACAGACATAACAGACCAGCTGGAAGGGGCCCACAGGCATTTTCTACCATAATTATATTTTTTGTTTTGCTAGGCCTATTATTTCAATTACAAACTGAATTTCGATTTTCAGTTATATCTTTTGGCCCACCCACTCACAGTTAAGAAATAAAGATATAAGACATTTTAAAACATTGATTACTATGAATTGGCCCTCAGTTTATTGATGCTTATGGCAACAAAGTAGGCATAATGGAAACATTTGGTCACAACCTTTTCCCAATTATTTCTTTCTTTTTGTACCCTGGCCTACTTGCTGAACTGTTCTGAAAGTTCTGTGACTTTACACTTACACTGATTGAGAAATATAGGTAGTTTTACTGCCTTGGGATCATTTCCTTCTAGTTTCTATAAACTGTTGTAATTCCCGTTTCATCCATCCATGCATGACAAAGGCTTAACCTTACAGGTCCCAATATCATGGTGTCATCAACTCGGTAGGGTGAACAACACAATATTCTGGGCTAACTGGGTTAACCCAGAACTTCCACACTGCCTGTGTAATCAGTGATTCCTCACCTACGTGGAATAAGCAC
The DNA here is from genome assembly GCA_037783415.1 of Leptasterias polaris. Taxonomy (NCBI): domain Eukaryota; kingdom Metazoa; phylum Echinodermata; class Asteroidea; order Forcipulatida; family Asteriidae; genus Leptasterias; species Leptasterias polaris. The sequence goes on along the minus strand of JAZGTN010000040.1, from coordinate 7,841,150 downwards.
GTACACACGCAGAATTTTCTTGCCAATCCATGAAATTTGTTAACATAGGGGTAACATTTTCTGCTTCTTTAAGCGTTGGATTTTCACTTACGGTCGGCTGAGCCATGAAATTGGGTCTTTGGATGACGCAGAGTCCCAGCATGAAAAGGAAAAATTAGAGATCAATTGCGTTTTCGATTACATTTAATGTTAACTTAAATCATGCTTTTTGACTGTCCACGTGCTAGATGTGTAGGCTCCCTATTTATCTAATCTGAAATGCGACAAACTTTTTTTTCTGGGTCAATTTAGAGCTATTTCTCATTGATGCATAAAATGGCGACTCAGTTTAGTGATGATGACGGAAAGGTTACGTGACAAACTAAAGGCGTTGAGCTCCTTTGATCTCACCGCACTGTGAGGTAAGTATTAGAAGAGCACAATTATGCATCACTCTGACTTGATTAAACATGGAGCTCTTAACCTTGTAGTATAGCAATGAATGAACAAATTGGCAATTTTTCCCACACACAAAATTACTGACATAGTTGATGATAGTGTCATCCTACCAAGAAGGAAGCTTTTATCGCAATTCTTGTTGTTTCAAGGCTGAAGTGGGAAGGAAAAAAGGGAGCATGGTTCTAAGATTTTTTTGATCTCAACTCTTAAAGGTTTTTGGATGTTTTTTTAAGGGGAAGGTATTTATCAGGTTTATGAATGGGAATAAAAGAGTGGTGACTCAGTATTAAACTGCCGTTTTCTGGGTCGTGGCCGTGCGATAAAGGACATCGCCTTTGGCTCGATCCTTTATCGCACGGCCACAATCCTGCAAGGTTTTACACAGCGGTTTAAGACACTCGTTTCCACTCTATCATTCCATTAATTAGGCCTTTGAAGTATAAAAAGTGGTGATGACAGGAATGCTGACATATTGCTGAGAGTGCTGTATGTCAGAACAAACCCACACCTTTTCTAGTTTTCTACAATACACTGAATGAATACAACTCAAAGTGAATTTATTGTTATTAAGTTTTTGTTACAAGCCGAGGGGGGGGGGGGGGTATCCTGAAAAGGTAATGTCCTAGTATCCAACACAAAGTAACAATGAAATTAATGGTAACGCACATTATATTTTTTAGTACATCCTTGTGGAGACGCCTTTTGTTCTTTCCTTTGTGCCTGTGCTTAACAACTTCCCTTATACTTTGTACACAAAATTCCTTGTGGGGCACCACTGTCTTTTGAATTCTCCTATGGAGACCTTTTGTTTTTCATTTTATGTTTTGTCCTCATTCTCTTGATTTTGATTGTTTGTTGGTGCAGGATTTACTGTCTGCTTGTCGGATACGTCCTTGATGATGCAGGCAGACTGGCGGGTCAGCACCTTACTGGTCGGGGGCTGCCCAGCTGAGGCGGGCGGTAGCTGACCCATCTGTCTCCATAAGGTAGTGAATAATAAAACACATACAACTTTTTCACTTTGCCTTTTCCCTTTCCTCACAGATCCCCATTGTTTGTCTGTCTCATTCACTACTTAATTACCCTTTCTCCCTCTTCTGACCTTTGATTTTGTCTTTTGTGTTTCCAACCTCTTGTGGTTAAACCATCCCCTTCCCTCAACCCCCCCCCTCCCTTTGTCATCCTATTGTCATCTCTTTCCCCTTGACTGCTTCTGTTACACCAGTATACATTTAAGTGGTGTTTGACTTTGAAGCTTTGCATGGTGTGGAAAAATAAGAAGTTACTATAAAATAATAAACTTGTGGGTATCCGCAAGTTTACTATTTTAGGCCTATAGTTACTTCTTATCAGTACTCTTGTTTTGTTGTCATTTAGCCTTTGAAAAAGACTCTGCTATGGTCAAAATTTATTTTTTATTTCGGTTTAAAAACACAAAACATGGTCGATACCATCACTTAAGGTAATACTAAAAATGACATGCTTACAAAACCAAACATTAAGTTAGTGGTCGAGCGGTTAAGAGCATCGGACTCAAGTTCTGGTGGCTGAGTCATCAGGGTGTGGGTTCGAATCCCGGTCATGACACTTGTGTCCTTGAGCAAGACACTTAACTATAATTGCTTCTCTTCACCCAGGGGTAAAATGGGTACCTGTGAGGGCAGAGATGGTTTTTGTGAATGATTTAGCTTAGTGCACTTTGGCAGCACAGGCTGTATACTCCCCAGGGAGCTGAGATGGTTTCAGGAATGAAATAATGGCCCAGTGACCAGGGGTAATAAAGTGTGAAGCGCAATGATCATTCTTTGGAATTGCGCTATATAAGAGCCGATATTATTATTGCAAAGACAATAGAAAATCAAACACCCGGCCAGCCAGATATAAAAAATAACCCATAATTACTATGATAAAAATTGACTATAGCAAAAGTGAAAGTTATCACAGAGAAAAAGAAAACAAGAAATGTCAGGCCATTAACAATGTTTTGCATAAATTATATAAACACCTTACCTGCATTGTGGCCCTCGTACGATCACGTCTCTCACTACGCATCACATTAAAGTCTGGACAGGCAAGAGATGTATTGGTCCTGACGTCCAGTAGATGACCATCAGTAAGATGACCATCCTCAATGTTGAAATGACCATTCATCATGGAATGTGGTTAACACTCAACTGTATGTATGAATGAAACTAACAACTTTTACAAACTGATTCTAATACACAAATCTTTAAAGACAGAACAAACAAAACAATGGTTTGCATTATTTTCCTTCTAAAGCTTGGGAAGAGTCACAAGTACATGTGGGGGGTGCAATCATAGTGTAAGGCCAAAAAAAAGAAGTGTTCTGTTTCCGATTACATGCCATTTTAAAATAGGATCGGTAGGTCGGAAAACATTTTTGTTTTGCTTATTTTTTTTTATTCATCTGTGAAGCGCAATCAACAGATTTGCACATCGAATTGGACAAACATATGCGCAATCTGCAGTTTGCGCTATGCAGAATGGGCAGCTCCATTTGCCTATCAAGCAAAAGTTTGCGCAATCTTCAGATTGCACATTGTCTTGTACACACGAGCGCGCTGTGCTTTGAATTGTGGGTATTTTTCGCTGGGTACTTCAGGAAACACGACGTGACGACCGTGGATCACCAATCATGAGACCCAAATCACGGAGACATCAGTAAAACTGTCTGGATGTGTTCTGGTTTTTTTGTTCAATTTTGTTAAAAACATGTTAGTTTGGTCAAAGTGTGACATTTGGTCCATGTACCTACATTTTTGTTATATTTTTAAATTATTATTATTATTATTTTTTTTCATTTTTTTTCAAGCCGAATAAAAAGTTAGGGGCGCGGCAAAAAATTAGGGTCGGTCGGGAAACCGGAAACAGAACCCTTTTTTTGTTTGGCCTAACCAAGATATACAAAAGTTATGCAAGTTCACTACACACAATGCTACAAGCAACTCTTGCTAAGGGGCTACAAGAAGAAAACATTTAAGATGAAATTAACTCAGGGAAGCTCAAGGTAGGAATTTATATTCCTCTTAAAACACTCTAGATTATAGGATGGAGGGAAACATGCATCCTGAAGGCAAGGAGTACATTACTAAAGAGATGCAGTACGTGGAATAAAGCTTTTGGAATGGCTCTTTGTTCTACATCTCAGCAAAGCAAGAGTGTATGGGTGAGAAGAAGCAGAAAGCCTGGTCTCACGCTCAAACACCCTGATAGGAGGAACCAGGTCGGACACACTGGCTGGCACATTTACCATGTAAATATCTGTAGAAAAAACAGAGGCTGGCTACAGACCTACGGTGGGAAAGAGGTTGTAACGTTGATTCCAACCCTTCAACAACAAGATTTACAGTATGCTTTTCCAGCACTCTATCTAATATTAATAAAGCTAAATGACAGGCAGAATTTAACACCAAAAACTAAAACTCCAAAGGTTGTGTCATGAATTGCAATACACGTATTTGTTTTGTTTTAATTATTTTTATTCCGGGGTGAAGTTTACGAACAAAAAATTATACCGATAAACGCACATCATATAACAATAAAAACAGTTTCCAAAGCGACAATAAATTTTGAGTCCTTGAAGACAGTTCTTTGCCTGAGAGAGTAGAGCTCTGTGAATCATCATTGAAGAAGAAGAACGGAGAGAGAATGACATTTATACCTTCAAGGGAAGAAATTCACTCAAACATCACCGAGATACACCACTTTCGTCACCTTTTCATCGCAGAAACATCCAACCCTTCAAGCAATCAGCTGCTTGAATTGAACTCAGTTACAAATGAGGAACACGTCTTGAATACTCCACAATGACGATGCTGCAGGCACAGTTATCCGTGTTTAATGACAACACTAAACCACTGCACTCTCTGGGTATGCAGGAGTATACACAGGTACGGTACACGCCCTAAGCAAGGCAAAGTTTGTGTCCCCAAAAGTTATATTCCGCAGCAAAATGCCAAACTCTGACATCTTCCATTAGGTAGGCTACTGAAAATTTTATGTTAGCTTAAACCTTGTGAAAGTGTGAAATTAACATCTATCTACTGGAGACGGACACAGCTGAAATTTGAGAAATCTTTGAAAATGCAAGTTAGAAATGACAAATCCTTACATTAAATTGTATGGATCGCCATGTTCTCATGATTTGACTAAAATCCACTATAGTCTCATTGAGACTCTCAACAAGACTTGGCTTAGCAGAAATGAAGCCTTGATCGCAGACAGTGTTTAGTGTTTCTATCTGTCATTATAAATATAGGCCTAGTCATGAATGATGAAATGAACCTTGATAGTCATGAATGAACCTTGAACCTGTCAGTGTCATGATTATTTCAATATTTGGAACTGTGACTGAATCATGAATTTTGAAACATTTTCCAGTTTTTAAATTAAGCATTTAAGGTACTTCTAGAAACTATAAGGCTCCCCCGTGAGCCTTTAATATAGGGGTCTAACATTTTGGACCTCCGTAACGCTATACGTTTTCAAAATGGTCGTTGATAGGTGAACATTTTACGGTGGTTTGCCATTAATATCTACAGTTTCCTTTGCACTACACAACACAAACTTTCCCCATACACTTAATATACATTCATAATGAATGCATTTCCTTTTTGTTGAGTTATGTTCAAAAACATCTTCAAAAAATGAAATTTACCACGCAATACTCACGGTTGTTTTTCCCCCATCGCGGCGCTCGCAAACAAAATAAGACTGCGCGGTGTGCGCGGAGCCTTCCAATTAGCTTCCGGCGCACACCGCGCTGTCTTTTGGCTCCGCGCACACCGCGCAGTCTTATTATTTTTGCGCAAATCGCGAACGCCGCGCGAGTGCCGCGATGAGGGAAAAACAACCGTGAGTATTGCGTGGTTTGCGTGGTAAATTTCATTTTTTGAAGATGTTTTTGAACATAACTCAACAAAAAGGAAATGCATTCATTATGAATGTATATTAAGTGTATGGGGAAAGTTTGTGTTGTGTAGTGCAAAAGAAACTGTAGATATTGATGGCAAACCACCGTAAAATGTTCACCTATCAACGACCATTTTGAAAACGTATACTATAGCGTTTAATACGGAGGTCCAAAATGTTAGACCCCTTTGAGCCCACTATAGAAGTACATTTTAAGGTACGTATACAACTTACAAGATGGATTAAATTCAGGAAATCAAGTTAACTCAATAATTGCAGTAAATCAATATTGCTCGTTATATTCCGGATCTTATGTTAACATTAACATTAACCATTATATTGTAATTCATTATTAGACAACTGCAGTCCAGTGCATGCTAATTAATGTAAACTATTTTTAATAACCAATTTAATTAAATTTTTGACATGTCTATGCCAGATGTTCGACTAAACAACAATAACAGTTTTAATCACATTTAATTGATAATTCGATCAATAAACATGACTTAAAAGTCGTACCTTTTCGAATACTATCCAATAAAACTTCTAAGAAAGAACTGGTTGCTTTGAGGAAATCTGTGGCGTTCATTTTTGTAGAACAAGGTCGCGTAGATTTTCAGCGATCAAAACATGTTTTCTGTCATGTCTGTTTACATTTCGCAGAGAGTCCACATGGTATCCTGGTTACACGCGTGACAATGGACAAACACAATGTGGGAACCAGCGCTACATTTATTTGTGAATCGCAAGAGAGGGCGGTATGTAGAATGAAGAGGAAAAGAAATTAAACGACGGCGTGCGAAAGTTTGAAGTGACTAAGTAATTACAAGTTTATTGAAAAATCAAGTTTTTATCAAGTTCATGACCTTAATCACGTAAACATTATTATATTTGATTAACCTTAAAAACATATGTTGACTCAGCTACTATCTATCTTAGTACAAAAAACAAAATTGTTTTTAATTTGTTTAAATAATTTTTGCGCTTTTAGCACTCCATATTTGTTGACGCTTGCACGCTTTCCACATTACCACGTGTTTAAAAGTTTTCAAAATGGCCGAAGTTGGTAAGTACGGTTCAAAACTCTCCAGTAACTTTTGGAAAAATACTTGATAGATGAAATAATCATCCTTGAACACCAAATACATACCTCCCTATATATTTAAATAAGATTAATATCGTGTGTTTGAGATAAATCATATCAAATACCTGTTGAGAAAATGTTAATTGTCGAACGTGACCGTGCGTTCGACGTGCGTGAGTTTATAAACTTAAAAAGACAACTCGACTCGAATGTGTGGTACATGTTGATGCGTAATTGAAAGAGATGTAAGACAACTCGACCGTCGGACAACTCAACAGCTAGTTAAACATCTCGACAAGTCAGACAAGAGTGCTTGTGTTGTAAATTGAACATGTTGAAGTTGAACTCATGGACAAGTCGACTTTTGTCTTGATCAGACAAAGTCACTAGCCCGATTTCATGGCTCTGCTTACCGCCTAATTATGCGCTTGCGATCACCATTCTCTGCTAACTGTGTAAAAGCGAAGAATGCCTAGATCGTGGACTACGAATGCGCTCAAGCAACAATTCTGTGCTAACCCGTGAATTACGCTTGACGTAAGCTAGACCCAGTAACTGGGGCGCTGTACTCCTTTTTTCGAAATTTTGACATCATCGGTCGTACTAGCGCCCCAGGTTATTAGTACGTCCCACTTCTGGATTCCGTGATATGGCATAATTTTGAACAGGGTAGACACAAAAAATGCCTCAGAACGACCAAAATACCCAACAAAATTGCTTTAAAAACGCCTACTGGCTTCTTGATATGTCTAAGGTGCAACATCAGGTATTTAAATGTACTCACGCTTTTGTTTTGTGCTTGAATTTTACGTTTTTGTCGAGCAGATCGATGAAAATGGTGGACAGTCTCTCGTTGTGTCCAAATCAATGGCCGCCGCCACCAAGTGTCATCGTCGCGATGCATTCTGGGTAGTAGATTTAATCAACGACTGTTTGCAGCGAGTGCACCATTCTTTCCCATCACAACACGCGCCCCTTCGACGAATACATTGACCACACGCTGCAAACAGTCGTTGATTAAATCTACTACCCAGAATGCATCGCGACGATGAAACTGTTGGTGGCGGCGGCCATTGATTTGGGCAAAACGACCATTTTCATCGATCTGCTCGACAAAAACGTAAAATTCAAGCACAAAACAAAATCGTGAGTACATTTAAATACCTGATGTTGCACCTTAGACATATCAAGAAGCCAGTAGGCGTTTTTAAAGCAATTTTGTTGGGTATTTTGGTCGTTCTGAGGCATTTTTTGTGTCTACCCTATTCAAAATGATGCCATATCAGGGAATCCAGAACTGGGACGTACTAATAACCTGGGGCGCTAGTACGACCGATGATGTCAAAATTTCGAAAAAAGGAGTACAGCGCCCCAGTTACTGGGTCTAGACGTAAGCAAGGAATTCCCGGCTTCTGTGTAAGTGCCGATTCTTTGCTTAAGGTAGGTAAGGTAGGTAAGCAGAGCCTAGACCCAGTAACTGGGGCACTGTACTCATTTTTTGAAATTTTGTCTTTTATCTTTCATACTAGCACCCCAGGAAATACATACGTCGCGATTCTGGATTCCCTGATATGGCATCATTTTGAATAGGGAAGCCACAAAAAATGCCTCAGAATGACAAAAATACCCAACAAAATTGCTTTAAAAACGCCTACTGGCTTCTTGATATGTCTAAGGTGCAACATCAGGTGTTTAAATGTACTCACGATTTTGTTTTGTGCTGCAATTTTACGTTTTTGTCGAGGAGATCGGTGAAAATGGCGGGCAGAGTCTCGTTTTGCCCGAATCAAATATGGCCACTGCCGTGGAGTCCTACTAAATACCGTCAACTCACCGTCAACACGCACGGTACCTCAACTACCATACCATTACGCTAAAGGGGAAATAATATTACACAATACACCAATAGAGGGCGGTCGTTACGTGTGAATCTGGCACCTGCACACCCATACATGAATGGTATAGTCCAACCTCCGCGAGAAGGCAAGATGGTGGCCAACGGCTATGCTGCTTAGAGATAATTTTTTTCGCGTGAAATAAACCCAATATTCATAAAAGAAATGTAACCTCAAACCAATGTATGTTCTCTTTTAGCCCATACTTTACAATTCTATGCCTCTGTTGTCGATTTAAAATGTATATTGGAGGTGTTGACGACGTGTTGACGGTACCGTGCGTGTTGACGGTGAGTTGACGGTATTTAGTAGGACTCCACGGCAGTGGCCATATTTGATTCGGGCAAAACGAGACTCTGCCCGCCATTTTCACTGATCTCCTCGACAAAAACGTAAAATTGCAGCACAAAACAAAACCAAGACAAAAATCAAGACAAAAGTCGACTTGTTCATGAGTTCAACTTCAACATGTTCAATTTACAATACAAGCACTCTTGTCTGACTTGTCGAGATGTCTAACTAGCTGTTGAGTTGTCCGACGGTCGAGTTGTCTTACATCTCTTTCAATTACGCATCAACATGTACCACACATTCGAGTCGAGTTGTCTTTTTAAGTTTATAAACTCACGCACGTCGAACGCACGGTCACGTTCGACAATTAACATTTTCTCAACAGGTATTTGATATGATTTATCTCAAACACACGATATTAATCTTATTTAAATATATAGGGAGGTATGTATTTGGTGTTCAAGGATGATTATTTCATCTATCAAGTTTTTTCAAAAAATTTCAAAAAATGAGTACAGCGCCCCAGTTACTGGGTCTAAGCAGAGCCATGAAATTGGGCCCTACATAGTTGCGATAATCGTAACCCACCATCCTCCCGACGAGACAAACTAACGTTATGATTCGTCATACTCTCAATTTTGACCATTTTTGCCAGACTAGTCACCAGATTTGCAAAATTTTTACCACTTTCGAAAATCAGACATGAGCAGGATGAGACAAATTCTAAGAACATGGATTTGATCTTCAAAGTATCGACTGGTGCCCTGCCTCAACCACGTAGTCGTCATGGTTGAGGCAGGGTACCCGTCGATGCAAGCGAGATTTGGATCGTCATGGATGGTTTCTCCGATTGTTGACTCAAAAAATCAATCAATTTGGAGAACAAAACATGATCTTGAGTACAATTAAATACCTGAGACATATCAAGGAGCCAGTAGGCGTTTTTTAAGCTATTTTGTTTGGTATTTTTGTCATTCTGAGGCTTTTTTTGTGGCTTGGTGTGGTCTAATCATAGCAAATTGAGGTTTAACAATCTATCATACAATAACGTTCTGGGGTGCTAGTAGTACGGCCGCAGATGTCAACATTTAGAAAAAACTGGTACAGCGCCCCAGTTACTGGGTCTAGTAGACAGTGTAGTTAGTGTTGGGCACAATCTTTGAAAATGGCCGGTTCAATTAAAAAAATTATGCAAGCCAATTAAGAAATTTGCGTACATGCAATTTTTAAATTAAAATCTGCAAACAAAAATAAAAATTGCGCGACTGAGGCACAAAATTGACACAAACTACATGGTTTGGGTTGTTGTCATCATCAGACTATATAGACATAAACGAGATGCATTTGTCTTTCCAACAAATTGTCAAAATGTTGTTTTTTATTTGAACAGAAAGTTTACCAACACGGGAATCTGCCAGGGCAATCGTGGGTTGTATCCCAGCATCCTAACTTTGACCCGTGCTTTGTCACAAGAAATTCTGAACTTGCAGTTCCTGAGCAGGCCTGTTTCTTGAAATTCATCCCAAGTTTTTGAACAAAAGCATTATTTCAGACAGAAATTAAAATCCAGCAGAACTTTACTTCAAATTTATCCTTTTAACCTCTGGACGTAAACTCTCTCCATACAGTTCACTACAAGTGGTTGAAAGACAAAGATCGTGCTGTGTTCAAAGTCTTGGGCTATCTTGGGCAAATTTTAAAATCATGCAAAAAAACTACGTTTGCTCCTTAACAAAATGGCACACTACGCAAGTTTTAAAAGTGGCCATTTTCAAAGGTTGCTCCCAACAACGGCTTGTGTATGATTTGGACGAGTTGAAACATAAAACATAGACACAAGCCCACTAACTGTAATAGATTCTGTGTGAAAAAAGGTAATTTTTTTTAAAGTGGGTTCCTGCAAGGGTAGGGGTTGATGTTGTGTTTGAAAAAGCCTTCGGAGCGCCAGGGCAGCCCAGGGCTGTATACTTCCCAGGGAGCTGAGACAGAAGGAATGTTATTGGCCCAATGACCAGGGCACTAATGTAAAGCGCATTGATACGTTTGTAAAATGCGCTATTTAAGAACTAGTTAAAGTGCAAATCTTAAATTACAAGTTGTATTCTCTCTTTGACACAGATACCCCGAGCAAAAAGAGCAAGAAACAGAAGAAGCAGAAGGAGAACTCGTTAGGAGTAAGCTGAATTATTCAGAATCAAAGACCCATTCTACTATAGGCAGGGCTCAAATTTGGGGAGAACATCCACAAGACTACAGGGCTTGTAGCTCAAAATCTTTACTGGACCAGGCATTTTTTTACAAGACCAGATTCAAAATGTGAAAATAAAAAATTGCTGACACAGTTTAACATGCATTTGGCTGCTTTTATATGAACCCAAACTGAGACAAGTAAGAGAAGAGTTTTCTTGATTACTCAAAGAATTGAAAGATAATTTATCAGACCCAAAGTCAATACTTGAACATAATTTGTTTCTGTTATTCAATTGAAAAACACAAGACCATTGGACTTGTTAGGGCATAAGTTTACTGGCCCAACACTAAAATTACTGGCCTCGGCCCTGTGGTCCAGTGTAAAATTTGAGCCCTGTATAGGGCAGATACACTGAAATCAAGACTTGAGTTTGAATTTTATTTGTTCTCCCTTTTTATTCCCTGACCACAACAATGGTACAACAATTCAAGAGAGTGATGAGTAGAAACGTGGTTGAAATTTTTACAGGCACATTTAAATATGATAACTTCCAACCCCAAACTGTTATTAACTGAAATCCTTTTTTTTTTTGCCACCCCCCCCCCCCCCAAACATTTATTTAGTTTTCACTTAAGATCAAATTTATTTAAAATATGAAGATAAAACCATATATAACGCCCCAGATTGCAGAGTAGGGCTTTTAAAACCAAAGATAAATTTTATTAGTGGGCTTCGTGTTCGCAAGTTTTCAAGCTTGCAAGCTTTTGCTCTCAGAGTTCAGGGTTTTTTTTCCAACAGTCTATCACATCCCTGTGTTAATTATCTCATTCAACTAAAGTTTGCAACCAGGATGCCAGACTCGGCCTGATGGTGACTGCTCTATATTCCCGACACCCTTATCTTCCGACACCCCTATCTTCCGACACCCCTATGTTCCGACATCCCTATGTTCCGACATCCCTATGTTCCGACATCCCTATGTTCCGACATCCCTATGTTCCGACATCCCTATGTTCCGACATCCCTATCTTCCGACATCCCTATGTTCCGACACCCCTATGTTCCGACATCCCTATGTTCCGACACCCCTATGTTCCGACACCCCTATGTTCCGACACCCCTATGTTCCGACATCCCTATGTTCCGACATCCCTATGTTCCGACACCCCTATGTTCCGAAATCCCTATGTTCCGACACCCCTATGTTCCGACATCCCTATGTTCCGACATCCCTATGTTCCGACATCCCTATGTTCCGACATCCCTATGTTCCGACATCCCTATCTTCCGACACCCCTATCATGCCTTTGTTCCAAAAATCTCCTCATAATTTACACGCTAGGGTTTAGGGTTATAGGGTTCTAGTAAAATACAGCAGGGGTGTCGGAATATAGGTGTGTATTAATGCCTTATGTATGACGAATGCAACACAAGCTGCACAGTGCACATCATGCTCTTTTAACTGAAATTTGATTTGACCCCAAGTTGGCAGATGGAAGCTGACTGATGATGCACAGTAAGTTGTGCTACATTCACACACAAAATTTGTTTGCACAAACTTATTGCAGGATGTCCAGCACCAATCAGATTTCCTTATCCAGCCCGATTCAAAGACGCCCAAACTAGATACTGCCCAATGGCCGCTACTCCTGAAGAACTTTGACAAGTTGAACATCCGTACTGGTCACTACACCCCACTGCCCAGCGGCTGCTCACCACTCAAGAGAGATTTCAAGGATTATGTCTCGTAAGTTGCTCCTGTAACCTTGTTTTTTAAAATAAAATAAAAAATTAATGAGATAACGCCTTGCATCACAAGGTTGGACAGCCACTTGAAGGTGAGGGCTACACTTGACTGATTTGGGCGGGCGACCCAAATCAACTGTCACCAGGGACACCTTGCCACCTACTCCTGGGGCTGAAACGAGGTTACCCCCCTTCACAGTCCGTAAGGATGTAGGCATGGGTATCATCCACTAGGGGCTTGGCTGGTAAAGCAGAATGTACTACCTCCCCAATTTTTTACGAAGCAATTATGGTTAAGTGCCTTGCTCAAGGGCACAAGTGTCATGATCGGGATTCGAACCCACACTCTGCTGCTGACAACTGCAGAGCATAGATCCAGTGAACTAGAATGCTCGGCCATGACATGCCACTTGTGTTGGCCTTGATCGAGGCTGTCTTGCGCTATCCCTCTGCAAGGTGGTAGTTCACACACGGAGTCTGTCGGGACGATAGCCTTGATTCTTCTCGACATAGAATGTACATAGATGCTAGTACAAGTTTTTTTATTTGAGTTGAATTTATTATGATAAAATACAGCTTGAGACACGGCAAAAAAATAGGAGAATGAAAAATAAAATAAAATGAATGGATAAAACATGAAAGAAAAATTTCACAAAGTTATCCAAGGATAGCCTCAAAACACTTTGATTTGTTTCCATTTGGGTTTCTTTAAGTTGACTAGCTTTGTTTTCTATGAGCATCCTTTGTTTCAAAGCTTTTCCTGCAATCTTCAATAAAGATTTAATTTTCTGACATTTAAATTCCTCTTTCTCGTCATTAACTTTTCCCATTTTTTTTTCTATGTCACCTTGGCTGGTCGTTTAATTACCCTATGATAAATGACTTTCATTAACACTAAAAAAAACCCATTATTTATTAGTTTTCATTTTACTGTCTGCCTGTATTACTTTTTACATTCTGAACAAGTTTTTCCTCTAAGTAAGAAGTGTTGTTCTGCAGGTACTTGTGCTTATGCCAAGTATTAACAAGCAATTTATTATGTAGCAAGCATTCTCCCCCTAACACTGGTCTGCTAGCCAAATGCCAGTTAAAGCACCACTCAAACTTCACTCTAAATAGTCCGGCTGGCTAGTTCAGTGTTGAAAAGCATCCTTAATTTAGTATTAAGTATGGACTAGTGAAAAGGCTGTTAGACTAGTGAAATGACAAGCTAGCTAACTGGTCCTGCTGGCTAGTCAGGGCAAAAAGTTACGGGCAAACCCCAGTTGCTAATTTTTTCTTTTTTTTTCTCTTGATTTCTAGGAGTGGATTTATCAATTTGGACAAACCATCCAATCCTTCATCTCACGAGGTCGTTTCATGGATTAAGAGAATCCTACGTGTGGACAAGACGGGTCACAGTGGAACCCTTGACCCCAAGGTCACTGGGTGTTTAATTGTCTGCATCTCCAGAGCCACTAGACTCGTCAAATCACAGCAGAGTGCCGGTATGTCTGATTTCAAAAAATCAAGATTGTTTCCTGCATACCACTGACCATTGTATGTGATATTTTTGTAATAAAATATCAAGTTATAAACCACAAGGGATATACTGACTGGGTAAATTGTGAATAATTTGGAGTTGAACAGAACCCCAAAGTAATTCTTTTTTTTTCTGTGGAAAGGGAGACCAGGGCAAAATTCCATAAAGCCTGTAAGCACAAAAACTCGCTAAGCCACAGAAAAATTTTGCCTAAAAGAATCAGGTAACCAACCAATATTCCATGAAGTTTACATTGTTGCGACTGGTGCCCCACTTGATATTTGCTTAGCAGCGAAACTTGCTGTGAATTTTTTCTGCGTAACAGATTTCAGGGCCCAATTTCAGGGCTCTGCTTACAACCGAGTTATGTGCTTGCGGCGCCCTGTAAAGCGCATGATTCTCTGGGCAGTAAGCGCAGATTTTCCACTGTAAGTAGGTTTGGTTCGGTGTGGTTTTATTGATTTGAATCGCATGGAAAACAAGATTTCAACTTTCAACACCATGGTAAAGGGTTAATCGTTAGCATTTTCTGTTCCATTGATGCAGCATAGCATAGTGTATAAGTGCCTTCATAACAAAGCCCCAACTTATCTTGGCTCTCTCATCGTTCCACATCACTCTGGTAGACCTGGACTCCGCTCAAGTTTAGACACTACATGTACCTTACTCCAGAACATGCAGCACAGCTGGTGACCATGCAGCATAGCTGGTGACCATGCATTCCAGGCACATGCTCCTCAACTCTGGAATGGGCTTCTACAGTTCATCCGCTGCTCCCCTTCTTTGGATACTTTTAAGACAGCTCTGAAAACTCATCTCTTCGAACAATGACCAGCATTTAACTGTATTATTTTGTTATTTTTTCTGGACTCTGTTCAGCGCTGTGAAACCATCTAGTTTGATGAGTAAGAGCGCTCTATAAATATATGTATTGTATTGTATTGTATAGCATTTATATTTGTCTTAAGAAGTAACTATATATAGTAAACTACAGCGGGTACAGCCATGTGTAATTATTTGGGGGGAGGAGTGTTGGCTCTGAAAAGAATCGATGTGTTCTCAACGTTTCGAAAAGTATACTCTGCTTGTCTTCAGGAGAATACTAGACTGCTGCTGATAAGGAGGCAGTCCAACATTGTCTTGAAGACAAGCAGAGTATACTGCTCAAAACATCCAGACCACACCAGCTCTTTTCAGAGCCAACACTCCCACAAAAGAGATTTATACACATGGTTGTACCCGCAAGTTCACCACTTATTGTTACTTCTTATTTTCCACACCAAGCTAATATTTGTCTTATAATGCACTTTGTGTCGATCTCACACATCTGTTATTTCTTCATCTTGTAATAGGTAAGGAGTACGTATGCATAGTAAGGTTACACAGTGCCATTGAGGGTCAAGCACCATTGGCCAGGGTAAGGCCTACATTACACATTTATTTCTACTACCCCCCTTAACCCAGTTATCCCGTATCTGAGGTGAGGGAAGGTCTACATTCAACACTCATTACTACCCCCTTAACCCAGTTATCCCATATCTGAGGTGAGGGACAGTCTAAAATCAACACTTTTTACTACCCCCTTAACCCAGTTATCCCGTATCTGAGGTGAGGGAAGGTCTACATTCAACACTCATTACTACCCCATTAACCCAGTTATCCCATATCTGAAGTGAGGGAAGGTCTACATTCAACACTCATTACTACCCCCTTAACCCAGTTATCCCATAACTGAGGTGAGGGAAGGTCTACATTCAACACTTATTACTACCCCTTTTACCCAGTTATTCCGTATCTGAGGTGAGGGAAGGTCTACAATCAATACCTATTACTATCCCCTTAACCCAGTTATCCTGTATCTGAGGTGAGGGACAGTCTAAAATCAACACTTTTTACTACCCCCTTAACCCAGTAATCCCGTATCTGAGGTGAGGGAAGGTCTCCAATCAACACTTATTACTACCCCCTTAACCCAGTTATCTTATAGTCTGCCCTTTATCCCATTTTATCACTACCTTCTTAATCCAGTTATCCTACATCTGAGGTTAGCGAAGGTCTATATTAAATATTTAAAGGGAATTGAGTGACATATCCAATGTTATTACTTCCCCCCTAATCCAGTCATCCTATAACTGCATGATGACGCGACGATCCAGTCGTAGCCTAATCGGGGCTTGAATTTCACGATAAAATTCCACGAGACCCCCAGGGCTTTTAGCTCAAAATGTTTACCAGACCAGAATTTATTTTAAAAGACCGAAATCTTAACGAGAAAGAGCTTTCTACAAAGTTAAACGTGTGAACTGTTTTTGTTTGAACAAGCAATATGCACAAGATTTATTTCATTTGTCTTATGGGTATAGTCTGTTATGATACTCAATGGAATCGTATTTACCCTGGCAGACTCAAAGTCAAACGTGTGAACAACATTTCATTCTGTTAAAGATATTACACAGTGAGGTATAATTATTCAATTGAAAAGCACAGGACTGCCGGATTTGTCCAGTCATGAGTGAACTGGCTTGGGGCTAAAATCACCGGCCTTGGGCCTGCGGTCCAGTTCAAAACTTAAAGACCGAAATCTTAACGAGAAAGAGCTTTCTACAAAGTTAGACGTGTGAACTGTTTTTGTTTGAACAAGCAATATGCACAAGATTTATTTCATTTGTCTTATGGGTATAGTCTGTTATGATACTCAACGGAATTGTATTTACCCTGGCAGACTCAAAGTCAAACGTGTGAACAACATTTCATTCTGTTAAAGATATTACACAGTGAGGTATAATTATTCAATTGAAAAGCACAGGACTGCCGGATTTGTCCAGTCATGAGTGAACTGGCTTGGGGCTAAAATCACCGGCCTTGGGCCTGCGGTCCAGTTCAAAACTTCAAGCCCTGCATTTATGTAGCCCCCAAAGGTACAGATTCCACACCAGACTCCACACCAGACTCCATCCCTTCCTTTGTCTTATTACTTCTTAGTTAACCTTATCATCCTGTAACTCATATGGAGGCAAAACGGCCTAAAACGTCGGGGGTCGACGCTGCCCTTTCTCCCTACACCATTAACCCATTTCCATGTCCTTGATTCACAAATCTGTATAAAATATTTACCTCCACTGGTTAACAACAGAAGTTGATGTTGTTCTTTTGCAGGCACTTGAGAAGTTAACTGGTGCCCTGTTTCAGCGGCCGCCCCTGATATCAGCTGTGAAACGTCAGTTAAGAGTACGGACAGTCTATGAGAATAAACTCCTTGAGTACGATGACAAGAGGCATTTAGGTAAAGCATTGAAAGCAATTTAATAATTAGATTAGAGAAGTATACTAATCTTAGCTTTGCTGTACATCGACCATATTCCTCTCGGCAAATATATCGACAAAGTCAAGTTGTTGATATTGTCCAGCCCTAAACTGATGTGTGACGTTTTGTTTGCTGTTTTCTCAGCAGGTTTGTAGTACAGCGTTAACCCTAACCACCCTAATCTTTTTATAATCCAACTGCAAGTTTTATTTGATTCTTTTGGTCTGAGGACTGCACTAGTAAACTGATTATGCTTTACATGGGATCAGGCATACCACCACAAAATCAGAGTCCAACAGTTTGGGTGTTGAGTTTGAAAGTTTCACAGTTGACTTAAATTGTATCTTTCTTGATCATTTGTGCCTATATAATAATAATAATAATAATTTGGGAGGCTAATCATCCTTACTGGCAGCTAAGAGCTGAATTGCGAAGGACGCGGCTACAACGTGTTCGAGAAGCAGGCATGCAAGGGCGCCTTTGGCAGCCAGCCACATCAACCCATTATGACCACGGAGCACAGCCAGAGATCGAAAGTGTTTGATTTTTTCGTCATTACGTTGACAAAAACCAATCGATGACCCTACCTTTAACGACCTTCACTGTGGTGTCTTGCAGGTATATTCTGGTTGAAGTGTGAAGCGGGGACCTACGTGAGGACCCTGTGTGTTCACTTGGGTCTGTTGCTGGGTGTAGGAGCTCAGATGGCCGAGCTGAGAAGAGTCAGATCTGGTATTCAGTCAGAAAAGGTACAAGAAATTTGAAATAGACTTCTATGTACTGGCAAAAATATTCCTCCTACTTTAGTCTGTTTTGCCTTTCTGTCTCCTCCCCCCCCCCCCAGGAAAATCAGCAATTGTTTTATTAATGAGACCTGAAAAGTGTGATAGATTCTACAACACTATGTGTTCATATAGGTCATCCCTTGTACTCGATAAAATGTTCCTACTTTTTTCTAAGGACCAACTATCATGCCTGTTTGTAGTACAGCGTTAACCCTAACCACCTTAATCTTTTAAAATCCAATTGCAAGTTTATTTGATTCTGTTGGTCTAAGGACTGCACTAGTAAACTGATTATGCTTTACATGGGATCAGGCATACCACCACAAAATCAGAGTCCAACAGTTTGGGTGTAGAGCTAATGCATGGTGTTGGCCTTAGGACTGCACTAGTAAGTAAACTGATTATGCCTTACATGGGATCAGGCATGCCACCATAATCAGAGTCCAATAGTTCGGGTCTTGAGTTACTGAATGGCACTTAGCTTCGTAAAAAGTTGAGAAGGTAGTGTATTGAACTGCTTTACCAACCAGGCTCCTAGTAGATAATACCCATGCCTACACCCTTACGGCCTGTGAAGGGGGTAACCCTGTTTCAGCCCCAGGAGTAGGTGGCAACATGTCCCTGGTGGCAGTTGATTTGGGTTGATAGCCCAAATAAGTTAAGTGTAGCCCTCACCTTGAAGTGGCCTTTTGATGCCATGCGATCTCTCATAAAATATATAATATAATAAAGAACTCGTTATTAAATCAGTAACATTTATTTGTTGTGTTTCAGGATTTACTAGTAACAATGCATGACGTCTTGGATGCTCAATGGGTGTATGATAACCACAAAGATGAGGAGTACATGAGACGAGTCGTCAAACCTTTAGAAGCTCTCCTTACTGGACATAAGAGAATCGTTCTTAAAGACAGTGCGGTAAGTACTACATGTATTAACAGGGCTTCTACGGATCCTTGAAAAATATTAAAAAGTCATAAATTGAGCTATTAAAATTTAAGGCCTTAAAAAGCATTAACAAGTTTTAAATTCAGTTATTGGAGGTCTTAAAAATGGTTGAAGCGTGTGTTGATTTTTCATATCAGCTCGTCAAGAACCAAATTACGCTTCTTGTACAAAATAAAATAAAGTGGGTATAGCTGTTTCTCCCCTGCTTTATTCACTTACTTAAGGTCTTCAATTTTGTTAAGGTTAGCATTAGGAGGGTCTTAAAAAAGTCTCAAGTTTGACTATTTATGGTGTGCAGACACCCTGATTAAGATTGGGCAGGAAACCTTTCAGCTGATTACAGGGTTCTCTCCATGCCGAGCTAGTGTATCGGGCTGAGATGCAGGAATTGCAGGTCGATACACAACTCAATCAATCAATTCACCAAAAGCATGACTGAACCATTAAGAATGCCCCGGATTGCAGAGTAGGGCTTTTAAAACCACAAGATAAACATCGAGTGAAATACACTCCAAAGATCTCGATTCAATTCAGCTTGCTGAGGCAAAACTTCAAAATTTTGGGTCAAGAATGCCCTCCTCCCCCCCCCCCCCCCTCCCTAGTTTTGACAAATCTTTGGGATAACCATGGATTTTCACTCTTTTTTTAGTGCCATAGAAAAGTAAAATGAGTTCAAAGTTATTTTCATTTTTTTGTTGTGCCATCGAAAACTAAAATAAGTACAAAGTTGTTAGTGCTGGTTGGCTTTGTGTTTTGTTTTTTGTTGTTGCAAAAACAAACTTGCATATCTGATAACAGACCTAGAATTTCATCTTCAAGAGGGCAAGGTCATTTTTCAATTTACTGTTATTTGAAACTCTCGTAGATAAATGCTATCTGCTACGGAGCTAAGGTCATGCTGCCAGGAGTGTTGCGATTCGAAGACGGCATCGAGGTCAATGCCGAAATCGTCATAGTAACCACCAAAGGAGAAGCTGTCGCTCTGGCTGTTGCCCTCATGACAACAGCTGTCATGGCAACCTGTGATCACGGTATTGTTGCTAAGCTAAAGAGAGTCATCATGGAGAGGGACACGTACCCGCGGAAATGGGGACTGGGAGCAGTGGTAAGTTTTTGTCCATATTCTCTTTTACTTGAAGATAAAGAACAGCATTTCTGCTTTTGCATGAAGGCGAACTATAGCCACCTTTGGGTTGACCTGCGTTTGGCATTCGCTGCGACCTAAAACCGTTGGAATCAAGCAGGAAGATTTAACGCCTAGGTCACTATAAATAAGAAATCAAGTGAATGTCATGGAACAAGCATCACCCACGACAAAACCATGCTCATGTCACCCACGACCAGTTGCTGAAGCGCATTTTGCATTAATAGGCATACGCAAAGCATTACCCTGGTGCTAATAACGCGTAACACAGCCAATACATACGATACTCAATGTACAATCTATTGATTGATTCCCACGTGTTGGGAACACGTCGCTGAAGTTAGAGTTTGTTTACTCTTGCGACTTGATTTTTCCTGACAGTGACTGATGATGTTCATCCGGGGCCTAATTTCATGGCTCTGCTTACCGCCAAATTCTGCGCTTGCAATCACAATTACCGAGCAAGCGCCAAACTTCTGCGCTAGCTGTGTAAGCGTAGAATGCCTAGTAACGTGGACAACGCAAATGCACAAGCAAAAAATTCATGCTAACCCGTGAAATACGCTTGACGTAAGTGCGGAATTCCCTGCTTCCGTAAGCACTGATTCTTTGCTTACGGTAAGCAGAGCCAGGAAATTGGGCCCAGAACATCATCGTAGTTAAACTCTGGTCATAAACAATCGGTAATTGATAATGTTCCTAACGGTATTAGCTTAGGCGCATCATCGTCCTGAAAAGTCAGTCGTCAACTGTTTTTGTTTCATCGCAAGGTCAACCTGAGGGCAGCTATACTATCTTGTAGTGTTTTGTGATTTGTCATGACTGGTTTTCTACTTTAATTTTGCTCAGCAAACAAAGTTGCAAAATTCCCTTCTACTTGAAGATAAGGAACAGCATTTCTGCTTTTTCCAGAAGGCAAATTTACCATCTTTGCAGTGTTAGTGATTTGCATACTCTCTTTAAATCAAGATAATGTACAGTATTGATAATCATTGAGTAACTGCTCTAAAGTAGTTTCTCAGCGAGGAGCCATGTTTTTTAGATCCACTAATCTCTAATTCAAGAGAGTAATGCAAGCGTCATTTTAAAAAACAAACAGTTTTGCATAGAAATGTGACAAACGTGTTTAGAAGAAAAAGTTGCCATCCTCGCATTTTAAGCTGATTTTTTTTATAAAGGATATAGGTTAACAAAAGTTTTCTCAATTTTTATTTATTTTTTCCTTTTTACTTTCAGGCCAGTAAGAAGAAGATGATGATCAAAGAAGGAAAATTAGACAAACGTGGAAAGCCAACAGAAGCAACACCGACAGAGTGGAAGAATTCATACCAAGATTTCAGGTAAGATTTATTTCATGTTTAGCTCTTTTCCCGTCTCATTTGAAGATGCCATTTTCAGAGCACATTGAAATCTTAAACCTTTGAGTTGTTAGAAGGAACCAATCAGAGCACTGCTGACTCTACTCCCTGAAACCTCTGAATCCCTCTAAAGAAACCAGCATCTCAAACACTCTTCAGTCTCCTGACGATGACTAGTAGCGATGACTAGAGCAGGTTAGTCAAAACGTTGAGACCAATTAAGTTCTCACTGTGCGGCAGTGAAGCTAACAACAAGAAGTCTCCTCGATCCACAAAGCAAAAGTAGTAGTCCCAGCAGATTTCCTACCTCCCGCCCACAGGTAGTAGTTAATAAGCAGGACGGTTCTTTTCAGATCTAGGTAGTCTCTCTAATTACGAAATCTACTCCACGGTAGTAGAATAAATAGCAAGAGAAGTTCTCATGGAACAAATCTGAGAAGATATACAAGGTGTTACCGTGAATTTAATATACATGTACATTGATACCTCACCATGCAATGTCTCAAAACCCAAATACAATAGGTCTTTCATTCCATTTGCTTCAAGGATCTTAAGTCATCTTTCTTTCTCTTACCCACTTTCAAAACTTAAGTCGGCGTTGGTTTCCTTGTCCTTCAGATGGGACGTAAAGCCACAGGTCACATGCGTTATGTGAGGAATGTAAAAGAACCCAGTTACACTTGTCGCGAGAGAAGGGGGGTCTGCCTGGTGTGTCTGCCCCGGTGTGTCTGGCAGTGGCTGCCGCAGCACCTTGTAAACCCTTATAAGGCGCTACATAAATGGGTCTCAAAATGTTCATTAAAAAAACCCTTTAAAACCTATCATAAAAAGTATTTCTCTTTATTCAAGCACCTTGAACAACTGTGCGCTATATGAAACTGCAATATTATTATTATTATTGTTATTTTTATCATTGTTTCCTGTTTCCATCAGTGCCAAGAGTAAGACACCAGTCGAAGAGGAGGCCGAGTCTAAGAGCTCCGCCTTTGAAACTCCAGCTAAGAAGCGCAAACGTCAAGACAGTGGCAAAAGCATAAGCAGTGGTAGCAGCTCAGTAGGGTCACCCCAACCAATGGCCGTAGATACCCCCAAAACCAAGGAGGAGAAGAAGAGACTGAAGAAAGAGAAGAAGGAGAAAAAGAAGAAGGAAAAGCTAGCGAAAAAGAGTAAGAAGGAGGTATCATCGGAAGAGGAAGAGGAAGAAGAAGAGACGGTAAGATATGAAGATAATGAAAGGGAACCCTATTTGAGTCTTAACTCTTTCAGTACCCGCTTACGCTACTTTTTGGACGCTTTGAACAAAAAATGCCCCGCTTTTTGAGCTTTCTTGAAACTCTGTATTAGGAAAACAGTCTTCATCACCAAACAAAATGTATTTTGCTGATTTGCGTTGCCTAGGTACACCACAAAGTCAATGGTATTTCTTGAGTCATACTGCCCTGTTGTGATAACATGTACATTATGGGTCGTACATATAAGATTGACGACACTTTTTGAGTAAAAAAATATAGATATCAAATAATAAACCACAAGGGAAACTGACTGGGTAAATGTTTAAATGATTTTGGGTTGAACAAAGAAAAATTTACTAGAGCGGGATTTGAACCAACGATCTCCGGTTTAACGTGCCAGCGCTCTACCAACTGAGCTATCTTGGCGGTCTCCCTATTTTGTCAATATCTTTGTTCGGGGGGTGCCAGTCAGAAGCCATTCAACCACAAACTGCCGTGTAGCCAGGGATCACACCCAAGTATACGATACAACCTGGGAAGCGGCAGCCAGGGGATCACCTTACGGGGATGCGACTTTTTATATCAGATATCAAATAATAAACCACAAGGGAAACTGACTGGGTAAATGTTTAAATGATTTTGGGTTGAACAAAGAAAAATTGACTAGAGCGGGATTTGAACCAACGACCTCCGGTTTAACGTGCCGGCGCTATACCAACTGAGCTATCTAGCCCTATGTTGGCGGTCTCCCTATTTTGTCAATATCTTTGTTCGGGGGGTGCCAATAAAAAAATATAGATCGGACATGTACGATAACGGCGCATTCGGAATACTTCAAATAGTTTGAACATGTACAACCTTGGCACTAATATTAATATTAATACTCGGTTCTTATATAGCGCTTTATCACATCCCTATGGGGTGATCAAAGCGCTCGGTATTTTTTCCTGCAAGGTATGTGGAGCTACCTTTTTGAAGTAGGAGACCTTTTTCTTTTATAGCACCAGGTAGTGGTTTACAAGGTGCTGTGGCGCAATATGCTGCCGGTCAAATATGCGGCACTGAAAGAGTTAAAAGTCAGTAGCTAGACTTATGGAGATTGGGAAGGAGAAAACCATTTAAATTTCTTAATGGAAAAGCTTTAGTTTTGACAGGTCTTTGGACTGGGCAAGAAGTCGTTCTTAAGACTTGAGTTTAGATTTTTTGCCTTTGTTGAAATTCATTATTCATCTTAAACATCAAGGAATAAACCACAAGAGAAACTGAGTGGATGACGAAACACAGTAAGTTTCCCTCGTGGAGTATTACTTGATATTTGAAATAAAGAGTTGCATCGCCTCAAGGTGATCCCTCTACTGCCGCTTCCCGGGTTGTATTGTAAACTTGGGTGTGATCCCTGGCTAAACGGCAGTTACAGGTTGAATGTCTTCTGACTGGCACTCCAAACAAAGATAGGGAGACTGCCAATATAAGGCCAAGATAGCTCAGTCGAAGACTGCATGACGTTAAACAAGAGGTTGCAGGTTCAAGTCCTGCACTAGTCAAATTTTCTTTGTTCAACCCCAAGTTATCTTAAAGACGTGAACAATAAGACAGTTTATCCTGAAGATGGAGTCCAGGTAATAGACTTGTTATTAGGAAGGTGTGTGTTGTTTTTTTCCATGAATTCTGGAACAGAAGATTGTTTTAAAGAGCAGTTGAATAAAAGTTGTTTCCTGTTTACCTTTTAAAATGAATTGTTTTTGTATTATTTTGAAACTTGATTTTCATTTTCCTTTCTTCAACCCTGTTTTATGCAGAACGTATCATCTGAGAAAAAGAAGAAAAAGAAGAAGAAAGACAAGAAGTAGATGTTTGCTTCAACGTCCAGCTTGGCAGTTAGCGGCAGCCATGTTTTCTTTTTTAGATTCTGTTGAGTTTTTTTAAACGGATCATTTCAAAACAAAATGATATTTTGTTGCTGATCATGACCTTAAAACGAGCCGTTGTCAAAGGGCATTAGTTTGTAGAATTACGCCAGACTTTTATTCAACTTCCTCATTGTCTGCTCAGAACTATAAGGTCATTAATAGTAATTTCATATTCGTAATGATCAAAAGGTCATTGAAGGCGAAGTATACCTTTGGGTTTTTTGAACCGTTCGATTGTTGTAATCCTATCTTTAAATTTTTTTTATATATACAATAAAACTAACCTGTTAAAGTTTTTGAGATACCACAGAAAAACCAGAGCGAATAAGTCCACACAGGAAGAATAATCCCTATAGGAATACACAAACTGAGAAACGTTTCTCAGATTCAAATTTTGGGGCATAAAACCCGATATCTTTTTTCATAACCACATTACTTCAAAGTGAAATGATTCTCAAAATGTTTTATATTATCAAAAGCTGCTGTACTTCTTACCATGTAAGTTTTTATCGCCATCAATTTTCAAAGTCATTACCAAACGTATACAGCCCCTATAAATGAAAAATGCGTAAACATTTAAACAAAATAAATCAAAATCAAGAAATGAATGGGGTGTTTTTTGCCAAAAGAAAAAGACCACTCTTGATAGAAAAAAAAACTCAATTTAACAGGAGCTCCAAAACATGCAAAAGCAATTTTAGGAAACCCATACAAATTGCACTAATGACCTTATAGTCCTGAGCAGACGTCATGTTGTTTAGCAACGGGAAACTTTAGCGGGTGCTAGGTGGCAGGTTAATCCATTATTCTTGGGAATGAGCGCATTCTCAGAACTATGTAAACAATGGACACTTTACATGGTAAGTCTGCTGCCACTAGGGTCCAATTTCATAGAGCTGCTTTAGCACAAGAAGTAGCTTAGCACAACAAAACTATGCTTTTACCAGAATAAGGTTACCAGCCAAACTACCATGTCACATGTACAATTTGTAACTGGTATCCTGCTCATTTCTGCTAAGCAACAAATTGTTAAGCAAAATTTTTCTGCTTAAGCAGCTCTATGAAATTAGGCCCTGGTGTTCCAAAGTCTCCCATTAAAGCATCTCCAAAGTCAAAACGGTAGGAATGCCCTAGTTGGATTGGATCAATATTCCAGCAGGTGCTCGTGGACTATTCCCTTTGCACTGCTGGATTGTTCTATTACTGTTATTAATATCCGTCGGCCTAAGTTGCTACTTGAGATGAGCCAATGAAACACACGACATGCATCACGATCATTCACGCAGCCAGCTGGTTCACCCGTAGTCTCCAAACCCCTCCAATGGAACGTTCAAAATTCTAATGCGCGTATTCACTATAGGACTGCTTCCTGTACTTTGGCACAATGATGCGGTCCAGTGGAACATTCTGGCGGTCGAATGGATTACAGTTGTGTGCATAGAACATGCCTGACTTTTAGAGATGCTCCCTAAGATTCATTCACTAAGACGAAACTCAGCAGTTTACGAAATGGAGCCGGCCCTAGTAAATGTGTATGCATCACCACTCATCACTTTGTGTTTCCAAAATGAACCGAATCTCTCCGTCTTCGTTGATTTATTTTAGTTCTTAAAGTGATTTCATCGTAAAGGGGAAACATTTCATTTTGTCATGACAACAGAATGAAATCATCTGTTCTATTTTGTATTCGTTATGGCATTGTAAATATTCTGTTTTTTTAATCCCTTAATTATTTGTAATCCTTCAGATTAAATCATAAATAAAATGTTTTTGTTACAAACTACCTACCATCCAAAATTACATGAGGTGTAAATGCAAAAGGTGGTGTGGCCGAGCGGATAAGAGCACCGGACTCGTGCTCTGGTGTTTCTGCTCAGCAGAGTGTGGGTTCGAGCCCCGGTCGTGACACTTGTGTCCTTAAGCAAGACACTTAACCATTGTTGCTTCATCCTTCGGATGTTGTGTAATGCACTTAATGACTTAAAAGAACCCAGTGTACTTATCGTAAAGAGAAGGGGTTCGCCCCGGTGTTCCTGGTTTGATCGGCTGCATATTGCGCCACAGCACCTTGTAAACCATTACATGGTGCTATGTAAAGGAATAGGCCTCAAACTTCAAAAAGTAGCTCCACATACCTGGCAGGAAAAATACTGACAATTGAAGCGCCTTGAGCATCACTGAGTGACGGATATGAGCGCTATATAAGAAACCACTATTATTTAAAAAAAATGTGGCCTATAAAAGTTTTTCTGATAAAAATGTAATATGTGCTACTGAAGGTAGGTTCAAACTTTGTTAATGACCCCAAAAAGAAAATTATGTCATTTCTATTCGAAATTCTGCTTGTTATAAAGATGGTAACAGTGCTAAGCATCCTGTGAAATTATTTTGTCTGAAATGCCCTCGTTGATTAGAATTCAATAAAAGTATGTTGACAAACTTTGAATCTTCAAAACTCATCTCAAGGCGAGTTTGGAGATTCAAATGCCTGTGGTGTTCGTTTGTGAATGCTGCAACCGGCTAGTACCTGCTGTCACCTTGCTAAATGTGGATGGGTTCGATGATAGTACTGTAAAGTTCTTTTTCCTGTTTTCTCAACAAGTACACAAACACTTTTGCACACACCATTGTGGGGACTTCCTATTGTAGTTGTATTTTTCCCTTTTCTAAAGAATCACGTTGTGGGGACCTTGGTTCCATTGTGTAAAACTCTCCACAACTCTGAGTATGGCTACCCACACTGTATTCAGCTGAAACTTTGACATATGTTATATTGACAATAATATGGGCTAAAAATCAGCATTGCGTTGTCGAAATAATCTGTGACCCTGCTTTTAAGTTGTCTCGGTTATCTGAAGTCAAAAATTAAATATGTTTTTCTTCTCTTAAAGTTTCTCATTAATGTGAAGTACTATTACTTGTTTATTAACTTTTCATTGAGTATGATTTTTTTTAATGATCAGAAAGCAATGATTTAATGTCTGATAGACAAAAGGAATTCATTTGATCTGGCCAATTTAAACTTTAAATATATAATGTTGGATCATTTCCAAAATCCAACTCTACTTTTTATTTTGAAGAAATAAAACATTGTAAATAACAAACCAAGCACCGAGATATATTTTGTGTGATTCGTTTTGTGAACTCACCAGGACTTCTTTTATTTATCTTGGACATTGTATATGATATTGGTAATTATTTTCAAAGATTGGCATGGGGGGCTTTGTGGACGATTGGTTGGGGGTTTTTGTCCGTGGTTTCAAATCTATGAAATATATATAGCCCATCCAGAATACAAGAATGATTTCAATTATTTCATTTATTTAATTCATTGTTGGATTTGTTTTATTTTTTTTCTTAACTGTTATGAAACTATTTTCAGTGTACAATACACATCGAACTTCGTATCCACAACAACACCGCATTTTTTGCAATACAAATTACCCGGGGATCGAGGGGGACGCAGATAAATATTAATAGTGAAAAACGCCTAGAGAGGGCGCTATACATGCTGTGTGGTGGCTGCGCGGGCGAAGGGGTAAGCAGGTCGCGAAGCAGTGGTGGTGTTTAGGCAAAATAAGGGTGAGTCATGACATGATGAAATAAACATTCAAGTATCGTGATTTAAATATTGTATACTTAAACGTCGGTGGACATCTCTTATCCTTATCAAAGATGCAAAGAAAAACTAGAATTTAGTGTTTGTCTAAACAAACAGTGTTCGGGTATCATTTGCTTTGGGGTCAGTGTAGCCCACTTCGTTCGTAGGTAGCAGTAGCACTAGCACTGACTGTAGCACCATCGACCATTTGCAATGCTATTTTTGTGCCCGATGTAATTTTTAATCGGGGACGTTCTCGATCATGAAACATACTTGTCGGGTTGCCTCAACAATTTCACAACATTTATTACGATGAACTGCTACGATCTATTAATGGGGACCAGACTGAGTTACCGTACTAACTTAATAGTTCATTAATGTGAGGTTGAGCCCAGTTTGGGGTTTAGAAGTTTTAAGTAAATAGAGTAGGTGGGGATAACTTATTCGCCCTTATTCGCCCTGCTATCTCACACACCATGGAGGTCCATGCACATACACAACCGGCAAATGCTGAGAGCTGTATTATGAGATTCATTGAGTCATTTCAGCTGTTTATTTTTCATATTCAACTATTAATATGTTTTGATACAGAAAAGACAATTGCTTTGTTTATGTTTTCTTTAATTCTAGATAGTCAAGAAATGTCCACTCCACTCTAGTGAACTGGGCTGAAGCATCATCATGGGAGTGCAAGGTTTATGGAAGCTCTTGGAGTCGACAGGAAGACCCGTTTCTTTGGAATCACTGGAAGGAAAAATACTTGCAGTCGGTATCCTTACAATTAATAATATAGTCTTATATAGTGCACATATCTACCGATAAGGTACTCCAGGCACTTGAACAGACAGAAACATTCCAAGACAGGTTTTTGATATTATTATTATTTTTTAATCAAGAAAGAAACAGGAAACTAAACCAAGAGTTACAAATTACATTTAACATGATTTTCAGTTACATTAGATTCATGTACCGGGCCTGTGTGTAAGGAGAGGTCAAGGCTAGACCCACTCCTAGATCTATGAGGTTCGTTCCGCTATTGTCTCCACTTCAGAACAAGTGTCATAGTTCTAGGAGTAGGCTAGACCTGTAACTGGGGAGCTGTACTCGGTTTTTTATATTTTTGACTTGAACGATCATCCCAGTTACTGGGTCTAAGGGCAAGGCAGCTTTTTGAACGATGTGAGCCTCTTTGAAAATGAAGAATGTAATTTTCTACTGGAACATTTTTTATAGGGCACCAAGTCATCAAAAAGGGGAATGGAGGCAATTATTGCCTCCGTTCAACCGTGAAGTGTAAATCCTCTGCGTAAAATGCCCAAAGGCCAGGGCTCAATGTACAAAGGCCTAGTGTAAGCACCAAAACTTGCTAAGTATAGATAAATCTTGCTTAGCAGTAACAGGTTACCAGGCATCATTCCATAATGTTTATACTGTTGGGACTGGTACCCAACGCTGGGAAGCGGCAGCCAGGGGACCACCTTAAGGGGATGCAACTTGTTTATTTCAAATATCATGTAATAAACCACAAGGGAAACTGACTGGGTAAGTTGTAACATTACTTACAATTGAGTAGTGAGAGGTTGGTCTATACCAGAGTGAGGGTTTAAGCGTCCTCTACTTCCTCAGCTGTCTTTTCTCATCTTATTGTCATTTCCTTTCCACCACTATTTACTATTTACGTAGTACCCTGCCCATCTCCTTTTCCCTCCCATCTCCCTTTCCCTCTTCTTTTTTTCTAGGAACACCTTGTCGGATTAGTTTAGATATCATCTGTAGCTTAGGTAGGGTTAGAGGTGCCTGACTCCTGGAAAGGTCAAAACATCACCGATGTCATCAGGGGTACATACACACAGATCCCCTGGTGACGGGAAAGGCGTATCCCCATACTGAGGTTTGGGTTCTGGCTTGGTGTTCTGTCTTTTTCTTTTGTCTTTGTACCCCCTCTTACTTGGCCACTCTTGGCTATTTCCTTTAAACCGGGCAGGTGGGGCTCGTCAGCCATGGGAGGCAGCCCGCCTAGGAGAAGGAAACTCTGAGTCCAAACCCCAGCTATTGGTACGTAGCACCACTGCCTTGTGGCTTACTTGTGTTAGAGTAAAGGCTAAGGGAGTAAACCCTGAAAGAAAATCTGGAGTGGAGCCCCACAGGTGGTTGAGTGCTTCATCGAACACTTCTCCGGCAACTCCTGCAGTCAACCTGGCACCGAATGTATTGGTCCTACCTTTCCTTCGGATCGCACCAGCAAGACCGAGAGGGGGATTCTGATGATTGGGCAACCCAGTTTCTCCTTATACACGCCCAGGCTAGCGCCCTGGAGAGGACACTTCAGCTACGCTCTGCGTAGAAACCAACACGGAGAACTTCAGTTACCGGTTATAAGCCTGAGCTGATTTGGCGTAAAGCTAGGCGCCAGGGGTCGTTCTCGACGGTGGGAGAGGTTATTTAACTTCACTGGACAGCTACCGCCCGCCTTAAGCTGAGCAGCCCTCAGCCAATTAGGTGCTGTCCCGCCACTGGCCACCTGTTCCACTGGGTGCGTGGGACTTAGGGTAACACCCGACAAGTGGACAGTAACAACTGCACCAACCAACAAAGCAAATAAAAATAAACCAGTACTCAAGTTTGGGTCCTGGAATGTTCGTACAATGACGACCGGAATCTCAAATGACCTCGAATCCATCAGCGATATTCGGAAAACTGCCATCATCAATAATGAGCTCCTTCGCCTGCAAATTGACATTGTAGCCCTACAGGAGACGCGCCTGGCAGACTCTGGATGCCTCAAGGAGAAAGATTACACCTTTTTTTGGCACGGTAAAAAAAAAAAAGACAAGAGGGAGTATGGAGTTGGCTTTGCTATAAGGAACTCACTTCTCAACTCCACAGAACTTTGCGAAAATGGCTCTGAGCGCCTCCTTTCCATGCGCTTGAACACTACGGATGGTCCAGTGCATCTCCTAAGTGTATATGCCCCAACCCTCATGGCAGACAGGGACATAAAAGACTCTTTCTACAGCCAACTCGACAGCATCATTGGTCAACACCCTAAACAAGAAGCCCTTTTCATCCTCGGCGACTTCAATGCCAGGGTAGGCTCTGATCAAGATGCATGGCCAACATGTCTAGGCCATTTTGGAGTGGGGAAAACAAATGACAACGGTCAGCGTTTACTGGAATTGTGCTCATATCACGGGCTTTGTATCACCAACACCTTCAGTACTAAACCACACCACAGAGTATCTTGGAGGCATCCAAGGTCTAAGCACTGGCATCAACTGGACCTCATAATTTCAAGGCGGTCACACATCAAGGGTGTTCTTCTTACCAGAACATACCATAGTGCAGATTGTGACACAGACCACTCACTTATCTGTTCCAAGATCAGATTGCAGCCAAAGAGAATCCACCGCTCGAAACAAACAGCAAAATCACGTATCAATGTAACAAACACTGTCTTCGCAGACAAAGTAGAAGAATTCAACACAGCACTTGCATCTGCATTAACTCAACATAATCATTGTTCTCACTTAGAACAACAATGGCAACACCTGAAGACTGCTACATATTCTAGTGCACTATCAGTCTTTGGAAAGAAAGCTGGATCTAAAAGTAACGACTGGTATGCTGAACATGCTGAAGTACTCAGTCCACTCATCGAGGCCAAACGCTCTGCTCTGCAAGTTTATAAGGACTCACCGTCAGTATATTCTCTTCAGACTCTGCAGACCGCTAGAAGCCATGTACAGAAGATGGTCAGAACCTGCGTGAACCAGTACTGGGCAGATCTCAGTGCCAAGATACAGCAAGCGTCAGACATGGGCAACATCGGGGGTATGTACGAGGGAATAAAGAGGGCCATTGGTCCAACCCAGTGTAAGACAGTTCCGCTAAAGTCTACTTCAGGTGCGGTCATAACAGATAAGTCGCAGCAGCTGGAAAGATGGGTCGAACATTACGGTGATCTCTACTCGCGTGAAAACAAAGTCGATCAGGCTGCTCTGGATGCCATCGAACGCCTACCACAGATGGCTGAACTGGACAACATACCCACTCTGGAAGAATTGAGCAAGGCAATTGATAGACTACCTTCCGGTAAAGCCCCGGGGAAAGACTGCATACCAGCCGAAGTCATTAAATGCGGGAAGCCCACCCTGCTAATTCCACTTTACAAGCTGTTGTGTCAATGCTGGGAAGTAGGTGCCGTACCACAAGACCTGAAGGATGCCAACATCATAACACTCTACAAAAACAAGGGAGAGCGTAGTGACTGTAATAACTATCGTGGAATCTCACTGCTTAGCATAGTTGGGAAGTTATTTGCCCGAATAGTGCTTCACCGACTACAAGAACTTGCAAGCAGGGTATATCCTGAGTCGCAATGTGGGTTTCGCGCCAAAAGGTCTACAATAGATATGATATTCTCTTTGAGACAACTTCAAGAGAAATGTCGGGAGCAACAGCAACCACTGTACATCGTCTTTATCGACCTCACCAAAGCCTTCGACCTTGTGAGCAGAGACGGACTATTCAAGATGCTGCCTCTTATTGGGCTGTCCACCAAAGCTCCTAAGTATCGTCAGGTCCTTCCATGATGGCATGATGAGTACTGTACAGTTTGACGGTTCAATGTCCAAGAAATTTGGGGTAAAGAGTGGAGTTAAACAGGGCTGTGTTCTTGCTCCTACATTATTCAGTATCTTCTTTGCTCTGCTGCTCAAACACGCCTTCACTTCAGCAACTGAAGGAATCTACCTCCATACCAGATCTGATGGCAAGCTGTTTAACATTGCTCGACTGAAGGCCAAGACCAAGACAAAGGAAGTACTTATCAGGGATATGCTCTTCGCAGACGATGCAGCCATTTCAGCTCACTCAGAACCAGAATTACAGTCTCTGTTGGACCGTTTTTCATCGGCATGTGAACAATTTAATCTAACAATCAGCTTGAAAAAGACACAAGTGATGGGACAGGGCACCCCTTATCCTCCAGCAATTACCATCAAGGACTATCCACTAGAAGTTGTCAATCAATTTACTTACCTTGGCTCTACAGCCACTGACAACCTTTCACTTAATGTAGAACTGTGTAAACGGATAGGTAAGGCTTCCACAACCCTCTCCAGATTGACCAAGAGAGTGTGGGATAACAGGCATCTAACTACAACCACCAAGATAGACGTATACAAGGCCTGTGTCATCAGCACTCTACTGTACGGCAGCGAGTCTTGGACAACCTACTCCTCACAGGAAAGGCAGCTTCAAGTATTCCACATGAGATGTTTGCGTCGCATCCTTGGAATCACCTGGCAAGACAAGATTACCAACAACGAGGTCCTCTCCACAGCAGGTATCCCATCAATGTACACTCTGCTACGTCAGCGACGTCTTCGCTGGCTAGGACATGTCAGCAGGATGGAGGATGGTCGAATACCAAAACACCTACTGTACGGGGAAATTGCCAAGGGAAAACGAAGTAGAGGTCGTCCACAGCTGCGTTTCAAGGATGTCTGCAAGCGAGACATGAAAGCTCTCGGCATGGACGCCGACAGCTGGGAGGCCCTTGCCACCAATAGAGCAGTTTGGAAACGGGAACTGTCCAAATATCTGCTTAAAGGCGAAAGCTCACTCCAAACAGCATCTGATGAAAGGAGGAAGAAGAGGAAGTCCAGTCAGAGTCAGCTGCGAACAACAAACACTCAACCACCCACAGTTCCACCAGTCTTCCAA
This sequence comes from Leptasterias polaris, assembly GCA_037783415.1. Classification (NCBI taxonomy): domain Eukaryota; kingdom Metazoa; phylum Echinodermata; class Asteroidea; order Forcipulatida; family Asteriidae; genus Leptasterias; species Leptasterias polaris. The sequence goes on along the minus strand of JAZGTN010000040.1, from coordinate 7,807,042 downwards.
TGTCAGGGCTGCAACTGATTTTGTAAATCCAAAATTGGTCTGTACAGCCACACAAGACGGTGTACATTATCCTCTACAGGCGCTTCATCATAGTCTGCCAAGACTGACAGATGCCAACAAACAACAACAACTTACAATTTACCCATACCCAAGTGGTTTGTTACTTGATATTATTATTATAATTTATTATTACTCTTCAGACATTGCCATGCGTCGTTCTTATTACAATCCTGAGGTATTTATTGATAGCCAGATGTAAGTCTGTGGCTTCATCAAGCCATGCGAGGTATGAGAGATGAAGGCGGTAACATCAAAGCCAACGCTCATCTTCATGTCCTCTTCAACCGAATCTGCAAACTGCTCTTCTATCGCATCCGACCAATCTTCGTGTTTGATGGCAGCGTACCTGAGCTCAAGAGGCAGACAATGGTGAGTCAACAAGTTGCTTTACACGAAGTCTTGCAGTAAATCTCAAGATCCTCACTGTTGTCTACAAATGTCTCCATAATACCACACCTGCTTATCTTTGCCAGTATCATCGAGGTATAGACCATGTTACCTTTGTTTACAGAGTAGTGACCTTGTACATTCTAATGCATTTCCTGACAGGCAAGATACTACACAGGCCATATGGGAAAACTTACACTTTGTGTCATAATTTTCACATTAATTCAAGAGTTACAAAAGCAATAGCTGTACAGCTTTTGAGATGTCCCCCCTTTCTTCATATCAAAAGTTGAGAAAAATCAGACAGTGCAATGTCCATAAAACATAAGATTTATTGTATTCTTCCATTGAGCAGGAAGTCCAGGCTCTGTGGCTCGTTTGTAAACATGTGATGTCACAGGTCACATGGTCTATACCATCCTGGTATCCTGGGCCTTCGCTCTGGTTCAGACAGTATACAGTCCTGGTGGTTTTGAAGGTGCATCTTGCCCCGCACCGTTGGAACTGTCTCCCTCATCAAACCTCCTGCATCAAATCCTTTCAGAAGAGTCACTGGAAATCTTCAAGAAACATCTGAAAACTTTCCTGCTCAATGCTTAATTGCTAATAATAACAATGACAATAGTTGCAACATTTATAGTGCGCTTAATACGTATGTTTCTATAATATTCAGATTGACAAAACAGAGGGGTTTTAAGTAATGATTTAAAAGTATCTAATGAAGGTGCCGCTTGAAAGTGGGTGGGGAGCTTGTTCCAAAATGTACGAGCTGTGACCGAAAAAGCACGAGGGACCAACTTTCTTCCTCATTATTTGTGCTTTTATTTTTTTGCTTTATGTACTGCTTTCTTGTAAAGCGCTGTAGTACCAGAGTAAGAGCGCTCCATAAATGCCCATTGTGTTATAATAATTATTATCTCATTTATCATTCAGAATTACATTTTGTAATTCTCTAATTGTACAATTTTGTTCTTCTTCTCAAGGTTGCCCGGAGACAAAGACGTGAGATTGCCGCTGGAAAGTCCAAGAAAACATCTGAGAAGCTGATTAAGAATTACCTTCAAAGTCATGCCCTTCATGCGGTCTTGGGAGAGGCTGGGTAGGTCCTTTGAGGGAGTGGATACATTTGGTAATTACTCAAGAAATACATTACCATAAAAACTTACTTGGTTAGGAGCACCTGAGAGCTTCTGACAGTATAAAACATTGTGAGAAATTAGTTAGTGGCCTGACGTTAGTATAACACATTGTGAGAAACGACTTCCTCTGAAGCAATGCAGTTTTTGAGAAGGAGGTAATTTTTCACTAAAATATTTGAATCTGTGAAAGGCTTCAGGCATGAACTCCTTCTCAGGTATTTGAAAGCACACAATTCTTTGCAACATGTTTTTTTCTTTCTTTCATTATTTTCTTGCAACTTCGACGACCAATTGAGCCCAAATTTTCACAGGTTTGTTATTTCATGCATATGTTGGGATACATTAATTGAGGATACTGGTCTTTGATAATTACCAAAAGTATATCCTGCCTTCAAAGAGGAACTCCGTGGTCAAATTCATTTTTGTGATGTACTCATTTTTCAATAGATAGAGCACTTATGAAAATGGGGGGGAAAATTACAAGTCTCTAACTTCAAGTTAAAACTGACCATAAGGCATGGATATCATCCACTAGGAGCCTGGCTGGTAGAGCAGAATGCACTACCTTACCAACTTTTTACAAATCAATTATGGTTAAGTTCCTAGCTCAAGGGCAAAACTGTCATGACCGGGTGTCGAACCCGCACTCTGCTGCTGACAACGCCAGAGCTTGGGTCCAGTGAACTAGACCGCTCAGCCATGACGCGCCACGAATAACTGTACTATTGTCTTTAATGTAGAGGGAGTGGTCAAGTGAAGACGGCTCCAGTACTGAAGAAGATTGTCTCCACTGAGCCCAATATGTATGAGTTACCACCCGTCCCTCCTGTTGTATGGAATGAGAGGTAAGATGTAGTTATGACTGCACTACAGGGTTATCCCAGTTGTTTTTTTTCAAAAAATGAGGGCCACTCTGGACCCAAATTTTGGAAGTATGATGAGAAGATGTAAATATGACCTCATTCTCCCAATCTGAGCTTGAAACCATTATAGATGCGTTGTTATGATCACAATGCATCACAGCATTGGACAAGTTGCACTTAGTGGATGCATCCAGACCCAAGTAGCAAGAATCATCATAAGGCACCCATCCATAAGGGCAGCCTCTCGCTGCAAAGACACCCTTGGTCACCATGATGGATCACAGAGAAAGTAACCACAGTGATTGAGGTCACTATATCATCAGCAAAGAACTTCATCTCCAGTTATCTTCTGATTTCTTAAGTTGCGTTTTATCTTTTGAGACCTCAACTCTAAGGAGCCGGCCATGATGTACGTAGTCAGAAGCAAACTGAGAATCTGTGACGTAGTTCAAATTTAAGTTGCAATTGAGCAACAACCAGTTATGTTACTAGGCTACCAGTCTACCTATTTGAACATGAGTGTATCTGAAAACTGAATTTGACCTTAAAGAGCCCCTTTTTAATACGACTAAATAATTATTTCATATTTGTATTGGGAGGATTATGTTTATAAAGTAATTTTTTCTAAGATATTTAGCAAGCAATTTTTAGGATACCCCCTCCTTGAAAGATTAACTTCACTAATTGTTAAGAAAAGTATATTTTAATCAATTTTGAGTTGAACAGAGAAAATTTGACCAGAGCAGGGTTTGAACCCAAGACCTCCAGATTTAGGGGGCGTCTCATTGGCCGAGCACATTCCAGGTGCAAAAGACTGTTCCCTTGGCCCGCAATCCATTTGACCGCCAGATTGTTCCACTGCATGGCATGTGCTGAAGTATGGGAGCAATCCTCCTATATGAGTGAATATGCGCATTAGTGTTTTGAATGCCCCAATGGAATAGTGCAATGGTCCAACGGAACTGTCTATGTGCACGCCCCTGTGTAGGTATTTTATCCAATAAGTACGATCCTACCTTTCCAACTTTTGAGGCCCTCCCTTAATGTGCTGGCTTTCTACCAACTGAGCCATCTAGCCCTAATGTTGGTTGTCTCCCTATTCTGTCAATATCCTTGCTCGGGGTTACCAGTCAGAAGTCATACAGCCTGAAATATTTTGTTGTCTTACTATTTTGCTTTTTCTTAAAGAGGAATGCATGTAATTGTATTCTGATGGTTTATTTAACCCAATATCAAAATTGAATAAATTAATTTCCATTTTGCATTTCTCCTGAAGACGAGCAGAGTGTACTGTTCGAAACTTTGACACCACATCGGATCTTTTCAGACAACACTCTTCCAAAAAGAGATAAAGAATATTAGTTGCTTTTACCCACCGATGTGTGTAAAACACTGTATACTCTGTACTTTCCCAGGTCCTGTGAAAACAATCTACAGGCATATTACTTGTATGGGATTTGAACCCACGATCTTTGCCATTCTAGAGCAGATGTCTTACCACTAGACCACCGAGCTAGCCCGGTGGCTAGAGGCAGTTTAGAATCCTATCTTTTAGCAGCGAGTACCGCAACATTGTAATAGATGTTAAATTTGCATCGAGAAGTGTGTGTTTTACACACATCATTGTAATTATTAAGTACTTCTTGTAATAAAATCAAGGATGCCTCATAGGTGAACTTTTGAAGAAATGTGTAAACAAGGGTGCTTGTTGCTATGTTCACCCCTCTTCTTCCATAGCCTTTTGTCAAGGCCATCGTGGCTTGGACAACTTTGTAAACAGTGGAGCGACTGGAACGAGAGACCACGCGCGCGAGCCGAGTGGCGAAGCCACGAGGGCCTTTTCCAACTTGTTTGCGGTTTTTTTAATGAATTATTCATGTCGAGATTATAAAGAAACACATAAGAAACCGCAAACAAGTTGGAAAAGGCCCTCGTGGCTTCGCCACTCGCGTGCGTGGTCTCCCATTTCAGTCGCTTGGGATCGCGGCTCTACAAAGCCACGAAGGCCTTGACAAAAGGCTACTTCTTCCACGATAAATGTTCTGGGTTTAAGCACTACCAATCCTTGTACACCAGACCTGCGGCTTAATGTCCCATCCGGAGGACAAAGCAACTATGGTAAAAGTATCATGCTCAACGACACAAGTGCCATGCCAGGGACTCAAATCCACACTGCTGATCAGAAACACCAGAGCTTGAGTCTGGTGCTATTAACTCGTTGACTGCCGCCTACGAGTATATTCGTAGTAACAGGTGTAACGGATTCTGCCACTACGAGTATACTCGTAGAGAATGAAAGGCTTTTGTATAGTGAATTGAATACACTGGCATCGCTGAGAACGCAACCAATACGCTTCTGGCAGTGGTGAGGACACATCATCAGAATTTGTATGCTACAACATGTAGACACAAAAAAACAAAAAACTATTTGGTATGCGCGCATGCGCACCACACTTAGATGCTTGGCAAATGGGATGCCCCTACGAATTTATGACCGGCAGTCAACGTGTTAACCGCTCGGCCCTTACTCGCCGTGTATTGGTAAAACCAAATAAAATTCTTTATCCCCAATGCAGATTTAATATCCATTGAAAAGAGATGTTTACATAGTTGTACCGGCAAGTTTACTAGTTGTAGTTACTTCTCATTTTGTGTTTGTAGTGAATCGGATTCTGATGCTGAAGTGGATCTATTGGTTGATAGTCTCAGTCATCATCATCATCAGAATCTTGAAGACGTTGACATCGAGTCGGAAGACTTCAAGGCCTTACCTCCAGAGATGCAACATGAGATGATCATCGAAATGAAAGAGAATAGGAAAAGAAACTCATGGGAGACGATCAAAAGCTTACCAGCGGTAAGAAGACTCTCAACCTTGTTCCCAGTGTTGTGTCGATCTCGACGCGCCAATTTTCCCCAGAATAACTTGCTCAATCATAACCCTTGGATGTGTGATTTTGAAATATCCAAATATATTGGATATTTTGGTTAGTCCTGTGGTAAAGACATATGCAGAGTGCAGAGCAACCCGTCTCCTCTCATTCTTCTTTGATCTTGTAACAAGTCTAAAAACTGTATGCAGTTTAGGGTCACCGTGTAGAAACATGATTCAGTTCAAGTGAATTGCGTCAAAAAACTTGCATTTTGACACGGGTGTACTAAGCACCTAACAAGCATTCAAAAGTTTTTAACAAACGTGCGCGCAGAGCAGTCACTTTTGATTAGCCAATCAGCATTGTTTTCGGGGTTTCCCTTCCAGGTGTTAGTGACAAGATGTATCGATACGGCTAGCTACTCTCATTCAAACCATCTAGTTTTCAAGAAACTTTGTATATAAATAACCTGTGTGTGTGACAATCTCATTGAAATATTCAGTTATTGTATTTTTTTCTAGAAATCTGAGGAGTTCTCAGACTATCAGTTGAAGAAACTGCTCCAGAAAGGAAAGATGACCCAACGTCTTTACACACTCCGTAAGGAGATGAGTAACCGTAATGCCGGTGAGATTGCATCCATGCTTGATCTAGAGAGTGGAGGATCTAATGAGGTGGAGGCGGGTCGCATCATTTCTGAAGATGCTCATCATTATCTTCTTGTTAAACGACAATCGAAGATGGCGGACTCGACTCAAGATGGAGATGTTTGCGATCAGGACAATGATTCCAAACCAGACGCAGTCATTCAGTCCTTTCCACCAGATGAACCCAAGATCAAAGGTCATGTGTCATCAGTTGATGTCAAAGGTCAGGAGGACTCATCTCAGATGTTACAGGAGCCAGATGTAATTGTTGTTTCTGATTCGAAGCCTGATGAAGGAAGTGCAAATCGAGAAACAGATATTGCACAGATTGTGAAGAATTTCTTCATTGCTGTTCCAAAAACAAGCTCAGCGTCACAAGTACAGATCGAAAATGTTGAAAGAGTTGAGACAGTATCACCAGATGTTATTGTCTTAGATCGTGGAGACATTGTTGGTCAAAGGTCATGTGATGGACAAAATATAATTCGAAGGTCAAATGAAGAGGGAGTGACAGTAGTTGACACTCATCATAAATCATTAAGAAATGACAAGATAGTTTTCCATGGTGATGACGAAGTCATCATTTTAGATGACGGACTTGACCAATCAAAGCTAAGTATAAATTGTGACTTAGTAACACACTCAACTAATCAGAGTAGAGTCCCATCAAATTTAAATATTGCTAGGAAGTTGGGAACAACTGAGATTGAGAGGTCTCTTTCACCGAAGGAGATGAGAAGCAAAATGTCGCAGCCCGCATCATCAGCAGTTACATCTGTCGAGGACGAAGATGTTGGAGACAAACCAACAGCTTCTTCCAGCAAAAAAACAACCACGAATGACACTTTATCGGAGAGGGATGTGAAGAGAAAGAATGTTAAAGATGGAGGAAATCGGGAAGTCAGTAGAGACTCGTCTAGTGATGGTAAGAGATTATGCATGAATTAAATCACCAGGAAGAAAATAGTAATTTTATTTTTGGAATGTCGTGGCTGAATGGTCAAGCACACTGGACTTAAGCTCTTGTGTTTCTGGTCAGCAGAGTTTGGGTTTGACTCCCGGTCTTGACACTTGTGTCCTTAAGCAAGACACTTTGTAATTATTGCTTCATCCTTCTGATGGGACGTATCATCCTTCGGAGGGGACATAAAGCGATAGGTACCTTGTGTTGTTTAATGCACGAAAAATAGCCCAGTTCCACTTATTGCGAAGAGAAGGGGTTTGTCCCAGTATCTGGCAGTAGCTGCTGAATGCACCACAGCACCATTTACACCATTAGAAGGTGCTACATAAATGGGCCTCATAATTCAAAACATACCTGTGCTTATCCTGTTGAAAGATAAAAAAAGAGCACTTCGACATGCCCCTAGGGGTGTGATAAAGCGCCATAAGAACCCATTTTTGTACCTTCATTATTAATCTTAGTTTTAATGCAGCATTTTTACTAGTTTTAATCCATGAACATTAAAAACCAATATTTAGAATAGGGCCGGCATGGCTAGGGGCGACTTTTCATTCCACACTCCAGTGTCAAAAAAAGAATTTCCACAGGTTTGTTTCTCAATGACTTTTATACAACCCTTTTGTAGATGACGACTTTATCGAGATCACTGTTGATCAAGTCAGCCATACACAAGAAGATGAACTATTTCCAGCCAGCGTCTTCATGCCATCAGCTGATATGAGTAAAGATGCACGGGCCGCATCACCAACCATTGATATCAATCCACAGGAATCAAGGTTTGTTTGATCTTCCTGAATTCATTTTTTGGTTAACCACTTTACATCGGTATTTAAGAAAAATTTCCGTGCCCACCGGCGATATAATTTTTTGGATACTTTTGGAGCTTCTTGAGTAAATGTTGTTTTTGAAAATATTTTTTCCAAAATGAAATCCTGACTTGACAAAGGCAAGACAGCAAAAATTCTGCGAATCACAGAATCTGTGGCGTGTCGTGGCTGAGCAGTGTGGTTCACCGGGCCCAAGCTCTGGTGTTGTCAGAGTGTGGGTTAGAATCTCGTTTTTCTCTACCAGCCAGGCTCCTAGTGAATGATACCCATGCCTACATCCTTACAGACTGTGAAGGGGGAAACCCTGTTTCAGCCCCATGAGTAGGTGGCAACGTGTCCCTGGTGACAGTGGATTTGGGTCGACAGCCCAAATCAGTTAAGTGTAGCCCTCACCTTGAAGTGGCTGTCCGTGGTCTTGTGATGTAAGGCGATCTCTCATTAAAAAAAAGAAATTGCAGTGAGTCCCTACTCACTGTGTTTTGCAGAACCTCGGCAGTGAGCCGCTGCCGAAAATCTGCCATTGTATGTTGGAATCTCGGAATGCTCGGGCTTGCTTGACGAACAATGATGGCAGCCTGTTCATTCTTGTATGCTACAATTGTATTAAAACCGGGCAAAGGTCTGGAATCAGGGGTTACACAATAACCCATTGGAAAGGGGTTTTACAAGGCAAGTTTTCCAGAACCTGCAGTTGCTCTTTGTGTTGGTGAAATGAAGCGTATCACGTTAGGTTCCTGCCTGTGCTTACTACACGCTTGAAAGTCCGGATTAACAAAAACGTCGGGCCATCTGGCTGTCGGCAACAAATTTAGGAAAATCCTAAGTTGTTCCAGGCATTAAAAAATGCCCGCTGTAAGTCTGTTCTAAAAATAATTTGCGCAAAAGCACGTCATCAGATGTGAAGTGGTTAAATAGAAGCACACCTTTTGGTGACATTGCAAAGTGTAATAGCTTGATTTTTTTATGTAGGAATGACCATGACATTATTGCCATGGAAACTGCATTACTGGTGGATGAGAATGAGGCGAGAGAGGCTCACCAGGGTGTTGTAGATGATGAGATAGAGGAAGACGATGCAGATGAGATGGATGAGGACACTGTAGAGGATGATGAGGAGATACATGAGGATGAGACAGAGGGGCAAGATGACATTGAGATGGAGTTACAGCGAGATGCCGCTAGACAAGAATGGGAAGCCATGAATGTAGTAAGTCCATTCACATCTTAAGCTTAATATGTGTCTATGTTCGATAAAAGACAACAGGCAAAGTACCTGGCTCATCAGGACCCAATTTCATGGCTCTGCTTACCGCCGAAATCTACGCTGAGGATCACTATTCTCCGCTTACTGAGCCAGCGCCGAATAACTGCATTAACTGTGTAAACAAGAATGCTTAGTAACATGGAGCACGCACGCGCACAAGCAAAAATTCCCTGCTAACCCGTGAAATACACTTGACGTAAGTGCGGAATTCCCTGCTTCCGTAAGCAAGTGCCGATTCTTTGCTTACGGTAAGCAGAGCCATGAAATTGGGCCCAGATAGGAAGGAATCGAAGCAATTGCTCTTCAACACGGATAAGTACACGATGAGGGGATGACCGCGACTGACACCACTGACAAATTGATTGATGAATTGCTGAAGACGCAAAAGAATGAAGTTTGTTGTTTGGCTCATGGCATCCGATTCTAATTATGGTCAATTACTGGATAAGTACTCTATGTACCTATGTATAGACCTTTCTATTGTTGATAAACAAACCGCACTGGTTGGCATGGACGGCCGAATGTTAGTAAAACTGTCAGTCGTGTTAACAAATGTGTCAATCCAATTCAACATTTTCTGCAAATTTTTTAATTTAATAAAATACTTCCCATGATTGGTTGCTTTGTTCCCAACAAATTCAACACTATTTTTGAATATTTGTGTAACATTGTTACAAACTGTGACTAGCTGTTAGCTGTTTTTGTTTGCATTTATGGCTTTCCATAGTTTTCCAACCTCGGTTGGCGAAAACTCGGGCTTTGACTTTGCAAAAGAAAGTTTGTTTTTTTAATCCATCACATTAGGCCATTTTCAATGATAAACCATAATGGTTTTATAAGACAGTGGTAAAAGAAGAAATATTTTCCTCATAAGAACGTTTGTTTGTTTTTTGTTTTTTAAATTTGTCTTAGAAAGAGGTGTCAAGTCTTGAGGGAACCTTGGAGACTCAGCGTGCAGAACTTCAAACAGAGAGAGGCAAGCAAGACAGAGTTGCTGCATCTGTGACAGATCTGATGTATTCAGAGAGCAAGGTAAGGTTGCCATGGAAACAATGAAGGACGAAGATGGACCGGGAGGTTTTAAACATATATATATATTTTTTGAGATATCGCCTTGCATCACAAGGCCGGATGGCCACTTCAAGGTGAGGGTTACACTCAACTGATTTGGGCAGTCAACCCAAATCAACTGTCACCAGGGGCACATTGCCACCTACTCCTGGGGCTGAAACAGGGTTACCCCTTCACAGTTCGTAAGGATGTAGGCATGGGTATCATCCACTAGGAGCATGGCTGGTAGAGCAGAATACACTACCATACCAACTTTTTACGAAGCAATTATGGTTAAGTGCCTTGCTCAAGGGCACAAATGTCATGACCAAGATTGGAACACACACTCTGCTGCCGACAACACCAGAGCTTGGGTTAGACACGCCACAAAGTAGAAGTAATGAATAGTCCAAGATAGGGTTTTTTCCATTGGGTTTTTGGCTAGTACAGTGATTAAGTTCACCTTTATGAGAGTCCTTTGCTTAACAACCAGAATTTAATAAATGAAATGAAATGAATGTATGTTCAAATTTCATTCAAACAGAAGTGGTTAAAGAAGCATACAAAGTTGAGTGTTTTTCTTTCTGTACAGGAGTTACTTGAGCTGTTTGGAATTCCTTACATAGTAAGCCCAGAGGAGGCTGAGGCACAGTGTGCTTTCTTAGACATGACAGACCAGACTTCTGGAACGATAACGGATGATAGCGATGTCTGGCTGTTTGGAGGAAGGGTCGTCTACAGAAACTTCTTCTCAAAAGGGAAGGATGTGGAATGTTTTAAGGATGTGAACGTGGAGAAGCAGATGTGTAGGTTTCCTTATTATTATATTAGTATTATATTTTTGTGGTAATGAAATCAAGGATGCCCCATAAGTGAACTTAATCACTGTAGCTCGCAAGCCTGAGGAAACCTGTAAACAAGGGTGCTTGCTACGTGAACCACTAGGGTTAACCCCTACTCTACTATAAGTGTTCTGGGTTCAAGCATTACCAATCCGTGTACAACTACTACATGGTCCCATCCGAAGGACAAAGCAATCATGGTAAAGTATCATGCTCCAGAACACAATTGACACAACCGGGACTCAAACCCACACTCTATGCTGATCAGAAACACCAGAGCTTGTACCAAAAGAATGTGCCAGTGAGAATAATATTGTGTATGGAATTATACCCCTGATATGCAGAGTTGTGAAGTGAATTATCCTTAAAAGAAGCAATATTGGCAGGAAACCATGGTAACAATGATACAGTGTTTCTTTTTGGTCAAATTTTCTCTCGTGTTTTTAATGTATAGGCCTATAATCTTGCTATTGTTTTTCTGTGATTATATTTTTATTCCTTAATCCCTAATGTAATCTTTTAGCCTTTTTAAGTTTCTCGTATTTCTTTCAGTTTTTAATCTGTGATGTATTTACCTGTATCTTGAACACAATTCAGCCCATGGGCTGCAATGTTTGATTTTTAATAAACCAATAATAATAATAGTAATAAAGTATTGACTGGTAATCTGTAGCAATATGTTATATCTATTTTAGTAGATTTTATGCTAACCAGATCATTGGCATCCAGTCCTGGAGCCAATTTCATAAAGCTGTTGAGCACAAACAAGTTTTGCTTAGCAGAAATGGGTACCAGCCAATGTATATTATTGCTTTTTGACTGGTTCCCAGCTTATTTTTGTTTAGCAAGTACAATTGTTAAGCAATCTTTTCTGCATTTTAGCTTTGAAATATGACCTTTGACTTTGGTGTAAAAATTTGAAGATTTCTGTATGATTTTTTTCAAATATTTGTTGAAATTTGTTTGCCTGCTTGCAGTGTTGGATCGATCAAAGTTGGTTACTTTAGCAATGCTTCTAGGCAGTGATTATACAGATGGGGTCACGGGTATTGGCTGGGTCACAGCGATGGAGGTACTGACGGAGTTTCCTGGGGAAGGGATAGACTTGCTCAAATCTTTCAAGTAAGAAAACTCTTAAATGACTTAGTAGTCTAGAGAGCTGTGCTGAAGCTTTTTGTGGTTTACTGAGTCAGGAGTGAGATAATTCAGGATTTGGGGATTTTCTCAAAATCCCCTTGAGCCTTTGAATTTTCTTGAAAGAAGTAAAGCAGTCACCGACGGGAGAAAGAAATAGTCCACATTGTGTCTAAACCTGTAGCTTTGTTATTCTGGTCATGCACAGAGTCTGTAAGCCTCCAGAATTGTACAATCTGGAAGGTTCCGTGACTAGAACAAGGGAGAACCCAGGCCCACAAGTCTTTTTTACAGGAATGTTTACATACCGTACATCAGATCTCATTCCTGTTGCTGATTATTGGTGTGTGCCCAAAGTATTGATTGGCCCAACTATACTTGGGCCTGAACCAACTACAGTTGGGCCTAGACCAACTGTAGTTGTATCTGGACCAAGTACAGTTGGGTCGATTCCCAATTACAGTTGGGCTGACTCTATGGTTGGGGTTAGAATAAGATGAGTATTTGTAACAGATTTTACAATTTAGAAAAGTGTCTGCTCTCCATCTTTATATATTATTTGGGGTTGAAGAAAGAAAAATTGACCATAGCATGATTTGAACCACAACCTCCTGATTAACGTGCCGGTGCTCTACCAACTGAGCTATCCATCTTTAGTTAAATTTTGTTTCATGTATTTAATAATTTATATGTTAAACAAAAAATTATAATTAAAACATTTGTTAAATGTACTTTCTAAAACAGGACAATAGCACACCTTAAAGCATTACATAAACACTAAACTTATTTATTTTTGAATATCTTGAGTCAATATGTATTTATGAATCTTAATAATTTTACTGATCTTTAACAGATCATGGTGGGATGTTGCCCACAAACAACTGATGCCACCTGTTGAATCTCAACTCAAAGGCAAGCTGCGGAAATTAACCTTATCATTATCGTTTCCATGCCAACGTGTCATCAGCGCTTACTGGAATCCTGTAGTTGATGAGTCTACGGAGAAGTTCACCTGGCAATCTCCAGATTTGGGTCTCCTCCGAGAATATCCTTTTGCTCAATTCTAGGGTTGTGCATCTGCGTTTATTTTTTCTAAAATAAATTGTTAAACGGAACATTTGACTTCTGTTTTACCGCTTAATCATTCCTATCGATTACAATCTGAACTATGACCTGTAAAAGGAGGAGATGTCAACACACTTTCCAGGATCGACCAGGATTAAAAATAGAACATAGTAAGATGAAAAAATTTATTAGTTTTTTTATATAGCCCTTTATCTACGGGCATCTCCAAGCACTTAGAGTCATTATTTATTTCCAGACAGGTTTTTGGAGTTTGAGTCAAATTTATGTTACACCTATTGAGTGTTAACAAGGTGCTGCGGCACCTTCAAATGCCACTAAACCGCAAACTACAGACATGGGAAAGGAAATTGTATAACAAATTATAGTCTTGAAAATAATATCAAATAATAAGCCACAAGAGAAAACTGACTGGGTAAATGTTTAAATGATTTTGGGTTGAACAAAGAAAAATTGACTAGAGCGGGATTTGAACCAACGACCTCCGGTTTAACGTGCCGGCGCTCTACCAACTGAGCTATCCATCTTTAGTTAAATTTTGTTTCATGTATTTAATAATTTATATGTTAAACAAAAAATTATAATTAAAACATTTGTTAAATGTACTTTCTAGCCCTATGTTGGCGGTCTCCCCATTTTGTCAATATCTTTGTTCGGTGGGTGCCAGTCGAAAGCCATTCAACCGCAAACTGCGGTGTAGCCAGGGATCACACCCAAGTATACGATACAACCTGGGAAATAATATGTTACATTTTGTAGGGATTAAAGATAAGACAGTTCTTCCACCAACAAAAGGGATTGTCAGTCATTCTTCCTTGATAGCATCTGGGGCTTACATTTTCACTGACTGCTCTGTTTCACCGAGAGGAAAATTTGGAAATGGATTTCAATTTCATTATTTCATGTTAATCAGTTAACCGGGTAAGCATCCCAACCCTTATCAATTCATAGAACTGTATACAAACAGTTGCAGTCGCTTTTTTCATTTTGAAAGCTTGTGAATTTTACTTGACTTTTATTATCACTTTTGCGAGAGATAAACTCGGCTGGACACGAAGCAAGGCTGATGAGACTCTACTTCCAGTCATAAAGCGACTGAATGAGAAAAAGGTAAATTCCCGAACAAAAAATATTTAAACATTGTTAAGTAAGTTTTGAATTGTCCCATTTGTTTGATCTGCCCGATTTCCTGTAACATAGTTCTTGTTTGAATATCAGATTCAGGGTAAAATCAGCTCGTTCTTTCACCTCGAGACACAACCTCGTCAGGTCACCAGCAAGCGACTCAAAAGAGTCTTGAATCACCTCCGAAATCCACAACAAGCCAAAGAGGAGGAAGCGGAGAAAATAAAACAAGGAGGAACAAAATCAGGACGAGGGAGAAAGACAGCGACAGTTGCTAAGGAGATTACATCAAAGAAGACGAAACAATCATCTAATGTTAGAAACCGTAAAAAATTCTCAAAAGGAGGTAACAATGTAGATGTTTGTGATGAGGTTTCCATGGAAACCATCGAAGAGCGAAATGAGAATGTGGAGAGGAACAGGAAAGGTCATAGGAGAACCTTAAAGATGAAGACTGAAGATGATAAATCAGACTCTGCCAGTGATACCCAATCCTCTGAAGATGAGTATGTCTTACCTAAGAAAGCAAAGATCGTCTTGGAGGATTCTGGTTCTGCCGACGCTGGAAGACGCAGGGGAACAAGGCGTAAGATGGAGGTGGTTGATTACAACGAGGAAAAAGTAACCTCAGAAGAGTTTCTTGAAATAGGAGAGACCATGTCTCAGAAAACTGAAGGATGTATTGGCTATAACTTCCAAAGGAAGAACACAAACAAACTTAGCACAAGTGGAACATCTACTTTAATTGCATGGACAGACAATCAACGTGAACAATTTGGAGCTCAAGGTGGTTTTACAGCATCTGTTCTGAAAAGTGATAGTCCTATTATAAAATCTAAACAATTTGAAGTAACTAAGCATTCGAGTCAAGTAAATAAGACAAAGGGGAGACAAGTGAAAGGTCAGAGGGGAAAGGGGAAAGGTCATCCTGGCCAGAGAGAAAAAGGAAAGGCTGTTAGTTTGAAGGGCGGTCGGACTAAGGTTGGTCCAAAGTTGTCTGAGAGTAGTAGCAGTGATTCAGACTAAGTACAGAGAAAATCTTGTGTTCTTTTTCTTAACAAGTTGGGCTGGTACTGCTAAGAACCTAGGCCCAATTTCATTGAGCTGTTTAAGCCAAAAATATTGCTTGCAAATTTTCTGCTAAGCAACAATGAGCAGGATACCAGTCTCAGATTCTACATGTGAAATGGTATTTTAGCTGGTACATGTATACCTTTCTCTGGTGAGCATAATGCTTTTGTGCTTAGCTAGTTTTTGTGCTGAAGCAGCTCTATGAAATTGAGCCCTGGATCCGATATCGGAGTGCTGCTTACTGTGACACTCTCTGCTTAAAGCCTTAGGTGCTTTTTGAGGCAGTGTAAGCATAGAATTCTGTATTAAGCAGTGCGATCAAATTAGGCTAAGTACATAAGTGTGCTAGACAAGAAGCGAATCTTGTAGCAAAAAGTTAATGATACTATATCAAATCAGTGCAATTGTTTTTGTAAGCGGCTTAGTTTAGCTAAGAGGCGTGGCCGACTATTTATCGGGATTTTTGTCTGATTTGGGGTTTTTTGCATCCTCCAGTTGTGCGTGTGTATCGTCCTGCGGACACCATGCATGGACTATCGGGTACTAGCAGGATAGATTTCCTGAAAAATCACAAAATTACAAGATCGGGCAAAGCGAGCGCAAGACAGCCTTGCAATCAATGCTATAGGGAGACAGGGGCCAAATTTCATGGCTCTGCTTACCGCCGTATTCTGCACTTGCGATCACCATTCTCCGCTTACCGAGCAACCGCTGAATTTCTGCGGTAGCTGTGTAAGCGTAGAATGCCTAGTAACGTGGACTACGCAAGCGCACAAGCAAAAATTCCCTACTAACCCGTGAAATACGCTTGAATTAAGCGTGGAATTTCGTGCTTCCGTAAGCGCTGATTCTTTGCTTAGGGTAAGCAGAGCCATAAATTTGAGCCCAGTACAGATGTTCAGGTTTTTTGTACAAGCATACACCTGGGAAGCTTAAAAGTGGGGACGTCATCATCAATTGGTTAAATACTTCAAAATATTAATGACCATGAAACTTACTTGGTGAGAAGCACTGCAGCAGCTGTTGATAGTATACTGTTCCAGGTGCACACACCATTGTGGGGACTTCCTATTGTTGTTCTATTATTCCCTTTTCTAAAGAATCTTGTTGTGGGGACCCAGTTTAACAAAGAAAAACGTTGTGGGGACCTTTGTTCCATTGTATAAAAGTCCCCACAGCTCTGGGTATGCCTACCTACAAATATTGACTGCTGCGAGTGCTATGGTTAAAACTACGACGCGCGGAGGTGATTCTCGGCACGTTCTCATTTTCTGAGGCGAAGCCGTGCGAAAAGTAAAATGCTCAGGGGATCAACGAGGGTGTTGTAGTTTTAACCATAGCATGAATAAATGCAGTCAATGTTTGTTTTATAACACCCCAACCATATATTATGCCTAGGCGTCTAGGTATCAAGAAACTGCTGTTGCTATAGGTATATTACATTGGTTGCTATGGGTCTAGTACCTACACGTTGCATTTGCGCTGTGTCTAGTAAAAGTAAGACCTATCATTTGATCGAAAAACACAAATGCTCACAGATTCACACATAACTTACATGATTTAAAGTAAGTAATGGTAGAAAGGGTTCCTTAAAATATTACTGCCTAAAATGCTATCGTTTCTGAGAAATGAGTAAAACAATAGTTGTTATCGCGCGCGATAATAAACTCGATGTTTGAAAAACAGAAAACACATAAGGTCTCTTTTCACTATTTTCTCGTGACCTCGATGACCAATTGAGCTCAAATTTTCACAGGTTTGTTATTTCATGTATATGGTTAATCACACAAAACATGAACTTTGTTTGCGACTGTTTTGTCAGCTTTACCAATCCTGTATAATACCTTTAAATATTTTTTCACCCAAAAACAATTGAATCTGAGAAACGATTCATGCATGAATCCTTGATCAGATTTCTGAGGGTTGGTGTCTGTTGGTTATTGTATCTATGACCCTACCCTTAATACAGGCTAACAGATAAAATTTTATAAATATTCGCTTTCTCATAGTTTGTCATTTTATACATTGTGAACTTTCAAATAATTTATGAGAGGAATAAACTTTGATTGCCCCTAAAATGGGAAAATATAAAATATTGCGAATTGTTTTGTTTGTTTGTAATACTTGTCTAATACTTGTTTGTAACACAGGTCCTTTTGGTTGGTAAGCAGTTTGCAACAGCTGATTGTATTTTCTCACTTGTCTTTCTTTTCAAATAATAGACCACTTGTCTATATTGTCAATATAATTTTGATGGCATAAAACAGTTGGTTTGGACGATTTCTTTTTTTCTTTTTTATTCATCCTACTTTAGTCTTACTTTTTAAATTAATTTGTTTGCCCTCAGAAATATTGGCAAAACTGTTTTTAAATAGCCTGAGAAGTATTTAAAAGCACCATATGAAGGCCTACACATAGGTTCGCCCTTGTACTTTTTTAAAATTGCCCTTCTCTTTTTTGAGGGTCAGATATATTATGCCTGTTTATTTGAACTTTAACAGTTAATAATATTGAAAACAAACACAAGCTAAAATCATGAACAAAGCACTCTATAATCTTTGGTGATTAGTATTTAACCTTCATCATAATATAAAAGTACGTAAGATGACAACATCCTGAGACAATTTATCTCGGGATGAAGACATTCTAAAGTAAGATGTCATCTTCCCAATTTATTTTTTCTAAGGATGTCGTCTTACACCGATCCATTAAGCCACGCCCATTTCTCATTGACCAATCACAACCGCGAAATCTGATCACCATTTGAGCCGTTTGGTGATCTTTGCACTAATGTGATCGGGTTTCGTGGCTGTGATTGGTCAACTCGTAAGGAGGCGGGACTTAATGGATTGATGTCGAGAACCCAAGATAAATTATCTTGTGAAGAGAATCCTTCAGGATGTTGCATCTCAAGATAAAACATATCTGGAAGAAAACATTCTACTTTTGAGAAGTCATTATCCTGCAGTAAATTATCTCAGGATCCCAACAAGTTGGCTGGCACTTCCAGAGCTCCGTATAAAAGAAATCTGGGGTTGAATTTATTTGCATAAATTATGCTAAGTCACGAAGGTCAACCCTTGACCTCTACTTGCTCAATCAACTGCAAACAGTACCCGTACGTACCCCACCCCACACACACAGACACAACACGCGTCATATATACACGACGTGCCCCCCCGCCCCTCTCACATACGCATCACATGTACACACACAAACAACCAGCTGATCAGACTTGTGATGTCTGTTTCTGTCCTTGCTCTATGGTTTCATCGGTAATTTAATTCTAAAGCCGAAAGGAAAGAACAATTCAAAGAAATTGTTGGACATTATTTGTCAGAGCCGAAAGAGTTGATCATCCAAGATGCAGAGTGGCAAAAAAGACGTGATAATTATTGGAGGGGGAATCAGTGGTAAGTGATTTTTGTTTTGCAGACTAATATAATTGTTCAGTTTAGCGTACACGACCTACCACGTACACCGAGGTCAGGTGCGGTCTCCTGGCATGGCGTACGTGCCTGGGAAGTCGGCCTGGGCTGCTGGCGCGGGGGCGCGGGGCACTGTTTCCGGCCGGCCGACCGACATGGTCGATCCGGCCACATGAATTGATTAAACTCTAGAAAGTTTCATGTTTTTGTCTTCTCTTCAAGAATATGAGGTTCATTCCGCTATCGTCTCCGAACCTCGTAGTTCTAGGAGTATAACTTATATTATAAGCGGGGGAGGGAAAACACGGTACGGTGTTAAAAGTGGGAAGCTTTTGGAAGTTTTGACTTGTATCTGTGTGTGTCTGTGTGTGTTCCTCCATATTTACCAACAAAAAAATACATTATTCTGAAATTCGTATGGTATGGCAGTACAAACATAAGTTGAAGAGGTATATAAGGAAGGTATATAACTACAATATGTGCTCCACAGCCAATAATAAAGTGATAAAAATATATATAATATTAATATAAAGTGTAGACCCAGTATTAAACTGGGGCCCTTTTTTGTTGTTGACATCTTCGATCGTACTCTAGTTAGTACGACCAAAGAACTAGTACGACCGAAGATGTCAAATTGTTTTTTTAAAGGAGTACAGCGGTCCATTACTAGGTGGGTCTAAAATAAGTGTATGAACATGCAAAATCCAATGTTTGTTTTACAGCATAGTTTTTGAACTTTGAACATGTCAGACTGCAGTCCAAACTCCAAAGTAAGCACGGTATCATTCTGTTCTTTTGTGGAAGATAATCGCAATTTGCCCTTCAGACATGAACTTACTTTGTTGCATGCAATCTATGGACACACCTAGTTGCGATAATCGTAACCCTCCTTTCCCGACAGAAAGCCCGTCGGGAAAGGAGGGTTACGATTATCGCAACTAGGACACACCCTGATCAGTGATAAAGATGTGCGGTAATGTACATTGTCAGGGGTAAAATGCTACTTTTTCACCGATTATGAAAAAAATAAAAATCTTATTTACCCAATATCATATTGTTTTCGTTCATAGTAAACAAGTGTGGGTCAGATACAGCATATTGCCCATAAAAAGAAAAAACACCTATGAATGTGATGGACAAATTAAAACTTTTTTGAATTACTTGTTTGAGTTATAGATTTTGAGGAGTGTTTTTAATAAACTTTGTTGTTGAACAAAGACAAATTGACTAGAGTGGGACTTGAACCTGCGACCTCTGGATTAACATGCCGGAGCTCTACCAACTGAGCTATCAAGTCTGTATTGGCAGTCTCCCTATTTTGTCAATAATCTTTGTTCGGGGGTGCCAGTCAAAAGCCATTCTTGACTGTTAACTGCCGTTTAGCCAGGGATCACACCCAAGTTTACGATACAACCTGGGAAGCGGCAGCAGAGGGATGACCTTAAGGGGATGCCACTCTTTGATAATGAAATGTGGCTAATACTGGCTATTTTTATCAACTGTAAGGTTGTGAGGCTTGTGTATTCCATGTCACTGAATAAATTTGATTTACTGATTTAAAAAAATTGAAACACTTTGAATTATCTGGTTACATAATTACTTGAAAACGTAACGCTATGTCATTGTCATGTCCATACCTTAGAGATGTAGAATTAAAGGCACTGAACACTTTTGGTAATTACTCAAAATATATATTAACATAAAAACTTACTTGGTAACCAGCAACGGAGAGCTGTTGATAGTATAAAACATTGTGAGAAACCACTCCCTCTGAAGTAACGTAGTTTTTGAGAAAGAGGTAACTTCTCACTAAAATAATAAAAGACTTCATGCATGAAGCCTTTTATTAGCATCTGAAAGCACACAAAATTGTGCAACAAGGGTGTTTTTTCTTTCTTTATTTTCTTGCAACTTCGATGACCGATTCAGCCCAAATGTTCACAGGTTTGTTATTTTATGCATATGTTGGGATACACCGAGTGACAATACTGGTCTTTGAAAATTACCAAACATGTTCAGTGCCTTTAATGTAGAATCTAAAACTAAAAGCTATTCGGGGTAGCTGAGACCTCGCTTGAACATAGCAGTATAAATACGTGTAGACCACATAGAGTTTTATTGATGAGTCTAGCAAGGTCACCATTTGGACAGGCTCTCGTGTCATAACCAGACAACTTCTTTGGGGGGGGGGAAAGCGGGGGCAAAGACACAATTGGTGGGGGGGGGGGGTCATTTAATGTATTAAATCAATTATTGGTGCATTGTTTTGATTTTTGGGGGTGGAGGGCAAGAAGGGGGCAAGGGCTCTGAGCAAAGGGGGGAGGGCCCCTCTAGTTACACCACTAGCCATCTGGGACTGAGAGTACAAAACCTTAAGTTTCATCCTTGGATTAATAATATTACATCTTTAGGTTTGTCTGCTGCTAAGCTCCTTCAGGAGGATGGGTTAGATGTTCTGGTTGTTGAGGCTCGGGATCGTCTCGGAGGCCGCACCCACACCCTAGTGGTAAGTTTACACTCTGAGCTGAACACAGTCTGCACCCAGAAAGGGGGGTGGGGGTTGGAATTGATTGATGTGTTGATTGTAATGGAAAGTTTTGGGTGGGATGGAAAAAGTTTTAAAGTGTTCAATTAAGTAGATTGAGAAATTATGGGTTGTGCTCTTTGATCTTGGCAAGAAACATCAGCGTTCTCCCTTATGGTCCACTGGCCAAATGCCAGTTAAAACACCTGAGTACCACTCAAAATTCACTTCAGTTGTCCGGCTGGCTAGGGGTCCTGCTTGCCGGTCACTGAAAAAGTTAAGGGCAAACCCTGACACTTGGTACAGGCCCTCCATGTTTCAAATTGTCTAGTTGTTAAAAATTGTACAATGTAGGCCTATTTCGTCACCCTTGTACAAAAGTACACAGAACTGAAAATTTTACATTTTGTGGAGCACTGTGATGTACTGTACATTGCACAAAGATTCCCAAATTTCAGCCTTGCTTGAACAGTATACATGTGTAGGTTTTCCAATAGCTCAAAACCATCAGCTATAAAGTATTGTAAAGTGACCTCTATTGTCCCAGACTGGTTGATGTATGAAAGGGGGGGGGGGGGGGGTGTTGGCAATGGGAATCTTTTGTGGCGGTAGCAAAAATCCAACTCGCCAGCAACTGATTACCGGTTCTTTTCTGCTGTTCCGCTGTCGTCTCAAAAGTCTCCCATTGGACCAGGTTGTTGCTCCATAGTTGGTATTTGTTCCTTTTATCAGTAGTTGGTAAACCATATCTTTCAATATGTAGAAGCAGCTTAGTGTGAGATCAGAATAGTACAATTGGGTTTGCCCTTTGCCTTTTCAGTGACTAGCCAGCAGGAACAGTTAGTTTGTCGTTTTACTAGTCCCCCAGCTTTTCCACTTGTCCATATTTCATATAAAATATGGATGCTTTACAGTTCACTGAACTAGCCAGCCGGACTTCATGGAGATAGTTTTGCCAGAGGACCACTGTTATGCCTGGTCTACTGTTATGCCTGGTCTACTTTTTTCTTTCTTCTTAAAACAAATCTATAATGTCTTTGCTTTGTTTGTCATCAAAAATTGATACCATCATCTACATGTAAGATTGCTTTTACGTGAGCATTTACGTACCATGTTTCAGGTATGGTTTGACGCAACAAAAGAATTGATACTTTTTCACACTTGTCAATTCAGCTGGATTTGATATTAAAACCACTTGAAATTGTTTCAAGGAATGATGTGTCAAACTTATTAATTTAGTTTGGAAAAGGCTGTGTGTGTGTGGGCCTGTTTATTGATTAACTAGATTGGATGCCATAGTGTGATTGGTCAGCTCGGATGGCAATCATTGTCAGCTGACCAATGACATCATCACAACAAAAACAGCTTTGCATTTTCCCCCAGCTATGTTGACTTCCAATTCAATATCTAGTTAAGATGTGGACAGAGTCCCGCCAAGTGAAATAATTGTTTTGTCGGTCGCAAGAGTTGGGTTCAATGATGCAGGTGGTTTTCGGTTGGATGGATGTAGGTCAGTGTATCTGACAGTTGAGTGTCCAGTGGCCTTCTTATTGGGGCTTGAGACTGCTACAGTAGCTCTTGCAAAACATGAAGGATGTAAAACAGAAAAATCAATCAATTTAATAAATGCTACCATCCAGTTATGTTGCTAGAGAATTATAAAAGGAAATCATAATTTGCATTCAATCTGCGGCAATCTCCCTAGTTTTTTTCAAATCTGTGGACATTCTGGACCCATATTTTTGTATACTTGCCTGAAGCATGCCTGAAGCATGCTGAAAAAAGGTCTGTTTTCTACCTGGTGTTTATCTTGGTTTTAACATGGAGGCAGAGTAATGGTTTTATAAGCGCTACTGTGCAATCTGGAGCATATGGTTTCTTATGGGTTTTTTTCTTGATGTTTTTGTGTGAAATTTTAATAACTAACAAAAAATAAATTATATATTACATAAATTTATATATTTGTGTGTGTGTATTTGCCGAAATTTGCGTGTATTGGTACACAATTGGCGTGTATCTTTCGATCTGCTAGCTTGTGCATGGGGAGAACCCTGATCTGCTCATCGTATTTAGCAGGGCCGGATTTTTAGACTGGACTGCTTGCCTGAGGCAAGTGATTTCAGCAATAGGCCAGAAAAGTCAACACGGGACTTGTGTTTTTGACATTATCTCAAACACTCTACCTCCTTTTGAAATGAAATGTTCACAGGTTAATTTTAGTGTATATATCTACGATTATATAGGATTAAAACAGGCAAATGGTTCCAAAAACCAATGGTATACTTTGCCTTTAAGTATCTAAAAAAATTCCCCAAACACCGCTCAAGACAAAATTTAAAACTACATGTACTTCAAGAAACATGTCAAACCAACTTAAACAATCATGATAATCCAGCTCTAGAAAAAAAGGTGAAATCATCCTTCAAAAGACTTTGTAAGAAAAACACTAAAAAATCCCTAATTAGAAGCAACAATAAGATAGATGTACTTCATCAATTTTGATTCTGTGTTAGGCAGTCAGGTTGGCAAAGCGGATTGGGTTTTCAGTCCCTATCTGACTGTGTGGGTTTTCCAAGGAATAGTTCTCTTGGGTTTTCCTCTCTCATCATTCTAAAACTGAAACTTCCTTCCTTGTCTTCTCTCCTTTTGGGTTCTTGGCTAGTAGGCTACAGTGATTAAGTTTGCTTAGCTGCTTCACAACCAGAATAAATGAAATGAAAAATGAAATTGTCTTACACGTGTTTGTTGTTCTTCCTTTATTAACACTGGACTGCAGGACAGTAAGGCCAGTAAACTTTTGACCGAACAAGTCCGGCGGTCTTGCATCTTTTAATTGAATATTAATGAAGAATAATACCTTACCGTGTAACATCTTGAACAAAACATATTTTCAAATGTTGACTTTAGAGTCTGATCAAATACCTTACAATTCTACTGAGTTTAATGACATATTGTGTACTTAATACCCATAAAGACAAAATGAAATCAATCTTTCCTTACATGTCTTAACGCTTGTTCAAATAAAAACAGTTAACTTAAATGCATGTTAAACTGGGTCAGGAAGTTTTTTTCTTATTTTGATTCTGGTCTTGTAAAAAATATTTTGTGATCCAGTAAACATTTTGAGCTACACACCCTGTGGTCTTGTGGATTTCCCCAGAATTTTGAGCCCGGCTTTACAATGTACATGTACAAACGTGTACATGTACAAACAAATTTATATCTGAGTCATCTTCATCAATATCATGAGATTGTCAAGTCAAGAAAAGTATAAAGCACTTTTTGTCAATACTATCAATAAGCTTGATCAACATACATACGTACAGATTGAATTTAATCTAAAACATATGCTGCTTTTTCCTTTTTGTAATATCTTCAGTTGTACACGCTGGTTTCATCCAAATTACTTTATGCACCATACAAGGTTACATGTGCATTTCATTGTGCAAAGTCCTATTAAAATAATTTATGCAAATCAATTAAGTACATGTACAGGTACATTGTATTAAGGGGCCTACCTGTAACATGTACTGTTTTTCATGAATTCTCATTTCTAATTGAGTTTCTTTCCTTTTTTTTTAATGGCTAACAAACAACTTAATTACATTTCAAAAACTATAAGTACTTTAATCATTTCTGTAATGAGGGAACTGATAACAATTCCATCAGACCTGTGCTGGAGTACCTGTATACATAAAGCCCTCACTTATAAACAGACTAACCTGACTTAGGGCCCTCCCCATGCACATGCACAATTTAGAGTATCAGGATGATACATGCACATTTTCGCCAATATGCAATAACAAATTGGAATGATTTTTTTTTTACATGCTTAATTTCCTTTTTAGTAATTTTTTTAATGATTGTCTTCATTATTTTGGTTTAGTGCACATTTACTTTTTTTTTCAGTTTGTATATTTATGATTAGCTTTTCTTTTATCGATTTGACTTGATGTACAAAATTGTCCGCAATTCAGGCTCTTGGCTGCCGTGTGATACATTTTTTTTTAAATGTTATAATTTTTTATTCGCTAGCAAACATAAACAACAAAAAATATCATGAATTAACCAACAGTTGACGATTACTTGACGAAATTCTTTCCCTTCTAAGTAAAGGAATGTTTGTTGCAGTAACAGCGTAACGGCTCTCAAGTGACTAAACTCTCACAGAACTGCTGCACTTGTTGTTCCTATGCTCTTGTGACTACAGAGCCCATTTCGACAGTAGTAGTAGGGAGGCAGCTCAATCTCAAGAGAGCATTACAAGTATCCTCCCCCCCCCCCCCCCCCCCTAATAGCCATGTGAGAGCCATTACAGAAACCATTCTTGCAGCAACAAACATTTTAGGACTTGGCCTCGAGTCTTTGTAAAAGGACCAGTTTGCCCTTTGATTTTGTTATGCATATTGAAACTGTGGACTCCTGGACCCACTGCCATTTTAGTGATGGGGTGGGGGGGGGGGGGGGTCAACGGAGGTCAAGTCAATAAATTGAGTAGCATGATTGCTGACACACTATACCCTGTGCCTTGTAGATGTGTATTAACAGTGCATGCAGTGTGTGCTACATAGATTGGAATGGGCTGAGGTGATTTTGAGTTCAGGAGTCTGGAGGAACCCTCAGGCATACCATGGGTTGGATCAGATCTACATGTATGTAGATGATCAGGGCAGGCTCTTTACCACCCTGGGTCCCTGGGAAAGAAATATGGATTGGAAATGGCTCCGAATATAAACCGGCAACAATTTATTTGAGCGAAGATAAAAATAATGTTGGGCAGGTCCAAGCTAATGTCCCCCCTGGTGACAAAATTTCATCTTTATCCAAATAAAAAAAAACAAGGGTCATTTTGAAGCTAATTAATTAAAGTTTATGATTCTAAAAAAAAAATGGCGGGAAAAAGCATCGTTAATGAATGCCAAGGTCAACAATCACTTAATTATTTGTTTACCGTGACATACGGGACATTTTAAAACTAGATGTGTGGTAAGAGTGTTGCAAGGACAAATTTCTTAAATAGTGGGGAACTAAAGAATCAAGAGTAGTAACACTCAAAAAAAAAATTCAGCTTGGTCAGCTAATTATTTATGCAAATTAGGCTCCGTCTTAGCATGACACGTCCCGTACGTCACAAATTGACTTACAGTTTTTTAATTGTAACATAGAAAGAAGTAACATTTGAAAAAGATATTTTATGAAGTTCTAATTTATGTTAAGCCCCAACTAGGGCTAGGCATAAAAATAATTAATTACTACTGAATCTCATTAAAAATCTTAGGTAATGAGTGTGACGTACGGGACATTTTGTGACGTACGGGACATGCATAGTGCATTCTAAAGGGCCCCAAGATGAGGCACCCCCCTTGTAAATTTGTTTTCAATGTTGGTACTTCTCTTTTAAACAACTCAGTATTTGTTTCCACACATTTTTTTCTTTGATTACTAATCTCTAATGGTAGAATCCATCTGGCCATGCTGGTTGGAGGCCATGCTGGTTGGAGGCCATGCTGGCTAGAACCAATGCCTTTCTGGTATGATTATTGACCTCGTACTTTGGGAACACATGAAACCTACCAAAACTACAAATTTACTGTCAACTAGACTTTTTATTCCATCATATAAATGTTCTCCTTAAAGAATATTGTCATTTTATGTCAAATATTGTAAAAGAAATAGAAAAAAATTAGTGTATTTCACCGATGGAAAAATGTCCCGTACGTCACTGTCCCGTACGTCACGGTGTGGAAGTTCAGATTTCTGGCTACTACGTAATAAGGACTTGATATATTTGTACAACAATTTGCCATTAGTTGGTCAGATATATACAGTATAATAACAGTTCATTGAGATAACTACACTCTTGGTACCTTCAGAGCGTTTTGCACGTGAACTTTTTAAACTTGTTAATTATTTTCAATAAACCAGCATAGTGCATGTTACAAATAGCATAACAGACTCAAATATTTGTCTTCTTTGCTTCAACTAGAAACATTTAAGTCTCTGATTGTCCCGTACGTCACAATGTCAAATAGCTTGGACCTGCCCTGTTATTAATAAAATATGTGTGTGTGAGTTAGACCAGTGTAGAAGATTTTGTCAAATTTGGTGTGTTTCAAATGCATAAATTTAAATAATTATTATATTTTCACTGTCTCCTTTGAAAATGTTATTTAAAATTTAAGGTGAAATTAGTTATTGTGAATTTCTTCAATTCGAAGAGGTTTTATATGTGGCTCTAACTGGATAACCGAAGAGCTTTTTTTCTATTATTTAAATTATTTTGTATAGGTAAATAATTTTTGTATATGGCCGTATCATGTTCCTACACATTGATAAGACAATTATGCAAATTTTGTTTTGATTACTTTTTATTTTTTCTTCATGTAAATTAATTTTTTGTCATTTTCCTACTAGTTGATTAGACAATTACAGAGCTGCCAACTCTCCCTGATTCTTCAGAAAGTTCCCTGAAAATAAACAAATCTTTTCATGTTCCGACAAATCTTCCTAAATGTTAAAATTTTTTCCCAGTATGTTAAATGTTAAATACATAATGTACATGCTCTGCTGTACAAAATCTTCCTGAATGAATGCAAGATGCAGTTGCTGGCAGCTCTGCAATTAAGCAGTCCATTTATTCTCATGAATATTCAGTGTGTGTGGTGTTATGATTCTAAATTTGTCTTTTTCATAAGGACCCCTCCATTGGTTATGTGGATTTGGGAGGAGCTTATGTCGGCCCCACCCAGAATCGTCTCCTTCGTATGGCCAAGGAACTGGGGGTGGAAAACTACAAGATCAACGAAACTGAGAGGCTTGTGTGGGTTGATAACGTAAGTTATTTAAGAGGATCGGTTTCGGGATTTGAATTCATTAATTAGTGGACTAATGGGTCGATTGTTTTCATCATCAGCATCTGGCATCTTGAATCGTTTTTTCTCTTTCCTAAAAAGAATAACACCCAAGCATACAAATCTCTGCTGAAGATAACAATTTGTAGACTTTTATTCTAATGTTTTAAAGAGGGGCTCCACGAGACTTGCCTCCTGTTGAGCCAGATGCAGTGATGAACAATGGTGGCAGCCTGTCCATTCTTGTATGCCACATTTGTATAATAACAGGACAAAGGTTTGGATGGGGGGGGGGGGGGGGGGTGGTGGTGCACAATAACCTCCAGAAAAAGGTGTATTAGGAGGCATGATATCCAATAGACTGTGCAAGTCTCGCGAGTATTTCAACTTCCGGGACCATTGTGGTCCCAACCATATGGAGTTTTACGTGGGTGAGATTTTGTTTGGTCAATTATTTTAGTTTAACTTACAACAATAGTTTATGACCATGAAAATTATATTTATGTTGTGATAAACAATATGAAAGTAAAATCAATTCAACAATATAACGAAGAAAACCCGAGAATTAAAATTGACCTCAGCTTCCGGTAACTTACAAAAAATGTAGAATTTGTGCCCACCTCAGATCACGAAACTTATGTAAACGCTTGTTTTGGTTGCACGGGATGAAAAGCCCTTTCATTAGATATAATTTAAAACAAACATTTGATTTCAGAACAAAGATATATTCTTTGTTTAACGTGTTTCTTCGTTCTGGTATGCGCGAGACGTGCACAGTCTATACCTGGTGTCCCTCTTTGTAAGGGTGAAATGAGGCATAGGGCGGTAATTTGGGTGCGTGCCTGTGTACGCTACCCAATGAAATGCACCCATAGATCTGTCAGCCAACCGACTGCCAGCCCAAAATTGAGGGCGCTCTGAGGTTGTTCCAGTTGTAATGTCTGTCTTTAAGCCAAATCCATTTGGCGGATATACATGTACATGTACATGTACATGTACGTTGTATGACATGAAATGCTTAAAGTGAAGTATCCAATCTTAACCCCAAGTAATTTGTTTATTTCTGTCGTTATTTTTTTGACAGCAACGAGGATACCCTTTCAAGGGATCATGGCCCAAGTTCTGGAATCCACTTATCAATCTTGATTTGAACAACGCTATCAGAGAGATTGACAGACTGGGAGATATGGTAAGCAAATTCAGAATTTATTCAGATGTCGGTATAGATAGGTTGCAGTATGACGTAAATCGGCCATCTTTACGGGCAATTTGGAACACACAGTCATGCGTTACGCGTGAGAACAGCGTGCAGCACGCGCACATTTCACAAAACTCATTGCATGATTGGTTAGTGAATGACGCGGCTGCGTTAATAAATTGAGCGCTTGACGCGCCTGCAAGCCAAAATGTGATTTGCCCGTAAAGATGGCGTCTACTGGGAACTATCTATAGTAGTCCTGGCCGATTTCCTACCTTCCGCCCAGGTAGTAGTTAATCAGCAGGACAGTTCTTTTCAGGACTGAGAAGTCTCCCGAATTCCGAAAAAAACCTACTCCGCGTCAGTAGAATAAAAAAGCAAGACAAGTTCTCGAAAGAACATGATCTACCCAGCAAGTAGATACTATGGTTGTACTGCAAACCAAACATACATTATTTAGACCCCTAATAAGAGATCATTATGTAAATACCATTTTAAAGAGTAGATGATTTGCAGGTTTTGTACCCAAAAAAGCCAGCCTCACTACCATAGGCTGCGCACTGTATCAATACCTCTTGCCACTGAAAAACAATGCTGATTGGCTAACCAAAAGTGGCTGCTCTGTTAAAAACTAGTACATGAATGTCAAAAATGCAAGTATTTTTACGAAATCCACTTCAAATGAATTATGTTTTTACACGGCCACCCTAAACTGCATGCAGTTACAAATGTCACAACATCAAAAAAGAATGAGAGAGGACCTGTTGCTGTTTGACTTTATTTATTTTTATTTTTTTTTGGAGGGTGACCATTTTGAGTGTGTGCGTACATGTAGAGTGGATCAACCCTTGATCAACCACTATTGTTACTGATATCCAATATATTCACACTTCCAGGGGTTTTGATCAAGCAAGGCATTCTGGGGGGGAAAAAATGGTGCATGAGATTTTACGCCTCTGAGAACGAGGTTGTATCTGTATCAAAATAATTCTATGTGAGGGATTTTAGAGGGTTCTTGTTTGTTTGGACCATTTTGAGGAAGACGATGTCAGTAACTTATGTAATGAAATACACATGTAGTAGTATGTTGACTTATAGATAGGTTGCAGTATGACGTAAGTCGGCCATCTTTACGGGCAATTTGGAACACACAGTCATGCGTTACGCGTGAGAACGGCGTGCAGGACGCGCATATTTCACCAAACTCATTGCATGATTGGTTAGTGAATGACGCGGCTGCGTTAATAATTTGAGCGCTTGATGCGCCTGCAAGCCAAAATGCGATTTGCCCGTAAAGATGGCGTCTACTGGGAACTATCTATTGTGGGGTGGCATGGATGGCGTAGTGTGTAAAGCCCTCGCCTCTCACCAGTGTGGCCCCGGTTCGATTTCTGTCTGAAGCCATATGTCAGTAGAGTTGTGCAATGGTTTTCTCCTACGCCATGAGGGTTTTTCTCCGGGCCCTCCAGTTGTACCCCCTCTTGAAAGATCAAGCACTTTAGATGCGGCTGTGCTCTGTGTTCATATATGGGTTGATGTGGCTGGCTGCTGTAGGCGCCCTTGCATGCCAGCAGCTGGTACACGTTGTAGCCTGTGTCCTTCGCAATTCAGCTTCTCAGCTGCAAGTAAGGATGATCAGCCTCCAAAATTGTTGTTATTGTTATTAAAATAAAGAAAATACCATTTTGATTATTATTAAGTTTTTGGTTTTTGTTTATTTTTCCCCCCAGATTCCAGTGGATGCACCGTGGGACGCACCAAATGCTGAAGAGTTGGATAACATGACTATGAAAGAATGGATTGACAAGACGTGTTGGACAGAGTAAGTCAATCTTTATTAGTGTTGAACTAGATGTCAAAGTTAGTACTAAGACTTGGTGGTTTGAGACATGGTGACTCAAGATGGAGACTAAGACTTAGACTTAGGCCCTAATATCTGAGACCAAGAAAGGTCAGTTCTTCGGGTCCAAGAGTGTGACTTAATACCAGGACTGGAACCAAATATTCCATGATTGAGACCTAGATATAGACCATAATGTCCGTGAACAAAGATGAGAGGTCTGCAGGTCAAAGAATGTGACTTTACACCAAGACTGAAACCTAGACTTAAACCTCAATGTCCAATACCAAGAAGGAGGCTTGCAGGTCAAAGAATGTGACTTTACACCAAGAATGAAACCTAGACTTAGACCTCAATGTCCAATACCAAGAAGGAGGCTTGCAGGTCAAAGAATGTGACTTAACACCAAGACTGAAACCTAGACTTAGACCTCAATGTCCAAGACCAAGAAAGAGGCTTGCAGGTCAAAGAATGTGACTTTACACCAAGACTGAAACCTAGACTTAAACCTCAATGTCCAAGACCAAGAAAGAGGCTTGCAGGTCAAAGAATGTGACTTTACACCAAGACTGAAACCTAGACTTAGACCTCAATGTCCAATACCAAGAAAGAGGCTTGCAGGTCAAAGAATGTGACTTAACACCAAGAATGAAACCTAGACTTAGACCTCAATGTCCAATACCAAGAAAGAGGCTTGCAGGTCAAAGAATGTGACTTAACACCAAGACTGAAACCTAGACTTAGACCTCAATGTCCAAGACCAAGAAAGAGGCTTGCAGGTCAAAGAATGTGACTTTACACCAAGACTGAAACCTAGACTTAAACCTCAATGTCCAAGACCAAGAAAGAGGCTTGCAGGTCAAAGAATGTGACTTAACACCAAGACTGAAACCTAGACTTAGACCTCAATGTCCAAGACCAAGAAAGAGGCTTGCAGGTCAAAGAATGTGACTTTACACCAAGACTGAAACCTAGACTTAAACCTCAATGTCCAAGACCAAGAAAGAGGCTTGCAGGTCAAAGAATGTGACTTCACACCAAGACTGAAACCTAGACTTAAACCTCAATGTCCAATACCAAGAAAGAGGCTTGCAGGTCAAAGAATGTGACTTAACACCAAGAATGAAACCTAGACTTAGACCTCAATGTCCAATACCAAGAAAGAGGCTTGCAGGTCAAAGAATGTGACTTAACACCAAGACTGAAACCTAGACTTAGACCTCAATGTCCAAGACCAAGAAAGAGGCTTGCAGGTCAAAGAATGTGACTTTACACCAAGACTGAAACCTAGACTTAGACCTCAATGTCCAATACCAAGAAAGAGGCTTGCAGGTCAAAGAATGTGACTTTACACCAAGACTGAAACCTAGACTTAGACCTCAATGTCCAAGACCAAGAAAGAGGCTTGCAGGTCAAAGAATGTGACTTTACACCAAGACTGAAACCTAGACTTAAACCTCAATGTCCAATACCAAGAAGGAGGCTTGCAGGTCAAAGAATGTGACTTAACACCAAGACTGAAACCTAGACTTAAACCTCAATGTCCAATACCAAGAAAGAGGCTTGCAGGTCAAAGAATGTGACTTAACACCAAGAATGAAACCTAGACTTAGACCTCAATGTCCAATACCAAGAAAGAGGCTTGCAGGTCAAAGAATGTGACTTAACACCAAGACTGAAACCTAGACTTAGACCTCAATGTCCAAGACCAAGAAAGAGGCTTGCAGGTCAAAGAATGTGACTTTACACCAAGACTGAAACCTAGACTTAAACCTCAATGTCCAAGACCAAGAAAGAGGCTTGCAGGTCAAAGAATGTGACTTAACACCAAGACTGAAACCTAGACTTAGACCTCAATGTCCAATACCAAGAAGGAGGCTTGCAGGTCAAAGAATGTGACTTAACACCAAGAATGAAACCTAGACTTAGACCTCAATGTCCAAGACCAAGAAAGAGGCTTGCAGGTCAAAGAATGTGACTTTACACCAAGACTGAAACCTAGACTTAAACCTCAATGTCCAAGACCAAGAAAGAGGCTTGCAGGTCAAAGAATGTGACTTAACACCAAGACTGAAACCTAGACTTAGACCTCAATGTCCAATACCAAGAAGGAGGCTTGCAGGTCAAAGAATGTGACTTAACACCAAGAATGAAACCTAGACTTAGACCTCAATGTCCAATACCAAGAAAGAGGCTTGCAGGTCAAAGAATGTGACTTTACACCAAGACTGAAACCTAGACTTAGACCTCAATGTCCAAGACCAAGAAAGAGGCTTGCAGGTCAAAGAATGTGACTTTACACCAAGACTGAAACCTAGACTTAAACCTCAATGTCCAAGACCAAGAAAGAGGCTTGCAGGTCAAAGAATGTGACTTAACACCAAGAATGAAACCTAGACTTAGACCTCAATGTCCAATACCAAGAAAGAGGCTTGCAGGTCAAAGAATGTGACTTAACACCAAGAATGAAACCTAGACTTAGACCTCAATGTCCAATACCAAGAAAGAGGCTTGCAGGTCAAAGAATGTGACTTTACACCAAGACTGAAACCTAGACTTAGACCTCAATGTCCAATACCAAGAAAGAGGCTTGCAGGTCAAAGAATGTGACTTTACACCAAGACTGAAACCTAGACTTAGACCTCAATGTCCAAGACCAAGAAAGAGGCTTGCAGGTCAAAGAATGTGACTTTACACCAAGACTGAAACCTAGACTTAAACCTCAATGTCCAAGACCAAGAAAGAGGCTTGCAGGTCAAAGAATGTGACTTAACACCAAGACTGAAACCTAGACTTAAACCTCAATGTCCAATACCAAGAAAGAGGCTTGCAGGTCAAAGAATGTGACTTAACACCAAGAATGAAACCTAGACTTA
This sequence comes from Leptasterias polaris, assembly GCA_037783415.1. Taxonomy (NCBI): domain Eukaryota; kingdom Metazoa; phylum Echinodermata; class Asteroidea; order Forcipulatida; family Asteriidae; genus Leptasterias; species Leptasterias polaris. The sequence goes on along the minus strand of JAZGTN010000040.1, from coordinate 7,772,996 downwards.
GACCTCAATGTCCAATACCAAGAAAGAGGCCTGCAGGTCAAAGAATGTGACTTAACACCAAGACTGAAACCTAGACTTAGACCTCAATGTCCAATACCAAGAAAGAGGCTTGCAGGTCAAAGAATGTGACTTAACACCAAGACTGAAACCTAGACTTAGACCTCAATGTCCAAGACCAAGAAAGAGGCTTGCAGGTCAAAGAATGTGACTTTACACCAAGACTGAAACCTAGACTTAAACCTCAATGTCCAAGACCAAGAAAGAGGCTTGCAGGTCAAAGAATGTGACTTTACACCAAGACTGAAACCTAGACTTAGACCTCAATGTCCAAGACCAAGAAAGAGGCTTGCAGGTCAAAGAATGTGACTTTACACCAAGACTGAAACCTAGACTTAAACCTCAATGTCCAAGACCAAGAAAGAGGCTTGCAGGTCAAAGAATGTGACTTTACACCAAGACTGAAACCTAGACTTAAACCTCAATGTCCAATACCAAGAAAGAGGTCTGCAGGTCAAAGAATGTGACTTTACACCAAGACTGAAACCTAGACTTAAACCTCAATGTCCAATACCAAGAAGGAGGCTTGCAGGTCAAAGAATGTGACTTTACACCAATACTGAAACCTAGACTTAGACCTCAATGTCCAATACCAAGAAAGAGGCTTGCAGGTCAAAGAATGTGACTTTACACCAAGACTGAAACCTAGACTTAGACCTCAATGTCCAAGACCAAGAAAGAGGCTTGCAGGTCAAAGAATGTGACTTTACACCAAGACTGAAACCTAGACTTAAACCTCAATGTCCAAGACCAAGAAAGAGGCTTGCAGGTCAAAGAATGTGACTTCACACCAAGACTTAAACCTCAATGTCCAATACCAAGAAAGAGGCTTGCAGGTCAAAGAATGTGACTTAACACCAAGACTGAAACCTAGACTTAAACCTCAATGTCCAATACCAAGAAGGAGGCTTGCAGGTCAAAGAATGTGACTTAACACCAAGACTGAAACCTAGACTTAAACCTCAATGTCCAATACCAAGAAAGAGGCTTGCAGGTCAAAGAATGTGACTTAACACCAAGAATGAAACCTAGACTTAGACCTCAATGTCCAATACCAAGAAAGAGGCTTGCAGGTCAAAGAATGTGACTTAACACCAAGACTGAAACCTAGACTTAGACCTCAATGTCCAAGACCAAGAAAGAGGCTTGCAGGTCAAAGAATGTGACTTTACACCAAGACTGAAACCTAGACTTAAACCTCAATGTCCAAGACCAAGAAAGAGGCTTGCAGGTCAAAGAATGTGACTTAACACCAAGACTGAAACCTAGACTTAGACCTCAATGTCCAATACCAAGAAGGAGGCTTGCAGGTCAAAGAATGTGACTTAACACCAAGAATGAAACCTAGACTTAGACCTCAATGTCCAAGACCAAGAAAGAGGCTTGCAGGTCAAAGAATGTGACTTTACACCAAGACTGAAACCTAGACTTAAACCTCAATGTCCAAGACCAAGAAAGAGGCTTGCAGGTCAAAGAATGTGACTTAACACCAAGACTGAAACCTAGACTTAGACCTCAATGTCCAATACCAAGAAAGAGGCTTGCAGGTCAAAGAATGTGACTTTACACCAAGACTGAAACCTAGACTTAGACCTCAATGTCCAAGACCAAGAAAGAGGCTTGCAGGTCAAAGAATGTGACTTTACACCAAGACTGAAACCTAGACTTAAACCTCAATGTCCAAGACCAAGAAAGAGGCTTGCAGGTCAAAGAATGTGACTTTACACCAAGAATGAAACCTAGACTTAAACCTCAATGTCCAATACCAAGAAAGAGGCTTGCAGGTCAAAGAATGTGACTTAACACCAAGACTGAAACCTAGACTTAAACCTTGATGTCCAATACCAAGAAAGAGGCTTGCAGGTCCAGAGTGTGACTTAACACCAGGACTTGAACCAAGTTTTAGAAGACGCAGACCTAGGAGTACAAGAGTAAACAGTTGTAACCCTGGGTTCACCTTCAAAAGTAGCGGGAACTGAAAATAATTTACAACTCCTTTTTTGAAATAAAAACAAAGTTAGAGAATTTGAGATTTGATGCACAAAAAGAGAAACTCTGATTTATTTAAACAATAAATCACCAATCAAAAGAAATGCAGAATATAAACTTTACAATAAACAGGATTCTGAAATATTTAAATAATACAAAAATGAGCTCAGATGGAAAAAGGCGCCAAATAAAATTAAATCTCTGTTAGACGCGTAGTCCGAATCCAGTCCTCTGGCGGTAGATCATCCTTCAGTGGACGAGCATCGTATAGAAGTAAGTGGTTGGTGCACCCGACATCAAAGGTTAGATTTAAATAAAATCTGATACTTGCGGGTTTCCGTAGGGTTGGTCTCGGACGTACTGGATAGGCGATCTGGGCATCTACGTGTAGATCATAGCCTCAGAAAGACATCAAAGCACCAGTTCGGTGTTACTGTGAGTGGTTATCCTCGATCCAGTGGTCTGAGCCTAAAATAGAGATATGGTCCATGCCATAATTATAATACTCTTCACGAATACAAAAGCTTTCTTTGGACTAACGTTGTCCAGTGCTTGGGAATATGACTATCTCAAATATTTGATGAGAAATTCCTCAAGCTAAACCAATTTCACTACACATCATGTGAAAAGGATAAATTTCATACAGGAGAACTATTCCTCCATGTAGCATATCAAAATAGTATAATTTGTCTCATTAAGACAAGCTCGGTAACTCAAGCTAAAGTACCCCAAAAACTTTATCACAAGACAACAAATTGTGTCTTTAAGTTATGGCTTTCATAAATGCAGCACGTACAAAACACATACAAACATAGTACACTCAGGTACAAAACTAAAATCTGTTTCACTGCAAAACTTTATCATCAGGACAACAAGTTGTGTCCTTAAGTTTAGGCAGGTTAACCGCAATTCACTTAAATATGTACATAATAAAATCATACAAAAGACTTAATATAATTCTTGATAATATTTAGAACCAGTCCAAAGCATGAGGACTGCACAAATAGCATAACTCCCCACAATACATCAGCTGAGACAGCTGGTGGTTAATGCCATGACTATTTTATCAGTTCTTATCAAGAATACAAAATACAATTTCAGGAGACAGCAAAGAGGTCTCTCCTCAAGAAATCAAAAGTTGAAACAAATCTTTCAGAGAACTTTAAAATGCATTGATAAAATGAACAAGGGTAAAGTACCGTCTCTGAACTCAATAATCAGAAATAAACTTAACTTTAAAGAAACCTTGCTAAAACTCCTCAATTTTAAGTTATTAACAAATACAAATTAAACTCACCTAAAATAGAGAGCCAACATTCATAAAAGAATAAGTTGTCTTCAAAGTTGCAGATAATAAGAATGCTTGAAGAAATTGATGTGACAAGCACTTGAAGAAAGGAGAGTCGCAGAGACATGTGCGGAGACACATCCAACTGGAACGATGGCAAATGGTGGAGTGCTTGGTCTGACCAGAATTTTGGGCCAAGCCAGCACTCCGACCATGCCTCAGCTAAGGTCAGCTGTTCATTCTCATTGGACAGTTTGAAAATTAACACTCATGGCTCTAAAGTTGATTGGTCCATTTGAAACAGAGGGAGTGATGGAAAGATAAATCTTTATGACTTCACAGCTTGGGTTTGTGGTCATGGATTAAGGAAAAGGTACTGGTTAATCCCAGAGATAGACAAAAAGGTCTTCCAAGAAGGTAGAGATTAAAAGCATGGCTGAATGGGGAGGAGTAGGTGAAGATCAAAGAACAGGAGTTAAAACACCAGCTGAATAGCCTGGTGCCACAAGTAAACAAAGGGTCCCATGGCTAGAGAAAAAAAGCACAGCCATTGCTATTGAAAATGCACATGTGAAATAAACACATTAAGCAATGAAATAGGAAATCAGAAAATACACAATGTAATAGCTATTGAAATTGCACATGTGGAATTTACACATGAGCAAAGAAATAGGAAATCAAAAATACATATAAAACATATTTTTGTAAAACAAAATATACTCGTAACCTAAGACCACATTTGGGTCAGGGTTACACAGTGATCAGACCAATCGGTCTGACATCAAGACCTCTGAATCTAAGACCAAGACTAGGCGATTCAGAGATGGAGACAAGGAAGTCTAAGATGACACCAATAATGCTGAGAGTCATCATAGGGTCTGTGTCATTAAAAGATCCCGGAGACTGAAACTGTGACTTCTTGGAAGTCCGACACTGAGATCAGGAAGCAACATCAATGCTGAGGGTCTGTGCTTGTGTTTAAAAAAAAAAGTTAGGGGGGCTGGGACTTTTCATCATTTATTGATGTCCAACCCTTTTCTGATATGCAAGGTTTGTCTTTGTTCAGATAATTTGTTTATCGTGCGTAAAAGTTCTCAAAGTAAGACTGGAGCTCCCTTAGGAACAAGTAAAATCTGCTTTATAAAAAAAATTGCTCACTATAAATTGTAGATAAATTAGAGAAGATTTCACATGCAGTAGTTCGTTTTCATCATGACTGCGTGCTATTGTCACACTTGCTTCACAATATCTAATGAGGATCACAGTTGTCATTATTTCTCTGCTTAGTCGGTACAATAAGAAAATCTGCACAAAAAGTACAAATTCATCACGTAGAGGAAGTTTATGTACAGCATGCACGAAAGTCTTGGATGTCTTTTTCTATTTCTAAACTCCTTTCAGATTGCACAAAACATTCAGTGAAAAGCACCAACAAAAACTTCCACTTACACTTCGTCCAGGCCTGGAATTTTATTTATGAAAGGGCAAGGGCATTTTTTCTTTTTGCAAAGAGCATTGGAAGATTTCAATTAAAGTCTATGAGGTACTTTTTGTTAGGGGCACCAGAACGGGGCAACAAAGACCAGAACAGGGCATTAAATGCCAGAACGAGGCAACAAAGGCAAGAACGGGGCAACAAATGCCAAGGCCTCTGTGTAATTCCAGGTTTGTGAGTCCACATTTACAATTAACCCTCCAAATTTTCTGGTGTACAAAATGATAGACTACCATTGCTGCTCTGCCATTGATACTGTTAGAGCGGAATCAGGACAACTCAACAGTTGACCACTCAACAGTTGACCAACTCGACTCAAAACAACTCGATGGTTATTAGACAACTCGACGGTTAGGACAATAACTTCTCGGCCGCGGCATTCACCCAAGAAATCCATGCAAAGCGCGGCTTCATTGCCTGCAATCAGAATGCTCATTTATCTGACGTAGGTTTGCATGCATGGCTCAAACACTTGGAGGTTTGAGTAATTCTTATCATACAGTATTGGAGGGTCGACTCGTTCAACCGTCGACTTGTCTTACGGATTAACAGATTCGACCGCCGAGTTGTCTCAACCATCGAGTTGTCTGAACCGCCGAGTTGTCTCGAGTCAAGTTGGTCAACCATTGAGTTGTCTGACATTCGTTAGAGCTAGTGAAGTTGTATGCAAGGTCTAGTGAACAGACTAATGGTCAGAAGAACCACGTGCAGAGTTGTTCACTAATTGATTAAAAGAGAATTTCGCACTGTTGGTTAAATCCATATGAAATTGATTGGAGAACCAAACTACAGAAAATCTGCCCTCATAAACTGATTGAACCTTCTTATTGTTCCATAAATTGGCAACCGTGTATATAAGAAATAATTGCTTGCCTCATTAATTGTTCATGTTTGTACATGTAGCTCCATTTACTAGCCATTTTTTGTTTCAGGAGACCGTCCAGTAATGCTGTCATATTTTTAGTCAGGTACCCTTCTTACCCTTATCACGCCTTATCACGCCTTTAATCATCATAGCTGTATTGAGTCCATCAGGAACCTGACCCAAGATGACGGCCATTCATTTCATCTGACATAAAGTGCTTGACTCATTATGTAGAGTGGTGCATCAATTTATGGTGGTCTTCTGTCGACTGACGGTTACAATGCATACTAGTGAGCTCTCCGTCCTCTTCTTCTTCTGGTATATCAAACAGAGCGGGGGATTCTATCGGAGTTTTGGTCGAGACAATGGGGGCCAGGTAGAGAATCAAACCATTTTCCCTCTCAAGAATTGTACCAGTGCTTGTAGAAACTCTACTAATCTGTACTCTAGGTACATCTCAAACTTCTGAGTGTGATCTTAGACTGTGTAGTGGCTAGCTTTATTGCAATCAACATGGTTAAGGATTGGTCTTAAAGTTTTCAAACTGTGCAACATCTTGAATTTTCTTACTCTTCTTCATTTTTTCTTTTCCTCCAGTGAATAACTGGAATTAATTCATTAATTTGATAACCCTTTTTCCACAACTTGGGCTCTGTCTGGCTGTTTCAATCCCATAAAGGAAAGTGCATGTTTTCTTAAAAAACTGACAGAAGCCTAAAAATCTAATGGAGCCTAACCCCAAAGCCTAAGCCTGAGCCGTCGTTTCAAAAGTGACTCCCTAAGCTAGCTGTTGTTTGCCTCAGTAAGTTAAAGTATTTAAATTAAAATAAAGGTAAAAAATCAAAACTGTGTATCAGTTGAGGTTTGAAACAGCTTTCCTTTGTCCCCCCCCCAAAAAAAAGATAAATAAATAAATAAATAAATAAATAAATAAATAAATAAATAAACTACATGTAAAAGTTGTACAAATTAGAAACAAAAGAATTATGATAATCAAAAGGTTGACAACCCAGCAATTAAAAGTACCTACACAAATAAATAAATATACTACCACAAGCATAAACAGGGATTGATAAGAAATAAACTAAAATACAAGATAATTATTTGACTCTGCTGATTCCAAATTCGGAAGCAATTGCCTCCGTTGCCCCCCCCCCCCCCAGGTCATTGCCTTGATAAACTGGTCATTGCCTTGATAATCCGTTAGAATGTTCAAACAACAATTTACAACATTCAGTTTGCGGTACCACCGTGTGTGGAGGGATTCTGATGGTTTCTGTTGAGTTTGGGTTGAGTCCTCTGGGTCCAAATCCTGCCCGGTCCTTTTACAGGTAAAGTGTTAGTCGTGAACAATTTCCTCATAGAGGTGCCCCTTTTCAAAGGAGGAAACGCCTCGTGGTGCCCGGCCCTTTCAAGAACAAAGCATCAGGGCCCAATTTCATGGCTCTGCTTTCCGTAAGCAAAGAATCAGCGCTTAGGGAAGCAGGGAATTCCGCGCTGACGTCAAGTGTATTTCACGGGTTACAATGTAGCAGGGAATTTCTGCTTATGTGCATGTGTACTCCACCTTATTAGGCATTCTTTGCTTACACAGTTTGCGCAGAAATTCTGCACTTGAACAGTCAGCGGAGAATGGTGACCGTAAGCGCAGAAGCAGAGCCATGGATTGGGCCCAGGCCTGTCATAGACATGTGTTTACATGTATTCTAATGATATCTAAGAATAATGTCTTACAATGTTCACCTACATGACTGCACTGTTCACCTCCTTACCATGGAGTGTTTTCTAGGCACCCTGCTAAATGCACCAAAATGCAACATAGTTGAAATGAAAACCCTGCTGCTTGTAAAGTGAACTGGTTTACGCTGGCCTTGGCACTGGGTATTCAACCCCGCTAAAAATGCACCAATATGTATTAAGGTTTGCAGGGGGTACTGGGATTGCACATGCCAAAGCCATGTAGGACCCTGCTAAATGCAGCACAGTGCAACAGAGTATGGGATTTGAGTTGACTGCTACATGCAACAAAACACAACAACCTTTGCTATTTAGCACATTTGTTGTATTTGGCAGGAATAGAGTAATTTAATAATTCCTTAATCCCCCAACTTGAACTTGGCCGCAGAATGATTGAAAAGAATTACATCTGGCATGAGTTTCAGAGTCCCAAGGTTTTGAGGGAGAGATTGTGTCAACTCCCTGGAGTTTGGGTTGAGTCCTCCCGGTTCAAATCCTGTCCGGTTCTTTTACAGGTTAAGTGTAAGTAAAGTAAGCCATCTCTGTTCTGAACATGAGGACCCAAAGAGCCGCTATTCTAAACTGACATCCCTTTTTCAGTGCAAGAGTAATTTTTCTTTCCCAATGTCTAGAAGCGTTCGCCGTTATTTGTTCTCAACTTGTGAGGTTGGCGTTTGCACGGAACCCCAAGAGCTATCGGTCCTCTTCTTTGGGTGGTATCTCAAACAGACTGGTGGATACATTCGCTTTATATCGACTGATAACGGCGGCCAGGTACTTTGTGATTGCTACCATCACTCAGTGTGTCAGTTTTCTCTGGAGTAGTAAAACTATCTTTTTTGTCATAAAACCATAAACAAGAAATCATCCATCTTCATAATCCATTTAGTCCAGGATACTTTTGCTAACCTGTCTGAAACCTTCAATGTATTGTCACCTTCTACATAACTTCTCAATTCTACACTCTTGCACACTCCACCTTCTCTCCCTATTCAATTTCAATTTTTCACCAAGTAATTTATTTTAATTTTTAAACTTATTTTTTTCCCTTTAATTACTTTTTTTCCCTCAGATTTTAATGCCAAATCTTTCTTTAACAGGATTGAAATACCCAGTTGCGTGTAATTTTTCAGCTAAAAACTCAGTATCTTTTTGTAAATTGTTGCAATTCAGCATGTGGCTGCTTACAACAAGTTTGTAAATAAACCAATAAACCATTCTATATGTCATTAACGGTACATGTATTATACAGGATTGGTAGAGCTGACAAAGTAGTCCCAGGCAGTGTTCATGTTTTGTGTGGTCAACCATATACATGTACATGAAATAACAAACCTTTGAAAATTTGGGCTTACTCCGTTGTGTGAGTCAGGAGGAAAAAAAAGAAAAAATCTTTGGTTGATAAATCCATTTTGGGTCTTGAGTTTCTTCCTTGGCAAGCTACTATGACCAAACCTCTATGGTGTGACCAGTGCCCAATTTCATGGCTCTGCTTACCGCCAAATTCTTCGCTTGCGATCACCATTCTCCGCTTACCGAGCAAGCGCCGAATTCCTGCGCTAGCTGTGTAAGCGTAGAATGCCTAGTAACGTGAACTACGCAAGCGCACAAGCAAAAATTCCCTACTAACCCGTGAAATAAGCGCGGAATTCCCTGCTTCTGTAAGTGCCGATTCTTTGCTATACGTCAAAGCAGAGCCATGAAATTTGGCCCATCACATGCATGCATGCATGCAACTGCTGGGAGGTTGAAAGGCAGCCAGGTTTGTGGGTAGTTTATGCAAACCCTTGGCTTGGGCTCCGTCTCCAGGCATAGTTTGATGTTGGAAACACCGTACCAAATGTACACTGCTCCAAGATTGTTGATGAGCCCAAGCCGAAGTTTGTGAAAAGGCCCCTGCAGGTTTGCGGGTGGTCAGGTTTGCCGCCAGTTGTTTGCAAAGAAAGGGAGGTTATATCTTTGGTAATTACTCAAAAAATGTTAACCATAAAAAACTTACTTAGAAAGGAGCGCTGCAGCTGTTGATAATTTATAACATTTTGGGAATTGATTCCCTTCTGAGAAATGTGGTTTTAGAGAGAGGGATTCAAAATAGTTTCAATCTGAGAAATGTTTTTGCATGAAATGTTTCTCGGACTGTGTATTCCAGTTACAGATTATTCTTCCTGCATGGACATTACTGATCCAGATTTTCGGCAATATCTAAAAAAAGCTACCTCCATTTGAAATTAAAACAGTCGCATGTTTCCAAAATCCAAAGATATAATTTGCCTTTAAAAAAACATAAAAGCTAACTTTTAAGATAAAGGCTAAAGTGAAATATAAAAAGCTAACAATTTTACCACTTTTTCGCCATAAAATTCACTTTTTCTGTGCTAGCTTCTCTTGATTGCTAAACCTTGGCAAAATTAAATGCCACAAAACATCTCAAATTTCTTGTGCCCAAAGCATTTTCTTCTTTTTGTGATTCTTTTTGTTGGTGCAGGACTGTAGTTCGATTTATCCGATCATGGTTGAGTTCAGTAGTATGTACCGAACCTTCAGAAGTATCGGTTTTATTCATGTGCTGGTACCTTCATGTTGCTGGTGGATTTTATCGTGAAATCTTTGATGGTCAGGTGGGTCAGGTCACAACCTTCTAGTGGTCTCACTCTTGGGTGTTTGTCTATATTTTAACTCTCCTGCTCTTCTAACATTTGCTTAAAAGGTAGGGTCCTGGATTGGTTTTTGTCAATGTGATGCTTTTATAGTCAAAGTTATAAAGAAAAATACAATACTTTGGGTTGAACAAAGAAAACTTGACTAGAGCGGAATTTGAACCAACGACCTCCGTATTAACATGCCGGCGCTCTACCAACTGAGCTATCTAGCCCTATGTTGGCGGTCTCCCTATTTTGTCAATATCTTTGTTCCGGGGGTGCCAGTCAGAAGCCATTCAACCGTAAACTGCCGTGTAGCCACGGATCACACCCAAGTATGATACAACCTGGGAAGTGTCAGTTTCCCTTGTGGTTTATTATTTGATATCTGATATAAAAAGTCGCATCCCCTGGCTGCAACTTCCCAGGTTGTATTGTTTAGTGATGTGACAGTGGATACCAACCACATCACTGGCCGCAGCATTCGCGAACAGACACCAACCCTCAGAAATCTGGGGAAAAACGATTCATGCATAAATTGTTTCTCCGTTTCAAAAGTAAAATTGCCCATATATGACTAGTGTAGTGTCTCGCCTGCCAGAAAGGCCCTGGAATGTACAAGGACACTCTTTTTGTAAACAAAGGTTTATGGTCTAGATACCCATGATATTGTGAAAGATATTATCAATGTCTTATGGTGACGTTTAGGACATGGAAAGACCACCTTGTTCTCAGCAGAGTGTGGGTTCAAGTCCCGGTCGTGACACTTGTGTCCTTAACCCTTTACACTCTGTTCTGTTTTGGTAAATTGTGTATGTCATGCAGTTTTGCAATAAAAACTATGTCTTACTTATATTCCTAATCACATTATATACCATTGCAAAGCTTACATATGGGGCTACAGTTTGATATATGTTTTGACTACTCACAATATTTTTGGAAAAGATGGTGGCCATTTTATTTTCATATTTTCATTTGTTATATTTCATAATTTTCTGTTTTATGCAAATTTCATAAATTTTCGGAAATGCTGAGAAAGTTTGAGTGCCATTTTTGCAAACTACAACATACAATTATATAATAACACTGAACAAATGAAGGAAAAGCATAAAAGTTTTATCACAAAAATGATGGTTTACAATCCAATATAATTTACCAGTCATTGTTGGATCAATGCCTTCAGTCAGCAAATCTTCCCCGCCCCCCAAAAAAAAATCGCCTTTTCGCCGCTTTCGTCAACAAAACTCAACAAATCTATAATTTCTTCCTCTTCAGATGTTCTCCTGGAACTATGGATACTGCTACTTATGATTCCTGGCTTCATTTTAGGCATTTTGATGCTGAATAATGAGGTTGTTTTCTCAGATAATGTGAACGGAAATCGTACTTCCGGGTTTGTGGCGTGTACACTGTACAACGCGGTGTCAATGCACACACACAGCCGTGAAAAAAACAAACTAGTTTGGTTTCTGTTTTGCTCTGTATATATTGTTACACAGATCGGACACAGGGTACCATACTATGGTTAGAAAGCTTATAGAACAAGCTTTCCAATGGTGTATGATGTGGCCAACAGAGGGCAGTAGATTGTTGAGTTAAAAACAAAATTTATTTGGGGGCACGCCGCCGTGCCCCTGGATCAAAGGTCAGAGCTTAAAGGGTTAAGCAAGACACTTAACCATTATTGCTTCGTCCTTCAGATGGGATATAAAACCGTTGGTCCTGTGTGTTGTGTAATGCACGTAAAAGAACCCAGTGCACTTATTGAAAAGAGAAGGGGTTCGCCCTGGTGTTCCTAGTTTGATTGGCTGCATTTTGGGCCAGAGCACCTTGTAAGCCATTACATGGTGCTTTGTAAAGGAATTGGTCTCACATTTCAAAAACGTAGCTCCACATACCTTGCAGGAAAATACTGACTGTAGAAGCGCCTTGAGCGTCACTGAGTGACAAATATGAGCGCTAAAGCCGCTATTATTATTATTATTATTATTATTTCATTTCATCACAGCCTACAAAAGAAAGATCACATTTTCTTTTGTGCCGGTAACACCTTGAGTCGGGCTATGTCCCGTAGCCTTAGATCTCAAGGGTCTTTCTCAGGATTCTCGCTGTTCCCAAAAGTGCTGCCTTCTGTAACAGATCTACCCTCACAGTTGTACCTATTTCATCTTGATGTTTCCCCAGTGCTTTCGGAATGGTGCCAAGTGCTCCAACCACCACAGGGACTACTTTCACTTTCACCTGCCAAATCTTACGAAGTTCCCTGGCCAGGTTTTGGTACTTTTGGATCTTGTCTAACTCCTTCGAAGCTACCCTTATGTCACCTGGCACTGCTATGTCAATGAGATGACACATCTTCGTCGTCTTATCTAAGACTACAACATCCGGATGCCTATGTTCTATAACATGATCAGTCTGAATGTTAAAGTCCCAGAGGATCTTGACCTGGTCGGTCTCTATAACTTTCTCCGGGACATGTTCGTACCATTTCGCAGTGACGTGGACACCATACTTCTTACACAGATCCCAGTGGATCACCTTGGCCAACTTGTCATGTTTTCCTTTGTACTCCGTCTGGGCCATCTTACTACATTCGCTGACAATATGAAATAGTCTCCTCAGCCTTATTACACATTCTACACATAGGAGAGACGTTTGCTTTCTCTATCCTTGCCTTCATTACATTTGTCCTTAGCGATTGGTCTTGCGCCGCAGTAATCAAGCCCTCGGTTTCCTTCTTCAGCTCTCCGCTCCTTAACCAATTCCAGGACTTGGCACTCGCCACTTCTTCAGTGCATCTCAAGAATCGGCCATGAAGCGGTTTATTCCTCCAATCCTGTTGCCTTTCCTCTTTCATTACCCTTTTGTACTCCTTTGGCCCAACTTCGTCTGTCCTCGTATATCTTTGCGCAGCTTTCAACAACCTCTCCTCGGACCTCCCGACATGACATTACAAACTCCTGCATTCGATGTTAACGATGTCCGCCACGCTCAGCAATCCCCTTCCGCCCTCGGAAGTTAGAGTCTACTAACATTTGACCGCGGATGAAGCATGCCATGCATGGTCATTAGTTTTCTTGTCCTCCTATCAGCGACATCTAGATCTTGTTTAGTCCACTCGATAATACCCCCACTGTACCTCATCAAAGACACGGCCCAGGTGTTAATCGCCTTTATCATGTTACCCCCGTTCAGTTTAGACTTCAAACATTTCTTTACCCGTCTGATGTATTCTGCCTTCAGCCTTACCTTTGACTCCTCGTGAAGGACATGGTCCGATTCAAGTACACCAAGATACCGATAACTCTCCTCCTCACCCAAAGCCCTCATCTGTGCACCATCTGGCAGAGCGATGCCATCGGAATGTACCCTCTTTCCCCTCTTCATGGTCATTGAAGCACATTTCTCCAGACCGAACTGCATCCCGATGTCTGACGGTCTGCACCAAGGAAACTATCTCTGCCTCATTCTTTGCAAACAACTTCAAATCGTCCATAAAAAGCAGATGGTTGATCTTACATCCGTCCTTCTTCAGTACATAACCTGCACTCACATTCCTCAGAATCATCGACAGTGGCATCAGTGCAAGGACAAACAGCAGCGGAGACAGAGAGTCACCTTGGAAAATACCTCTTCTTATCCATACCTTGCCCAGACCTTCGTTGTTGGCTGTCAGATTTGTCCGCCACGTCTTCATGCTCTCACCTAGAAGACATTTTACTGCATCGGCCACTCCAACCATATCCAGACATTCCATTATCCATGTGTGCGATACCATGTCATACGCCTACTTGTAGTCGATCCACGCCATTGCCAAATTAGTCTTTCTGCTCCTGCAGTCCTTCAGTACAGCCTTATCGATGATAAGTTGATCCTTCGTACCTCTGGACCGCTTCTTGCAGCCTTTCTGCTCCTCCGGAAACAACTGCTGGTCATCCATATGGCGATAGAGGTCTTCTGCAATTATACTGGTCAAGAGTTTATACATGACAGGTAAGCATGTAATTGGTCTATAATTACTGGCAATGTTACCTTTCTTGACATCCTTCATGATCAAAACTGTTTTGCCTCAGTCATCCAAGATGGGACCTTACCCTGTACTAGACAGTCTTGCAATTGTAGGGCCATTCGCTCATGCAAACTACGGAAGTTCTTCAACCAGTACCCATGCACATGGTCCGGACCCGGGGTACTTTCCAATTTGGTACTTTCTTTACCTGTCTCTTTATCTTTTCCACATCAATATGGAACCCTTCTTGCTGTTGTACCCCTGTCAATTCATCTTTCACATCCGCTAGCCATTCCGCTTGTCGGTTGTGCTGTACTGGTTGGTCCCAAATTCCACCCCAGAAAGTTTTGGCCTCAGTTGGTCTTGGGTCTGCCTGCGTGCTGTCAGCCTTTCCATCCAATTCCTTAAACAACTGACGCTGATTGGTGTTAAATAACCTATTCTGGTGAAATTGCCTTACCCTGTCGTCATACCTCTTCACTTTTGCAGCCTTAGCCTTAACTCTTTGCTTAATCTCCTCTATTACAACACTTACCCCCTTATGTTTGACATTGTACTTTGTCATGATTGTATTCCTCAAGTCTGAATCTTTCAATAAACCCTTATTCATTTGTTCTATTCTACTGAGATCTTTTCGCACGTCTTTAATTTGACCCTCCAGCCGACGTTTCCACCATGGTGTACTGAATTGTCTTGTTTTGATTGTGACGCCTTCACCCCTAACATTTCCCCTACTACAACTGCCCCTGCAAAAATAAGACGGTTAGTTTCCGATATATTATCCGTACTTACCGATCCAAGGACATTACTTACCAAGGCTGACATTTCTGTCAGCCTTTTCCTTGGGACCCAGCGCAAAGCTGGGGTACTCCACCCGTTTGACCTTTTCGCTTCTTCCATCACCTCTTTAAGCCTTGCCTTAATCTGCACCTCTTCCTCCGTAAACTCTATGCCCTCCTCTTCGTCGATGCCATCAGCGTTCTGACCATCTCGCAACCCAGGTTGATCCACCTCATCCTCACTCTGCGAGCTAGCAGCAGCCGCCTCCTCCGGTACTTGGTGGTTAACAATATCCGTTCTATCACCATCCGCTTGCACTATCTTCCTCATTTCCTCAATTTCAACGTTTGTTAACCACTGGTTCCGTTTGATAGTACTTTTCCGTCTGTGTCTGTTTGTCTGCTTGTAATATAGCTACTTGTTTGGTACTGCTTGACAAGTGAATGGCAGCAGTCTAGTTTTCAGTCTGATCTATTATACTTGATACCTGGATTTTTCAGTGTGTGGTGTGTTGAGGCAGGCACACTTACATGTTATGTGGCGTGTCGTGGCCGAGCGGATAAGAGCACCGAACTCAAGCTCTGGAGTTTCTGTTCAGCAGAGTGTGGGTTCGAGTCCCGGTCGTGACACTTGTGTCCTTAAGCAAGACACTTGTGTCCTTAAGCAAGACACTTAACCATTATTGCTTCGTCCTTCGAATGGGACGTAAAGCTGTTGGTCCCGTGCGTTGTGTAATGCATGTAAAAGAACCCAGTGCACTTATCGAAAAGAGAAGGGGTTCGCCCCCCGGTGTTCCTGGTTTGATTGGCTGCATATTGTGCCACAGCACCTTGTAAACCATTACATGGTGCTATGTAAAGGAATAGGTCTCAAACTTCAAAAACATAGCACCACATATTCCTTGCAGGAAAAATACTGACTGTTGAAGCGCCTTGAGCGTCACTGAGTGACGGATATGAGCGCTATATAAGAAGCCACTATTATTATTTTGTTATGCTTCATTTCCCCCGTACATGGAGTGACAACAGGTTCTGAAAAACTTGCCTTGTAAACTCTCTTTCCAAGAGTTATTGATCAACCCCCAACCTTAGTCTCAGTGTTTTACACAAATGTGGCATACAAGAGTGGAGAGGTTGCCACCATTGTTCGTCATTATGTTTGGCTCATTGAGGGAAGTCTGAGATTCCAGCATACCATGGCGGATTTTGTGCTGTGGCTCATGGCTAAAGGTTTTTCCAATCACAGGGAGTGCCTGCTTAATTTCCTCACACAACAACGTCAATTATTGAGCACGTTTTGTTGTATTTTCTTCATCAAGTCAAGGTTTCATTGTGGCAGCAAATTGAAGCAAGGAAATTGATTACTATAGAAGCTCCACAAAGTTCCAAAAAAGTAGTACCTCGGGTAGGCACAGAACAATTTTTGTAAAATACCAACGAGAAGTGGTTAAGAAGCGATTAGTATTCTTGAGGCTTCTTCATTTGACCTTTGTTTGTTGTTAATTTTACTCACAGAAGTGCGCGTCGTTATTTGGCAAGTTGCTGTGTGGGTATCTTGTGTATGGAACTGGTTGAAATATCCATACTTTTCTTTTGTTGGTATTTCGCAGCAAGTGGGGGATACACCAGAAATGTATCTGTAGAGGATGGCGGTCAGGTATGTTTTGATTTTTCGGATTACATCTTTTTATGCTGGAATTCTTTGCTTTCACTGGTTGCTACATGTAACCTATTGCTTTCGATGGTTGCAAGGCAATTATATAAAAAAGTTTAAAAAAAGTTTTAATGACAAGAATTGTTTTGATTTTTTTTTACTAACAATACATGTTTTCAAGGGTTTCTTTTGTCATGTTCTTTATTATTATTTTGTGTTGGTACTTAAATCACCCTGTAGCCTGACAAAACTGCTAGTAAACACTAGTTCTCAACTTGCTCTATGGGCTACTAAAATCTGTGCGACCTACTTGTTTAAAAATGCTCATATTTATTACTTTTCAGAGGTGAATAGTTAAATTTTAGAATTAGTTGGTTTATTTTTGAGTGTGTGAATGTAACTTCATTTGACCATTAAACTGGCTATGATCGCTACCATTGATACATGAGAAAATTACAATTATGACAATACATGTTTAAAATCTAAGCCACTAAAACTTCCTGGGGGAAGTAAAGCACACAGTTTAGCCAGGTTGGCTAATTAACAAAAAGCTTAAGTGCAGAGTAATAACAAATGATTAATTAAGAAAAACAAAGGTTTTAAGTACTTTTATAAATTGTGACCCGCTCTATCGAATTGAGGAATGTCTCGAAAATTTTGAAAATTGAGTTATGCATACCATGTTAACAAGTAACTCACTGGCTTTCCAGCATTATTATTTCCGTAGCTTATTCTAGTCCGAAGTTATCGGGCAATGAAGAAATTATACAAGACAAGGCCACTTCCATTTTTTACGACGTGTTTATTTAGATAATCGTTTTTAACAACAGCTAGCTATTGTAGCTATGAATACAAACATGCTCAAGAAAACGTACTTTCTGTGGATTTATTCATCTTTTCAAGAATGATCAAGTTTTGTTTAACCTAACACCACCGAAATCGCGGAATCGGTTTTTGTAGTGTTTTTTCATGATTTTCAATTGTCAACAACTTTTGTATGGCGAATTACATGTAAACGTGATTTCCGAGACATTCCTCATTTCGATAGAGCTGGTCACTTGTACAATTGAGGTATAGCCCCAAGTAACCTGCTCCCTTGGGTCTGACCTCGGCGGGAATGTTTGCGCTAACGTTTTTAGAATGTGCATTAAACCAGAATGCATTGTGTTCAAAACATGTAGGCACATTTGCTTCAATCTGTCGGGCCAATCATGCTGTAGTATCCGTAACCTCGGTGTAATTATGCATTCTTCATTGTGCATGAGTAGACATGTTGATACTGTTTGCAAAGCAGCTCTCATGGCTATCAGAAAAATAGCACAGATTCGTCGTTACCTGGATGAAGCTACTACTCTTCGTCTTGTTCACGCTTCCACCACAATTAGACTTGATTCCAGCAATTCTCTTCTGTATGGACTCCCTGATAAAGATCTCGCTAAAATTCAACGTGTACAAAACACTGCTGCTCGCCTCGTTTCTTGCTTGCCTCGTTCTCACCATATTACACCAGTACTAATGAAATTCATAGCTAACACCACCTCTCCCCAGAGCGTTTGCCGATTTTCGGCTTCCAGACAATGCCCTCTATCGGTGGAATAGTTGCCACGTGTGTAGTGTTGAGTGTATGTATTCATTCATTCATTCATTTTATTTCCACATCAATGCAAAAAATAAGAAGCAGAGGTACATTTTTTAATTACATAAACAAGTAGATAAGACTAAACAAAGATGTGGAGGGGATTTGCAAGAAGCAAGCTTGTCGAGTGCGAACCCCCTCATTTATATTATATGTGCTTCAAGTTAAATCTACTTAAAGCGCAAATAACAAAAAACAAACATTTTAAGTTATTGAAATGAGTATAAAATAAATAACAAAGTCAATAAAGACTGGATTTATGGTTTTACTAACTCAACATAAGAATGTCTTGCCCCAAAACTACGGCTCTCATAATAATTATACATTTTTGTCGTGCAAGAAAAAAAAACTTGTGACATTAGGGACTGAATCCTGCCACAAACTGCTCCACTGTTCTGGGGGAGTGCATCCCAGCATCTTATTCTGTCTCTTTAAACATTGTACTTCTCCTCTTCTTCTTTTTTTTCTTCTTTTTTTCTTAAGACAACGATGTTGCCATGTTCTAACTTGTGGCATCTATACTTTGAGAATCATTTCATGATTTATCAAAGATGGCTGAGGTCAACTGAGGAGGTTGATCTTGTGGTATTTCAAGGACATTTACAGTAGTAGACTCAGGCCTTTGCCCGTGGTCTCCTCCTCCTCAAATTGTAACCCGCTGGAATCACTGGTAACGCTCCCACCACAGCCCGTCTTTCCAGTGCTGCTGCTTTGAGTTCTGTTGGTAACACAACCTGACCATTCTCGGTTGTTGTCCACCCAGCGCATCTTTAGTCGGACCACATTTGTCACACGATCTTGCCACTTGATGTTGAACAGGTGACACTGACATTTGCAGCAGTCTTTATGTTCTTTGGATTTGCCTTTGGATGGATTTGGGCACTGTTAGTTTCGAATAACCCAGACAATTTCTTTTTGATCTACATGTAGGTAGGGGTGTGCCGACAGAGAGCATGTCTCAAAGTTTTTGTTCTTTCTGGAAGAACTTTGGTCAAAGTTAACCTGAAACCACTTGACGATGACTAGATATCACTTTTTCCCATTCATGGCAGATTTGTAATCTATTGTTAGTCTCCATCAGATGTATTGATGTCAACTAATCCTGTACTCTTGTCTCCAGAACTATCCGTCTATTAATGCGAAGTAGCGTACGGTTGATTTTTGCATCTGAACCCAAGGAGCTGTCACTGCTATTTTACTTATGGCACATCAAACTGTGTGGTGGCTTTTTGGGTGATTGGTGGATAGGTGCCCAGGTAGGATACATCATCTCACTTCTGTATAAGTCGGTCTTAATATTAATATTATTAATAATATTAATAATAATTTTAATTTTAACTCTGGCAAAGCCCACATGGCTTGTAGCTCAACATCTTTACTGGACCAGCAAATTTGGATAAGACCAGAATCAAAATGAGAAAAAGGGATCTACACAAGGTCACAATTACTACTGTTTTTATTTGATCTGATGGGTTTTATTTTCATACTCAACCGAATTGAAAGATATTTATCAGACTCAAAGTCAACATATGAACACATTTTTTTATTTAAAGATGAGGTTGGGTATTATTATTCACAATCACAAGACCGCCAGGCTTGTCCGGTCCTAAAATTACTTGCCCGATGCTAAAAACACTGGCCTCTGGCATGTGGTCCAGTGTAAATTTTGAGACCTGTATGTGCTTCATAAGTACTGCTACAAGTATCATTGCTTCATAGTAGTTGGCCATGTTTTTGAGGGTCAAGATTTTTTGCATGTTCAATATGCTAGTTTACATTACCGCATTCGAAATAAGCAACAGTGATTAATGTTGGGTTTTCAGGGTAAACCAATGTTCAACTGGCAACAAATTTAAGTCACTATTATATTCTATACAATTTTGAACCTCAATCAACATATACATGTATCTACAATATCAAGATCTATCCGATATCAGCTTCGTTACTTGTCCTATATTCGCAAATCCCTGACCCTGAAAGCTACTGAAATACTGGTTCACGCACTCATCTCTTCACGTTTGGATTTCTGTAACGTTCTCCTTATCAACCTTCCCGACAACCAAATAAATCGCCTTCAACGACTGCAAAACTCGGCTGCCAGACTGGTCACACTTACTAGACGCATGTCACACAACTCTCCAATCTTACAAGCTCTTCATTGGCTCCCGGTTCATGAACGCATCCATTTCAAGGTTCTACTCCTCATCTATCATTCAATACATGGCACATCTCCTGGATACATCCAGGATTCAATACAGCTAAGCGTTTCTACAAGACAGCTTCGCTCTACAAACACCATGCTCCTCCACATCCCTCGTTTTAAACACACCTGGGGAGACCGTTCCTTTTGACATGCTGGACCATCTATTTGGAATGCTCTTCCAATGAACCTCAGACTAGTAGACACCAGTGTTGTAACCAAGTCATTTTTTGTCAAGTCAAGTCAAGTCGCAAGTCATCTTTGGTCAAGTCAAGTCAAGTCACAAGTCATTTTTGTTCAAGTCAAGTCAAGTCGCAAGTCAAATTTTCACAAGTCAAGTCAAGTCACAAGTCAAATTTTCGCAAGTCAAGTCAAGTTACAAGTCACATAATGTCCCGATAAGCCCACTCCCATGATGATGTTGTGACAGACTAAAAAATACAACCATTGAACCACATGCACGGCAATAATTGCCGTGCTTTTTTAGAATTTGAAGGGCATCGCAGCAATTTCGTAAGTGTAAAAAGGGCACCACAGCATTTTTGTCGAATGTGGGGGGTATCATGGCAAAAACTTCATTTTACAAAATTTAACACGACAGGTGTCAGGTGAAAAAACTAAGGTTGAACACAACCACGGATGTGATCTAAAGCAATGCGTCTTCACCACCACAGCATTTTGACTATCCTATGCACAAACACCCCGCAAAAAATTCCCCAAAACAACAAAACAAAACATATTTAAAAAGAAACAAATCTTACGTTTTACATTTAAATAATCTTTCTGTTGATCCAAAATGTCCAAAATGGTGTCATTTTTGTAAAATAAAGCCTATAAGTTGTGCAGTTTTCCGTAAACAAGCTAACATTTTCATTCTTTGAAGACCATACTGTCGACGGCTTTTGCGTGAATACCAGTGGCTCATTGCTCTGTACACGTTTTTTTCGCGCACCAGCGATGGTGATTATTGCAATTCGAGGGAAAAACCCTTTTCCCCGAGCATGCGCAGACACGTAAAGTCTTTTGTCAAGGCGTTTCAAACAGGTGTTGTGGGATATTTCACCAATAGAGGGCTTTTACTCCAATGGTATCGCATTGTTTTGAAACGCCCTCTAGCGTTCAATGTTTCCTATCTTTATTGTTGAGCATAAAGGAACGACGTAACAAAGACTAGCAGCCTCTAAATTGGAAAAGACGTGACCGCGTGCGTTGTGTAAACTGTGATCGCAATGTGGTCCGTGTTTTGCGGAACTTCCAAGTGAATTGTTTCGACATTAATTTATCCGAACCCTAAAAATGTAAACGTATAACTTCACATTTAATATTCCTGTGTTGTAACCAAGTAATTTTTTCTCAAGTCAAGTCAAGTCGCAAGTCATATTTGCTCAAGTCAAGTCAAGTCACGAGTCATTTTTGCTCAAGTCAAGTCAAGTCGCAAGTCAATGAAATTGGCGACTCGAGTCTGACTCGAGTCCAAGTCACCGACTCGAGTCAACAACACTGGTAGACACTCTCTCCAGCTTCAAAACTAACTTGAAAACTCACTTGAAAACTCACTTGTTCAGTCTTAGCTTTAAGTACCATCATTAGCAGAGTTCTTTTTCTATGCGCCAGGAGTGTCTTTCTGACAGATATGGCGCACTACAAATGTCCATTATTATTATTATTATTATTACTCATTGAAGTCGATGTTGTTGTGCAGCCGGCAGCTTTCATCTTGTTTTCCATCTCCGTCTTGAGACAGCCTCATGTAGTTATGCTCTATCTAGTCTACATGTTCATTTTGTTGGTGGTGTTTGCAGTGCATTCCCATGCTACTTTTGGCAGACAACTTCTTGAATGAAGCAGTGTCTGAATCGGCGGCTACGGCTATGTTTGGATCACTGGATCATCATGCGTTGGAGTATAGGACATCCTTATCAACTACATGTAGTCGTAGCCGTAGCTGTAGCCGCTAATTCGTTTACGCCCTTATAAGATATTGGAGGAATTGGGTTGTGAGGATTTCTAGTCCGGTGCTGTTCAATGTTCAGAATATGCAAATATTTAAATAGTTAATGGAACTCTGTCCCCGCATCAGTCCCTTGCCACCTTATAGGGCTAAAGCAGCATTCTCCCTTAACAGTGGTCCGCTGGCCAAATGCCAGTTAAAACACCTGAGGACCAGTCAAAACTCACTCCAAGTGGTCCAATTTAAGTTAAAGTACAGACAAGGGAAAAAGCTGGAGGACCAGTGAAATGAAAAGCTAACTGGTCAGTGCTGGATAGTCACTGAAGAAGTTAAGGGAAAACCCTGGCTGAAGTGTCTCATGAGGGTCTAACATGGTTGTAAATGGAATAGTTAAAGCGCCTGCTCATTTTGAGAAAAAACCCAAATAACTTTGCTGAATTGTTCATCGAAGTCACAAGAAAATACCGGGAAAATCTCACATGATTTAACTGTTTTCAAACATTGGGTTTTTGAACTCGCAGGGTTCCCTCCATGCACAAGCTACATGTAGCATATCGGCAGATGCACGCGAATTGCGGCTGATGTACAAAAAATAAAAATTCATTCATTTTTGTTTTTACTTTAGATCAAATTCAAACAAATCATCAAGATAAAACCATTTAGAATGTCCCAGATTACACAAAAGAGCTTTTAATGTAAAACCAAAGATTAACACCAAGTAAAAAACATTCCAAGGGCCTTGTTTCATTTTCAGTGTGCTTAGGCCAAGTTTCCAAAATTTGAGTCCAGAATGCCGTACAGTGTGGAAAAAAAAACCTGGATGAGAACCCTGGAAACATGAAATCAAAAATAATTGATGTACTCATTTTTCAAATACTAAAGCATTTGAAGCACATATATTTCAAGGGAAGTTTGGCACCTTGAAAATCTGTTTGATGTACCATGTAAGGTATGTGCAAATCTGTGAACATTTATGTTTTTATGTGCACAGCCTTTACACCTCATGAGAGGTACATAATGTACATGTACATGGGAGGTACTTTGTGGTACTGCAAGTGTGTGGCTTTAAATGGCATCAGTTTTTCAACTGGAGCTCGGCGACAGCTTGAGGCTGGTGGTTGAAATCTTAGCTTGTTGTGTAGATGGTTGTGATGTTCTGCCTCAGTTGGTTAAGCAAGACTTCCAAACATGAATGAGGCAATACCAGTATGAGGAGCCAGTCTTCACTGCATGGTAATGATCAGGTTGGTGGCTGGTCACTGTAAATGGACCGAGCGGAAGGCCAGACTGTGAGCTTTTGAAAATTAACAGCACCATAAATAGAAATACTTTGGTTAGTATGGGATTTGAGGCATCGCATGGTGAGGTATCAATGTATATTTGGTTTGCGGTAACACCATGTATATATCTACTTGCTAAGTAGATTTTGTTCTTTGAGAACTTTTCTTGCTATTTATTCTACTGCCAACTTTGGTTGGTGTTCAGCTTTATGCTTGGCATTATGTTGGTTTCATGCGTGTACCAGCAACCTTAAATTGATACATTGTCTGCGTGTTCATGCGCAAAATCTCCTTGAAAAACAAACACAAAAACAATTTGCACATTGAAAACAGTTGATTTGATAGTTCCTGCACAACAAACCATACACACAGGGGTAAACTCCTATACTTCCAGCAAATTAACAAATACTACAATAGCTTGGTAGCCAGTGGAAACCAGTGGGGCTGTCATGGCCGAGTGGTTAAGAGCATCGGATTCAAGTTCTGGTGGTTTAGTCATCGGGGTGTGGGTTCGAGTCCCGGTCATGACGCTTGTGTCCTTGAGCAAGACACTTTGCTATAATTGCTTCTCTTCACCCAGGGGTATAAATGGGTACCTGTGAGGGTAGAGGATCGATGAGCGCTGATAATCGGCTGCCGCGAGGTCCCATGGCCTGATGAACGGGGGAATAATATTGTAAAGCGCTTTGAGATTGTTGATACGATGGAAAGCGCTATATAAGCACCACAATTATAAACCTGTAAGCAAGGTGCTTGCTACAATGTTTGTAAACCATACACACTAGGTAAACCCCTATCCAACCATTGTCTTGGTTTTGTTTATGCCCAATACCTATCTTTGTTGATTAGTATAAATAATGGCATCGGACTAACTGGCTAGGTGGGCATGGGTCATTTTCTCTTGTTTCCATGTTCCATAGTAATTCGGCTAACTGACCAGAGGTATGGCTCAACTTATTTTTTATTTTTGGGGGCATTAGTGCAAATGGAGAGAAACAAGTGGACTGACAATTTCCTGCCTTCCCCTGTTCCCCTATAGACCCCTTGCATAACGCGGAACGCTAACTGGACCCTGAGGTCACGCACACTATTTTACGCGCAAAGAACACCTATCGTCCAATCATCTGCCTCCTTTGACCTCAGTGAGGGTGCTTTTTTAGCATGTGATGTCATATGCAAGGGGTCTATTAACAAATGTTAAAATTATTTCAAAGTGATCCTTTTGTCCAACCAATAGATGTATACAGCAGTTCATTGCGGCCAACGTGCGATTGATTGTTACCATGGAAGAGCATGAGCTGTCTGTGCTATTTTACTTGTGGTACATCAAACAGTGCGGAGGATTTTTGCGTAATTTACTGACTGAGAACGGTGGGCAGGTACGAGGATGAATGTTTGAGTTGCATGATTATTCCCATGCCGACCAAGCGCACTTGACAAGAGTCTCTGAAAGTCAAATGCTGGCTTTGCTCAGTTTCATCCCATCCTTTTCAGTTCATTTGCTCATTTGCTGAAATAGTTTACTCATCCTGTACTCTCTACATGAAAATAAATGGATTTTATCATTATCTGAAGATATCAAGGGCCTCTTAAGACATACATCAACCTCCCATTCGTCCCCCCCTACATTAAGAGTAAAAATTATTTTCGTTAACATTTGTCACCTTATACGCTGACTTCTTTATTTACTGGAAACTTTTCTGATCAAGAATTAATATTTTGTTGAGGTTGTTTGAGAAACTAGGCTTTTAACCAATCCTGAACCATGTTGTTAAGGTGGTGTTCCCGTTTAAGTTACAGTGTTATTGTATTGTTATAGAAGTGTTACTTTCATGTGAATGTAGAGTATTCCCCCAATTTTGTTTCCCTACCACGCTTCTAACATCCTTCATTTCTCACAATGTTCACTATTCATCATAATACTTGTGCTAGTTTTATGTATGCTGTGTATTAATTTGTCCTGCTTAGCAAAACTCCCAAAAGCTGCTAAGCAGGATGCTCATTAGCTTGCTTAGCATTAACATGTACATATGAATACGTATCAATTTTGCTATTGATCCTCAGTCAAATCTGCTACTTTTTTCAGGAGTAGACCCCTTGCTTTGGCTGCCATCTCTGAGGTCAAACAGTGGAAAAATGCAAGTGTGTACGCACTGCGCACAACTCTCAGCCAATGATAGGTCTTCATTTACCTCAGTGGGGGGCGCTGTTTGGGCGTGTGACGTCATATGCAAGGGGTCTATTGCTTTGCATACAATAAGTTTTGCTCAGTATTTGAACTGCGATCGCGGCCAAATCTTGCCCCCAGACAAAGATTTGGGAGGGGGGGGGGGGGGGGGCATAGGCTCTCTAGATTATGGAGTGAGATTGAGGAGATAAGCCCTTATAAAATCTCAATCTCTTATGCATGACACTACAATTAGTCGTAATCCTTTCAAATCAGCGAATTTAAAAGTAGGGTCATAGATTGGTAAACAATCCCCCAAAACTTACTTGGTGAGAAGCACTGCAGCTGTTGATAGTATAAACTATCTTGAGAAAAGATTCCCCTCTAAGTAACATGGTTCGGATGATATTTCACCCCCCAAAATTTGAATCTGAGAAATGTTTCATGCATAAATGGTTTCTCAAATTTCTGAGGGTTTGTTTCTGTTAGCGAATGCTGCGGCCAGAGATGGGGTTGCTACCCGCTGTTACCTCGCTAAACGTTGATGGATTCAATGTTCTTGTGAAAATACCTTGACAGTTTTTGCTTGTTCTTTAACTCGGGAAGTAGACACTGTATTAAGCTGGAACTTTCACAGGTGACTTTTATTGTGTCTTTCTGTATAATTTTACCTATAAATACGCATTACGTTGACAAAAGCCAATCTATGAACCTACCTATAAACAAAGTGAAATACTTTTTGAATAACAATCAAACCTTGGTGTATAACGCTTGCATGAATTTAGCTAAATGCATTCTCAACTTGTTTTGGGTTGCCAGAGAGGGCCCAGTCTATGATTTGAATCCTGCATTTCCGTTCAGCATGAGCTAGTCAGTGGATGGCATGAGTGATTTTAATAGGAGTAAGCTAGGTTTATTCTAAGAAGTCCACACTAATAAGATTAGATGTTTTAAGGAAGTCCACATCAATAAGACCTGCCAAATGAAAGAGATGAACTTTCTCATTGTGTTCAGGAGAAACATCTCGTAAATTAAATAGGACAATAGAATATCGCAAACTGCTTCCCAACCAAAAGGACCTATAGTATAAGTGCAAAAAATAATTAATGGCCCGATGTTTCGACCCTAGCAGAGTCTTTCTCGAAGGCTCACACAAATTTAGTCTTCAAGAAAGACTATCCTAGGATCAGGCCATTAACTATTTGTTTAATTAAATAAAGTCAACAAATAGGATTTAATCATAGCTGACTGATCAATTTCGATGTAATTGTTAAATTACTAGGAGCGGAAGTTTGTTGGTGGATCTCAGCAGATAAGCATTAAGATTGGTGAGAAGATCGGAAAGGAGAACATCAAGATGGAGAGTCCAGTGTCTCAAATTGAACAGAGCGAGGAGTCTGTCTCTGTTCACACCATCAATGGGGATGTCTTCCAGGTACAAATTAATGTCGACACAAAATTTATGACATTTAAGAAGATATTTTCTTAGGGAAGGCTAAGAAAGAAAAGTTCAAAGTAAATTCGCCTGAGGGAATGCTATGAGAGAGTGGCTTTTCCAAAAGGTTAACCATGAAGTCAACTTTGTCAAGTCTGAGATTGAAGAGCTATTTTAAGAAGTAGACAATGAAGCCATTTTCATTGAGTATAACTTTAAGAAAGTCTAAATTAAGAGACCTGCTTCATCAAGACATAGGGCCTTCACCAACTATAGAAAAGTCTTAAGTATGAGACTACTCCAAAACAAAAAGAATGCATCTTCACCAACTCTAGGAAAGTCGTAAGATGAGAGACTCACTCCAAGACAGTAACGAAGTCGTCTTCATCAAGTCTAAGATAGAATTGTAGTTCCAAGGACTGTCCTGTACTGATATTTTTGTTTTGTCTGACAGGCCAAGTATGTAATCAGCGCAATGGCCCCGCCCATGACTCAGAAGATTCACTACAACCCGCCCCTTCCTCCCAGAAGAAACCAGCTCATATCCAGAGCCCCTTTAGGCAGTGTCATCAAGTGCATGGTATACTACGACAAAGCATGGTGGAAGGATAGAGGTCAGGAACTAGAGTAGCACTGAAGGTTTCATTTTTAGCTAACAGAGCTGTCCATTATTTCCAATTTTAGTTGATGTAAGAGTTGCATTGGGTATAAAGAATTAAACAAATACATATATTAGTTGTTTTTACCCTCACACTGATGTGGGTGGCATGGTTGGCGTGTGCGTAAAGCGCTAACCTCTAGCCACTTTGGCCCTGGTTCGATTACCGGCTAAGGCCATTTGTGAGTAGAGTTGTGGGTTGGTTCTCTCCTATGCATTGAAGGTTTTTCTCCAGGCCCGGAAAAATAAACCGCTTTCAATCATAGGCTGTGCTCTGTGGTCATATATGGGTACATGTGACTGGCTGCCTAGGGCATCCTTGCATGCCTGTAGCCCAAACACGTTGCAGCCGCGTCCTTCGCAATTCAGCTTCTCAGATGCGAGTAAGGATGATCAGCCTCCCAAATTGTTAGTATTATTATAAATAAGTACTCTATATATAACCGCTGCTAAACAGAGAGACTTTTTGTTCTCATTGATTTGATTGTAGATTTCTGCGGCTCAACCTTCAATGTTGATCCAGCCAGTCCAATGGTGTATTCACTCGATGACACAAAACCTGACGGTAGCCACCCAGCGCTTATCTGGTCAGTATTACCAAGTATTAGCTGGCCCCCCACCATTCTAAAGCAGGGCCCAATTTCATGAATTTGCTTACTGCGGAATTCTGCGCTTACAGCCCATAGAATGATGTGCTTTACAGGACATCGTAAGTGCAAAGTTCCGTGTTGACACAATCAGCGACTGCAGTCACGTGACCCATAGTGGGTTTACATTGTAAACCAACCAAGCAAGCAAAGCGCAGCATGAATGGAAACGCATGGCTGCTTCCGAGTGCTTTTGAAATTAAGTGGGAAGCAGCCATGCTTTTCAATGCTCACTGACATAGCTTGCTTTGTTTGTTTACATTGTATACCCACTATGAGTCACGTGACTGAAGTCGCCGATTGTGTCTGTTGGACTCTAATGTCTTTTCGTTAGACCAACAAGCAGTGCCCAGTGACATTAGAAGTCTGTTCAAATCCTGTAATTAGCAGTGGGTACCAAAACAATTTATCCGATGTAAAAAATTGTTTTGTGGATTTAACAAATCAACAACTTTAACCTTTTAAGTGGCAGCAAGCGGCTTTTACCAAAATGCCCATAGCGGCCACAGGGTTTGACCTTCTTCCATTCAAACAAGAGGGTCAAAGAAAAGGTATTGAACCAAATTGAGATTTCATATGTGTCCCATGTTAACATAGAACGTAAATTTCCAAAACAAAACCATGCATTTCTGATTCCTAATATTTTCCTGGCATTTTTCCCAACAAGATTAGCAATGTCTGGGCATATGGTGACAGTTATACAGAAATTAATGGTCTCTAAAGGGTTAACTTAATTAACTGGTGCATAACAAATCAAATACATTACATACATGTATATATCATCTACAATTATACCAAGTCTCAATTCATTTCATAAACTTTCATAAAAAGCTGTTGGATGATTTTGTGGGTTTGAATCCTGGTCTGGTGTGCTGGTCAGTTGCAACACTTGTGTCCTTGAGCAAGGCATTTTATCATGATTGCTTCTCTACAACCAGGAGTACAAATGGGTACCAGTGAGAGCTGGGGAGTAACCTGCAATAGACTGGCATCCTTTTCAGGGGGAATGGAAAGATTATCTTTTGTTTAATGCAAAGGAAAACAGATTTAAACACCGGCCTGATAAGCCATATTGGCTCGGAACAGACTTTACGTTTTTTACAAAATGATTTCTTACAACTGAAAATTAATTGACCTGTCATCTGTAATGTTTTAACCTTTGTTTTTCACGCTTTCTTGATGCAGTTTTGTGGCTGCCAACAAAGCCAGAGAGTTTTGCGGCATCAGCAAAGAGGAAAGGTACGTTGGAAATTTGGGTCGAACAAAGAAAAATTGACTAGAACGGGATTTGAACCTGCGACCTCTGGATTAACTCTTCCCGAATTAACTTCTTCACGAACTCTTCCCGAATTGTTAGGATAACTGTGGCATGAAGTGGATTGGTAGGGTCTCGCACAATGGAGTGGAATTTTACCAAAGTATCAATTTCAAAATTACTGTTTAAATTGTTACCATCCCTGTTTATTATTTTGGATACCATCTCAGTGACATACTCAAGTTTTTTAGTATTCTTTAAGGAGAGACAGCTGTACCATACAATGCCACAGAATGAGAGAATGGATTGGATCACACTATGATAAAATAGAAATATAATTTCATCACAAACATTAAAAGACTTAAGTTTCCTAATAAAAAAGACACGTTGGTTTGCCTTGCTGACAAGTTTTTGAGTGGTGGTGTTCCATTTGAGATCTTTATTGATATAGGTACCCAAATACTTGTATTCAGTAACCATGTCAACTTATACCCTGTTCAATAACAGGTTCAACATTGTTTGTTTTTTCTATGTTGAGAACTAAAAAGTTTTGATAAACACCAACCAATGAACTAAATCATCTACTTCCTGTCGGTGGTGGGTTTCATTGTTATTAGAGTACCGGTAGATGTTACCAGTCAGGGTAGTGCCATCTGCGGACTTAATCATACAACACCAAGGAAAACTGCACCTACAGTCACAAGTATACAATGTGAAAAGAACTGGAGAGAGGACACAGCCTTGGGGGGCACCAGTACTAATAGTAATAACATCAGAAATTGAATGCATTAAATGCACTCTTTGTGTTCGGTTTGAGAGAAATCTACTTCTCCATAATGTTAAATAAGGATTAACATCCATATTTCTAAGTTTTTGTACAAGTAAATGTGGCTGTATGGTATTGAATGCTGAGGAAAAACCAACAAAGAGATCTCTAACATAATTTTTAGACTTGTCTAAATGTTGGTAAATGTTGTGAGTGAGTGTAAGAATGGCATCTTCTACCAGAACATTTGGCAAATTGTTGGTGATCAGCAAAAGCCTTTGTTTGCACTTAAAATGATACCCTTTACAACATTTTCAAAACATTTCACAATGATAGCAGGTCGCAGGTTCAAGTCCCGCTCCAGTCAATATTTCAATGTTCAACCCAAAATTGAATTTTAAAAATGCAATTAATAAGTTAACAGATGTAATGGAAAATTGTTTGGTTTCTTTTCCAGACGGGACAGGTTGTGTAGATGTTACAGTTCTGCCTTCGGTGGAGCTGAGGAAGCCTTACACGTATGTCATTTCATTATTGCTATTATGAGAATTTATGGGTTAATGAGGGTTAATAAGGGAATCAAAGTGTGTTGAATCGGGGATTTTGAGGTTCGTTTTTCCGAATCCAAAAATACTGTAAATGTTACTTATAGACCTTTCTATTGCAATGTCACAGCCCAAGTTTTTGCCAAC
Source organism: Leptasterias polaris (assembly GCA_037783415.1). Taxonomy (NCBI): domain Eukaryota; kingdom Metazoa; phylum Echinodermata; class Asteroidea; order Forcipulatida; family Asteriidae; genus Leptasterias; species Leptasterias polaris. Next base: position 7,741,797 of record JAZGTN010000040.1, on the reverse strand, counting down.
CGAGGTTGGAAAACTATAGAAAGCCATAACTGCAAATCAAAAACAGATAGCCATAGTTTGTAGCAATGTTACACAAATATTCAAAAATAGTGTTGAATTTGTTTGAAACAAATCAACCAATCATGGAAGGTATTTCAGTTCATGAATCTTTACAGAAAATGTTGAATTCGGTCACAACATTTTTTAACACGATTGAATGTTTTGCTAACAATTGGCCGTCTATGCCAACCGGCGCACTTTGTTTATCAACAATGGAAAGGTCCATAAAGTATTTCAGTTATGATTCACTCTTAAGCTGGGAGCTTCTTCAGACTGGCAATTATGTCCAATGCTCAACTGCCTTTTGTACCCTTTCTTGGTGGTCATAGAGGGAGCTTTGGGCGTGGTTTGGACTCGTTGGTCATAGATGTTCTGGAGTTGGCAGTTGAGCATTAGAGATGGTTACCGGTCTGAAAGAGGTCCTAGCTCTGGAGTGGAACTTAACAAAGATAATATGTAATTTTTAGAATCGGAAAAACGAACTTCAAAATCCATGATTATGAACAATCCAGGTGAACTTATTTAATGGTGTGTTGAATCGGTTTCAAACTAGTGGTTTAATTACGATGGGGCCTTGTTCTTGATAATTTTATAGAGTAAAAGTAGTAGCCTGGGTGACTAGCGTCGAAGTCATGACTATTGACTGCTATGTCTAGTCGCGACTTCCGCTTTAACTACCCGGTTAACCGCGCCGTCATGACTACTGACAAAATAGTCGCCACTGTTGTCGAGGTGCAACTAATTGAAGCACGCCTAGTCAGGTAGTGAATTTCACTAGTCGCCCAAGCCAAATTGTCATTGTCTGCTCTGATATATTGTTGCATCAAAAGACTTGCTAACTGCAATGGTGTCCATTGCATGCTTACTTCACATTTCAGCCTGAATTTTACTCTCTTGCACCTGCGGCGATCCACAGTCTTTAGTTTTAAAAATAGTCACGACTTGTGTCAAAGTTGCAACTAATTGAAGCGCAACTAGTCAGATAGTGAATTTCACAAGACGCCTAGAACACATTTTTAGGTGTGCCCCTTTTCTTCTTATCGAAAGTTGATAAAAAACAGATGGTGCAATCTCCATGATATATTATATTGTATGCGTTCTTTCATTGGGCTGTGTACATATTGTGCCTGCAGTAAGTCCAGATCCTTTGGCTCTGGTAACATGTGATGTCACAGGTCACATGGTCTATAAGTTACCTGTCATTGCAACAGCTCCCTGGCATTTTTTTTAATGCGAAAAATAGTTAGTGGCCTGACGTTTCGACCCTAACAGAGTCTAAATGACAACACAACGCAAATAAACAGGTATACTGGTGTAACAGAAGCAGTCAAGTGGAAAGAGATGAAAAATATAATATAATAATAATAATAAAAGCTTTATTTAATGATGGTAACCATGTCACCTAAAAAGATGATTTTCAATGGGCCATCCCTAAAAAGTACAATCAGAAAATAAGATAAAAAAATACAAGAAAACAATACAAAGATTGATAAAAATGCAAAGAACAAACTTAAAAAGGCAAGCAATGGTAACACCACACCCCAGTCAGAACAAAGTAAAACCTAGTTAAAAAAACAGAACTATAAATATATAAAAAGCACACAAGTACATAATAAGCATTGGAGTTCAAAATGAGAGAGGCAGAAAGCACACAGAAAAAGCGAGGGATGAACAATGAAGAGGTTGACAAAGGGGGTTGGGGTAGAGGGAAGGGCTGGTTTTTCATAAGAAGTCGGAAACACAAAGGACCAAATTAAAAAGTGGGAAGGAGAAAAGGTGATTAAATTAGTCAATGAAGCAGACTAAATTGTGGTTTATCTGTAGGAAAAAGGAGAAGGCAAAGACAAAAAGGTATTCATCATTTCCTACTTGGATGTTCAGACCATGGCTCTGAATGGTCTGGAGGCGCCTTATCTGCAGTTTGGATGTTCAGACCATGGCTCTGAATGGTCTGGAGGCGCCTTATCTGCAGTTTGGATGTTCAGACCATGGCTCTGAATGGTCTGGAGGTGCCTTATCTGCAGTTTGGATGTTCAGACCATGGCTCTGAATGGTCTGGAGGCGCCTTATCTGCAGTTTGGATGTTCAGACCATGGCTCTGAATGGTCTGGAGGCGCCTTATCTGCAGTTTGGATGTTCAGACCATGGCTCTGAATGGTCTGGAGGTGCCTTATCTGCAGTTTGTCCCTACTCATACAAACAGTCTGTTGACATTTTCTTTATGTACAATTTCAGCCCATCAACTACAAGGAGAAGAACTGGATGAATGAGCAGTACTCCGGGGGTTGCTACACCTCCACCTACGGCCCTGGTGTTCTTACTCAACTTGGAAAGTAAGTCGTGATTCATCTCAAATAATTGCATCTTACAGTCGGAGAAGTAATTCTCTGAAGTTGTTGAAATGGTCACACATTATGCGCCGACACCCCTATTTCCCTACTCCCATAGGTTTTGACACCCCTATTTTCCAACACCCATGTTCTACCACCCCTAAGTTCCGAACACCTATGTTTCAACACCCCTATGTTCTGACTTCCCTATGTTCTGACACACCTATGTTCTGACACACCTATGTTCTGACACACCTATGTTCTGACACCCCTATTTCTGACACCCCTATGTTCCAACATCCCAATGTTCCAACAACCCTAACCCTAACCCAAAACCCTAGCATGTACATCACAAGGGGTTATTGGAACACAGGGTTGTCAGAACATAGTGCAGTCGAAACAGAGAGCAGTCACCTATAATGTCTGATGATGTTTGTTTGGTTTTGTTTTCAGAGAGCTCCGTAAGCCGTTTGGCAGAATGTACTTTGCTGGGACTGAAACTGCTACCCACTGGGCTGGCTACATGGAAGGAGCTATACAGGCTGGAGAGAGAGCGGCTAGGGAGGTAAGCTTGGGTAACAGTGGGGGGTTATGAGGGTGACTCCTTGCACCAAAATGGGTACCCAAAATGGATACCCAAAATGGATACCCAAAATGGATACCCAAAATGGGTACTTAAGAGTAATTAGTGAGTTCCTATTGACCCAGTTCACCTGTTGTCATCTTCACAATAATCTTGGTTGCGCCATTTTGGGAGTCGATGTCCCTGTGTGTTATACAGTGTAGTGCACTTTCGTGCTATGTACCGTTTTCATTCCATGGGTACCCAAATGGGTACTCGGGTATTCCAAACACATTTGTAGTAAACTGAGTGGGATTCCAAACACATTTGTAGTAAACTGAGCTGTATTCCAAACACATTTGTAGTAAACTGAGCTGTATTCCAAACACTTTTGTAGTAAACTGAGCTGTATTCCAAACACATTTGTAGTAAACTGAGTGGGATTCCAAACACATTTGTAGTAAACTGAGCTGTATTCCAAACACATTTGTAGTAAACTGAGCTGTATTCCAAACACTTTTGTAGTAAACTGAGCTGTATTCCAAACACATTTGTAGTAAACTGAGTGGTATTTCAAACACATTTGTAGTAAACTGAGCTGTATTCCAAACACATTTGTAGTAAACTGAGTGGGATTCCAAACACATTTGTAGTAAACTGAATGGGATTCCAAACACTTTGTAGTAAAGTCAGTGGTTCAAGCACATTTGTAGTAAAGTCAGTGGTATTTCAAACACATTTGTAGTAAACTGAGTGGTATTCCAAACACATTTTGTAGTAAAGTCAGTGGTTGAAACACATTTGTATTAAACTCAGTGGTATTTCACTTACCCTTTAAGCCAGTCTTAGTAAATTCTCAAAAAAAAAACTAAAACTCTTTGGTCTTATGCCTCAAGAAAAAAAAGTTCAGTGTTTTAATAAAATTACTTTTTCTGAAAACCAACTCTGTACCATCTCTTGAGTTGTTCAATCAATTTGTAAAAGTAAACAGACTGGTTCAACTGTTTGCTATAGGGTCATAGATTGGTTTTTGGCAATGTAATGCTGATTTATAGGCAAAATTATCAAGAAAGATACAATAAAAGTCACCTGTGAAAGTTTCAGCTGAATACAGTGTCTACTTGTTGAGAAAACGGAAAAGCTGTCACGGTATTTTCACAAGAATGTCAAATCCATCCACGTTAAGTGAGGTAACAGTGGGTACCAGCCGGCCACATCTCTGGCTGCTGCAGCAATTGCGAACGGACACCAACCCTCCAAAATTTGAGAAACGATTCATGCATGAATCGTTTCTCAGATTCAAATATTTTGGGATGAAATTCTATCCAAAACCATATTACCTTTTACAATTAAATTGATCTAAGGATAAAATGTCAACAAACAATACTAATCATAAACAGTTATTAAACTGACACTTGAGGAATTCAAACTGCATGCAGTGATATGGTGCCAGGCTCGCATTGCCTAAAAATGCACACTGCAAGGTTGATTGTGTGATGACTGACCTCTGGTGAACGGGGTCAATAGCCCCTTCAAGGAGGTCACAGGTCAGTTGATATGAAGGGGGGGGGTGAGCGAAGGAACAATTTATGGTCTATAATATTTGTCCTCTTTCTGATATTTTCTGTATCCTTAGATTCAGCACAGAATGGGAAAGATTGATGAGAGTGAAATATGGCAGGATGAACCTGAATCAAAGGTTGGTCACAAAGAACAATTATTTTATTTTATTTGTTTGTCAATCTTTCATTTAAATTTCTGTTAAATTACTGGGCCCAATCATCATTCTCCACGTACTGAATTTCTGCACTAGCTGTGTAAGCGTAGAATGCCAAGTAACGTGGACCAGCAGCGTAACTAAGGTAAATTTTTAGGGGGGGCACAACGGGGGAACCATATTTTCTAGGGGGGGGGGGCACTGCTGGCAAATCAACTATAGATTCCTTTGCACTTTTTAAAAACTTGATATTTATCTACGCAATAGCGGGTTCCAAACAGACCCTCAATTAAACCAAAGTGAATATGTTTTTTTGTTTTTTTTCCCTTTCTTCTTTTTCGCACATCTAGAACCATGCAGTTACTGTTTGAATGTGTAGGAATAAACAGCACTGGAAATCAATCATAACTGTTAACAAGGGATTGCGAGACCATACAGAGTCTTTTTTTATTGGGATTTATGTATTTGAGGACTGGCACTAGTATTTGTTTATTACACACTTGGGGCCATGCACAGTAGTAGGCCTAATCAGTGTTAAAAACTTTGATCTTTTTTAGAAATAGTTTTGACCCATCCGCCCCCCCCCCCAATTTTTTTTCATATTGACAAACTATTTAATATACCCTACACACTGAAGAACAAAGTAATGTCTCAAATGAAGCAGATATTTTAGATCAATGCTCTCACAGCTCAAGAGTTTTCAATTACTTTTCCTCATGTACTTACTATAAATGCAACGGCACCCAGCATGTTGTGTAGCTTCATGTGACACTACCGTACCGTATTTAACGTGGCAGACTGTGGCAGAATGGGGCGCGCGCGGGCGATGAGTCATCATACAATTTGCGGATGTTGGTAAAAATAACAACTGTCCATTGCAAAGGTACAACAAATATGTGTAAATAGAAAAATAGTTTGAAACATTATAAAAATTCTGGTAATTATTATAGTCTCAAAGGTTCAGATTTCAAATGGGGGGCACCCGGGGGGGCACTGACATCAATTGGGGGGTGCACGTTCTCCCCCCCTTAGTTACGCCACTGACGTGGACTACACAAGCGCACAAGCAAAAATTCCCTGCTAACCCGTGAAATACACTTGACGTAAGCGCGGAATTCCCTACTTCCGTAAGCGCCGATTCTTTGCTTACGGTAAGCAGAGCCATGAAATTGGGCCCAGATATGTGGTGTTTTTTTTTAAAGACTCTTAAAGATTTAATTCCTCTTGGTAAGAGCTACTGTCATTTTCATTTTTCATCTTACAAAACATTTTGTCATGTGCCTGGAAGAGCGTTACTAAAAGTTACCGGAGAAAGGATGAAAGCAATTAATGTGCAAAATTGTGTTTGAAGAAAACTGAGTGTGAAAGTTTGATAAGTTTTTGTCCATTCATAAGTCACCATAGGAAAGTTAAATTCTGCATGGGAGTGGGACAACATGTCGTTGTGGGTTATTATAGAAACAACAAAATAACAGTAATACAATTGTTTTTTTCAGGAGCCATTTTATTGCTTACGGCCCTCTGTTACTGGAACAAATAGTATTTTGTGTGCCTGGAATAAGGCATAGAGCCTTATGCCCTTCTTCCGTGCACTGTGCACTGCGCACAGCGATTTACAAAAAAATTGTTGTTTTTCCTCTGTTCCAAATGATTACCAATGTTGTGTTTTTGAAGTAATATGGTGCTGCATAATCCTGAGGAGTTCAGATGGTTTTGGGAATACTCAATGACCAAATGAACTGGTGTAAAAAATAGTCCAAAGTGCGTTGAGAGGACCAACTGACTCTGAATGTTACATAATAATTACTTGTTAACTGTTTGTTATTATTTCTTCCTTGAAGCAAAATTTTTCTCAAATGCAATGAAATAAATCCAACAGTATTGGGGTAAATTGTTCTGTGTTTTTGTCTGTTGGAAACCAGTCAAAACTCAATACATTACATGAGAATTTCGCTGGTAGCCTGTCACTGCTTAGCAACTCAACCTCTTATCGTGACCCCTTGGCTTGACCCTGCATTACAGGGATGAGAAATTTCTTGACGTTTGTCAGAATTCAGACTTTTTTATGTCTGTCTGGTAAGCAATCAATGCTGTGTTTTTTCTTCAAATAAAATAAGTCATGCTCTCTCCTCTACTTCTCTAGTATTGATGATTGTGTTCCCAAAAGCTCCTTGGAATCTATTTGAAGGGGCTACCGGTATCAGACGCCATCATTTCAATGTACCTCCTAAGATTTGGATCCCTGTTTCAGACTTTTTTTGTCAGCAGTGACTCTCGCCCCTGTATGGGCAAATTCTTCACAATTTTGATATTGTTTTGATATATTTTTTCGACTTCAACAGGAGGTACCAGCCCTTCCGATACCAACAACATTCTACGAGCGAAACGCTCCATCTGTTCCTGGCTTGCTGACATTCATTGGTCGTACTGCTGTCTTGTCAGCCGCTATCGGAGCCTTCGCATTCTTCCGCCTTAAGAATAAATAGAGAGCATCGACTGACGAGCCAATAAAACCACCCCTGAGGATATTCCTGACCGAGCCAAATCTATGGAAACATTCATAAAACAATTATTTTACTTAAAGGTATTATACAGGACTGGTAAGGATAAAAAACACATCATGACTGAAAGCTCACTGATTATGAATTATGCACAATGTATTGTGTTTGGTTTTTCACCATTTTCTCCTTACTCACACAACAGATGAAGCCCAAATTTTCACAGATTTGTTATTCCATGTATATGGGTGATCACTAAAAAAAATGAGCAACAATCTGCAACTATCTTGATGACTCTACCAATCCTGTATAATAATAACTTTAATTGTTTCACAGAAAAAAAAATCACTTGGTAATCAGTCAACATTACATGAGACTTTTGCTGGTAGCCTGTTGCTGCTAATTGCAGCTTGACCTCTGTATTGTGGTCAAACTGTTGATGCCATGAAGTCTGCTCTAAAATTTTAGTCTAATGTTGCATGATTTTAATCATGGGGTGTGGTGTTGGTAAAAAGCCTTGTTTATGATTAAGTGGGTGTTTAGAGGGTTCTACTTATTTCTGGTTAGTAGCTTTTGCTTCGTTTTCTTTTTGTAAGTGATAACAATCTCAAATAAACACATCCCAGTTTCCATAACCAAAGTGTTTCAATATACAAATGTACCCCCCCCCCCCCTCATGCTACCTCTATTACTGAGTATTATAACTAAGTAAAAGAAATCACAGAAGCAAACAAATGTCTTGAAGGCAATACAATGTAATAATTCAATATATTGTAGTACCTAGACTTGTCACCGCTATTGTGGTGTCAAATGTCGGTATTGAATCCTGATCAGGTCAATCGTGGCACTTGTGTCCTTGAGCAAGGCACTTTGTCATAATTGCTTCTCTCCACCCAGCAGTACAAATGGGTACTGGTGAGAGCTGGGAGTAACCTGCGATGGACTTTCATCCGGTCCAGATGGAATAGAAATGCCAAAACAGGATACAAACACCGGCCTAAAGAGCTATTGCTCGTGGCAGACTTTGCTTCTGTGACTAAATGTCAGTGTAGTATTGTACCTCTCATCACACCCATTGCCAATTAGTACAGTAAACCACTTAACTCATCAAAATAAAGTGACTTTGAAAAGTTATGGCTTTGTCTGGATTAGGTTGTTTTGACAGTGGTTATTGCTCAAATACATTGTATTGTTGTGTCAGTGCAAAAACACTGTATTTGGATTATGCAAGATTGTTGTAACTCATCCGAAAATGCAGCGTGCAGAAACATATCTCGATCATGGAACACCATGTCTCACCCGGAAATTCTGTATTAAAGCGTTGTATGTCGGTGCCCATTGGTTTTGCTAGTATATCAGCGTTATTTTAAGCGAGATACAACATTTTGATTCTCAAACTGGTGCGTAATGTAAATTTAGTTTTAGGTGAACTGACACAATGATATGAATGTGTAAAATTGAAATGTTTTTGTTAAAACAAAATTTATGTATAACACTTCTTCAAAGCATTGCTTACCATAATATAGGGTTGAAATGCCTAACTCACAGCAGAACCCAAATCCCTCAAAACGTTTTGTTGTCTTCAAAGAAGAGATCGTAAAATAATGTACCCAAACAGTAACACAAACTTTTTAAAAGAGAATCTAGTGTCTGTGTAGAATCTTTTATGTCCAGTCAAAACTTGTAGTTGTGAATGTCTAATCCAATCATGAAACTGTAATTTTTGTTGTTATTTAGGATGTTAGTGTAGTTTAAACTAAACCCATCACTATATACATGTATTAGCTCACCAGTACAGCTCTTAAACCTTTCGTACAAAGTGTTGTTAAAGCTAGAATATTGAGTCTTGAGAAAACTTACAAGTAGGCACAAAGGCATAATTACGCCAAGTTTATTTGGCGTCACACAAATTTGTAGAATATTTTCAAACTGTGCTGTACTGCACTTCCAGTTAAGCAATGAGACTGAACTGGCCTTTATAAGTAACTTTATACACAACCTCAACTTTGCTATTTACATGAAGTGTTAAATAATATAACACAAATTATTTTTACATTTTAGCATAAAATATGAAGTAGATTTCTACCTTAACTCTTGAGCTAATATTATGAAACGATCTTATCACCTTTTCTAATGCTTCTTTCATTTCTTTAATTTTTCCTGAACCGCTTTTAATTATATTTCTTGTATTATTAAACAATCATGTATTGATTTTGCTAATAACTTGTAATTAAATTGTAATAAATATTGGCAATGCTGATGCAGAACTAAAATATTTGGGTTCTTTTTCTTCCAACAAAAATGCAAGGCTTACCCCTTGACTTCATGTGTATGCTTGAGGCTTCTAAAGTCTCTAAATTGACTTTGCATGTGTATGCTTGACCCTACATACATCTGAAGCTTCCTGTTGAATCAAATTGACTTGGCATGTGAATGCTTGAGGCTTCGATACTTCTGCTGCCTCCTGTACGCTTGTTGAATCAAATTGACTAAGCATGTGTAAGATTGAGGTTTCATACTTCTGATGCCTCCTGTACGCTTGTTGAATCAATTGACTTGGCATGTGTATGCTTGAGGCTTCATACTTCTGATGCCTCCTGTACGCTTGATGAATCAAATTGACTAGGCATGTGCATGGTTGACCCCTACATTTGTCTGTAGCCTCCTGTAATTGACTTTGCTTGAATCAAATTGACTTGCCATGTGTTTGATTGAGGCTTCATACTTCTGATGCCTCCTGTATGCTTGTTGAATCAAATTGACTTGGTATTTGAATGCTGGAGGCTTCATACTTCTGATGCCTCCTGTATGATTGTTGAATCAAATTGACTTGGCATGTGTATGCTTGAGGCTTCAACTTCTGATGCCTCCTGTTCGCTGGTTGACTCAAATTGATTTAGCATGTGTATGCTTGAGGCTTCATACTTCTGATGCCTCCTTTACGCTTGTTGAATCAAATTGCCTAGGCATGTGCATGCTTGACCCCTACATTTGTCTGTAGCCTCCTGTAATTGACTTGGCATGTGTATGCTTGAGGCTTTATAACGTAAAGCCTCCTGTATGTTTGTTGAATCAAATTGACTTGGCATGTGTATGCTTAAGGCTTCCTACATCTGACGCCTCCTTTAATAATAATAATAATAAAGTGAAATAATAATAAAAAGCGTACAGTTGCAGATCAGCTCCGCCTCATGGCAAAACAAAATACATTACGAACGGAGTTACATGATTTAATACACAAATTATGTCTGGACCAGCCAAATTTACACAGTACATCTAAGCTAAAAGGTGAACAAGTTAAAATAGTTGGGAAAATTTGATATTAGAGAAAACTTAAAATAAGTTACAATGTTAAGAAGTACGGTTTAAAAAGATGAGTCTTCAAGCGAGACTTGAACAGCTCGACAGTCGACGACTCCCTGATGATTGGTGGCAGGCTGTTATAAAGTGAAGTAGTTACAACAGTCCATCTCCCCTACCCTCAAATCGAACTCCCTGTCCCTGGCCCCAGTGATCTACCCAACTTGCTTATACCCATGTCCAACCAGCCACACCCCAGCAAAATTACTACTAGCCCATCTCCCCTACCCTCAAATCGAACTCCCTGTCCCTGGCCCCAGTCATCTACCCAACTTGCTCATACCAGGTCCAACCAGCCACACCCCAGCAAAATTACTACTAGCCCGTCTCCCCTACCCTCAAATCGAACTCCCTGTCCCTGGCCCCAGGTCATCTACCCAACTTGCTCATACCAGGTCCAACCAGCCACACCCTAGCAAAATTACTACTAGCCCATCTCCCCTACCCTCAAATCGAACTTCCTGTCCCTGGCCCCAGTTATCTATACCCAGCTTGCTCATACCAGGTCCAACCAGCCACACCCTAGCAAAATTACTACTAGCCCATCTCCCCTACCCTCAAATCGAACTCCCTGTCCCTGGCCCCAGTCATCTACCCAACTTGCTTATACCCATGTCCAACCAGCCACACCCCAGCAAAATTACTACTAGTTCATTCCCCTACCCTCAAATCGAACTCCCTGTCCCTGGCCCAAGTTATCTACCCAGCTTGCTCATACCAGGTCCAACCAGCCACACCCTAGCAAAATTACTACTAGCCCATCTCCCCTACCCTCAAATCGAACTCCCTGTCCCTGGCCCCAGTCATCTACCCAACTTGCTTATACCCATGTCCAACCAGCCACACCCCAGCAAAATTACTACTAGTCCATCTCCCCTACCCTCAAATCGAACCCCCAGTCCCTGGCCCCAGTCATCTACCCACCTTGCTTATACCCATGTCCAACCAGCCACACCCCAGATAATTACTACGCCTACATGTCTGACTATTACTGTTCATTACGACCGAGAGATTTTGCGGGAGCCAGTTGCGTACCCCTGTGGTCTTTGACAGGCACAGGTGATTGGAACCAGCCGAAGAAAACGACAGGTACCCGACTACTACCTAACACCAGATAAACATGTAGTAGGGGTGGGGTACTCGACGGCATGATGCCGTGAGCGTAATTCAAAATGGCCACCAGCCATGCTTGATTTATGTAAACACCGTGGATGTATTACGATCATTTGGCGTGATTTAATATCTCTAGAGGTAAGCTTTATTGTGTAGTTTTATACTTCAGTTCAAAATGTAGAATAGGAATAGGGCTCGTGGAACCCGTGTAAACACTAAGATTGCCATAAAACGGGTAATTTTGTGGCGTTTCTATTTCCACCTCCATGCACTTGAAAGTACAACGGCCGGAAGTAGCCATGGCGTTTGGCCCATGGCGTATTGTATTGTGCCAGTCATCAATGACTACTTGCTGTCAATCAAACTGTTTTTTATCACGTAGTGTGTGTGTATATGTTGAGCAAATCATCCGCAAGGTTCAAAGTCTATCAAACATGCTTGTGGTCTAGTCTCTGTTCAAGGTTCGCGCAACCTGCTTTTGACAATACGCTTTGCTTGTCTCTAAAACAGCCGTCCATGCAAACCTCGTTAACAAACAAATGCTATGCTTTTGATCGTGTGCTTTTTAACCAAAAGTTGAACATTTCATGAATTCATATCTCGTCGTCTTCTTTTCCCTCAAGATTGTCCAATAAAAAAAGACACTTCCTAAGCTCGCATAAACTTTAATCTTCACACATAGGATATGCATAGGTAGATGACACCGCTGCAGTGATATCATCATGACGTCATCAGGTGTCAAATTACAAGGTTTTTAGAAAATAATATTGTAATCTTTGAAATTCTGTAACAAATCACACTTAAGAGGCCGGCGGTTGTTTTATGCGGGATCATACTTAGGTCATATAGGTCTTTATTTTTTATCGTGTGCGTGACCTCACATGACCTCTACTTCCGGTCGAAACAGGAAGAAACCGGAAGTGCCTTGTAATTTAAAAGTGGCACACTTTTTGAAGTTTTTTTTAACGGTGTTATAGTCGAGCGAGAGTCTGGTTTAAAAAATAAGACAAGTGACGTCATAAAAGTCAAGAGCGCCCTCTAGCGGCAGGTTGAAAACTTTTACTAGATGTCTGTGGCGAAGTTTATGATAATCGTTTCAAAATTGGTATACATAATGACCTTCATGCAGACAACATATGTGTGAAGTTTTAGATTGATGACGTCATCATGTGTCACGTGGTATTGCCTTAAAGGTTTACTTTTTGAAGTCATGTATCTACAAAACCATAAGTTCGACTAAGTTGAAACTTGGCACGTTGATAGACAGTGACATTGACTACGTAAATTAAAAAAACAACCTTATGACGTCATTCCCTTTTTTTTACAATTATTTGAAATTGTGACCAATTATTACGGGTATTTATTGACCCGCTGTAAAACCACGGGATACACACACACTACGCGAACTAAACCAGTTTACACAGGTTTTTTCGCGTAGTGTGTGTGTATATACGGTGAGCAAATCAACCGCAAGGTTCAAAGTCCATCAAACATGCTTGTGGTCTAGTCTCTGTTCAAGGTTCGCGCAACCTGCTTTTGACAATACGCTTTGTTAGTCTCTAAAACAGCCGTCCATGCAAACCTCGTTAACAAACAAATGCTATAGACGATGTGACCTCTGACGTCATTTGAAAATCATAACATGATGCGCGCGCATGTCGCCGGGCAAAACCTTTGTGTACTTGACAGCCAGCTGGAAAGTACACGCAATATTACCATGACTACGCGTCTTTTTGCCCGGCGGAACATGACTTGGACAACAGACTTGTCAACAGAGGGCGGCTTGAATGTAAACAGAGGTCACATCGTCTATAGGCTTTTGATCGTATGCTTTTTAACCAAAAGTTGAACATTTCATGAATTCATATCTCGTCGTCTTCTTTTCCACCAAGATTGTCCAATAAAAAGGGACACTTCCTAAGCTCGCATAAACTTTAAACTTCACACATAATTAGATATGCATAGGTAGATGACACCGCTGCAGTTATCATCATCGGACTTCATCGGATGTCAAATTACAAGGTTTTTAAATATTAATTGTTTTATGTTGGAAATTCCATATCAACGGCACGGACATGAGACCGTAGGTTGCTTTTTGCGGGATTATACCAAGTTAATTTAGGTCTTATTTTTGTATTGTGTGCGTGACATTACGTTACCTCTACTTCCGGTCGAAACAGGAAGTGCCTTGTTATACTTTAGTTTTTGACCGATTAATATTGTTCTCTCCCGTGCAAATAAGACTGAGAAAAGAAGGGAAATACTCAGGTCCAATTTTGTCGATAAATAACGACTTTTTAATTGTTGCATTCGTATACACAGGAAATGTGGCAGCTTTATTTATTATTTTGAATAACATCTTTAGGATCGATGCCCGCGCCCGTCAAACACTTGATTCTTATGTTCTATCAATCTAAACATTGTAAGCATTGTTGTGAAAAAAATCGTACACGATTATTTCATATGTGATCATTATAAAAACAAGTAAAGGGAACCAGCCGATCATATCAAGAAACATTATACTTCCATCCAATGGCCGTCCAAAAACCAATTAAGTAAATAAACTCGCAATTCAAAAGTCAACTCTAGCGGGCGCTACAGACATTTTGGGATTAGTGGACTCGGGACATTGTTAGGTCATTGTGGTGCTTCTGTTCTATGCGTGATATGAGTAGGTACTTCAGTATGTAATACATGAAGTCCAAATTGCACAGGAAAGGGGTAACTTTATTGGGTTCAAACAATGGAAGAGAGAAACTCTTGTGAAAGTAGTTGTGGAATAATTTGTTTCTAAATAGACTCATTCACTAACTTTTGATACAAACTTATCGTACAAATTTCTAACAGAGTCATGTTTATCAAATTTTTCAATTACATTTGAGCCACTGCTAGTTCTTACAAGATTTATAAGTACAGAACGACTTTGGTAATCAAGCTGAAACTTTGCATGTATCCAAGTTGGGATATGTTACATCCACAAAATTTGACGTCATCGAGTGTGACATGACGTCACCTTAAAGGTGCAGGCTCAAGATCTATATACTGAGTAGTATGCTTGGTCAAGCTGAAATGTAGCTTACATGTATTCAAACTGGGATGTGTTACGACCAAATTGAACGTCATTCCGAACACCTTCTTTTTGTTATACAACAAAAAGTTAAGTCTAGTACTTCTTTTTCTTCTTATCCCCCGCGATTGTCCGCTAACAAAAGCACACTTCCCAAGCTCATATAAACTTGAAACTTTACATATAGTTAGACAACCATTAGGAGATGAAACCGCTTCAGTTACGTCATGATGACGTCATCAGGTGTCAAATTACAAGGTTTTTAAGTTTAAAAAGTTACCATTTGCTATACGCTGCAGGCACGTAGGAAGATGACTTTAACAGGGGGGGGGGGGGGGGGCCAGGTGATATCGTGAAATTTGCCTGGTCACTCACCTTAATTATTATACACTTTACCCGAATCCCTAGATCACCAGACTTACATAAAATCGTTTAATGTACTATAAGTTTAAATCAGCGATGTAAAACTTGAAGTTAAAAATATTTGTGTAAAGTGTAAAGTTGCACAGCGCACACAGGCTTTTCCATTTGTGACTAAAATAAACTTCAGGGGTGGGGTCCAGGGGCCGGCCTTACGGCCTCTGGTGGGGTCCAGGGGCGAAGCCCCGGTGGGGGTCCAGGGGGCGAAGCCCCCTGGAGCTCTGAGCTTTTGGCGTTTTGGGGTCGAAAAATCAAGCCTCCGTGTACCTAATACAGAGGAAAAGAGCACTTCTGCTCAATATCAATCGTCTAATTTTACAGGAAAAAGGAAAAAGGACTCCTAGAAAATGTTAATCCCACGCTGGCTTTTGTATACACGCATAACAGGGGCGGATCCAGGATTTTTTAAACCGGGGGGCACAACGGCGCAACCAGGATTTTGTATTAGAGGGTAAACCAAAAATGGGTGGGGTCCAGGGGCGAAGCCCCGGTGGGGGTTCAGGGGGCGAAGCTCTGAGCTGTTTGCGTTTTGAGGGTTGAAAAATCAAGCCTCCATGTGCCTAAAACAGAGAACTAGACACACTCTTATTGGAAATCAGATCCATATAAATCTTCTTAGTTTACTGGAACATTTTCTGTAACATTGATGGTGGGGTCCAGGGGTGAGGCCCCGGTGGGGGTCCAGGGGGCGAAGCCCCCGGAAGCTCTGAGCTTTTGGCATTTTGAGGGGTAAAAAATCAAGCCTCTGTGTGCCTGAAACCGAGAAGCCTTTTAAGCTTTTCTGATCCATACCAATCTTCTAATTTTACTCAAAGAAACTGTTAATCCCACAAATCTCGCGTTTGGATCTGGTCGCTGCAATATCTGGTTTCATGCATATTCATATAAAATAGTTCAAGCTTAGTATATAGTCTTTACTTGAATGCCAGAACGACATGAAATATACTTTATCCAGGACAAATTGGCACGTCAGGTTTCAAACGCTTATGTTATCGTGCAAATCTAAGCAATTACAAGTGACATATCATGAAAGATTCATTTTGGCAGAAAGAAACAAATTTGATAGGCATAGGATGAAAAAGAAATCCATCCTGCCGCTTGGGGAAAAGACACCACACACACTTGTGGCTAATTTTTAAGAAGGTAGGCCTAGATAGTTAAAAAAATAAAAATAAAAATTTGCGTCTGTTGCATGGACGGAAGCACCGACGAAGAAACTTCAAAATTCCGTAAGCAAATGTATTCAAATAGCCACTTTGTCAATGTGATCTGATTAAATGGCCTTACACATGAACAAGCCAATTTATCATCCGGACAATTTTTTTTTAGGGGGGCCCGGCCCCCCCGCATTTTTTTCAGCGGGGGCCAGTGGCCCCCCCCGGCCCCCCGGTTCCTACGTGCCTGCGCTGTATGTCTTTGAATTTTACAACTATGATATTCATAATTGAGCATCTGATAGATCAAGACTGGGGCTACATTTGAAAAGTTAACGCCAAAATCGTATGACCTCTTCTTCTGGTCGTACCGGAAGGTCAAAGTTTGCCTTTGAATATTTTCTTCAAAATCGGACGATAAAGCCCACGTATGTATTATCCTGCATGTTAACTATGTACACAGCGCTGTCTGTGGCTGGCTGTTCCGCTCCATTGATGACAGTGTCATAAGTCCACGAGGCTTGTGTGTTGTCCAGCCATGTATTGTGTATGTGTGCAGCTGGACATGTCAAACGTCCATCGAACAAAACATGGTATTTGGCACGATGAGTTTATCGTTAACTCGTGCGAAGTTAAACTTAATTGATTTCCCTTTTGCCTGTCTGGTGGTTTGATGGACAGAAGACGAGTTCTCACTGAGATGTCCACCTGATTTAGTAATATGTAATCTGAAAAAGATCGAAATTGGTTCGCTTCTCATCAAACATCGAGACCGACGGCACGTTGATCGACGTGACCATGCCTGCCGAAGGCGCTCTAGGCCCGCTGAGTATGTCTCTCAGACACGGCGATGAAAATTGTAAGATTTATGTAAATATCATCGTTTACAAAAAACGTCGCAATTTACTTCGTGTACAGTACTTGTCATATATTTTGTCCATTACCTGACAAGTGGTGGCTTTTTTAAAATTACGAATACGACAGCTGGGATGTATTACGACCAGCATTTTAATATCATGCCGAACACCTCGTTTTTGTTATGCAAGAAAAATTTAAGTCTAGTTTTGCAATTGTTTCTTTAATAAAATGTTTTTGCAGGATTTTATGTATCTTTTATTGCGTAGTTGCATCCGAAGAGGAATTAAAAAATATGTAAATAATAAATAAATAAGCATGACATGTCACCCCGTAATTTTTACATTGTTTACCCAAGCCGTTTTTTTTTTTTTTTTTTCATCTGTACGAAAAACACAAATCAGAATAATGCAACATAATTTGTTGGTTTAATTGCCGCGTAGCATTTAATTTTCTTTTCCGTTGCAATTAATATATAATTTTTATTTATTAATATTTTGGGTAGGGACATTTTTCAAGATTGATGCCCGGACGTAGGGAAACTTTCACCGGCGTTGAGGTGTTTTCACTTGGAAGGAAACAAACTAGACGGCCCTTGGACTCCCCACTAAATAAACTCCGATATGAACCAATGCTAAAAATCGTGTAAGTCTCCGGACAACTATTAACTTCAGAATTCTTTTCAATTTTTGGCAGGTCAGCCGTTTAGAATTTTTTCTAGCGACCCCAGAAAAAAACACACCAGAAAATGAAATTTTCTCTAAACCGACTTGCTGCCAGTTTTCGTGAAGCACTTCTCCACATGTTTGATTGGTTTTCAAGAGGCTGAGAGACTTACACGATTTTTTGAGTATTTTTGAATATTTATCATTCAGCATTGATTCCTATGGGAGTTTATTTAGTGGGGAGTCCAAGGCCCGTCTAGTTTGTTTCCTTCCAAGTGAAAACACCTCAACGCCGGTGAAAGTTTCCCTACGTCCGGCCGGGCACCAATCATGAAAAATTTCCCTACACCTCTTGGCAAATAGGACTATTTATTTCAGTGCCTATGTCATCCAATAAACCTCCAAGTTGAAAGTTAACAGCCCCCATTAGTCGGACACTCTCGATAAAAGTGACATTTAATAGTTTGTACATGGACCAATGGCACGGTGTTTTGTGTACAGTCCTGTTTGTGCACAACCAATGGCACTGCGGTTCGTACACAAACCTGCGTGGGCCATAAAATCAGTCTTACCTAATAGCCTATAGATTATTTTGAGGGCCTAAAACTTATTAATGAGCCGATGCTAAGTTTTTTCACTATTTGTGGGGGAAGGGTTGTTTGAGTGGTTTGTCTGGTTTGTGTATTTGTGTGTCTGTTTTTCCCTTTTTGTTTTCCGGGGGAGGGGGGTAGGGGGGGCTATCTTTAGTGCGCTTGCTTGGATTATGTGTTTCCGTGGTTATGTTTTGGTTTCCTTTTTTTGCAATTGTTTTATAGGGTGAATGGTTACTTTAATTATTCTTACCCTACTTCTGCGTCTTGGGTGACTAACTGGCCTCCTGTTGACGATGCTACGCTGGTCCGTTACACTCCAGTCAAATGATGTGGTTTAATTTATTTACAAACTTATCTATAGTAATTATGCCTAGAGAAAATACCTAAAAGACTATGGTGTCCTCAAGCCAGAAGGTTGCTGTCTAGGAGTGATTTACTGCCAATTCAGTTCCCAACCAGCCTTTGGACTACCATCTAAATACTAACCCTAAATAAGATATAACTAGCTAACATGAGGAGCTAACTTGTCTCTCTTGAAAGCTGGAGAAGAGTGAGAGAGTCTTTGCCTCCATGGGTTTTTATATGCCTATGTACAACATTTAAAGGATTAGGGTATGCTCTATGCATACACAAAAGAAGTTAACTAAATGCCTTTATATAACACTTGGGGTTTTTGGGCTCTTCCTAGCTAAAGTAGAGAGTCCATTGTGATTATTCACAGTTGACATTGCAAGTACAGTTACACAAAAAGGGAAGGCAACAGCTGTTAATGGAATTTCACTATACAGTTTCTTTAATAAAATGTTTTTGCAGGATTTTATGTATCTTTTATTGCGTAGTTGCATCCGAAGAGGAATTAAAAAATATGTAAATAATAAATAAATAAATAAAATAACAAAAAAGGAATAACAGTAAAATCTCTACCTTATCAAAAAAGGTTAAAAAGTTACGTTGCTGGTAGTGTCAGGCGTTCACGTGCTGGAGAGGTTTAGATAGCGCACTCTGCGCCCCCCTACTGCAGCAGCGATTAGTTCCCTTGTTCGTGGCAGTTGACCCAGCAGCATATCCTCCCCTGTCTCCCATGCCTAGCCACTAGGGCCCTGACCACTTTAGGGGAGGAAGCAAGGCGGATCCCAATCACACTGTTGCCACAGACAGCAAAAGGCCTTGAAACTATATTAGTGCAGACGGCATTCGAACCCGGATCGCGTGGTCCAAGTGTTGAGACAGTCCCAGCACCTTATCCCACTGCGCTAGTAAGGTGTTGGTACTTTAACCCCGTGAGTTTACAATGTATAGTAATACGAGTGCACCCAACCAGACTGGAGAAAACAACAGACGGCAACATGTATCTATACTGAATGGGGACTCAAAAAATAACTAAATGAAAAGGGAAGAAGAAATTATATAAGAAAATCAATAAATGATTAAATAAACAATTCAATAAATGAAGCAAACCAAAAAACAAGTTGAGACCCCCCCCCCAAAAATAAAATTAAAAAATAAATAAATAAATAAATAAAAATTAAAAATAAATAAAAAAACACCCAAATAATGAAACAGTATAATTATTTTTAATTATAACGTTTTGGGGGTACGAAAAAGAGACATGTTAATAACTTTTTGAGGGAAGATTTGGACGTAACTTCCAAGTATTCCAATATAATGTACACAGTGTGTCATGCAGGTTTTTCCTCTCACATTGCTTAAAGTACATGTAAATGCTTCAACATGTTTGACCTTGTTGTAGACAAACGCAATTAAATATTCCAATTTTTTTTCCACATTTCATATCAGAGACTAATTCTCAACATTTTAAGCATAATTTTTTCACCATAAAGAATAATTGACTGCCCTTATAGGGTGCACTACTCTAAATCGACCAAAAATTCATGCGCCAAGCTACTTATCATAATTTGTAAACCCACAACTTATTTTTAACCCTGCGACAAGCGGATGATTGTGATTTTCCCCGAGGAACGGATGTGCTCACGCGGTAGGCATATTATGTAATTAGTGAAATTGACACATGAAACAGCCACAGGGTAAAAAATAACAGTAACCAGGTAACCTAGATATACCCTGAGGGTATTTCTGGGTCAGGATTGTAAACAAACAGCTCTGGTTTCCATTCACAGACAGATGACAGAGAGCATGTGCTGATACTATGGCGGCAAATTTTGTACACAAGGGAATTGCCGCCTTGGCGCAGACCCACTTTGTGACAGCTGGCCTACCCGGTGAACGACCTCTACGGCAAAATCGGTTCATTATAACGTTTTGGGGGTCATGCAACTAATAGAGTGTGTAATTATAAGAACTTATCACAACCTGGGGGTTCTGGGTTTCAAGTTTTGAGGAGATTTGATAAATTTGGGCTTTAAAGTTGGTCCTATTTAGCTTGGGAATTGGAGGAGTGCCTCATGAAAACTGGCGGCAAGTCGGTTTGGGAAAAAACACTTTTTCGGGGGTGTTTTTTTCTGGGGTAATTAGCAAAAATTCCAAACGGCTGACCTGCCAAAAATTGAAAAGAAATCTGAAGTTTAGTGGTCTGAAAATATATTTGATTGGTTTTCAAGAGGCTGAGAGACTTTTAACTATTTTTTGAGAATTTTTGAATATTTAGCATTTATCATTGTTTGCTATGGGAGTCTATTTAGAGGGGTGAAACTCCTTTAAACTCTTCTCTGCAGCAAACTTTAAAATGAAACTGAGCTAAACCTTGAAATCAATCAGACAATTGAACCTCCATCAAGATATCACCTGAACAATGACATTATGATAGCATCATTAGAAATAAAGATCCATTAAGTCAAAGTTTGATGTTTGCGCGAGGAGGCTGAAGTTTGAAGTTTGCGCGAGGAGTGAAGTTTGCGCCCAACAATGCTGTTTGTGAGATCCGTTTGTTTATTAGCCTTTTGTCAAGGCCATCGTGGCTTGGACAGCTTTGTAAACAGCGGAGCGACTGGAACGGGAGACCACGCGCGCGAGCCGAGTGGCGAAGCCACGAGGGCCTTTTCCAACTTGTTTGCGTTTTTTTTAATGAATTATTCATGAAGTATGAAACGTGCGTTATGCGCTTCTGATTCGTTTTGACTTTTGCTACCTTTTCGGGTAGCAAAAGTCGAGATTATAAAGAAATACATTAGAAACCGCAAACAAGTTGGAAAAGGCCCTCGTGGCTTCACCACTCGCGTGCGTGGTCTCCTATTCCAGTCGCTTGGGATATCGCGGCTCCAAGCCACGAAGGCCTTGACAAAAGGCTATTTGTTTATCAACAAAGGTTGAATGCACCGCGCGCCCTCTATTGACTTTTTTACTTTAAACTTGTACCACCTGATTCTTTTATGCGTTGCATGCTGTATTGTTTTAGGTCTGGGTACCATACCGAATTCAAAGTGTACGGCGGTTTTTATAATGCTGCTGCGAATAGTGTTCCAAAAGTGGCAATTCTATCGGAATTTATAAGACATTGAGGTAAGGGTCTCGTGTAAAAATTACTAATGAGATTTATTGATATTAAAATATGACACTATAGACTACGTGAATTTATTAGTATTGTGTTTTTTACTTAGTCGGAGTCGGGTTACACTATGTTATATGTATTTGCAATCTAGCCGTATGGCGTATTGCATCAATTTCGTGAGATTAATATTAGGATAATGATTTGTTTTGTTCGCATGTTTTTACTTTTAGCTACATGTTTCATAGCCCCACTTGTGTAGCCAATGGGGCTACATGTTTCAATGTCTTTTAACATTGAAAAATTATTTGTTTTCTTCTAATATTACAGTAATTAAAAGGCATGAAACATTCGTAGGGAAAATATGTTGCCTGTACAACAGTGTCACCAGTAACTGGGGGTGCGGTATTGTTTTAAAAATTTGACATCTATGAATGTTAGGGAAAATTTCAAAAAGAAGTACAGCGACCCAGTTTACTGCATGCTGAGTGCTGGATCTTTATTTACCTGTTGTGTTGATATACAGTGGCATGTTATTGTTGGGGGGGGGGGGGAGGGGTATAAAAAAGACTAAAAATGAAAGAGTTAAAAATTTATAAGTAAAGTATTTAAAATATTGTTACTTATTGTTTGTTAAACAAAGTATAATTAAAACTATTATAATATTATAAGATGAAAAACATAAGAATACAAGTGTATTTGACTGCCACATTTTCACAAGATTTAGTCCTTTTTTTAAAGTATTGTTTTTGTAAATTTATGAAGTTTGTGTTGTACTTGTACCCCATCCCTATTGATCCAACAGTGTTTTTACAATTTGATTCCAGATGTAGATCAACTTTAAACTTTCCACAAAAGTGACCATGGCAACCTCAAGGACCGGGTCAATTAAGACAAATTATCGTTTGAGTCCCAACGAGGAAGCAGCGCTCATTAAAGAAGAGAAAGCAAAGAGACGTAAACTACGCATTCAACAGGTATGGAGGAAATTTTTTTATTTTATGTTCTTTAAGACGATATACTTTTTACAAGCGCCATAAATAGTGCAAATATGCTGAACCCCCCTCTGATTTCTGGCCCTATTATGCCTACATAGCATCAGAAAGTGTGGTGATTTTTCGAATAGAAACCTGCGTATTTCTTGCCGAAAGTTTCCCCCAGTTGTCACATTGTGCAATTGTGGAAAGCATAATTAAAATGAAAATGTGCAAGCTCCTTTTGGTGTTATTTTATGAAAAATCTCCAAGCTGACGATCACTCAATTGAACATCGATGGTGCCAATACTGATTTGCATGAGCGTTGACAAACTCTTTGCTATTCTAATTGGTAGTCTTTAGTCAAGGCTGCATTCATCACACACAGCACCACCACCGCAGAACACAAACCAGCAGCAAGAAGTGCAGACTTACAAAGCGCTGCAGCGACACCAACAAGACTAGATAATTAATGCTGCTGTTTCAGCGAATCGAATCAGTGTTCGTGATCATAGGGATAATATTTCAAGAAAAGGAAAGTCCTATTACTAAAAAGTTTGTTTTTACTGTCAGCTTTGTGTAACCGTTAAGGCATTTTGGAAACGAATTCCACTGTTTTTATAAAGTTTTTTTTGTTATGGTTAAACCTCCAAACCCCACTATCATCTGATATGAGGATAATGGTTTATTTTGGTAGTGTGTTTTGTTTAAACCATAGGTACGTGAACAAGAGAGAAACTTCGCCTCTAAGATCCGAAGTAACGTCAGTAAGAAGAAAGAAGAGGAACTGCAGAATCTTGCTGCTCATCTGAAGCAGACATGGCAGCAGGAGCATAAGGAGAAGGCAGATGCTCTCCAGAGGGTGTATGAGAGGAGTCTTGGTAGCGTCGGAGACGGACACAGGGCTGCAAGTATCCAGGTACTGGCGGAGAAATCTCCACCACATCATTCAATATTAAATCTTTGCTGGAGTCAAACCCAAAATTTAAAATAATAATAATATTGGCTTGTTATATAGGGCTCAATTCCATCACTTAGTGACGCTCATGACGCTCCAACATTATGGTTTGATTGGCTGCATATTGCGCCACAGCACCTTGTAAACATAGTGCTATGTAAAGGAATTACACACACTTCAAAAGTGTAGCTCCAAAAAACCTTGCAGGAAAAATACTGAATGATGAAGCGCCATGAGTGTCACTGAGTGATGGATATGAGCGCTATATAAGAAGCCACTATTATTATTATCATCACCCCTGGTCACTGGGCCATTTATTTCATTCCTTAAACCACCTCAGCCTGTGCTTCCAAATATGTAGTGCACAAAGCTAAATCAATCACAAGAACCATCTCTGCCCTCACAGGTACCCATTAATCCCTGGTTGAAGAGAACAATTATGGTTAAGTGTCTTAAATTTGAAATCTTACCCTGATGACTCAGCCACCAGAACTTGAGGCTGACACACTCTTCTAGCATTTAATATTTTCTTTCTTAGCAGCAACTTTAACCTGTGGCTGGTTTAGTTATTTAATATCTATATTGGTTAAAAAGAGAGTGACCACTCAATATTAATGGTGGTTGGGAGGGTATTCCCCTGTTTAAAACAGAGAGATGTAAGTGGTTATTTGTACAGCTCATAATATCTGTGTTTTGTATACCTTTAGCCTCCGCTAACAGAGATCAGAGCAGCTCAGTCTGTCAAGGATCAGCATGCAGCTAAACAACGCTACAGCACAGCTTTGAAGAAACATCAAGAGAACAAGGAGGCCCAATATGAGAAAGAATTTGCTTCCATCTTAGCTCGGAAGTCTGCGTTACAAATTGAGAAAGTTAGAGCTGCAAAGATTGCTGGTTTACCTCCACCTTTAAAGGTATCAAACTTGGACCATTGATGACTTTAATATTTGCTATGGCGAGCAAGAACGACCTTCGTTTAAACAATTTTTTGATCTTGTTCTTCTATTTGAAACCTTTTATGTCATTGTACTTTTTATTTATTAGTGTGTAGTTGTTTCTTGGCCTTAAATAACAAACACAAAAGAATGTTCAACTTTGACAATTTTCAATTTCTGAACAATCTTTTTTTTACATCTTGGAGGGCAACAATGATCTTCTTCTATTTGAAACCTTTTCTGTCTTTGTACCTTTTATTTCTTTTTACCTTTTATTTCTTAGTGTATAATTGTTTGTTGACCTCAAACAACAAACAACAAACTTTTCTCAAGGCCAAGATATTTTGATTGATTGATATCATCTCAATTCTTGAACAGTTTTTTTTTTCAGCCAGTTTCATACTTTGGATAATTTCAGGACCCACTTGATGAACTTGACGACCTTGGGAAGGAGAATAAAGTTGTGACTGTAATAAGTGGTTTCAGTACGAGCCATTATCATCTGAAAGGAGAATATGTGGAAAGAGCTGAGCCGCATGAACAGGTAATTAGTTTGAACTCATGGCCAGCCACCATATTGACATTACGTAAATCTGATCACCCATTAAAAGCGGACCCGAGTTTGCCTATGACAAACTCGGGTTGGTACTCACTGGTTTCTTGGGAAAGTGTAGTTTTTAACAAGATCTATCTTATCTGATCAAAAGTTCATGAGGCCCAAACATGCGGGTGATGACACAAATACCAACAAATGTTAACAGGTTCTAGTTTATAACTTGAAGTATTGAGAAACTGTGTTAAATGTTATCAAGAGAGCAACTTTGAATCATTAAAAACCCACCAAATATATCTTCAGAAATCGAATAAGAAACAGTAGAACTTTCTCTCAGGATCACTGGCCTTGGGGAAGTGGGTTCCAGGGTGAATGTTTATATTACAGTTACTTTAACTGATAACAGCTGCTAAGAGTCACAGTGAAACCGCTGAGTAGAATTCAGAGATTTTGGTTAATGGGAAGTTCACGTAATGATGCCTCTCATCACTAACCACTGGCAGGGAAGTGCTGAAAAACAACGCCGATTGGCTAACCAAAAGTGACTGCTCTGCCCGCACGCTTGGTAAAGGGAGGGTACACCTTCGGTAATTACTCCAAAAATTCATGACAATAAAAACTTTACTTGGTAAAGAGCACTGGAGAGCTGTTGATACTAGAAAACAGTGTTAGGAATGACACCCTTTGAAGTAATGTAGTTTTAGAGAAAGAGGTAATTTCTCACCCAAAATTTTGAATCCGAGTCTTGCATATGAAAGCAAACAATTCTATGCAAAACGGGTAGTTTTTTCTTTCATTATTTTCTTACAACTTCGATGACCAATGGTGCCAAATTTTCACAGGGTTGGTATTTCATGTTGGGATACACCAAGTGAGGATACTGGTCTTTGACAAGTATATCCTGCCTTTAATAACTTTTGAGCACATGTAAGGCTCTCAGTACGAGCTTGTCAAAATGCAATTTTTTTTTATGCAATCCACTTTAAAGGGTGTGTACAACATTAGTAAGATTGAACAAAAATTACGTTCACAGATTTGCACATAACTTACATGGTATAAAGATGGTCTTGGTGGAAAACTTCCCTTGAAATAGTTTTGCTTGAAATGCCATAGTTTTTAGGAAATGAGTAAAACAGTAGTCTTTATCCTGCAGGATAAAATCCGATGTTTGAAAAAAAGTTACAAACATACAATGTTTTTTTTCACCAATTTCTCATGACTCCGAAGACCGATTGAGCCTAAACTTTCACAGGTGTGTTATTTCATGTATATGTTGGGTCACATCAAGTGTGGATACAGGTCTTTGATAATTACCAATGTTGTACACACCCTTTAAATGAGTGAGTCATGTGTTCACATGATCCCCCTGAAGCCCCTCTTTAAAACGAGATTGTTATCTTGACAAATTCCCAGGAGGATGCTCGTTTAGCTGCACAGGAGGAAAGAAGAAGAGTCCAAGAGGAAGACGAGGATACGGCGAGAGAAGTTAAAGAGAGACACGAGAAAGCCCATCTTCGACATCAACACGCCAGGAAGCAAGAACTCTTGCATCAAGATTATAATAAGCTAATGGAGGAACTTGGCCATCTTGAGCAGGCTGATAGAAGACGGAGGCAGGCGATCGTTGCTAACATTCCTGTAAGTAGTCCTTGAAGAGGTTCCTAAAAATTGAAAAATTGTCCAGGGATGTGAAAATTTGAGGCTATTGTCTGAATATCAAGTAATAAGCCACAAGGGAAATTGCCTGGGTAGATTTGGCTTCTGACTGGCACCTCTGAACAAAGATATTGACAGAATAGGGAGACTACCAATATTAGGGCTAGATAGCTCATTTGGTAGAGTGCTTGCACCTTAATCCGGAGGTCGCAGGTTCAAATCCCGCTCTAGTCAATTTTTCTGTGTTTATCTCAAAATTACTTTTATCTGAAATCCGACTTTTTGATGCTGCCTGATTTGGCCAAATATTATTAGACAATTACCATTTTGCTTGTGATAAATTAACTTTGCACAAGTTTTAGTTAAGAAGGCCTAAATTTTGACTGCTAAGATATGATGTCATCCACTTTATTTTGTTCTGTTAGCATCAAGTGTTTCAACCGCCGCACAAACGTCTTGAAGATAAACTAGATGAGCAGCAGAAACTGGAGCAGGCATTTGAAGACATGTACATGGCCAATACTGGTATGCTTGACTGTCTTTCTCATTTTTAATGTCAACCTTTAAACAATTCTTGACGAAAATTTTACACTTATAAAGTTTTGTTATGACCCTGTAGAGTTGCAGAGCTACCAACTTTCCCTGATTCTGCAGAAATTTCCCTGAAAATATATCAATCTTATAATAATAATAATAATAATGATAATAATAATGATACTTATACCGCGCATTTTCCATATTAAAAATGATCAAATGCGCCTTACAATAAGACGAACTAAAATTCAAGAAAATACATACATTTTATAAACACACCTATAAAAATTAAAAGTTAAAGTTAAAAGTTTAAGCCGGACCAGCCAGTGACTAAAAATATTGAGGTACAACAACCTCAATCTTTCCATGTTTTGATGAACAAATTTGAAAAAATTCCCTGATTATGGACACTTTTTCCCCATTATGTCGAATGTGCTTCTAAACATCTCCCTGATAGTTGGACAAAATCTCCTTGATTGCAAGGAACGAATGTTGGCAGCTGAGGAGTTGCAGGAGGAGGTTTTTTTTTTTTTTTAAACAAATGTTTGCTTTTTCATCGAAAGATTACATCGGAGACTTGGTCCTTGCCCTGGAGCCTAAACCTAAAGGTGATGCTGATCTAGACGTAACTATGGATTCAGTTACCGATGATGTTGGTATCTCACTCCAACCGGTACCTCCTGAGATGAGTGTTGATGTGGAGGCAAGATTGCTAAGACGGAAAGATGACGAGGCAAGATTGCCAAGAAGGATAGATGAGGAGGCAAGGTTGCCAAGAAGGATAGAGGAGGAGGCAAGGTTGCCAAGAAGGATAGAGGAGGAGGCAAGGTTGCCAAGAAGGATAGATGAGGAGGAAAGGTTGCCAAGACAGAAAGATGAGGAAGGTAGATTCCAAAGACGGATAGATGAGGAGGAAAGACTGCCAAGACGGGTAGATGAGGAGGAAAGACTGCCAAGACGGGTAGATGAGGAGGAAAAGGAGCAGGAGAGAACAGTCATGGAAGATGAGAAACTGAGACAGACAAAAGGTTAGGAGAGATATTTAAACTCATCTTAATTTCTCTCACAAGATGAGAGTAAAAATCAACATTTTCCGTTATGATTAAAAGAGCTTTCTGATGATATGCAAATCAATGAAACTATTCAATTGTTAAACTTTGACAGCATAAAGGTTATTCTGTCTATTTTCATTTTGGGTTTTTACTTTCACGGTAACTGGCTCCATCTGGAGCCTTACCAATTTGAAGAAAAATAAAATAATTTTCCTTTATAAAATTTAAACAGTAAATTTGATGACACTTTTTAATATTTGAAAAATGAGAGGAAGCCATCTGTATATCACTGACCAGGTCCCAATTTTATAGAGCTGCTGAAGCACAAAAAATAGCTAAGCATAAAAAATATGCTTACTAGAATAAGGTTACCGGCCAAAATACAATGTCAAATGTATCATCTGTGACTGGTACCCTGCTTTTGCTAAGTAGAAAACTGTTAAGCAGTATTTTCTTCTTAAGCAGCTCTATGAAATTTGGCCCTGCTCTGCACTGATGATAAATAGATAAAAGCTGAATGTCTTGTCCTTTGAACAGCTCCCCTGAAGATGCTGATGAATCGTATCAAGTCTCAGCGAGAGGAGCTGAAGAAGAAGAAAGTTGTTCTTGAGATACCCAGCCAAGAATCACTCCTCCCAGAGGAAGCAAAGTTTCATGGCAGATCAAGAGACTTACAAGGTAACCATTTTTCACTTTGTAACTGTTTTTTATTTTTTACTTGCATAAACATTTTTGTGCAAGTTCTCCCCAAACAAGGCTAAAAGCCACTCTTGGTAAGGGGCTATAAGAAGAAAACATTTATTTATTTCGTTTCGCGTCCAACAGCGCAAGGACCAATAACAGGATGGTGATTAGGAAACAAGAAGAAATGTTCAGTTTGAAATGTGGGAGGGAATAAAGATATTGGAATTGTTCTTTGTTCTACATCTTAGCAAAGCAAGAGTGTCTCTGTCTTAGAAAAGACAGAGGCTGGCTACAGACCTACGGTGGGAAAGAGGCAACGTTGATCCCAACCTTCCATCAAAAAGATTAACAATACACTTACAGCACTCTATCTAATAAAGATAAATGTCAGGTAGAAGCTCCGGCCCAATTCTACATAAACTTCCTCATTATAGATGCCAGATGTCTTGCAAGATAGACCACGGAACTTACCATGTGACAAGATTTTGCGTCTATACTTTTTAGACCAGTCTAGTCAATAACATATTCAAGCAATTTACAATGTGTTCAAGATTATTTGATAGAACTACCACATGCATCCTTAAATTTTGTTTATCCATCTTTAAAACTGTCAAGACTCATTACATTTCTTTGTTTTTCTCCCACCATTAGGTCAGTCCTCTCCATCCATTGAAGGCTCTCAGACAGCATCTGAGAGTGAACGGAGTACGATAGACACCTTGGAAACAGGAACGATGTCCGAGGATAATAACAACGATAACGAAAAGAAGACAAGAGAGGATGAGACTCTACTTCATCCTATGGAGAGAGCTGCAAAGATAAGGGAAGCTGTCAAGGTATGTGAAGTGAACCCGATCACACTCATGGTCCCCACTTCCCTAAGGGACATTGTCAAAATTAGTCTAGGACAACCAGCGGATATGTACTGTTCAGGACAAGGTTGTTCACCCGCCGTTAATTCACCTTGTTTGAAATTGGGGGGAAAATCACAAGTATTTAACCTCACATTAAAATGGTGTAAATTGCCCTTTTATTCAATACCCTTCCAGTGCAAAAATTTGTCAACATCCAAAACATCTGATGACGTCATTCTGAGAAAAATTGACATCAACACTTTTGTACGGGGATGTTTTGGTTCAGTCCCGACTTTCAATAAAATGTAATCAAAACAGGCTTGAATGTGACATTAAGACTTTAGTTGTTGAATTACAATGACGTCATGTTTCAAATTTTGCTCAGAAAAAGTCAATTATGAACTTTAAAATATGTAGTGACCCATTTTTCTCAGAATTATGTCATCAAATGTATTTGATGTTGACAATTTTTGCACTGGAAGGGTATCGAATGCAACGGCAATTTACACCATTTTAATGTGAGGTTAGAAGAGGACCCTTTCTTTTGGAAAATGAGTGCATCACAAAATTGAAATGGTCCCTTCCCTTCCTCTTTAATACGAATATATATATGTTTGTGCCTAGAATGTGCCTGACTTTTGAAACGCTCCCTTACAGTCCCAAATCATTCTATTATCCAATTGACAAAGTGAAGGATTCAGATGGACTTGGGCCGGTAGGACCAAACAACAAGTGCCTCCACATAGGGTCAGACATACCAATTGAATCCAAGTCAAAACAATTCGGCGTGGAGTGACATAGGAGAAGATGATAATAGAGGAATTAAGCCACATGCCAGCCAAAGTGCTCAGTCTGCCAGAGTTAATTAAAACGGATGACCCAAGACAGCCTTTCCCTCTTTTTGCACTTAATGTTGAACGTGAAAAGAGATAACATTTAATTTGCAGACGATATATTTATTTAAGTTTGGTAATGTTTTAACTGCAGATGCCAGATGTTGAGTTACAGAAGAAAACACAGCAAGAGATAATGGCCAGGGAAGACTCGCAGCGTCTGCGACTCGCCGAGCAACAGCTGCAGGATCATGTAGATCACAGGGACCATTTACAGCTGCTGCAGGATAACCTGCTGCAGCGACAACTGATGCTGCAGCAGCAGGTAGAAGAGCAAGAACTGCAGCACAGACAGCAGGTTCAGTCGCAGCAGCAAGACCACGTACAGCAGCAAGCAGCTCTCTGGAACAAAGAACTGCAGCAGAAGCATGAGATGGTGAAGCAACAGATTGAACTAGATAATCAGCGCCGGCAGCAGCAGCAGTTGGAACAGCAGGGGTATGCTGAGCAGCAGGCAGTTTTATGGAAGAAAGAGCTGCAGAAAAAACAGGATATGATAAAACAACAGATTGAAATAGATCGCCAACGCCGAGAGCGCAAACAACAGCTGCAGTTTGAAAAGCAGCCAGAGCAATATCAGACAGACACTAGGCCAACGCAGCAGGAAACGCATCGACTTCACCAGCAACCAAGTCAGTATCCTTATGCACTCGCGCAAAACCAGCAGAGTTTGAATCAACACCAGGAGGATCAACAGCAGCAAGATCTACAGCAGCCAGATCTACAGCACGATGTCACTCACTATCATGATCTCCCCGAGAACCTACTTCAGAATCAAAACAAAACTCTCGCACATCAGCACTCGCCTAAACAACATCAGATCCTGTCTCCTATACGAGAGGCTGGCCTCATTACCCACAAAGAAAAGGAAGACCTTATAAGCCATGATTACCGAAGGACTGATCCCATGAAGGTCCAAGTAGTACCAAAACCTCCTCATATAAATGCGGAGAAAGCACCCAGTAATTTTGAAGGTCAGACGCTACCAGAGAGCCTTCCCGTTTACCGCCCACCTGAAATAATAGACTCTACTTCCTATCCACTTCCTCTAAGCACAGTACATCAGGGACACAGTATGGAATGGCAACAACTCCATGGACGTGACACCCAGGCAATGCCCGCACCCAATCAGCCAGCCAGAGACCACATCCAACTGCAGAGCCGTGACACGCTGAAAGAAGCTCAGCGTAGGCTTCAGCAGCGACGAGAACGACTCATGCAGGAGTACCCGGAACTTAAGCTACCATCATACGATCCATACATCATAGATGACACGTCAACAGGACCTATGCCGACAGAACCTGCGACACATACCCTGCCGTTTGCTCAGAGACACCCTGGGGCACAAACAGTGAGAGATGAAGTAGCGACTACAATGAATCAACCAACGGGAGATGACGCCATTCCTGAGGTGGACTTAAACGACAATATTCTCAGAGCAAGTGAGCCTACTCTGGGTACAGGTTCGGCTTCTGTTAAAGGTAGGGTCATAGATTGCTTCTTGTCAACGTAATGCTTATTTAAAGGCGAAGTTATCAAGATAGATACAATAAAAGTCATGTGTGAAAGTTTCAGCTGAATACAGTGTCTACTTACTGAGAAAACAGCAAAAAGCTGTCATTGTATTATCACACGAATGTCGAACCCATCCATGTTTAGAGAGGTGACAGCGGGTACCAACCGCATATGTGGCCGCAGCTTTCGCGAACGAACACAAACCCTTCAGAAATCTGATAAACAAATCATGCATGAATAATTTCTCAGATTCAAATAATTGTAGGTGAAAAAAAATATTTGAAGGGAATCCTTTCTCAAAATTAGTTTTATGCTACCAACAGCTGCAGTGCTTCTCACCAAGGAAATTTATATGGTCATTATTTTTTAAGGTGTTTACCAATCTATAGCCCTATTTTTAATACAGGTGTAACGGATACATTCATACCAACAGTTGCACAAGGGATGCGGGCCGGTGTATCCAGAATTAGTGAAGGCACAAGCAGTGAGGCATCAAATGTCATAACCTCATCTTCAGTGTGGACAGGTGCACCTGTGATGACTACTAAGGGTCTAGTCACAATAGGTGATTTAGCCACAACAAGATCAGGTGCAACTACAGAGGGCGCTGTGACATATCCACTGTCGGCTAATGTGGCTGTTTCATCCATTGCCAAGCTCCCCTCTGGTACTTCTCCCCCAGACGTGTTTGATCCGTCATCTGGCCGCTCTCCCCTCAGCCAAATGGAAAGGTACTTAGCCCAGTTTGATTCTCAGCAAATTATTTCTGTAATTTGCCAAGTTCTGTGGAAATGTGGTCTTTTCTACTTACCATTTTGTTTGTTTTCTTGTTTTTTAGCAGATGTGCAATTTTAACAATTTTTGTGTTTAGGCGCGTCTCAAAAGTCGGGTACGTTGTAGGCGCAAAAGAACGTTCCCATGAGCACACGCCCGCAATCCATTGGACCACCCAAACATTCTGCTGGATCGCATGATTGTGTCGAAGTACTGGAGCAATCATACATTAGTATTTTGGACGTTCAAATGGAATGTTCCAGCAGTCCAACATAATGGTCAATGAGCACATGCTGGAATACTTACCCGATCCAATTAGAACCTTCCTACCATTCCGAACTGTTGAGACGCTCCCTTATCTAGACTAGAGATATCATATGAACATGTACATGTATTGGCCACCTGCCAGTCAACAATTAGTGAAGTTATTCAGGGGCGAGTTTTGGTGACCCTGACCAGAAATGTGTTTGAGCTTCGGTTATTGTTTAAGCGCGATTTAACCGCGGTGACGTAGCTGTTCCGACCAAACCGTAACCAATTTGTTGGCTCGGTTGGTTTCAATACGGCAGATTCTACAAACTAACGAAAAATGTCATCAAAATTCTTTTAAAAATGGAAAACGTTGCAGCATGCCAATCCAATAATGTTGATAACATTTTTAAGACTAGGTTCCATTGCTTTAATATTAAATGAAGGCAGCATTTTTTTCGATCATTTAAGAGATGAACTCTACGTCATTAACTGTTTCTGGTACTGACGCATTTTTACGTAGCTCTCAGAAATTATTCCGGTCAGTGAATTTCACACCAGAAACTTGTTTCTGGTTATAGGGTCGCAAAAACACAGCCCTGTACTTGTTCCATTTGGCTAAATTATTACTGTATAACCATGTGTGAAGATCAACTCATTTTAGGGAATGTCTGAAAAACTGGAGCGGTAGGAACATTCTAATTTGGATTGGATAAGTATTCCATTGCGTGCGCATGGACCGTTCTGTTGGATCGCTGGAACGTCCCGTTAGAATTTCAAAATACAAATGCGGGTATTTACTGGAGTGGGATTGCTCCTGTACTTCTACACAATGATGCGGTGCAAACTATTGCGGGCATGTGCCCAAGGGAATGCTCTTTTGCACCTAGAAAACTAGAAAAACGACTACCGTAATATCGTGCGGATAAGGCGCTCGAAGCATAAGGTGCTGTACCTCAAATTACAAAAATAGTATTCAAGGGTTAACAGATAAGGTGCAACATATCTTCAACAGAATACACGCTCGCAAAGTCCCAAACCGCTTGTACATCAACACATACAGTGGTCGTTGTGATGGTATAAGCACACTTACCATAGCACAAAGGGGTCGTCATTTTATAATCACGAAGACGAGTAACACATCACTGCTATTTTTTCATTATTGTTTTGTCCATGATCGTTTTAGAGATTTTTTCTAAAACCATAGCTTTACGGTACAAAGTTTTTGTGTGCTAAACACTGACCTCCAGAAAAGCTTGAAGAGAAAACAAATTATTCTCAATATTGTTTTCCAACAGGCAACTTGAGCAGCATCGGAAGATTCTATTGAAAACTCGTCAGCAACTGCAGCAGGAACAGCAGCAACAACAGCAAAGAATCCTAGACAAGCAGAGGGTGTTGGCGCAGAGGATCGAACAGCAGAGACAAGACCAACTGACCAGACACCACACACTGGATGCGATGTCACTATCACAGAATGTGATGATATCATCAAGTGTAGGTGCACAAGGAGTTGTGACATCACCGCAAGATGAGGTGATGTCATATCGAGGAATCACTAAACCTGGATTGATGACATCACAAGTACTACCACATGATATGATGACGCCACGTGGTGGTGCAATCACAATGGGAATGCACGGAGAGGTGGTAGAGTTATCGGAAACCCGTGAAGATCCCGAAAACATTGAAGCAAAATCATTCAAACAAAGTCAGTCGAGTTCCGTTGGAGACAAGTATAACCCTTCATCCAACGCCGCTCCGTACAAACTCCCATCAATTACTTTTAGAGACTCAACCTTTGAGTATCTACCCCTGCATGGAGTGAGCGGCGTATCCCTGCAGAGCTCAGATGGACCTCCAGTATTCCATGAGTTGTCTCCAGATAGCAGCGATAATCTCACTGCAGACCAACTTGAAGATGTTACTGGCATCTATCAGGATGATGAGACTGGTGTGGCTCGAGGAATGGAACCAGTGCAGCAAGACTGGAAAACTATCTTAGCATCTCACTCTCAACCAACGCCCGTCCAGCCTCACCAGCCCACTTTGCAATCGTCAAGGCTCCTACCTACAAAGCACCCAAAGCCTCCTCCCGCTCCTCTAAGACTTCCCCAAACCCTTCAGGAAGCTGCTCCTCATGAGCTGAGTACAATCTTTGAGGCGGAGTCCCCGGGAGCAGATCGCATCTTAAGAAACTATCCACCGTCTTCCATGATTGCATCAACACCACACAAGACAAGTCCTCCTCACGGTGACACTCAGAGAGAAAGTGATGCAGGAACTCATCCCTTCCTCCTGGATTACTTACATCTCACAGAAGAAAGTAGCAAGACTCCTCAGATGGCATTCACAGTAGATGAAGTCATAAGCAAGTATACCGGGCATCTTGAAGAGTGGTCAAGTCATCCTCAGCATCATGCTGTAGTCTCATCAATGATTCCAAGTTTTGCTGAAGATGTTGGACACGGAGTGCTCTCTTACCCCGCATCAAGTGTGAGTTTTTATCTCTTTTTTTTTCATCTTTTTTTTACAAGACTAACCTTGATGTTTAACTCGAAGGCAAAGTATACCTTTGGTTTTTAGAACCGTTTGATTGTTTTAATCCTATATAAATGTAGATTTATACAATAAAACTAACCTGTGAAAATTTCATTTCAAAAGGTGGTCATGTTTTTGAGATATCGCTGAATATCCAAGGCGAATATTTCCATGCAGGAAGAATAATCCCTAATAGGAATACACAATCTGAGAAGAGTTTCTGACAGAAACGTTTCTCAGATTCAAATTTGGGGGCATAAAAACAACCACAAAACTTTGATTTTTTTTGAAGTGATATGTTTCTCAAAATGCTTTATACTATCGAAAGCTGCTGTAGGTTTCTAACTAATAAATTTTTATTGCCATTACTTTTAAGAGTGATTACCAAACGTTTACCTTCCCATTAAAGTTAGGTTCATACACTGGTTTTCGTCAACAGAAACTGATTTTTAAGCAAAATTTTCAAGAAAGATATAGTGAAAGTTTCAGCTGAATACACTGTCTACTTGTTTAGAAACAGCAACAAACTGTCACACTATTTTTGAATCAATCAAAAATTAGCGAGGTGACAGCGGGTACTACCC
This sequence comes from Leptasterias polaris, assembly GCA_037783415.1. Lineage (NCBI taxonomy): Eukaryota > Metazoa > Echinodermata > Asteroidea > Forcipulatida > Asteriidae > Leptasterias > Leptasterias polaris. The sequence goes on along the minus strand of JAZGTN010000040.1, from coordinate 7,705,204 downwards.
ACATCTCTGGCTGCAGCATTTGTGACTGACTCCACAAGAAATTAAATTTTCAGTCAACCCTCAAAAAAATCTTAGAAATGATTCATGCATGAATTGTTTCTCAGATTCAAATGTATTTGGGTGAAAATTCTCAAAGTACTCTCAACAGCTGCAGTGCTTTTTTACCAAATAAGTTATTCATGGCCATTAATTTATGGGGTATTTACCAATCTACATGTATGACCTTACATAATTTACTTTCATATTACACAAGTCATTTGTGAAACCGGTGCAGCATTTTCACAGCAGTTTGGGTGCTCCACTACAGGAGGGTTTTACCTCCTCTGGTTGCGACCCCCATTTGTACTTAATTTAGTTTTATAACTGTATTTATTACTTGAAATCAATACTCTTGTACTTTTGTTGTTGTGTACAAATGGAAATAAAACAAACAAACAAACCTTTAAGTCTTTTTAAAAATAAATTAGCCTTCAGGTGATTTCAAGAAATATCATTAACCCTAACCCTCCCATACCCTACAAATTCAAACAGGGCAAAGTGTTTAATTTTGTTAGGTTAAGTACAGTGAAGTTAGGATTGGGTGTTTGATTCTGTGGGATTGTGTATCCTTGCTGACAAGTAATGGTGTTGGAATTTGATTGAGTGGGTATGGTGGATGTGTGAAATGTACATGTCTGGCATTGCTCTTTCCTCCATGGTCTAATGAGATAGTTGTTGGATTATGTTATGTTGGGTACTGTGTGATTTCACTGATCAAATTTTTGCACATGCCAAGTGTACACACTCCAACAAAATCAAACAAAAAAAGCCTGTTGGAGTTTGTTAGGTTGTGTATCGTCCACCTAAGATTGGGCACAGTTCCCATCTCATGGTAGTATAAGCTGTTGGAATGTGTTGGGTTAGGGGTGGATTCTAGTAAAAACGCTTTGGGAGTTAGGGTTAAACATCAAACTTAAAAACATCGCTTTAAAGGGTGTGTACAACATTGGTAAGATTGAAGATATAAATGGTCACAGATTTGCACATAACTTAATACATGGTATAAAGATGGTCATGGTGGAAAACCTTTTCTTGAAATAGTTTTGCTTGAAATGCCATAGTTTTTAGGAAATTAGTAAAACAATAGTGTTTATCATGCAGGATAAAATCCGATGTTTGAAAAAAAGTTAAAACATATACATTTTTTTTATTACTGTTTTCTCATGACTCCGAAGCCTGATTGAGCTTTAAACTTTCACAGGTTTGTTATTTCATGTATATGTTGGGTCACATCAAGTGTGGATACAGGTCTTTGGCAATTACCAATGTTGTACACACCCTTTAATCAACCAGAAGCACAATAAAATGTACCACTTCTCTACCGTCCTGTTAACTATTATTCAAATGATTGTAACTTATGTTTAAGTACCTGAAACCAACATGTGAATCGACATGCAGGCTTGTACGGAAAATAATTTTGATAATTTGAGTCGATGTCCATAAACCTCACCGTCCCCACTGGATTTAGGGATTGAGTATGAATGATAAATTTTTCCCATTTTTCCTAACAGATGTTGTCGACTGGACCAGTATCATCAGTACCAATACCACCTACATCAGCAGCAATCTCACACACATCTTACATCCCTAGTCCTTCGGTCATCCAAATCGCATTGCCATCTACCAACTATGAGGGCGCTTCACCCTCAGCAGACTCCCAGTCCTCAGTCTCACCATTGAGTGAGCACACCCTCAGGCAGACTCAGAACTCATCCGATAATTCCCTACTCAGCGAGGGATCCGTTGAGAAGTTCCTTGCCCTCTCGGCAATGGAGGGTAGCACCTCAAATTCTGTATCCCCAACCAGTGCCAGGTACCAACCGCATGTGGTAATCCGTGGCAAACAGTCTTCGAGCAGTCCTATCGTGAAGGACTTTGTGTTGGATGTTTCTTCAGGAAGTGGATGGCAAGATTCTAAGATTGCTCCACCTGCGAGATCGGATGAACCAAGCGCTTCTGCAAACACAATGAGGCCGAGACAGAGTCTGGCATCTCATGAGTATAGTCTGGTACCGGTGTCTCCTCAGAGTACCTGGACTGATACGGATACACAGAGTGGGTCATATCTCAATAACGAGGTACCGGTCATACCGATGTACAGACGGGATATACCAAAAGATGGCATGCCGATGTTTTCTGATATATCACTTAGCTATGGTAATACGTCGTTTGAGAGTGGGCAAAGTGTACTACCTTCATCAGAAATGGGTCCCGCTCTTCTATTAAAACGACAAAGTCTGCCTGAAGGTGAGAATGTGTCCGGATTTGATAGTAGTGTGTCCCAACAGGGAGGCTCTGAACAATGGTTTTTGCCACAGCACAGCTTGGATACTTCAGAATTTCAACAGCTGGGAGGGGGTGCCACTCCTCAGCAAAATCCTGATGACATTACTCCAAGACGGGACGTAGAAGTCAAATCAAGGCCTGTCTTAGGAGTAGAGGATGATGGGAAGGATGATGACTCATCAAAACTGTCATATGCCGGAGCTCTCCATCAGGAATCTCATGATGCAATAGTGTCGTTTGATGACACGCTACAAGAAACCATGAGGAATATTGAACTAAGTGAAAGTGAGACGTCCAAGGTAAGTCATGTCCCTTAAGACATTTATCGAGCTAGCTGTGTAAGTGGCGTGTCGTGGCTGAGCCGTCAAGCGCACTGGACATAGTGCACATTTTTACCAATAAGGTACGCAAGATGCTTGAATAAACAGAAACATTTTAAGACAGGTTTTTGAATTATGAGACCAATTTATGTAGCACCGAAGGGTTTACAAGGTGCTACGACGCATTCAGCAGCCACTGCCAGAACCACCGGGACAAAACCCTTCTCTTTGTGATAATTGTAACTGGGCATGCATCAAACAGGACCAACGGCCATACGTCCCACCATCCAAATGACAAAGCACTAAAGTTTAAAGTGTCTTGCTTTGAAGGACACAAGTGTCAAGACCTGGACTCGAACCAATTACTCTGCTGATCAGAAACACCAGAGCTTGAGTCCAGTGCACTTGACCGCTCGGCCACGACACGCAGCGTGAAACGGTATTTTTTGTTGTTCCTACTCCTTCTGCCTCAAAATCTTGGGTATGCAGCTGCTCAACACAGCATTCAGTGCTGTGTTGACCCCTTGCAGACAGGGAATGATCCTCAGCGAAATGCGCATCTACCATTTCCACCATTTTGGGAGTCAATTCCTTTGTGTACATTCTGACTTTCCAAATGGTAGACAGGATAGGTGCATATAAAGTTGTACACTACAAAGAAAACTCAAAGAAAAAGCTGTCATATTTCTTTGTACATGTATTAACATTTTAATTTCAAATTTACCTGAGTAGCTGTCTGACTTTGTATTTTGGATTGGAGTCGTGATTTCTAATATGATAAAATCCTTAATTTTAGGAAACGGGAATCATCGAAGAGCCCGATCTTACTCTCGTCTCTCTCAATACCACAATGACATCATCTGTTGCCCCTGACGACGGTGACATCATCAACGAGGAGTTGAAACTCGTACAGTGGGAATCTGACAACCTGGGTAGTGATTCTCTGGCATCATTCCTACATCATGAAGAAGAGTTATCATTAGAGAGTCCAGTTAGAACTGGTTCAGACCGGTCTGGAGCTGATGGATCCGGTCTGTCACAAGATAAAGATCAAGTTCTCCTTACCACTGGTGAGTAAGAGTTGAAGATTCATTTTGAAGAGTCCGAGGGGGTTTGTAGTTCCATCAAAATAATTTCTGTGCTTGGCATGTCTTAGGGTCTTGGCATGTCTTAGGGTCTTGGCATGTCTTGGCTAGGGTCATAGATTGTTTTTTTGTCAACGTAATGCTGATTTATAGGCAAAATTGATTAAGAAAGATACAATAATGGTAACCTGTGAAAGTTTCAGCTGAATACAGTGTCTACTTGTTGAGGAAACAGCGAGAAACTGTTAAGGTATTTTCACAAGAACATCGAATCCATCCACATTTAGTGAGGTGACAGCAAGTATCAACCACATCTCTGGCCCCAACATTTGCGAATAGAACACCAACCCTCAGAAATCTGAGAAACGATTCATGCTAGCAACAATCCTTAATAATTTCAAAATGAAAGATTCTAGAGGTCAAGTGATACGAAATGGTATCAGTGAGGATGCCTGCTTCATTTTAATGTTGGTTTGTCCACAAATACTGCAGTGAAACGATCAAGAAACCGAAAATTATAAAGTTTGCAAAAAAGTAAACTGTTCTTCTTAGCATCATTTTTCTTTTGAATTAATTGCTCGGTTTAGACAGTACCTTTTCACAGCATAAACCTTTGTTTCACTTTATTCTTGTCATGGCAGACACTTCCCAAGAGGGCGCCACCACACTGCAGGAGGCGTTTCTTCATCACAAAAAGTCCTTCGTCGAGTCATGTCACTCACGACAGCAAGAGGTCAAAGTTCGTACTGAGAACCAGCAAGCCACTGCTTTCTCCCAGACACTGGATAACTGGAAGCGGTCGAGGGGCGGGAAAGTTCAAAGGTCAACGAAACCAAGATCAGGTGAGACACTAATGGTTCTTTGTGTTCATGAAACTTAAGAATAGATTCCATGAGCTGTTCAAGAAAAAATTCAAACACTTGTGTCAACCCCAGAATGCCCATAATTCTTGTCTACTGTGATGTTCTGTCGTGGCCGAGCGGTTAAGAGCACCAGACTCAAGCTCTGGTGTTCCTAACCAGCAGGGTGTGGGTGTGGGTTCAAATCCCGGTCATGGCACTTGTGTCCATGATTGATTTGTCCTTTAAACTGGACTAGAATTGGTGTTTCTGGTTCACGTAGCAAGCACCCTTGTTTACAGGTTTCCTCAGGCTTGCGAGCTACAGTGATTAAGCTCACTTATAAGGTATCTTGAAAAGATGAAAAGCAATTTGATGGAATTTTTGTTAAAGAGAAGCTCCAAGATGAAATTCATTTTTGAGATGCACTCATTTTCCAATAGAGTCCTTGAAAGTTTCCAAGTTACAAGTCTCTAACCTCGCTTTAAAATGATGTAAAATTTCATTTTAATTGATACCAGAACAGACAAGATACTTGGCCATTTTGAAAAAAAAGTAGGTGCATTTTATTGAGTACAAGGGCTTACAGTACGTTATGGTATAAACTTTAATAGACTTTTCAAGCTATTTAATAAAACAATTTTGCTGATTTTACTGAGGGCCATAAAAAACGGAAATCGAATTAAGTAGGAAGAACATCATGCCTGTTTGAAACTCTTTCAGAGTGAAGAAACAAATGGGTCTGTACATTCCAAAGAGGAATTGTTTGCCAGTCAAAAGGTCAAATTCAATGTTGTTTTGATTAAATATCATCAAAGTTCAGGAACGCTTCTCATTATTAAAAATTACAGACCATCATTGGGGCATCATTGTTATTGGATTTTGACAAACATTTTACTTAAAGGACACAGTGGCATTTTACACCATTTTAACGTAAGGTTCAGAGACTTTTAATTTTGTTTTCATCTTCATGAGGGCTCTATTAAACTGGAAAATGATTGGATTGCAAAACTGAGTTTGATCTTGGAGCCCTTATTTAAACATACCTAAATGCTAAAATAAAATCTGAATTGGTTTTGTGGCAGCTTCAAGTCCCTCTAAAGGTGCTGCGGTCAAGGGTCAAAGGTCAACTACCAAAAGGTCATCTCAAGAAGCTACTGGGTCATTGGGTCAGAGGTCACAGACCAAAGATACCTCTAAGAGAGTCACAGCCTCTGGCCGTTTGTCAGCGGAGAAAGAAATGTACAAGAGAAACGTAAGGTGGGTAACAAAACATTTATTCAATAACCCTTAGCATGACCCAATGCGCATGATTGGAGCAAAGGATTCTGGGTGAAATTTGAGTCGGAGCAACACATAGGTTTAGAGACTTGTAATCGGTACACAACTATAAAACTTGGCATGGTTACATGTAAACTACAGCATGGCGTCCATCTTGGCAGCTGAATTTATCTTCTAAGTGTAATTGGTTTTCCAAGATGCATTGCAGTATATTTTGAATATGGCGCTTGTCCAAAACTTCCCTTGAAATAGTTTTGCTTGAAATGCTATAATTTTTAGAACAAAGTAAAACAAAAGTCTGTATCGCCCATGATAAAATCCTGTGTTTGAAAACGGTGAAAATATGTAATGGTTTTTTTCACTCTTTTCTTATGACTTTGGAGACCGATTTAGCTTAAACTTTCACAGGTTCGTTATATGTTGGGTCACATCAAGTGTGAATACTAGTCTTAGACAATTAGAAATGTTGTACTGAAACATGTTGGCTGAAACACGGTCAAGTGGGGTTAGTGCATGAGATTTGCGCCACCGTGAACTAGAGGCGCGTTGAGACATCGCTATGCGTAATTTGCAGGATGTAGTGGTGTTTGAAGCTTTGCATGGTGTGGAAAATAAGAAATAACTATAACTAGTAAACTTGCGGGTACAACCATGTGTCAATCTCTTTTGGGAGGAGTGTTGGCTCTGAAAAGAGCTGTTGTGACGTTTCGAACAAGTACTCTGCTCGTCTTCAGGAGAGTGCTGGACTGCTGGTGGTTATGCAGCTTATTTAAAATTTCTGCTTTAAAGTTTTTTAAAGTTTTGTGTTGATACTGTCATTGGCAGCCAAGGTACAAGACAACTGTCTGGTGTTTTTATTTAAAATTTCTGCTTTCGATTATTTGCAGACTATACAACAAGCTAGAGGAGGTCCAGAAGCAGAAGTTGACCAACGATCGACAGAAAGATTACGCCACCAATCGCCAAAGAAGGAAAGAGTTTGAGCAGAAACTTCAATCTCGCCTCCACAAACCCAGTAAGCCGTCCAAACCAACAAGCTGATGCAAGATGGGCGTCGTACATCTGAATATAAAATAGAACATGTTAGAAATGTAACATAACAAATTTTATTGTATTGATTTTTAGTTTTGTCATCTTTGAGATAATTGTATGTATCTTTGGATCTTATTTATATTGTAAGGCGATATATCTTATTTATATTGTTAGTATGTATTATTATAACACACCTCTTGCTGGTTCTGTATTCGGGTTGGCTGAAACACGATCAAGTGGGGTTAGTGCATGAGATTTGCGCCACCGTGAACTAGATCAAGGCGCGTTGAGACATCGCTATGCGTAATTTGCAGGATGTAGTACCCGACGCAGGCAATAGATTACAAATTTGTGACTAGTTACAGCGCCCTCTCATGCTGTGCACAGTGATCAGCTACTACAAAAACTTAATATTGGCAAATTCAAAAATATTTCTTAATTGTTGAATTGCTTATGATATTGCTCATGAGTTAATTGTTGAAATAAAACAGCTAAGTCATAAAACCTTGAAAAGTTTCCTTTTGTTCTTTCATATTTTAGACTGAGGTGTGTTATAAAACACATATGGACTAGCATATTTTAGTTTCTAGTGCAGAATTATCCCCCTAGGGCCTTTGAGTGACCAGAAGACGGGATCTATTTCCCTCTTTTGGGGTAAGCCTTGCATTAATGTTAAAAATGGGCAAAAAATTGATAAAATCAGAGGGGTAAGCCTTGCATTTCTGTTAAAAATGGGCCAAAGTGGATCAAATCACAAGGTTAGCCTTGTGTTTATGTTGAATTAGGTCAGAAAATGATGAATTCACAAGTGGTAAGCCTTGCATTTATGTTGAAAATTTGGGGGGGGGGACAGCAAAAACAATGAATGTAATGGTGGGGTCCAGGGGCTGGCGTACGGCCCCTGGTGGGGTCCAAGGGCAAAGCTCCGTTGGGGGTCCAGGGGCCGCTAAGCCTCCGGAAGCTTCGGTTTTGGAGGGTGAAAAATCAAACTTCCATACACGCCCAGAGAAAAGGGCACATTTTTTAAGCACTTTGATCTATATTGATCTTTTAGCTTTACTGAAAAAATGTATGTAACATCAACGGGCTCCAATACAATTTTACCCCCACACATCAACTAGACAGAATATGCATATGGACGTATTCTTGAATAAGAATAAGACGGCAAACCCAGATCCTATCGATAATCCTTTGTTTTGCGAAAGTGGCGTCACATAATAATAATCTATATCAGATTGCTGTTTAAAAATGCAATGCAAAGTTTAACTTGGGCATGAATTTGACGTGTAATTTGGAAAGGGTAGGATTGCATGCCAGGCTTGCCTTGTCAATACCTGCACATAGCTGTCTTTAAAATAAATAAAAAATGTGGAAAGGAAGCAACACGTGATGACATGCTTTTGGATCTTGTCGGTGCATGTTAGGTTTCATGCATATTCATTAAATACATCATGGGTAAAAACAAGTACAATCCGGCGTTTTTCAAAATCAGGTGCAGTATTATCTTTACACTTCTCCGGCAATCCCTTGGAAAGGGGAAACAACACGTGAATTCCGGAACGACGAACAAACTGGCACAATGGTTTTATGTGTATGAAACGTAATTGTTGACAATTATATGTTAAACAATTACAATTGAAATATCATAGAAGAGTAATTTTGGGAGAAAGAAAAAGAAAAATGCGAATGGGAATATGCCGCCGGGGAAAAAAATACATTAAGACACACTTTTGCGAATTTTCTCCTTACCCTCTCTCTCTTTCCTTCCCCTTCTTTTTGTTCTTATTTTTTTCGGGGATCCTCTTGGGGGATTTCCACCCCCAGTGTAACAGCAAACGATAACGTTTAGACTTGAAACTTTGGAAAATGTTGATGTCAATGATAACTGTGAAAGTTCAGCGAAAGAAATTGCGTCGCGCTGTTGCATGTAATACACATTAAAGTGCGTAAAGCATTGAACATACTTGTACTTTCTAAAAGCAAAAAATAAAAAAATTAATGTTCAGTTTCCGGTTACATGCCATTTTAAAATGGGGTCGGTAGGTCGGAAAGTTGTTTCGTTGTTTGCGTTTGGCGAGTGTGTAAAAATACCCTACTTGCCCGATTCAACTCAACAGCGAGAACAGCGAGTGAAGAAGAACTGCTCCGAAATCCAACAATAAATGCAAAAACAAATTAATGGCCTGCTTTTCAACCCTTTGCAGAGTTTTTCTCGAAGGCTAGAATTATTAAATTACTTATTTTCCTGACACATTTCTGCATTTCAAGAGATTTATGAAGTCTTTTCTTTCTTTTGTTTAACTTTAAAGGGAGGTATAATCGTTGCTGCAGAAGAGGGGCGTAGAGTGCGCTATCTAAACCTCTCCAGCGCGTGAACGCCTGACACTACCAGCAACGTAACTTTTTAATTTTTTTTTTAATATAAGGTATGAGATTTTACTGTGACGCTTTTTTTGGTTATTTTATTTATTTATTTATTGTTTATTATTTTCATTTTTGTCATTTGTTGATGCAACTACGCAATAAAAGTTACATGAAATACTGCAAAAAACATTTTATTGAAGAAACAATTGCAAAAAAAGAAACCCAAAACACTGTATCAGAATTAGTTGCGATGATCGTAACCCTCTCTAGTATTTTAAAATAATTGGTGACTGTATGCATGTGACTGCGGTTTCATTGTTGGGGCTGGACTTGTACACATGCATATAGAGCCACGCAGTGCAGGGGAGACTTGATAAATTTAGGCTTTTAAAGTTGGCCCTATTTTACTTGGCAAGTGGACTCTGCTGGAGAAGTGGGCAAGTGGGAGTGCATTTAGTTGGGTGCTCAAGACAGGAAAGGAAATGCTGTGACTCGGTCGCCACACCATGATGGGAACTAGATATCAGCCGGTCAGTCCGTGAAACCGGACTCGCGGCGCTTTATAAGCATGACATGTCACCCCGTAATTTATACATTGTTTACCCAAGCCGTATTTTTTATTTTTTTCATCTGTACGAAAAACACAAATCAGAATAATGCAACATAATTTGTTGGTTTAATTGCCGCGTAGCATTTAATTTTCTTTTCCGTTGCAATTAATATATAATTTTTATTTATTTATTTTTTGGGTAGGGAAATTTTTCAAGATTGATGCCCGGACGTAGGGAAACTTTCACCGGCGTTGAGGTGTTTTCACTTGGAAGGAAACAAACTAGACGGGCCTTGGACTCCCCACTAAATAAACTCCCATAGGAACCAATGCTACGTCTACGTTGGCAACTTTTAAAGATATTGCCTGATTTTCGATATAACGATGCCTCATAATCCAGATTAAAATTAATTTCTGGTCCCTCAAAATCAAGATTAAAATGCACCTGTGGTCCAAACCCCTTATCCCAAGCACATGTAACTTGGCGACCATCTTTTATATTCAACAGAGTCTCTGTGGTTTCAATTTGAGGCAAATCGGAGAGGACAAGTTTTCGAGGCTGAAAAAATGACTGGACTACCCCCTTGTCGTTTTTTCCAAAATCGGCCGAAATGTTTTTGTTTCCAAATCGCCTGAAATTTAGTATATAGGTAGAACGGAGTGCGAGGAGCAGACAATTGTTGGTTTGAGTCGTCTACGTTGGCAACTTTTAAAGATATTGCCTGATTTTCGATATAACGATGCCTCATAATCCAGATTAAAATGAATTTCTGGTCCCTCAAAA